>JAITYX010000067.1:3035276-3670552 GCA_021018815.1 Talinum fruticosum
ATGTCTCCCATTGCGGTTTCCGTGGTTTTCGGGTATGACAACAAAGACACTCCAGGTTAAGGTGGGACTAAGACTGGTGGATTTTCCAAGTACACTTTCACTTTCTTGAAGGTCGCTTGGCATTCTTTATCCCAAATAGGTTTTTCTCCCTTTTTGAACTTCTTAAATGTCGATTCGCAAACCATAGTTGAAGACTCGGACTACGAAACTAGATCATTCCGAGTACTACATAACGACGCACGTACAAACCTTATCCCTACTAAGTTTTGATCACAATTCATTATGAGTTTTATAGAAACTCCTGCATAAGTTTTCATTTGATTTTGACTGACTCGGAAAACACATTCTTGTTTATCCACTCACTTTGACGTTTCGAGTCACTCGGACATCACTCAAATTTATCGCATGTTCAAATAATCTCTCTAACACTTCTTATCCGAGTTCCGATTGTGTATTTCATAGCAAAGTGAATTACGAGGTTAATTCATCTTTCTAAGTCGAGTATGTTTGTTTGAGAATTATTTGTCCGGATCAACTACTTACACTCGATGTTTTCACTCTTATAACTTGATCTTTATTAGGATCGACTCGATGGAATTTGAGTATAATGAATATTAGACTCGGAAAATTCCACTCTTCTAGGCTTAAGATAATTGTGCACTTGATTGTCTTAATTATATTATCTCGTGCCTAATCTTGGACCAAAGTATTTCATACTTTGAGAATCAAAATTGTTTACTTTTGTAGGTTATCTAACCGAGGTTATCTCATTTTTGAATTACAAAAGTAACCGGTTTCAAATCGTCAATCACCAGCAGAAAAAGGCTTTTGTACTTCGAACAAGGCTCAAACGTTGTGTTAGGGTTGTCTATTTTCAAAACTAGAAAACTTCAACGCTAAGCTCAATGGTGGTTTCCACCTTACTTTTCGGACAACACCAGTTGACTGGAGCACCTTTAGGAGCCAAGAGCCCTTGCCCAACTTTCACATCCCAACGGATATTTCGAGCGACTCGGAAGAACCGTTACAATGGTCAAGAAGGCTTCGGTTCGGAAACTAGACACAATGGCTGGTCCGCTTGGTCATCTATAAATAGAAGCTACCTCTTAAGACTTGAAGATTGCTGGAATTATTGTTGAAACACATTACTTAAGCAAAAGTCATTGTATTCATAGTCAATCTTCTACTTACAACTCCCAACTTGTAATTCATACTTTCGAGTTGTAAAGTCTTGTAATTAGTTACATACTCTTCTTAGTTTTTGAGTAAGGTCCCTTGACTGAACTGTAAGGGTTAACCGAGCTCAATTGTCCCTATCTGTAAAGGTTACTTCAATTAGGAAGTATTAGATTAGATAAGGGAATTTCGAGTCTAGGAAAACTCGTAAGGAATTGTTTAAGGGAGCAATTCGGTTGAGTCGATCTGCTGTATTTTATGGATTCAAAATAGTGGATTTGACTTGGTGCTTGGACTAGCACTGTCTGTGGTTTTCCGCCCCAGGAGGGTTTCTACATATCTCCGAGTTTACACTTTTCGAGTTCAATCTAGACTCGGATTGTCTTGTTAATTCTTTTCAAGCTTAAATCTTCTAAGCTTGTTAAAATTTCCTTATCATCCTATTCACCCCCTCTAGGGTGAGTAAGACTCTCCAAGAGCAAACCTTCAATTGGTATCGAGCCTAATCTTTCAGAAAGGATCTAAATATCCAAAGGTCTAAAGATCATATGGCTTAGAACAATGGAGATTTCGATGAAGGAAGATCTTCCAACAGTACCACCAAAATTCAAAGGATCGAATTTCGTGCACTTGGAAGAAGCTTATGGAATGCTTTCTGCTGGACAACGATGAAGATGTTTGGAACATCATACAAGAAGGCAATTACATTCCAATGAGGATGAAAGATACAAGACTCGTGCCTAAAGCAAAGTTCGAGTACACTAATGAAGAGTTAGAAAAGTTCGGAAAGAACTTCAAAGCGATGAACATTCGATGTGTGCTATCAGCTCGGAAGAATACAACAGATTGTCGACTGTGACATAGCTAAAGATGTGTGGGGACACTCTTGTCAACACATATGAAGGAACAAGTCAAGTGAGATAAGCGAAGATAAGTCAATATCTTTATAAATATGAGCTGTTCAAGATAGAGCCGAAGAAAACATCACTCGGATGTTTATACGCTTCACTAAGATTGCAAATAATACGCTTCACCGAGATTACAAACAATCTCAAATCTCCGGGTAAAAAGATTTCCCATGAAGAAATGTGCGGAAAAATTCTAAGAAATCTACCAAAGAGAAGATGGGGTCCCAAGGTGACAGCCATTGAGGAAGCTCGAACCTCTCTCAACTAAAGCCGGACGAACCGATTGGGAAACTACTTACCCATGAAATCCATCCGGAAGAAGAGGACGCCGAGGTTAGTACCTGTAACACCCCAAAACACCCCCTAGGAGTATTACATTGCCGAGTTCCTTAAAGGAACTCTTCAAGCTGTGGAATTTCTTAAATTATTTAGGGATTTCTTAAATAACTTTGATCTTGGATGAATCAACTTCAATTCCTCATAGGCTAACCACATATCCTAATAACTTTCCGACTTTGCCCCAAGGGAACATTTCTAAGGTGTTCAAGCGTATGTTGTACTTCCCGAGTCTCTCGAAGAATTTTCTAAGACTATCCACCTCAACTTCCTTCTGGATCATATTATGCGGTGGAGTCATGATTGTCCTTTGATACGTGGCCCCGACGTTCTTCAACCCAAATGACATCACCACATAATAGTAAGTACCCCATTGAGTAATGAAGGTAGGTTTGTCCATGTCTTCCTCTACCACTTTGACTTGGTTATAACCAACATAGCCATCTATGAAGGAGAGTAAGACATGACATACCGTATTATCGACCAAGACATTTATGTGAGGCGGATGAAAGTCATCATTTGGAGTTACACTAATCAAATCCCTAAAGTCGACGCACATTCTGACCCTTCCATCTTTCTTAGGAACCAATACAATATTTACTACCCACCGAGGGTAGTGGACCCCTCTAATGAACCCGACATCCAACTACATTTGGATTTCTTCTTTTAAAGATCATTTCGGCTTCATCCTATGAAGTTTTTGTTTGACTAGCTTGACGTCTTCAAAGATGTGAATTTTATGCTCAGCTATGCTATGGTCTATCCTTGACATGTCTCTATAGAACCAAGAACAAACATTGAAAAATTCCTTTAAAAGTAAAGTAAAATACTTCGCTCTTCAGGAGTAAGGGACTTTCCAATTTTAACCTCTTGAGGTTGCTCAGGAGTTCCCAAATTAACCGTAATGGTGTCTTCGATTATGGGGGTATGGTTTTCACGATCTTTCACAACTTTTAAAATTATTTAGGGATTTTTTTTATTATTAGAGGCAAAACAATTAAAAACAGGAGAAGGAAAAGAGTAAGCGTAAATATTCATCTTATTGAATGATGTTAAGTCATATTTTATATATGTTTAGTCATTATGTATATTATATTGTATAGTATATTTTATCTAATTTACTTTATTTTATTTATTTTTAGGTGATTGTCTAATAAAGTGGAGAAGAGAAGAAAAGACGTCAAAAACGAGTTTTTAATTACCAACAAGCTTTCGAGATAATATATGAAGTCCGTCCAAAAATAATGAGTCATAAAATATTTGTCATACTATTAAGGACATTCCTTTACCCTATCATGATATTGAGGTCACTGTATGCTTGGGATTATCCAGGTAGTGGTAAGTTCACAACCAAGTCGGCCACATGGAACGCCCACAATATTCCCACTAATCATCAAACATGGGACTTTGCATGGGTGTGGAGTATGGACTTGATGCCTAAGTCGAAGATGTTTATGTTGCAACTAGGACACAATGTGATGCCTACGAGGGATAATCCGGCTAAGCGGGGATTAATATTAACATTGTTTGTCCGATGTGTCGAAGTCATGATGAATCAATTGATCACTTTATCTCTCAATGCCCCGGTACCTTGGATCTATGGGATATAGCTTTTCAGCACAAGTGGTTGGAGGTAGATGTGAGTCATCTCCAATGCTCCTCTCTATCTAATCTTATTTCGGAATTTAGAAATCGAAAAACCTATCTCGGATGATTCGAATGGTCCGCCTACTTTGGAGTATGTGGAAAGGCAGGAATAAAATGATTTTTAATAATCGTTTTTCAATCCTGTTGTTGTCTTAATTCGGGCCAAAGCTTCTTGGGATGAATGGAAATCTAGGTGCGGACTGGATCATCTCTTCAATCCTCATTTTCCTTCCCCTCGGTATGTGTCAACTCTTTCAATCAGTTTGTGCGTTGGCACAAACCACATGGGGATTTATCAAAGTTAATTTTGACGGTTCGAGGTCGTCTGCGGGCGCGACATGGGGGTTTGTGATCGGAGGTTGGGACGGTAGGTTCCTTTATACGAGGACTTCACATTTCGGGGCTTCTTCGATTCTTGTTGTAGAAGCAAGCTGTTATGAGGAATGGTGTTTAAGCAACGGTCTATGTTGGGTATCAATCTATTATCTTGGAAGTAGACAATTTGACGATCATCAAAGCAGTCATAGGCGAAATTCGGGTCCATTGGGAGATTTACACGCTCATTCAAGATACTTGGCACTTCCTCCGGAGATGCAATCAAGTATTCATCAATCACACTTTTAGGAAAGGAAATCGAGCGGTCGACTGGGTGGCCAAATTTGATCTTAGTGTTCATACTAATTTATTTTGCTCTTTTATTCCTTGTTCTTCATTTCTCTCCATCTTAATGGAGGACAACTTACGTAAAACTCCTGTGAGAAGGGTTGCCTACTAGTTGTTGATCTTACCTTTCTCAAAAAAAAGGGAGGTGAGAGAATTGGGCTTGTGGAGATGGGTCGTGTGGCGGTGAGGGAAATACTCTTCTTCAATCTTCAATTTTCATCTCTTTATTTATTTTTCTGATTTCTCAAATTTTCTACAAAATAAAACAAAAAATAATTAAAATTTCTAATTAATTATTATAAAATAAGATGTAAAAAGATATTAAAAAACATCATGTTTTTGACTTAAACACAGTAATGGTTGTTGTTTTGTGAACTTTGTTATAACTTTTGAGCTTGGCGCTTTATGTTAATGATGTTTTCCTATTTTCCTAGAAAAGAATCCATAAATAGTTTTATTCTTCTCAAAATAAATATAATGTATCGAAAAGTACAAGTTGGACTAAAACTCTAACTTGAATGAGTAGCTTTCTCATATTCCTGGAACACAAGCAAGGCAACAATGGTAAACCACACCATAAAAGTCTAAGGCATACAAAGTTTACAAACATCATAATTTGAGGTTTATAGATTTAAATTATCACGTGTATATGCGTGCACGCGCACACACATATACTGTAATTTATTTTGATAACTCAACTTTTATTTTGATAATTTCTGCTTTATTAAAAAGTTAAATTTTCTCTCTAAGATACATCATGTTATCGAATTTATGATTATGAATCTATAATATTAATGTTCTACGGACTAGAAAGAGCTTTCCTAACTTTGATTTGAGCTACCGAGGAGGGGTAAGCTAGCACACTGATAATAAGCCACGTTTGATTTGGACTGCTAACAAGAATCAAACCAAGATAGCACACTGATAATAAGCCACATTTGATTTGGACTGCTAATAAGAATCAAACCAAGAAGCAAAATTACAAATCACATCAGTTGCTGTAGTCAGAAAGCCAAAATAAACAATTGATTTTCTAAAGTAGAATCTTTGGTGATGGATCAAACGGTGGGTATAGACAGAGAGAGCAGCACTAATTATTATAATATTAATAATGTTAATAATAATACGCAAAAATTGCAACTTGGAAGATAAAATATTTGAGCTACCATTGCATGTGCCAACCGCTGCTCCACACCTGTTCATGAGCGTGACATGCTAACCTGGACCATTTTCTTTATTCAATTTTCCTTTATTGTGTCATATGATGATCCTGGGTGAATTTTTAATTTTCATAGAATTTATTTCACATGATATACCTATTCCGATCTGCTTCAAGACTAACTAGTAGATGGATTTTAACATTTTTTAAATAAATTGTGAAATTTTGATGAAGTAAGTTCTTAAGGCGAAAATTTGGATTCGGGTCAAAATCAAGTTGCAAAAATTGGTTATCGTACGAAATTTTTTGTTTAATATTCAATTTTTTCGAGTTGGACAATTCGGAAAATAAGCAAATTTAGGTTAAAATCGGATTCGGACAAAAGAAGTAAGAAAAATTTATATACAACTTCAAAATTCAGACAAAAAGTCATACCCAAACTCGAACTTTTTTTCTGGGTCGGAGGAAATTTTGCCAGCGCTAATACTGAGTATCGGGGTTGAAAATTTGTAAAGAAATTAATCTTTAAAGTTTATAGATTAAGATTGAAAGTTTTTTAATAAATTTTAAAAATTTAATAAACCAACCTTGCAAGTCTTTTCTAAAACTTTGTAAGACAACTTTTTCGGACATCATTTGTTTTTGGGTATATTGTCAAAAATTTAAAAATGAAAAGTGTGTTAAGATTGGAGTTCACAAACAATGCAACTTGGATAAAAGAAAATAAACAAGAATTTGGGATACAAAATTTTAACGTGAAAAAACACAAAATTGAGAAAAACCACGAAACCGATGCATTAGACGTTGAGTTAGTTTACAAGAATTTCGTGAAACTCTCCCTATCTTATACATAGACTCGGCAAAGCCGACCGAACCGAACGGGTCAACCCGAACGACCCGAAACCCAAACCGAACCGACATCCGAAACAATTGAACCGATGTTGACCCGAAACCGAAATGAACCGACCCGAACCGAACCGACCGAAATGATCCGAACCGAAACCAACTCGAATGCAAAATGACCCGAACCGAATCGGATCCGAATCGATTTAACCCGAATAAAAGTGACCCAACCCACATTTTTTTATTGGGTCTCTCATGATGGACTTTTGTGCCTATAGTGGTACAATTTTGAATTGATTTTGACCTAAAAGTGACCCGATTACGACTAGATTCGAAATTAACCCGAATCGAACCCGAACAAGATTGACTCGAAGTTGAACCGAACCGAAGTTGACCGAACCGAAACCGAACAAACCCGAACGAGATCGACCCGAAGTTGACCCGAACCCGAAACCGAACCGGACCCGAACAAGATCGACCCGAACCGAACCCGAACCGAATGACCCGATTGCCGGCTATACTTATACGGTTATAATTCACTATTCACTTCTACAACAATGGAGGATTTGCACCGATTAAATAGACATAATTAGTCAAACAACATTTACAAGCCTTTAACAACCAATAAACACGCATTAAACGACCAAGAATTAAAGCCCCGAGGCTTTGGGCAGCTGACATGGGCCATGCTGGCCAGCACGAGTCGTGCTAGCCAACACGGCTAGCCCGTGTTGGCCGCTTCCCAGGTGGTCTTTTGTGTTTCGTCCCGAAACGCCTTGTGCCCGATACTCTATGCCCGAGTTCGCCGTTTCTTTTCTCGTAACCAATTTTACCGAACCCAAATCATCAATTAGGCTCCATAAGCCAGCACGAGTTGTGCCGGCCAATACGGCAAGCTCGTGTTGGCTACTGCCCAAGTGGTCTCTTGTGTTTCGCCCGAAATGCCCCGTGCCCGATACTCTACGCCCGTGTTTGCCATTTCTTTTCTCGTAACGAAATTTTACCGAACCCAAATCATCAATTAAGCTCCATAAGCCAGCACGGGCTATGCCGACCAACATGGCCAACCCGTATTGGCTACTGCCCGGATGGTCTTTTGTGTTTCGTCCCGAAACATCCCGTGTCCGATACTCTACGCCCGTGTTCGCTGTTTCTTTTCTCATAACACAATTTTACCGAACACAAATCATCAATTAGGTTGCATAATCCCAACAAAGTGATTTTAACTTTTTTGGTTGGTGAGATAATCTAACATTCACATTTTCTAAAATAAAAAAATCCTACTGAAAAATGCACGGGAAATAGAGGAGCGAAAAAGGGAAAAGAAAACTTCCCCATACCTACAATAAATCAGTAAAATGTAAACCATTATAAATACGAGTAAATCCAATTAATAAAATATTTTAAATTATTATTTATGTTTGATTGGCATACAGAAAGAAAAGGAGAAGTCTAATGGCAATAATAAACTAGCCCTGGGATAGCAACCGAACAACACCTTTGATAATATAAAAACCCCACAAAATAGAGAATGACAAGCTTGAAATTCATATTATAAAGTCTACTTCCTCTACTATGAGCTCATCGATCAGCTTGAATTGAGGACTTCACCAATCTCATCTGTCTGCACTTCATCGATCTCCGGGGGGAGAGAGAGAGAGAGAGAGAGAGAGAGAGAATGGCAGCAGCAGAGGAAGACGGAAGACCATTGCTGAAGGAAGATCAGGTAGAGCAGCAGAAGCAGGGGAGCAGTGGTAGTAATCCAGCAAAGGAGTTCGTATACGAGTCAAAGAAGCTATGGCACATAGCAGGACCAGCGATCTTCACCGCCATTTGCCAGTACTCTCTCGGAGCTCTCACCCAGACCTTCGCCGGCCTCGTCGGTGATCTCGAGCTCGCCGCTGTCGCCGTCGAAAACTCCGTCATCGCCGGCCTCGCTTTTGGCGTCATGGTTTGTATTAATTTTTCTGCCGCAAATTACTTGTTCCTTATGAAACTAAAAACTTAATTTTTGTGAAATTTAGCTGTAAATAATATTCTTATTTTTAATAGCGATAAATAGTTTAGAACGGAGGGATTTTTGTCTTCCAAATAAACTTTATTGATTGTCGATATGTTCTTTGCTTTAATTTCCCGTGATTTTGGCCAAGCCGATTGGGATAATCATTTGGAGGCTTTTTCTTGAGTTTGGGGAATTTTCGCAGTGAAGTTCTTTCAAATCCTTCTGAATTTTCGCAGTGAATTTCTGTTTCTCCATCCAAAAGTAAATTAAAGGCATCTATGTCTTTGCGCCATATAGTTTTTAATTCTGGTCCCTAATCTCCAGGACTGGAAAATTCCCTCATTAGTTTCCTTTAAATTTCTTTTAATGATATCATCTCGAGGAAAGGCACAAGTGGAGTGGGTGAAAGTGAAGCCGTGAAAGAAAGGACTAAAGTCCTTAACAACTCCGACTTCCAAGTACTCCAATGAGATCCAAACCAACTTTATGATCTTATATTAAAAATTGGTTTTTAAACCCCAATAAGCCATTAGATTTTATGGTGGATAATCTTGATTGATAACACTCCATCCATCTTATAATTATTATCAAAAGTATTTATTTGTTTAGTCTTATAATATTGTCAAACTTTTCTTTCTCATACCTATTAGTATGTTTATTGGGTAATTTAAACCATTTCAACAATGTAAAATATTTCTAACGGCATTTAGCATGCCTTTAAACATAGAATAATTTGTAGTAAATTGTTAATCCTATTTTTGTAACGGTCATGTGTATTTGTTAAACTAAATGTAGTGACAAAGCTAAATCTATCATTGGATATTCAAGCCAATTACTGAAAAGTAATACTCAATTTACATTAAATATTGTTAAGATTTTAAGCTAGTATTTATTAAATTTATAAATTGTGCCCGCTTTTGGTTGTTAAGTTTTTCATAGATATAAATTCAAATTGGTGTTTTAGAGGTCCACTAAGCAGAGTGCAAAATGTCATAATTACTAACAATTTCATACCTATATTGTAAAATCAAATTTCATTCGCTACATGGAAAACATCCAGAAATACTAACTGTAAAGAAAAAGTCTTGATTTCATCCCATTGAACTTCCCTACTGAACATAAATTTGGGTGAATTAATAATGAATATTTTGGAAAATAAATGCAGCTTGGAATGGGGAGTGCATTGGAGACACTATGTGGGCAAGCATTTGGAGCAGGGAAGCTGAGGATGTTGGGGATATACATGCAAAGGTCATGGGTTATCTTGCTTTTCACTTCATTTCTTCTCACTCCAATCTATATTTACTCTCCTCCTATCCTTCAACTTTTTGGAGAGACAGAAGAAATCTCCAAAGCTGCTGGTTAGTCCACTCACGCCTTTCAACCTTTATTTGCCTTTTCCCCTTTTCTTTTTTCTTTTTTTTTAAATTTATTCAGGGGTAGACCAACAACCCACCTTGTTGTTTGGCACTACTTTCAAAACCTAGGCTCTGTTCATGGATTTGTCTTTGTTTGTGTACCCTCCTTCCCTCTCAGTTTTTAACATTTAGTTTTTTTTTGGGTGAGTATGGGCAGTGTTGAGAGTTGGGCCCACATACTAGACTCTGTATTAAAAAAATTTGGATTTAAAATGAAGCTCAACAAAGTTATGTTCAATTAAAAAATAGGGGTTAAAATTGACACTTATGATTTGCCTCAACATTAATGCAGTCATCTTACATAAGATATCACGGCCTTTTGTTTTGTTTGTTTTGAGAGAGATCATTTTATAAAGAGAATTTTTTAATAAAGTAATAAAATTAGTTTACTACAATTAATTTACATGTAATTATAAAATAATACTCCTACAAAATAAATAAATAAATTATAATATAATACAATTATATCCTATGTGATTATGATCCTAGATCTACCACTTTAATAATATACTCCTATTATTGAAAAGAGGTTAATGGTTTGGTTCACATTTCTTTCTTGATGATTGTACGTAATGTATAAAATATTCACCACAAATTGTACTAAACCAACAATACGGAGATGGGTCAAACTTCATGCACAATGATAAAGTTAGTAGTGTGTACCTATCTACATATTTAATTTAAAAATAAAAAGAAGTTAAGTATTGTCTGTTTAAGTAATTTTGATGGGATATATGCCAATTATGTCTACACCAAAAGGAATCTCATGAGCACCTCTTCTATAGATGTGCATACAGTCAAATGGTGATACAAAATATCCTAACCTAGAAATAACTATGGCAATCTGTCTATAACCTTGAACATGTGAAAGACATATATGAGGCGCGCGAGATACCCTAAGCTGCAAGCCAAAATATTTGGGATATGCATCACAACCGCCACGGCTCGGCTTTAGAGGGAGAGAAATTCCGGATGTTTCAATAGTGTTTCACGAGTCGCTTGCCAAGTCACGGGACTATGCCTAAGCCTAATTAACAATAAAATCAGGTTTCTTGCTCATATTTGTACAAAGGCTAAACACAAAGAGAGGCTCTCGGTTTTTGTTTCACAGGGTATTTATTTTACACCTAATGACCCCATGTACATGAGTTAATTTTCCCAGAGTGGTAATGAGATTACACTGATTTCATACAAAAAAAAAAAAAAAGTAATTTTGATGGTCTTTTCCATAAAAAACAAAAACAAAAAAATTGGTTTTTGCCTAACAGTGATAGCACCTTCTGCAATGTGAACTTTGTATAGGCAGGTGGGTAGAGAGGAGAAGCTTAGTGAGATGTTTTTACGTCTTGGAATATGTAGAATAAGAAGATTATTGGATTTTAATATCTTAAATTTTAGCTAATGTTATTTATAATATTTCGAACGATTGATTGATTTTATAATATTTTTTTAACACTAATATTTTATGAAATTTCATATTTTAAAAACTAACCTTAGTTATTCCAATTTTGGCACATTGATTACTTCTTTTGTAAAGTGTTGGATATTAAAAAATATTATTGGTAAAAATAAGAATGTTACGGGACCAATCGATAGTTAAGAATATTATGAGTAATATAACCCAAAATTCAAAATATTAAAATTTAATAATCCTAATAAAAAATAAATATCTATTAGTTTAAATAATAAAATTCTCCACACATTATAAGAAATTTTTTTTTGGATAAGAAATTTAATATTTAAAATTATACTTACATCGATATTTACACGTCTTTTTACACGAATATATATTAAGAAAAATTTACGAGACTGTGTTACTATGCATGTGGGAGTTGGTGACCATTGACTATAACACGTGGTCAATGCTAAATTGATGCATTCTAACTGTAATCGACCTCATGTCCCTGGCTGTTTTTGGTCGTTGAATGTGAACCATCAATGTGAGGTTGTGGGGTTGCTACTCAATTATGCCGAGTTTGGCGGATATAATTATTGAAGCCAAGCCATCCTTTTTATATTATCAACTTGTTTCCTAGTACATGCCCATCTTAAACATAAAGTTGACATAATCGATATACATTCGATTAAAGAAAAATTTTAAAATTGGATTGGGACATAAAGGTGTAATCCTAAATTATTTTGCATGTCTTAAACTATAAATAGCTTGATTTTATTTGTGTAACTTGATTTTTTTTGAAAAAAAAATTCTTCCACTTTGAAAAAAAGTTTATTACAATTGGACCGTAATTTGAATTGACAAGATTAACCTAACTACCCTAAAATTTTGCTCACAAATTTTTACTAATATCATCTCATAAAAATAATTTTTAGAGGTTTTGTGGTAATTAATAATTTATTTTAGAGTAATTTTTTTACTATTTTAGAGTGAGTTTTTTAATTTTATAGGTAATTAAATAATTTATTTAGGCTGGTTTCTATTAGCACCACTATTTATTGGATGATTCATCCTCATAATTATGAAAAGCTGCCATAAAAGTGATCAGCTCCTAATATTTTTTAGATGAAATATTCTCATCTAAGACCTACTATATTTTGCTCAAGATTTTCAATGGATCGAAACTGCACCCAACCGGACATTAACTCCTGTAGAGTGGCATGTTTTCTGGGCCTAACTAAATGTGATCATGTCCTCTTCTGTGTTCATGTCCTATAATATGTTTGAACTAACTATCACCATGAGAACATCTCTATTGCCTCGTTCTCCATAAATCCTAAGAACCAAACTGGGGACTTGAAAGGAACGGTTGCCTAATTCATTCTCACCACCGATGGTGATTGATATCAGGGGCAGAATATTAAAAAATAGCATGTCTTACTGGATTTTGAAAGACATGTCAATTGTGTTCCAAAGGAGGCTCCTGAAACTATTTCTTCTGTTTTTGGACAATTTGCTGCTCTTGGGGCAATGTCTTAATTTATTTATACAAGCCATTGCTTCAACTTCAAATAAAAGAAGATAAATTGATCAGTATATTTACATTTTTGATGATTCATTAGACTTATTACAACTCAAAAACATTTAGTTTCTAACAGCAATAAAATACTCTCACAAGGGACTATTTGGTGCAGGGGAATTTGCTGTATGGATGATTCCTCAATTGTTTGCCTATGCCTTCCACTTCCCAATTCAAAAGTTCTTGCAAGCACAGAGGAAAGTTCTCGTCATGGCCTGGATATCAGCCATTGTGCTGGTGATACACACATTACTGAGCTATGTTTTCATGCTCCAATGGGGATGGGGCTTGGTGGGAGCAGCCGTCATGCTCAACACCTCGTGGTGGCTCATCGTCATCTTGCAGCTTATCTACATTTTCGTCACCAAATCAGATGGTGCTTGGAGTGGCTTCTCCTGGTTGGCATTCACTGAGTTATGGGGGTTTGTAAAGCTCTCGTTGGCATCCGCTGTGATGTTATGGTTTGTCCTTCATGTCCCTTCCCTGCTACTCTTTGTCTTGGGTGGCATAACAAAATATTGTCAAATTTCTAGGCAAAATCCTGATAACTTCTATATATATATATATATATATATATATAGATATGTATATATATATATATAGATATGTATATATATATATATAGATATGTATATATATATATATAGATATGTATATATATATGGTGTGTGTGTGTGTGTGTTAATTTCATTTGAAATTTAAATGAGAGTTTTTAAGTGCATCAATTTTATGTAATTTTGTGAATTGTCAAAAAGGTTCAATAATACATTGGGAAGGAATTAAATTATTGAACTTTGGGACGAAAAATACCTTAGAGGTCTCTTGTGGGTAGGGCGCAACTTCATAGTGTGGATCAACTCAGCAGGGTATACTATTTTTTTAACAAAATTTTGTGTATTTTGGGTACATATTTTTAGAATCACATGCCAATTAGTATGCATTTTCTTCTTTTTCTTTCTTGTTTTGTGATATGCTGTTTGTATGGCATGATTTTGCAGCTTGGAGTTCTGGTACTTGATGGTTCTGGTGGTGATCACCGGTCGTCTTCCTAACCCTTTGATACCCGTTGATGCGATCTCTATCTGGTAAGCTTCTCTACCTTGTGTTATGGCGTTGAATTAAAGCATTGTGTGCTTTCCTCACCTCTTGAGAATGAAATACAACGACTAAACTTTAGCTAATCAAACCTGTGATGGAAAATTTGAAGAAGAAGAAAATAAGACCTCAGTTGTGACATCCAGATAAAGCATTGAAAGTCTTGTTAATTTGGACTGGGTATGTCCAGGTTGAAGGAATTTGGGAGCAAGTCTTCTTTAGATCAGATCTTCTCAAATTTGGTCAAGTTCAGTCTATCACCAGCTGATTTGATAAGTTTGTCCTGCAAACACAAACAATATTGTCAAAAGTGTGGCGGTTTGATAAGTTTGTCTTAAAAACGCAAACAATGTGGTCAAAAGTTAGGGTGTCGGGTCATCCATTCATGTCTGGTAGAAAATTGGGTTTATGTGACTCAGATTACTATTATTCTTTTAGATAGTGATGGATAAAGTCTGAAGTCCCCTGTTCAACATCTTATTAACAATAAAATTTTCGATATTCACAGCATGAACCTACAAGGATGGGATGCAATGATTGCGATTGGTTTCAATGCAGCCATCAGGTAACTTCACCTACATCCCCAGTTCCACCCCATTCTTGTAAAAGTCTTAAATAACATGACATAATTGTTGATTTTTGTGAACGTTGATAACAGTGTAAGAGTATCCAATGAACTTGGAGCTGGCAACTACCGGCAGGCCAAGATTTCTGTCGTCGTAGTTTCAGTAACTTCAGTGGTCATAGGATTTCTTGCGATGATTGTGGTTCTCACCACTAGAGATTGGTTTCCTTACCTTTTCACAACAAGTACAGCAGTGGCCCAGGAAACTACGAGGCTTTCCATCTTGTTGGCTCTCACAGTTCTTCTCAACAGTCTCCAGCCAGTCCTATCAGGCAAGTAAAATGGAATCCAGAAAATTTTAACTGTATTGGTTCATGTTAATTTATTTTTGCACTTAACAAGAGAGATTTTTTTTAATATCTATTGTCTCGTTCTCCCATCCATTTAGGTGTTGCTATTGGAGCGGGATGGCAATCGCTTGTTGCATACATCAACATTGGGTGCTACTATCTTGTTGGGCTACCTGCTGGTTTTCTACTTGGATTCAAATTTGACTATGGAGCTATGGTAATTTTGCTGAAATTTTGTAACCAGAATCCCCTTACACATGGAAAACATGACCTATTACTAGTTACTATACCCAAATAACCCAAACCAGACCTACTATAGGGCCCAGAACGAGCTAAACTGATGCTGACCAGAACCCAAATCGAACTTTTACTGATTCATATAGCTTATAGTTTGAAGACTAGCTTACTGGACCAAGGAATGGAATACATCAACTTGATTTCAGCCTGACATGGCATAACCCGAAACAAGTGCAACCTAACTGAAATCCCTTGAATCGATATATAACTTGATTCAGATATGAACCACATGACTTGCTTGCAAGATCTAATTAAACTTGTACTAATAACTTAACACCATTGCAACCCATAATGACTGCAGGGAGTTTGGGGAGGAATGATCGGAGGAATCTGTCTTCAAACCATTATTTTGATTGTAGTTACAGCTTTGACGAATTGGAAGAAAGAGGTAATTCAGCTCTCATTGTGGCTCTTATTTTTCTACTTTCAATTTCATAATTCACCATCATTTTGACTGATGACTTGTGCAAATTATGAATTCCTAGGCGGATGAAGCTGAGAGTAGGGTGCGGAAATGGGGAGGATCAGCCGCAGCAGACTGATACAAAGTTGATGAAAAAGGGATTAAAACGACAAGAAAACTTGTCCTAGATCATCCTTGAACACTCAGATAATGCCATTTTACGGAGATATGTAGTAACACATAGGCATATAAACCTTGGTTCGTTTGTGTCCCAATACTGCTAGGGATTGAATTCATCGTAATGGATACATTGGAAGGCAGCCGTGACAAATTCTCCATGGCCCAGCGAAATTAGGCACTGATGGTTTGGTACAATCAAGTTGAGGAGGTCATGGTGTTATTTGGTTACAGCTCAGGATGGCTTAGGCTTGAATTCTCTATACTAGCTTTTCTTTTCCTTTATCTTTTTTTGGGTTTTTGCACAAATGTATCATTGCTGGGCAAGTAAACACCTCTAGATTAGATATTGTTGTTTCATTTATTATAAAATAATTGAATTAATTTTTATATGAGATTGATACTCAACTGTACAGTGATGTGGCAGTGTCCCCCCAGTATTGGTTATAAATAATATATCAAACTAAAAGTCTGTTTAAATTAGTGTTTATAATTGTTAACAGTTTTTAACAATTCATAAAAGCTACTAAAGCTCTCAACAGTTATAATCGGTATAATAATAATCATAATAATAATAATAATAATAATAATAATAAAAATAAAATTACTATTATTACCCATTATAACCGCTAATCATAAATATATGATATAGTTATACAGGTGCTAAAATATCAATAAAAGACAATAACAATATGAAATTTATAAAGTAAAAGCGATAACTTAATGTGTTTGCAATACGGTAGAGTTCCATGTATTTATTTTCAGTTTTCACCATTAATAAATACAAAATTGGACAAAAATAAACCAACGTATGGGGCTTTTTGGATGAAAATAAACCAATATATTTTGTTGGACGTATACGAGTACAATCTATGGGGGTGTTTTTTGGTCGAATAACCACCGAGTTTGGTGGTAAGTTGACGTGGACGATTGATGGCGCTAAACACATGGACGGTGGTCGTTGAAAGTTGTTTGACTTGTGTTTGAAATTTTTGACAAGTGAGACTACTAACCGACACCTAATAAATATTTTTATTTATGAAAATTTACTCCCTCCCTCTCCTACTCTACTCCAAGCATTCATAATAAAAAGACAAAATCCTAACCCCCAAAATAATCTCCCTTAAAATTCACTTTTCATCCCCAAATCTGCCATTGAAGGGTTGAAGGCGAAGAGAGAGAGAGAGAGAGAGAGAGAGAGAGAGAGAGAGAGAGAGAGAGAGAGAGAGTTTAGCGAGGTTGAAATACAAGTTGAAAATGTTAGAAGGAATGATGACTGGATCTCAACTACTCCCAACCGATTGAATTCAAGGAGACAAAATGGAGAATAAGAAAGTATGAGGCGCAATAATGGATTACCGGTTGTGCATCTAATTTGCAATAAACTTCTTAATAAAGGAAAGAAATTCTTTGGCTGCCCTTTATGCAAGGTAAGTGATAAACTATAATTGCCATTCTTTGGCTGCCCTTAATCTAATACTAGTAAATGGTGTTGAAATGAGAGTTTTGTTTGTGTTTTTTATGAAGGTATATGAAAGCTGCAACTTCTTCAAATAGATGAAGAGAAAGATATGAACTTGTTGGAAAAGAACAAGATACTTGAAGAAAGGACCGAGGAGGTAATTAGGGAGATTCGGAATATGCAATTGGCATGTAACAGTTTAAAAGTTATGAAGGAGGAAAACAAGAAGTTAGCAAGAGGGTGATTTAGCACTTGAGTCGTCAAAATTGAAGATTGAGAATAATGAATTGAGATGCAAGATTGCTAAGTAAAAGGCGAAAAGGTCAAGAGTTGAAGAACTAAAGACATCGAAGAGCTGAAATGCGAGTGTAGGCACTAAAAATTAAATAACTATGTGCTATGTCATAAGAGAGTTTAATTGATTAGTTTGGATTAGCCCAATTCATTATTTTAATTTATTTGGGCCTCGATAGACTCATAGGTCGATGACCCAATACACTCTTAAATTAACAGCTAAACGATAGCAAGTCTTAGGACTAGTAGACTACTAATTCGACATCTAACTAGACTCTCAAGTTGTCGGCGCAAGTTGAAGGCCCGATTGACGGTCCAGGAAGACAAATAAACCACAATCTTTACTAGAAGGGAAGCGTGCTTCCCGCTATAAATATGGTCCTAGTCCCTTTATCCAAAGGATCAAAATTCTAACTCTCATAAAACTTTCTCTACAAAATAGATAACAAGCACATTAAATCGTGTCGTTTATTCTAGAGATCACATCACATTCTTGATCGAGATTCAAGTTGCTTTAGCCCTCCTTCAAGTTGTCAACCAAGGATCAAATCCAGCCTTTTAGATTGAGATTCAAGCCACATCAGCAATAATTCAAATACAATCCTAGAGATCGAAGCGGAGGATTTATAATTGTTTATTTGTAACAAATACAAAATTCTACCAAAAATAGTCAAAATTAATACAAATAAAATTGTTCCACATTTCTTGTCATATTTATTATAGACTCGAAATTTATTGGTTATAAATTTTGCGACGCCCGGTGAGACAATCTTGGCCTCCCGTCTCCTTCTCTAAAGACCAAATCTTTCAACAACCTTTCTCTCGAATAAGACATGGTCATGATGAACGTTGCCTTCGAACTTCAAATAAGAAGACATGATCCTTATCCAAAGAATCCACAGACACTATCTTTAGCAAGCAAAGAACTTGAGTAGTGACAAGAATGACGAAAGCAGCTATAGCAGGTGCACTGAAGAACGGTGATTTCTGCGAACTCGTTGTCACAGGACACTCAACATCGTGGTTGCGACATCACTAATGAAGTCGACCAACCTTTTCTTGTTGAACTCTTTTTGGGAAAGCCTATTGCTGACCTGAAGATAAAACAAAAAGTCTCATATGAGGTTAAAAGCTACATTGTGCCTTCATCTCTGTTCCTTGACACACACGGTTATTAAAGCAACGAGTGATTCTTTACTAGCATCACCGAGGAAGCTTTTCTCCTTGTTAGCCAAAAATGAATCCTCCACTACTATTGTCATATTATTCATGATGACAGGAGTTGTCAATTGGGAGGAAGAGATGACCAACATGAAGGCAATGCTCGAGAGGCATGCCAAAGAAAGTGAAGAAAAGACGCACGCATCAAGCGAGAATATGAAACGATCACTAAATTGATGAAGAAAATTAAGAAAAGAGTTAGTTGAAATCCTCCCAAAGGGCTCGGATGATGATGAGGAGGAAGATGGATTCAACCCAAACGGAGCTTCGAAGATGACATTGTATCAAAGAAAAGCGATAAGTTGTACAATGACTCGTCTTCGAGCTCAATGACCTAAGCAAATCCAAGAGATGATTGCAAGTGCGGTGAAGGCCCAACTAGGAGGCGGTATGTAAAGAACCCACCTCTACACTAAGCCTTATACGAAGATGATTGATTCTCTTTTCATGCCTTATTGTTACCAGCCTTTTAAGTTCAATCAATTTGATGGAAAGGATAAGCTGTAGGAACTAGCGACCCCTGTTTCCCTCATAGGGACAACGAACCAAAGTTTCCCCACAAAGTGTTGACTCTCTTTTTATTTTGTTAGGATTCTTTTTGATTTTGAAAGGTGATTTTTACTTAGAAAGTGGGATGTGCCTTTTATTAAGATTACTTCTTAGAATTAGATTTTGACACAATTTTAGGTGAAAGTGAGATTGGTGATTTTTATTACTTTTTTTATTTTAAAAATTAATTTTAGGGAAGTTTCAGGATGTTATTTCAAAAGGTCACTACTACAGGAACTACTTTTAATGACGGTTACAACTAAAAACCGTTGTAAAAAATGATGCGGTGGCATTTTTGTAAAAAAAATGGTTATTAATGTACATACGATGATGGTTCAATGAAAGAACCGTCGTTAAAAGTTTAGTTGAAACTTTTAAAGATGGTTCATGCAAAGAACCGTTGTCATAAATGTATCTATGATGACGGTTCGATGAATGAACCATCGTTAAAAGTTTCAATCGAACTTTTAACGACGGTTATTTCATTGAACCATCGTCATAGGTTGTTTAGAAGGGAAAAAACCCTCGTGGATGCTTCACTTTCTCACTCTCACTTCATTCTCTCACTGCCTTTGAGGTTTCCACTTGCTCTTCTCTTTCTTCTCTCTGCGGTTTACGTGGTTTTCGGCTTGCCTCCCATTCATTCTTTCTACGGTTTCCGGTTGTGGTCGCTTCTCCTATACTCACTTTCTCTGCAGTTTCCGGTTGTGGCTGCACCCCCGCTCACTCTCGCCGCCTTTTTCCAGTTGTGGCTGCACCCTTCCACTCACTCTCACCGCCCTCTCTCTCACTCTCGCCAGCTGGTATGTAACTTATATCTCCCTTTCTTATTTTGTAAATGAAATGTGTAAATATGGCATGCTTTATGGTCGTCATTGTGGGCTTGAAACTTGGGGCTAGAATCTTGATATGTAACCCATAGCATTTAGAGTATGCATGCTCTCATTAGCGAAATTAAACTTAACAAATATATTGTTGTACACGTTGAATACTATACATTGTTGAATGTTATTGTAAAAGGCCAAGTATAAGTGACAATGAGAGGAGAAAAACATAACACACAAAGAAACTGAAGAAAATGCCAAAATCGAGGAACCAGGGTGTCGGGCGGCCAGGCACGGGTCGTGCTGGACAACACGGTCAACCTGTGTTGGCTGTTGCCCAACCCAACTTATGTGTTTCCGTTCAAAAATTGTTGTACATGTTTATTTATCAAGAGTTGTGTAATTGCTTGTAGTATAAAATGGATTCTTCCAAAAGTACAAAAAAATCGAGGGGCGAATTATGATGAACAAAGAGAAGTTGGCCCGGAGTAGAGACGATCCAACTCTCCTTAGACGAGGTTGAATTTGATAGGCACAGAAATGTCTGTAGGTGATCATAAAGCTCACTTTATGAGCTATGTTGGTGCGATAACTCACACATACGTGAACATCAATTATAGAAAATGGGCCGAAGTCCCCGAATCCATTAAGGACAATGTTTGGAACAATATTTGGGTAAATTCACTACATCTCAACTTAGTATTGCAAATTATTGTAAATGGTTAATATATATGTACTAGTTCATGTCGTTCTTATGTTTTAGAAAATGTTCATCTTAAACGTTAATGAATCAAAGATCCCCTTGGTGAAACACAAGACCCTCATGTCGGTGGCGGAACAGTTTAGAGACTTCAAATCTTGCATTGCCAAGATATGGGTTTACAAAATAAAACAGATAAAGGCGGAAGGTAGACTATGGGAGGTCTTTAATTGTATCACCGAGGAGGACTGGAGATCATTTGAAGCATATGTCTCCTCTTCGAATACATGGTAATTTATCATCATTTGTTATCTTTTTTCAATTTAGGTCTTATACACTAATATTTTCGTTGTCTTAATTACTTGTGTAGGTGCTAGGTGAAGCCAATCGGAAGAGGATTAGGAGCAATGCGTATCCTCATGTGATGTTCAGTGGGGGATACACGAAGTTGGAGGAGAGGTTGTACAAGCAAAAGCTTGAACAACTTCAAACTACATCCGGTGAAGGTTCCATCATATATACTTCACAGCTCCTTATCGAGAGGGACGAGTTGTGGGTCGAAGGAAGAAAGAAGAAAGATGGAACCTTCACTACGATCGATGTAGAAACTATTGCGCAATGACTCGTGAGTTTTTTTTTACTATTTCATTTATTTATTTTGAGAACTTATCGGTTTTAATATTTATGAATTGTCAAATTATAATTTTTCTTCTTCTTACGAAGTCTTTGTCACGAGACATTGACTTCGAAGTCGCTGACACCACCGGGAAGAGGGACATGCTAGCCTTGGCCCTATAAAGAGATGAGCATCCCGGTCATGTTCGAGCTGTCGTTGGGAGGGTGGGGATAGTTGAGAACTATGGGGCTACGAAGAAGCGCTCCGTCTCTTCCAGCCAAGCACATATGGATGCCTAAATGGTTGAAATGATGGCCGAAATGGAGGCCCAAGTGCGGTCCGATCGCAGTCTCAAATACGATCCCAAATGTCCCAAATGATGGCTGCACGATTAGCTGCATAGATGGAAAAGACGAGGGTGCGAGATGAGGGCAAAGATATAAGCCCAAATGCATGCTGAGATGAGGGAATGCATTACGATGTACTTCACCAACATGGATATGCTTGGCACCTAGCAACTTCCCCGATTTATGTCTGCTCACACCCCACACACCGGCGACGCGAATGTGAGCTCACCCGTCGACCAATTCGAAGTTCGGAGAAGATAATTCAGATTTTGCAACCTAATTATATTTACATGCATGTTTATATTTTGACTAATTGGTGTATATCTTGTTGAATAATTGCTTATATTATGTTTTGTTGTTTCGGATGAGTGTCGTTATTTTCATGCATGTTTATATTTTGACTAATTGGTGTATAATCTTGTTGAATGAATGGTGTATATTATGTGGTTGATGTGGAATTCCGGCGTGTGGCTATTGAGTAATTACTTATATAGTATGTTTTTGTTGTTTCGGATGAGGGCGTTATCCCAGGAAAACGTTTACTTTTAAGGGAAACTTTGTTTGTTTTTTAGGAGTTTTAGGTTGTTTAACTTTTATGTCAAAGATTATTCCATGATTGTAATTGTTATGCTTATTATTATGCAGCCGGTGATTACACTTGTTGATGACGCGATCAACTTTCTTCGTTAGCTTAAGAGTTTGGTCATCCTCTCTACAGTAATTCATTTTTTAAAATATTAGATTTATCCGTTGTTAATATCACGTATGCATAGTTTTAATTTTGTATTGATTATTTACTAGGATATCGGGACGGATTCGAGAGTGGGATTAAGGGCACTCCATCTCCCTCGGTTAGCACAAGCAAACGTTCAGCGGTGACGTAAGTTTATAAATAAACTTATTAAATGAAATTTTTATGGTGTTATACACACTTATATAAATGTGTTATTTGTGGTTGTGTAGCCAACATTGGATGGTTGCTACCATATTTCCAAGGGCTAATATAGCGTCTTGGTTTGATCCTTTGGGTCGCATGCAGTGAGGGAAAATATCAAAAACGTACTCGAGATGTGAGTTCATACTTCAATCATTTTATGTTGTTTTGTTAATTAGTATTCGTTTAAATTGTATGTCTAATTTAAATTTTATTTTTCGATTGAAAAATAGTGCACTATCACGTTATTATTATGGCGGAGGCTGAGAGACCGACAAGCAAGACCAAAAACCAATAATTGTCCCCGGAAAGGTGAGGTTCTCTTGATTAGAGTCTACTTTAATTGTTTTTCATTTCATATTACTTGCTAGCTATATAAAGTACTGATTAATTTTTTTATGTGTTGAAAATCTATTTTATTATTGTAGTGCCATAAACAAGCTGGGGAATGTAGAGTGCGACTTATACATTATACGAGTTGATGAAAGAGATTGCGACCGAACTCAATTTAAATCATTCTAGTCCCAAAGAGGTAAACTTGCACTTGCACTTGTATTTGATTATGAAAAAAATTAATTTTTTAATGTTTTTTTCCAGCTTGATTAACACTTGCACTTGACCTAAATAATATGTCTTTTCTAGCATTGGTCAGAATATTTCCCGAGAAATAACCCACCCACTCCCTAGATGAAGTGCTCAACAAGTTAAAACAAGGTTGGGTAGAGTTTGTATATAACCGTATAAAGACATATGCATATATTTACACTTATTCTTCATTATTTGATTGGTCAAGTTTGTGATTTTAATAGTCATACAATTATAGGTATATATGTACATAGGTATATATATTTTTACACTGTCTTTTATATGTACCATATACAAATGTGATGAATATGCTTGTTTTGTATATATTCTAGTTAAGATTGTATTAGATTGTGGTTTGTATATTCCGAAAGAGTTTGTGTAAGGTTGTATATGATTTGTACTTGTACGGATGACAAGTAAACACAAGAAAAATTATTAAAAAAATTAGACCTATTACTACGTTTCTTAAGGGGAACCATAGTAAAAGGTCCGGATTCGGACCTATGACAATGGTTCTTCATTTGAACCGTCGTCATAGGCCTTTTTTACTATAGTTTTAAACTGTAGTAAAAAATGTCCACTTACAACGATCGTAACAACCCGACCCTAAATCACATTATTTATTTTAAATCACATTATTTATTAATTACATTATTTATATAATTGAGCGCGTGCACTTCAATTCGATATCTTATATGTAAACTATTTTTATCTCGTATGTTATGCGGCTAAGGCGACGAAGTGGCCCTAATAAAAATTCCATAAAAAGATTTTAAATTGTGAATATCGTTATTAAAATAAAATTAAAAGTAACAATAAAGGAAATCAAAATAAATAAATAAAAATAAAATTTTCAGATTTTTGAAAAGAAAAATCCGAAACGGATTTTTCCGGAATTTTACAAAAAAAAAAAAAAAAAAAGAGAAAGAGAAAGGCGGTTAAGATCGAATTAAACGAGCAAGCTCAGCTTCAATTCTTCACCTGCTTCCTTCCTCTCGCCTTCCTCCGCCTTCCTCTCGCCCCTCCCTGTCTCTCCACGCCTTCCCCTCGGTCGGGCCGGCCGGCGACCGGCCGCCGCTAACGCCGGGTTGTAGCCGACGCTAACGCCGGCCAAAGGCCACCGGCCTTCTCTTTCCCTCTCTCACGCTGTTGCTCCCTCGCGTTACCCCTGCCTCTGCCTCACGCCCTTCGCTTCGGCTCACGGTTCGGCCACCGGACGCCACCAACGCCGGCCGAAGCCGGCGGCTGGCGCCGTCCGGCAGCGCCCTCTCGCCCTCCGCGCGGTGGCCCTCGCTCCCGCTCTCTCTCTCTTGCTCTCGCTCGCGCACGGGCAGATGCTCTGCCTCGCCGCTGCTGCAACCTACTATGCCGCCAACCACCACCCGCAGCACGGCCAGTCGGGGCTCGACGCCGGTGCTGCCCCGGTCAGCCGGAGCAACCGAGCACCCCAACGTCCCCTCCTTGACTCCTCCTCTCGTGCATCCGAAGGTAAAACTCTAAACCCTAAATTATCAAGTTCAGTACTTATTTGAGCAATTATAATTGTGAAATTGAGTTATTTGATTTATAAATATGTTTGTGGAGTAAAGTTAAAGATTAAGTTGGGAGAATTCGAATTGGTGTGGGGGATTTAGGATTCGTGTTTTGGTGAATTGATTGTACGAATGTGATTCCTTTGGGGAAATTATGAACTAGTGAATGAGATTGAGGATGCTTTGTTATCGAATTGAACAATTGGGTGGAATTGTTACATTTTGCAAATAGCTAGAATTGAACACAAAGGAAGAGAAAGAAATAGGCGAGGAGGATGAAGTCGGATAATAGATGGTGTAAGAGGCATGGGGGACATTTGAACATTTGGTATGCTTAATTGGGATGTGAATACGAGTTCGTCAAGAAAATAACGCTTAGGCACTTAAATTGGTGTATATGTATGAGTTTTGGGCAATTCGGCAAAGTTGTGAAACCTTCCGATGGAAGGACATTTGATGGATTAATTAATTATTTAACTATAGGTTTTGAGTGCGAGAGAAGGGAAAAGTGAGGAAGGAATTAAGAATAAGTGTTTGGGCACGTATATATATTCACCATTTTCAATCCAAGTCAACTAGCAAATCAAATAACACCAACATCATTGGACATTTAGATAGCCTAATCAACTCCTTTAATCAATATGAGTTATATTCGATGAACGCAGTAAAGCTAAGTAATACAAACATTAGTTTAATCGATTTTCATACGAGCATAAGAAGTGAAATACATTACTAAAGCTTATACAAATTCAAGCATTAAAATTCAAGAAAACATTATTAACCCTAGAAATCCATTTTAAACGGAGCTGAGGCCACTTCCGTTGCCGAACATTGCCGACTCCAAATTTCTATAAAAGGGGAGAAACAAACATTCTCAATTCGAGTACGTTCATTGCTCGTACCTTTCGAAAACTCACATATTTCATCAAATCTCAACATTTCTCATATATACAAATAACAATGAATCATTTACAAGGCAAGTTTTGCCACCTAATTAAGTGGTCCCCGCCCAATTATCAATTACCAAGGGCTTAGGCCCGCCAATTATACCTGCGCGCAGCGTCAACTCGGGTTATCGATCGGCCGGGGGTGACACCTGTTCAACGATCGTATCAATTACCAAGGGGCTCCACTTCCGAGATAATAACCGGCAAGCATGTTTTACTCATATTCTCTCCCCCGATTTCAAACTAAAATGAATTGAAATGCGCGCACTCAATCAATATATTCTTCAAAGTTATTTTACGAGTGTAGGAATGTTCGTGCTGAGTTTCGACTCACTTTTCCAAATATTTTATTGTTTTTGTTTTAGGAAGAAGCACTGGCGAACAATCAACCATTTATTAAGTCCGACGCAGGCAAACCCTAGCCAGCCTCGTGGCATTCGCAAACCTGAAGGTACATAGACGCTCACAGGTGATTTTACCTTCAACCAGGGTTAGGTATGGCCTTGGGAATCGTTGTACATTATCTTGTGGATTAGACAAAAGTCTAGGTTGTATAAATATTGCATTGCTAAACCAGTAACCTATGTTTTGGGATGACCTAGCTACTTGGGTAATAAATAGTTGCTTATAACAGTGGATGCATAAATTGAGTTTCAATTTTATTTCATATATTTAGCCTTGTCCTTTTTTTAGGACGGCGGTAACGCCTTCGATTATTACCTCCCGCTGCGACATTACGAATTAGTCCCTAATGAAGGGATTATTTAGTAATGGTGATTGGGGGCGTTACAACGACGACCACATAGGGCGTTTGATAACCGTAGCTAAAGGTTGTTTTGAACCGTAGTTACAAGTGGTTCTTGTAGTAGTGGGTAACGAAATAGAAAAAATGAAAAGGTACATTTTCACCGCAAAGCTTCAGGCCAACTGGTGGATAACCATTTGGGCCGAGAGCTGAGCCCTATTATTAGCTTGCGCTGGCAAGAGCTTGTGCTGATCGATAACCTGGCATCGGCTATAAGGGCAAAACCGAGAAGTTAGTCTCGGTCTTATAGCTCCTGTCTGTAAACAAATAACCCAAATTTTTCATTTTTTTAACTTGAAATGCTTGAGAAACAATATGAAGAAATAAAAGCTAAAAAATAAGGAGTCACTAGTCGGTTTTAGAAAATAAAAACTAAAAAAAATACATCAAATACTCTTCCAATATTAGTATGGAAAAACTAAGCTTAGAAGAGGTTTTGAAAGATACTCCATCGGTCTTAAACCGAGAATTCGGTGTTCGGGGTGAAGGTATGAAATGAAGAGGGATGATCTCCAATTTACCTGTCAAGAGACGACCTTTAATAATCTAAGATGTGAGTTAAAATCATGTTTAAATAATCAAGCAATCAACACACGATAGGTAGAAATTAAGTAACAAAACATGCTTAGAAAGTAATAAACAAATAATAAAGTAAAGAAAAGAATAAAGAAAGCGAAAAGAAAGCGGAAATAAAATTAAAAGTTATATCAGGTGGGGGGAATTAAAAGCGATTACGTCTCCAAAAACATAATACGGAAAGAAATAAGTTACTGAAATTAAAAGAACCATAAAAGTAAGCTTGAAAAATGAAACTAGTGCCCTTAGGTTGTCCCACTCGGTGATCTTGGATCAAGAACCAATTTAGGCATCATAATGGTAGGGCAACGACTTCAAATGGAATGCAAAGAAGGCTTTTTCGTAGTTTAAGAAATGGAGAAGTAAATGATATTAAGAAGAAATGGAGAGAAGAGAGTGCAGGAGAAAATGAGAAGATGGATTTTCAGCGATTGGAGTAGGGATGGTAATGGGTCAAGTGTAGGTCGGGTCTAAGTGGACCCGGACTTGTTTAATTTTTTGGATTTGGACCCGGACTTGACCCAGGCCTGTCGGGTTTGTGAAGCATAGACCAGACCCAGAGCCGCTAAGTCTCGTGGGTCCATGGGTCTTAAACGGGTCCTAAGAGGGTCTAGACTATTTCAAACTAAAATTGTTAAGAAACAGACATAATCTTATCATTCTTCTACACCATTTAATATTATTACACAAATGTAGGCAACACAAATTTCTTATTTTTCACACATGCACTTAGGTAATGTGTAAATTGACAAATTAAAACAAATATTTAAAAATCAAGCAAATTGAGCAAATTTAAAAAAAAATGTGAGAGTAAGTGTTTGAGAGTTATGCAAGATGATTGATAATGAGTGAATGGGGCAAAGAGTGATTGAATTGTTTAAGAGAATTAGGGCAAGACAGCCTTAAGTTATATTTTAAAAAAAAATTAATTGGGCTTATGGAGTGCGTGTTTGGGTCCAAATTCTAGACCCGGACCCAGTCCATTTAATACCACTTGGAACCGGACCCATCGGGTCCAAAATTTTCGGACCTGGATCCGTTGATTCGGGTTGGGTCGGGTCCAGCGAGTCTAGGTTAGATCTAGGACCCATTTTCATCCCTAAATTAGGGGTTTTTAGATGAAAATGGTGCATACAAATAATAGAGGCGCGAAGCCCTCTATTTATGGTAAAAATTATGGTTAAAATGAAACTATAAAAAGTCAATAAGCCGTCGGGTTAAGCTTTGAACCAGGCCCTAAATATCCGATTAAGATATTTCAGAAAACCAGATTATTCTCTTGGAAAAAATGAATATGTTTGCAGAGTCTAGAAAAGTGGCGCCAGCTATACGACGTCGTACGGATGCTTCGGATGTGTGCCTTTCTTGGCACTGAAGCGAGCAAAATGCGGTGTTTTTGCATAGGTTTGAGAAAAAGGCGCCGTTTTGGATTCCTGGTTGGGAGTCCGAATTGGCTTTGGTTCGGTTGAAGAAAATGGTTTGTGGGCCCACCCAAGCGAGAAAAGGCTAATTTTGTGGTGCTAATTTGTTTTTTGTGGTTTATTGGCTTTTGTTACGCCGATTTCAATCCGATCATGATTCGAGTTCACAAATGTGACTAGGATTTCATCACCGGGCTAACAAAAATAAATAACCACTACTACAAAAATGACTTTTACTATGGGCCTATTACAACGGTTAAAAACAAAAGCTGCACTAAAAAATGAGGCGGTGACATTTTTATAAATAAAATTCACTTATTACTGTAGGCTTTTCATTGAATCGTAGTAATAGGTCATATCATATCTCAACTTTTTACTATGATTCAATGACGAGAACCATGGTAATAGGTGTTGTCTATTATTATGGTTCATTGAACCGTAGTAAAAGTCTTTTATACTAAACAAAAAGTATATCATACTTTTTATTGCTGATACTGAACCAGTAGTAATAGGTTTCTTTATTACTTCGGTTCTTTCATTGAACCGTTGTAAAAAGTCTCTTATACTTTTAGGGTTTAGGAACCCGTTCTACGGTCACTCTATACTCTTTCCCTCTCGCTATCTCGCTTTGCACTCTTGCCTACGCTCGCTTCCTACTCTTGCGCTCTACTCTTTACTCTCGCTCTCCACTCTTGCTCTTTCTTGTCACTCGTTGCTCTCGCTCTCTACTCTCCGATTTGCTCTCTCTTTGCTCTTTACTCTCTACTCTCACCTTTCGCACTCACTGG
The DNA here is from genome assembly GCA_021018815.1 of Talinum fruticosum. Taxonomy (NCBI): domain Eukaryota; kingdom Viridiplantae; phylum Streptophyta; class Magnoliopsida; order Caryophyllales; family Talinaceae; genus Talinum; species Talinum fruticosum. Next base: position 3,064,892 of record JAITYX010000067.1, read on the forward strand.
TGGCTGCTCTCGTTCGTTATTCTCCTCTTACCTATCTCTCGTCAGCCTCTCGCTGTCACTAGTGGCTGCCAACGATAGACAATAACTCCCCACGAACACAACTTACAACTTTCATTGTACTTGTGCTCTCCAAAGAGCAACTACGCTCAAAATCTCGCTCGTCGTCGGTGGCTGCTCCATCTCGCCTCTCGCTCACTCTCGTGTCGTATACCTCGTGTTCAACTTCTCTCTCCCTTTTTTATTTTTTGCTTTAAGTTATTTACAAAATTGATTAATTGAATGTTGAATGTATTTGGTAATTAGTTGAATGTTGAATGTACACAGTTGGTTGTTTAAGTTTGAGATTTTTGAAATGTTAGAGAATGTGGGTGAATCTTGAATGTATTTGTTTAGTTTGTGAAGTTGGGAATTGTTCGAGAAATAATATACCGCAAGTGCACGGTGTGGCTGTACCTAGGAACTGGCAAGTACGGGTCGTGTCCACGAGGAACTCGCTTTCAAATACTAAATCCACCTAAAAATTCTAATATAGGCAAAAACTCGGTTCGACAGGTGATTTAAATTTCAGATTCAACTAGTAACAAAAATAACTATGAGAGATCAAAGAAAAACAAGCCTTAGATTGGGATTAATCACACTACTATGCCTGAAACCAAAATCAAATACCGCTTGAGATTTGCCTATGCTAGTAGTTTAGAAGGGGAGACAACAAATTAAACCTATCTTTGCCTACTTTCGAAGGTTAAAGACTAATCTTGCACAATCTAATCACCTATTTTCATAGGATTAACAAAGAGCAAAATCATAAAGAATGAGTCTCACCACCCCGATTAAAACCTTAATTATTTTCATAATGAAGTTCTAATCGCTCACAACGTCATTCTAGGTAAGTTTTCATCTTTCGATGTTTACAAAACCCTAATAAAAACATATGAGTCTTCTTTCGAGGCAATCAACGAAAAAGTGATGAGCAAGTGAATTCTAACCCAACAAGCATAGAACAATTCAATTGGCATTCAATTCATGATTATCAAGACATAATAGGGATCAATCCCAACCTAAGTAGAGAAATTAGCCCCTAAACATGATACTAAACAATTGATAGAATTTAGGGAACATAGCCATGGAGAAACGAAGAGAAATTGTGAAGAAAAGATAAAGAGAAGAAATTACGATTACCGAATAAAAACTTGAAGCGATTCAATCATACATAAACTTGAAGTAGAAAATTAGAATTGAGTGTTCTTGAGTCTCCTCACGGGGATTACCTATCGAAAACCCTAGCTAAAATTTAGAATTCCGGAAAAAGATCCCTAAAAATTCAATTTTGAAACTTAAATATCGGTGGAAACATGTAGTCGCACGACCGTGCAAGGGTCGCATGGGGTGCCGTGCGAAATTCTACTGCGAGTTTCGCACGGCCGTGCGACTTTTGCACGAGGGCTCGTGCGAAAACCCTGAACTCTCGCCCATTCCGCACGACCAGTGCAACTTCGCACGGGGTGCCGTGCACGACTTCAAATTCCGTAGCTTCTCGCATGGCCAGTGCAAAATGCGCACGGGGGTCGTGCAGCCTCCCTTGACTTCGAACCCTTCGCTCGATGATCTGCACGGCTGTGCAGCTTCACACGAGGGCCGTGCAACGTCTCTTGATGTGTTTGAGGCTTCTTTCTTGCTTCCGCTTGGGCCCGAACTCTCATCTTCATCGCTTTCGTCAAATTTATCTCGAATCTCTCAAATTTAAGCCCAAAAACCTAAAATAAAGAGATTTACGAGCTTAGGTGAAGCTAAGGAGAAAATAAACAAAATCTAGCCCAAAACTGAATAAATATCATTGAAATCATCATGGAATTGGGTTAAATAAAGCCTTAAAAACCGATAAAAAGGAATTCTTGAAAAGTTTGAGATTTTGACAAACGCGTTTAGGGTTTAGGTTTTAGGGAAATGAAAAGACTTATGGAACAAGGTTTAAAGTTTAGGGTCTAGAGAAATGTAAAGAGTTACGGAATAGGTTTTAGGGTTTAGGGAAATGGAAAGATTTATGGTTAAGGGTTTAGGGAAATGGAAAGATATTAGACTAGTAATCAACTTGTGAGTTATGTACTTATTCATTTTAATTGCTTTTGTTAAGTATTCTTTTCAATTGAATGTTGTGTGCATGACTTTATGATATATTTGAACAATACATAATCTTTATTTAAATTTTATTTTCATCCGATTGAAAAATAGTGCTCTCGAAGTGTACGACATGCAAGGAAGTTTGAGAGGCTCACATAAGGCAAAACTCCGAAGTGTTGTCTATATAAAGGTGAGGTTATCTTACTTAGTGTTAAAATTAGTTTTCATTGCCGGCGAAATTACTTGCCACATAACTACTAATTAATTCTTCATGTGTTAGGAATCTATTCCGATTCTTTTAGTGCCATAAACAATTGGGGAACGTGAAGTGTGGCTTCTACATTCTCCAATACATGAAAGAGATTGTGACCCAACTGAATTTCGATGATCGCAAATCTAATCCCGCAAATGTACTTAATTTTAAGCACTCTTTGTTACATTTGTTTATAAAAATTTAATTTATCTTTTCATGTTCTTTTTAGCTTAATTAGAACTTACACTTGACGTAAATATGTGTAAAATTACTTTTCAGCATTGGTCACAATATTTCTTAGGAAAGAAGCATGCAATTACCTTATACACAAGCTGTGTTGAATGAACTTAGACAGAGTCGGGCGCGGTTTATTTATGAACGTGTAATTACACATACGTAGGTATATATTTAATTTTTTTGTAGAGCTATTTGAAGATGGCGGTGTTCGATGGAGATCCATATTTTTGCTTGTTTTCGATGAATCGTAACTTGCTTTTTCAGTATTTCTCTAACCTTCAAGCTTTCCTCTATAGTAGATCATTGTTCGATGAAGATCAAAAGGACTAAGTTGTCTAATGAAAGGGGAGAAAGTAGCAAAATTATTGATTTTTCTAATCAATTTGGTATTCAAAATGGAATGCACATCCCCACTCACATGACATAATCTTAGTGGAGAAGTAGAGTTGGTGAAGAAAGAAGTTGTTGACTTGGACAACATCCAAAGTACAACTATGGTCCTCAGCTACTCGGTCCTATGTTCATTATAGATTCCGATGATGAGGATGGTGAAGACCGGAAACCTTTCTATCACTTTCAAAATATTGCTTTTGCTAAACCTTTGATTGGACTAGAGAATGTGCTTGGTGAAATCTCCCGTTGCTCTATACTCCTGGTATTCTCACATGTAATATGATTTGCTAAAAGTTTGCACAATCATTCATAAAGCTGTTCTTGCATGGCTAATAGTTGTGAAACAAGTGAAAGCTGTTGGTGGTTTGCTATATAAATTGTTGTGGTTGCAAAATTTATGTGTATATATTTTGGTTGTATAAATTGTATAGTGGTACAAAAAGCAAAAAAATTATAAAAAAATTTCAAACCTATTACTACAGTTCTTACCAAAGAACGATAGTAATATGTCCGAAAAAACCTATTACTACAGTTCTTAGGTAAGAACCATAGTAAAAGGTGGACCACCCCCTAAAATTTTCGCCAAAATGGAGGTTTTGGGTCTAGACTTATTACTACGGTTCATTGGAGAAACCATAGTAATAGGGTACTATTATTATGGTTTTGGAGAAAGAACCGTAGTAATAGATATACTTATTACAATGGTTCTTTAAATGAACCAGTAGTAATAGGTCATCTTTTACTACACTTTTGAACTGTAATAAAAGATGCCCATCTACTACTACCCTCACATACACTACTCCTCGTAACCGTAGTCAATGGTCTTTAAAAGATGGTTACTGTAGTAGTGAACTCAAATTAAAAGATAAGGATGACACGTTTTTAGTGCATATAGTTAGCCCCCATTTTGACCAAGGTTGAAAGATGAAGGGTCAAAGTAGATACTAAAGGGTACTTATCTCATTTTTACGGCGTCACTTTGGATACCTAGTAATTTAAGGTGTCCGGAATTGATCGCTTCTTGACCTGAACTCGACAAAGTGGGCCTATGCGTTCTAAAATCCGGCTTAGGTAATCCTCGGCTTGGCTTGATCGGAGTCCTGAAGCTCGATAATTTTTCGATGTTTGACCGTTTCTTGATCCGAAGCTTGGCTGAGTAATCCTGCTATACTAGCATACTTGTTAGTAAATAATTAGATACATGAAAGCTCGACATTTTATATGAATAATTCAGCCAAAGAAGGTTGAAAATAAAATTGGACAAAAGCTGAAATGGTAGGCCCCAAAATCGCACTTGGTTGAACGACCTATAGGAATGGTTGACCACGCTTATTGAACTCGGTGTCGGCTATGGGCCACGCTTACTACAAAGCTGATGCCTATGATTGACTTCAATGCCGGTTAAGTCTCGAGCAGAGTCGCTGTCGGGAGCGTATGTTTGGCCAATTGGAACAAAAGCTTGATTTTTGCTTTTAAATTTGAAAAGCCATTCGGTTTTGTTTATAAAAAGAGGGACTTGAAAGCTCATTTTGCACATTTTCACAAGTCTTCCTCTTACTTCTTCTTACTTGCTCTTGAGCTTGCTTCTTTCTTGCTTTGAGAAACTAGTACCAAAATGTCTTGAAGGATCCTTATCCCAAGAAAAGGACAAGGGCTGTGATTTTGACTCAAGACTTGTTCCTCGAGAGGGAATGGCGCTAAGGATGGCAATGGGGCGGGTCATGGCCAGGGAGTGCCCTCCCCGCTGCCCAACCCTTACCCCCGTCCCAGCTTCGGGGAATAAGGTACTCCCGTCCTTGGCCCCAACAGGTCCCCGATCCCCAACGGGTCCCGGATCCCCGAGTAACTCAAATGAAATTGACCTATTTATGAAGAAAATAACTCAAATAAAATGCATAACTCTTAAAAATTAATCTTTCTTCACTTACAATTCATGGCCAAAATAAATTAGATCTCCACAAATCAGAAAAAAACCCGATCTAGCGATAGGTAGTACCACCGCGGTGTGGTCCGACGAGGGAGGGTGAAGTAGACAAAATGAAGGTCGTGGGTTTCCTTCAAATTCATTCTTCACAACTTCATAATTCAAAGAGTAGAGAAAAGGGGAGAGGAGAGAGAATGGGATTGGGTAGAAGAGTATGAAGAAAGGGGGAGAGAAGAGAGAGTGGGACCGGCCGACCATGGAGAAAGAGGGAAAGGAGAGGAGAGAGAAGGGGGATGGCGGAAGGCATGCCTTGGAAAGGGAAAGGTATTGGGGGAGGGGGTAGAGAAGAGAGAGAGAGAGAGGGGGCAGCGAGCGTGAAGAGGCAAGGGAAGGGGGTTTAATGTTTTATAGCTAGGTTAAAATTAATATAAAATTCCCAAAATGCCCTTATTTTAAAATAAAAATGGGGACGGGGTGGGGATAAAAATTTTTCCCCGTCCCTGCCCCGTTCCCCATTTGGGGTGGGAATTTTCCCCATTTCAGGGCGGGGCCCCATTGGGGTCGGGGAATCCCCGCCCGTTGCCATCCCTAATGCCGCCCTCATCATGAGTGGAATTCAAGTGACCTCTTGGTGGAGGTTGAGAGTCACGTGTCTTCATTGGCGATATCCGCTATGGTAAATGTCTTGACTTGAATCTCTTATATTGTGTGCTAGTGTGGCACTTTGACTTAGACACTTCGAATTCTCATTCTTTGTAGAGGGACATTGTTCGGAGTAGTGGGGCCATCAAAAGTTCCGCACCACCTTCGAGAGAATGGAACAACCTGTTGGACCTAATCTTAACTAATGCCAGGTTTGGTTCGCTCTACCTTACTTTAAGTCATTTATGTGTTCGTACGGACCAGGGCATTACTCGAGTCATTAGCGAATGGTTTTGGGATACTACAAACACTTTTCATTTCCCATTTGGCGAGATAACTATTACTCCTTTAGACTTTGTCATTCTTATGGGTCCGGACTTATCTGGGGAATCTCTAGTATTTGACTAAAATTTATATAGAAACCATGACTATCTATGTCATCTTTTTGATCCTATTACTTCTCGATTTCCCAGTGCCAACTATTTCAAATACTCTATTCTTCTTGATGCCTTTACCAATGTCGAGTTGTGGGCTATGCATGTCTATCTTTTCGACCAAGGGTCTAAGGTTCATGTCCACTACGTAGCCAACTTGGTGGACATAGACGTGTCTGGGGTTAGGCACACTACTCTCAATAATATGGTCACTTGTATATCCCTTCGGAATCGAATATTCGGGCTAAAATGGTCCGAAATTTTTATTGTTTCCAACTCTTAAAATGTTACCTCGACTCACGGTTTGGTGTGGACCGTGGTGAACCCGGGGCCGATTATAGGCCATGTTCAACCACTTTTGCTCGACTATTTTTGCTTTGTTGTCTTGTGTGGGCCATGTGTTGGAGTAGGCCAACTTTTATCCCTTGACCTGTAGTCAACTTTCTTCATGGTTTCGGGTTGCAAAAGACCCGATTGAGAGGCAAGTCCTATTGGAAGGCCCTTTTGGTTTCGTTGGTACCTTGGTGAGCGGGTTACGGCCCGGATTCACCACCATAACACATGGCCACCTTTTGTTCCTCAAGATCTAATGCAGACTATGTTCTATCTTCTCTCGATTACGCTGGAAGAACAGGAGGAGATGACCACTGGCTATCCCGATACACATTTCTTGGATGCAAGTTCATCTTATCCTTAGTATTTGAGGAAGATTATGACTCGAATGGTAAGCTTCAACCACTCATTAACTTGGATTTTTTTGGTACATAAATTAATCTTACGGTACTACGAGATACTCCGGGCGACATCCATATCCCTAATCGTGAGGTTGATGTATCTCCGGCGGGAGAGCCCCCACATATCGTCAAAATTCCCGAGCTCCCGAGTCGGAGTGCGTAAGGCATCCATTCCCGAAGAATTGGAAAAGGGTAAGAGTACTGTGCTCTTTATTTTAATTGTATGCTAGAATGCCATTCCGACATGATGAAATTACAATACGACCGGGAGAAGTCTCGGAAGATGTCTATTGGATTCCAATCCGCCCTCCCGTGTTCAAGGACTTGTTTTTTATTCGTGTGTTCCAATCGGTTTGAGTAAATCTAGTTATTTAAAATGCTAACTCATGAGTTCTTAGTCCGTATGCTAATAATTCTTTTTTTCTTTTAGGATCGCCGCTCTAACTTTCCCCTTCAGGAGGTTTCCTTGGAGGTTTTGGAGTTCGTGCCCATACAACTAGCCAACCTCGGATGTCGTTTGAGCATTCCTGGATCTAGCACCTCATGATATGAATCTCAACGTTCTCGTGGGAGAAGTGCTTCGAGCTCATATGGAGCTGGACCTAGCTCATCTACGGCCGAGTGTTGACGTTATACCCTTGCAAGCGCTTGATCCTTATGGCGAGCCGTATGATTTTTATCGAATATCCTATAGTGGGCCTTATCATGAGGCCTCACAATCAACCTGGGACTATGGAGCTAACTCTTCACATATGTTGGCGGATAAGCGAGCTTCAAAGTCAATTGCGGAGGATATGGGTTACTATCTCTTCGCTAATGCTCGCTAACAACGACGATGGAGAATGTTGAATAACAACTTGTAGGGTTCTTTTAGTTTATGTTTATGTATTTTATATTATGATTGGACTTCATGCAAGAAGATAAATGCAAACACTCAAGTATAAAACCGCTTTATTTATTTATATGATGTGAAAAATTTCAAATATAAATAAAAAAATACGCATAGCCCCATTCCCCCAAAAGATACTAATAAAAAGAGAAATGGAAATGATAAGTTTAAAGAAACATTGTCCTGAGTAATCTGGATTGTGAACCGTAAACAAAATGGGCCAAGGGCAAGGGGCAGCCCAATTGTAGACGCCGGCCACGAGGCGGAGTCGGTGGATCGGTCGAGAAAAGTCAATGGATCGGTCTTAGGGTTGATTTGACGTGAGTGGTGGGATTAGCGAGATGAAAAACTTGAATAATTACTATAATTAATGCCGCAATAGGTTTTCGAAAATACACTTGAAAGTCTAATAGGAACTTCCTTGAAACAGATCCCAAACTCCTCGGAACTTCTCACATCCAAGCCAAAAAATGAAATACATGGTTGAATGGACCCGATGGCTGCACGATATGGGGGACATAGAGAAATTAGGACTCTATGTTCATAGATTGAACACACCATTCAACATAAGGCATTTGAAAATTCACTGGAACCTTTTTGAGGGTTGCGATGTCCTTCTTGGATCCCGCGAAGTATGTCTTCGATTTGGGGACAAATAATTATGCCCCTTCCCCGAGGAGTGCGATGCCATACTAGGTTGTAGTCACCACCGTCGAACCAAGCCCATCGTTCCCACATTGTCAAGTAATATGACAGGAACCTACATGCAACTCGCTAGGTTTAACAAGAAGAATCTAGAATCTAGGGACGAGATGAACCTGGTAAACTTGTTGTTGCACTTCCGCTCCATGTGCGGGGTAGGTTCGGCGCGCATCTGGCGAGCATGGGGCCATCCTTATATGTATGCTGGCTGGCTTCCTACTAGTTGGAGGCCATAGAGATAGAGCACCTACCGTGTTACGTAGTGTGGCGAGAGAAATTAGTGGACTACCATTTACCGACCCCTCCGATCCTTGTTGAGACATTCCTAGGACTAGACCGAATTGTGGTGAATCTAAATGAAGATTTCTCTCGCAACCCTTTGTTACTACAAGTAAGGAATGATTGTCGAAACCCCAACGGTGACACCGCAATGTGACGCCGCCGAGTGGTTGGCAAGCACGGTGCCGGCAAAAGCCAACCCTAGTTTTTTTGGCGGTAAACTAAGATGAGTTCGGCCATGCAGGATACGAAATTTCTAACTTTTGTATCTATCATATGCAGATTTGGTAGGTGGAACACGTTGGGCTGGTGTTAAAACCTGGAAGGATCAACATGTACTTGACATCTCGGTTATGTTAGAGGCGATGTCATGTAGCATTAACTCGATTGTGTTACGTCTTGGTAAGAGACTTGGTTAAATGCCAATCGCCATATAGTATGGTATATTAAGCACTAGTGTGCGTCCCAATTTAGGACGTACACCGTAAGGTACCCCTATGTGTGTTTGTTGGGATTTAAATCCAATATGTACTATTTCCCGGCCATGCAATGCGAAAAATGGATAGGGTACAAGATATACCATATTTAGATTTCATTCCTCCCGCCTCACTTGATGTTCTAAGCAGTGTTAGGCAAGTCTAGTCTCAAAGTGAGTATTAGATAAATTTGCCACGGTTAAAAAGACCTGCGAAGACACGATTTGACGCTGTCTCTAAATTCTACTTTGAGGGAATCTAATCCTACGAAGCATACGAACCGAGGGCTCGAGAACAAGGTGAAAGGACGGATGCTCCTGCTGTTGCACCTTTACAAATTTGCGAAGTAGTCCGGAAGTTGATGAGCGGGCTCGCCGAAGAGAACCAGAGCCTAAGGAAGAAGAAGAAATGAGGGCTCGTAGGATTGAAGAAGTGAAGAAACAAACCCAAGGAGATGCAAGCTGAGTCAAGTGACTCAAAAGGGAAGAAAGTGAAGATAGACTAGGGTTTAGGAGTTAGGAAGAGCTTATTTTTAATAAATTATTGTTTTGATCCTTTAGATTTATTTTATTTTTTAAGTTTTATACTTGTTATTTCCCTTTTTAGCTATGTGCTCGGATAAGTAGTAGGCTTATCCTTATTATCAATAAAGTAAAAAGAAAGTATTGTGTTTACTTTGATGCTTCATTAATATTTGTAATCACTCACTAAATAAAACAATAGTGAGTAACGGATCGCCTAAAGTAGACTCGTCCCAAAAAATGATCCAATGTTAGGGTCGTCTCCTAGTATAGGCTGGGCTCGGTTTTGCCTAAGTTATTTAGTTTCGTGCTAAACATAACATTTCTTCAACTAGTCTATATTTGTGTACGGAAATAACTTTTCCCCATCTAAATTTGTCGGTTTGACCGCTTCTCATGGCGGGATTTGAGTAAGGATGTAGGGTACTTACCATTTGGGCCTAAATTTTCCTCTCGGGTCCGGAATAGGTGCTCTTATTTCCTTAAGGGCCATGTCGCCAACTTGTAAGCGATAAGGTCTAATCTTTTGTTAAATTCCCTTAATATATGTGCCTGGTATATTTGGACATTATGTAAAGCATGTAAACGTCGTTCATATAACAAAATCAGCTCCTCATAGCATGCTTTGGCCGAGTCCGCTTCGGGATTTGGCTTTCGGCTATGATCCTTAATGATGGGATGACAATCTCTATTGGAAGGACTACTTCCATACCATAAACTAGGGAGTATGGGGTTGGTCTCGTAGATGTCCTTGTTGAGGTCCGATAGCCCCACAAGGAAAAAGATAGTTTATCGAGTCGGTCTTTATAGCCGATAGCCATTTTCTCCGCTATCTTACGAATGTTCTTGATGGCTATCTCAACTACCCCATTTGTCCGAGGGTGATAGGGATAAGACTTGTGATGCTTTATTTTATACTTCTCTAGCAAGTCTCGCTGCCTCTTTCTTGAAGTGACTACCATGGTCACTGATCAATTCATGTGGTACGCCATATCGAAAAATGATATTGTGAGTTAGAAACTTGGCCACGTACATTTAATGTTATGGTTGCATAAGATGCCGCTTCGACCTACTTGGTGAAGTAGTCAATTGCTACTAGGATGAATTCATGACCTCCCATCCCTTTAGGGGTCACTTTATTGATGATATCTATGCCCCGTGCTAAGAACGACCAGGGTGATGCAAGTGTAGCCAGAAAAGAAGGTGGTTGGTGCTTGTAAATTTGCGTATATTTGACACTTATGACATCTTTTAACAAACTCATGACAATTTGCAGCCATGGTTGACCAATAATACCTTAATCGATGAATTTTTTGAACCAACATTTTTCCATTCATGTAAGGCCCACATTCTCCACCATGAATGTCAATCATTATGCGCCTTACTTTGAGTTGATTGACATAAAGTAAGCTGATGCCTATGTCGGTTTTCTTATGTACCTGTCCTTGATTTAGGAAATATAGGGCAGCTACTTGTGAATTTCCCGCTGAGCTCTAGGTGTGGAGTGTGGTGGGTACTCTTGGCCATTTAAATGTTAGTAAATGTCATAGTATGAACTGGTTTGGTCGAGTAGTGAACAATTGTAAGGTGTATACATGCACGGGTAGGCTCCTCTGTTACATACTAATAGTCATTGAGTAAATGCCGTTAGGAATGTTAATCATAGAAGCTAATTTTGCTAAGGCATTTACAAACCGATTATCATCTCTAGGAAGGTATGTATATGAAATGTTTTCGAAGTGCTTTTCTAATTCTATTAGGTGCGCTTGATAGGGTGCCAAGGCTTCACTTCGTACCTTCTATTTCTATGAGATCCGATTAATGATTAGACTCGAGTCGCCAGAGACCCTAATATTTCTAGCTCTTATTTCTATTGTATCCTGTAGTCCGATAATGCACGCTTTGTACTACGTGGGATTGTTGGTGACTTCAAAGTCCAACTTACCCGAGATAGGAGTATATGCTCCCTTTAGCGAGAGTAAGGTAATTCCTACCCTAAAGCCCTTCGATTGGAGGCGCTATCGAAGTACATTGTGCACATATCAACTTCTACCTGTAGGATCCCTTCATCCGAAAAATCGAACTGCTCCATCCGTGCTTCGATTGTCGGTAGATTAGCCAAGAATTCCGACACGACTCTCCGGTTAATCGTCTTTTATAAGACGTATTTGAGTTTAAATTCGATAACATAACTATTCATCGAGGTATCTTACAGTTGACAGTTGGTTGTTCCGAATATACTTGATGGGGTCCTTTGGCGCTACTACTTATACCGAGTGGGCTAGCACGTAGTGTTTGACCTTCTTACTGGTCCAAACCACAACCAATGATGTTTTCTTTATGGGAGTATATTGAGTTTCATACTCTAAGAATTTCTTGTATTGGTAGTACACGACATCTTCTTTTTTTCCATCCCTTTGAGCTAGTATGGCTCCCGTTGTAGTCTCCGTGGTAGCGAGATATAAAAGCAATGGTTTCCCATGTTGTGGTGGACTTAAAATGGGTGTATTAGCTAAGTATATCATAACCTTTTTGAATGTCTGCTTGACACTCATAATCCCCGGATAGGCTTGGCTTTCTTCTTGTGCTTCTTGAAGAACAGTTCACGGACTATAGTCGGTTTTGATATGAAACGAGTAATGTGTTGCAAACATCCTAGAAAACCCCGTATCTCCTTCTCGGTCTTCGGTGGTGGCATCTTTTGGATGGATTTAATCTTGGATGGATCAACCTCAATTCCTCTAAGATTGACTACATAGCCTAATAGTTTGCTCGAGGTCACCCAAAGGTACACTTTTGAGGGTTAAGGTGTTTGTTGTACTTTCATAGTCTCTAGAAGAATTTCCTAAGACCGGTTAAGTGCTCTTCCCTGTTCTTACACTTGATAGTTATATCGTTGACGTAAACCTCGACTTCCTTATGTACCATGTCATGCAAGAAAGTCGCAGTTGTCCTCTAATAGATGGCTCGGCATTCTTCGGTTAGAATGGCATGACTATATAGCAATATGTTCCCATTGGTGATGAAGGTCATTTTCTCCATATCCTCTTCGGCCATCTTAACTTGATTATATTCAACATAGCCATTGACAAAGGAGAGTAAAGCATGGCCAGCTGTATTGTTAACTAAAACATCTGTGTGGGGCAAAGGAAAGTCATTTTTGAGGCTTGCCTTATTCCGATCCCCGTAGTCGACACACATCCTAACCCTTCCGTCTTTCTTCGGGACCACCAAAACATTTACTAACCCATTGGGGGTAGTGAACTACTCTAATGAACCCATCGTCTAATTGCTTTTGAAAATCTTTAAGGCTCATTCAAGTTTCATTCTCCTAAGCTTCTACTTAATCGACTTCGCATCTTCATAAAGTGGAATTTTATATTCTACTATACTAGGATCTATCCCCAACATGTCTTTATAGGAACAAGCAAAGACATCTATAAACTCTGTAAGGAGCGAAGTAAAGTGCTTTTGCTCTTACTGGACTTAGAGTTTTCCCAATCTTAACCTCTTGGGGTGATCCGGAGATCCTAAATTAATAGTGATTGTTTGATCTATAATTGATGAGCAATTTTCATGATCTTCTATAGCTTTTATTAGTTCTTTAGGGATTTCTAGTTCATCTTTAGAGGAAAAATAATTAAGCACCGGAGAAGGCAAGGAATAAGCAGAAAGATTCATCTTATTGAACGAGGAAAGGAGTACATTAGACTCGAAGTAAAAAAGAAAACAGACCCTAGACTTAGACTCTAAAGGAGACTGCTCTTCTAGGATGATAGCGAACTCTTGACCCTCACTACTATAGGAACCACTTTTAACTACAATTAAAAACGACATTTAACTACGGATAACGGGTATCGTGTATGTGGGCGTTGTTGTATGTACCACCTTTGATTACGGTTTAAAACCGTAGTCATAGGTCACTATATGACAATGGTTCGAGATGGAAAACCGTAGTCATAGTTCAATCTATGACGACGGTTTCTTTATCTAAACCGTAATTATTGGCCTTCCTCTCGTAGTTGAAAAAAGTTATTACAAAGCACCTATGACGACGGTTACTTCATTTCAGCCATCGTCATAGGTGAGCGTATGACTACATTTCTGCCTTAGGAACTGTCGTCATAAGTCTAATTTTTAAAGTAATTTTTCTCATATTTGCTTGCCCTCGATACAATACAAAAACATATACAAACCACAATCCAATACACTCTTCACCAAAATATATACAAAACAACATACTCATCACATTTTATATATGGTACAAGACAAGTGTAAAAAATATAGATACCTATGTACATATTATACCTATAATCGTGTATGACTACTAAAACTCACAAACTAGACCTATCAAATAATGAAGAATAACTGTAAATATATACCTATTTTTGTATACGGTTATATACAAACTCGCCCAACCTTATTTTAACTCATTAAGTACTTCATCCGTATAGGAAGTGGGTGGCTTCTTTCCAGGAAATATTGTAACCAATGCTGTAAAAGACATATTAATTAGGTCCGTGTAAGTGTTAATCGAGTTGAAAAAGAATATAATCAATTACAAGTGCAACTATACTTCTTTGGGACTAGCATTTAAATCGAGTTCGGTCATAATCTCTTTCATGTACTTGGAGAATGTAGAAGCCGCACTCCATGTTCCCCGCTTGTTTATGGAACTACAATAATAAAATAGATTTCCAACATATAGAGAATTAATTAGTACTTTATGTATCTAGCAAGTAATATGAAATGAAAAACATCTAAAGTAGACTCTAATAACCAAGAGAAACTCAGCTTGACGGGGACAATTAGTAGTTGTGCTTTCTTCACTCGTTTATCTTTGATGCCACTGCCTTAATAATAACGGACTAGAGCACTATTTTTCAATCGGAAAAATAAAATTCAAGTTAGACATACCATTTACTTAACAAAACAGTATCAAATGATTAAAAGTATGAACTCACGCCTCGATGATGTCCTTGATATCTTCCCTTCGTCACGACCCACGGGATCAAGCCGAGTGGCGAGATTAGCCCTTGGACATAGGGCAACAAGCATCTAATGGTGGCTACATAACAACAAATAACACATTTTTATATAAGCATGTATAACATCATATAAAAACGTCATCGATTGATTAGTTCATTATTTGTCCACTTACCTTTCATTGAACGCCGCCAAGTACAATGTTTTATCATCCGCGAGCATGTTTTATGACGTCGAAGATATAGGTGACTTGTTGGTCACGATTCAGCCCAACTCCTTGAACAATGGAAGTAGGGTTCGAAACCGAACGAAGTCCTTCTCAATCTCATGTAGCCACCTTAAATATTAATAATATGTAGTTAGAAATTGAAATTAATAGTAAAAAAACTGATTATAAATATATTAATTAACTCACATCATGCCAAGCGTAATAGCGGATACGCCGATATCCCGCATATGCAAAAATTGCAGTATATCGTCCGGAAGACATAGACCGGCATATCCCCTTCATGTTGCCCAAAAACGTGACCTGGTGTGCTACGGATGAATGGTTTCTCTGTTAACGAGTCTTCACATAACTTTCCGAGTAGCACACCAATCCGTGTGGGACTTCTCAATGGATTTGAGAGGAGACTTCTTCGAGACGAGGAATGGGCACCACTAAACGTTTGCTTGTGCCACTAGTGCCCTTCATCCCACTCTCGGATTTATCCCCGATATCCTAGTGAATAATCAAGACAAAAATGAGAAATATATATTCGTGATATTAACAACGACTAAATCTAACGAAGACCGCATCGTCAATAATGAGGAGGTTCGGTCCCGGGGTTGGCAATTCACACTCGCCTTTCCCGTGCATGACCTCTTTCCCACTCACTCTTACCTCATTAGCTGCAAGGGGTGTCCTGTGAATGATAATATCCGCCTTCCACGTTAAAATAACACCCAATGCCACAACATGCTTTAGGGAAGGTGATGAGAAGTTAGCTTGCGATTCGCCGGCTACATAAGAATAAGTAAACATTTGACATATAAGTTAAATAACCTAAAAACTCTCAAAATAAATGGACAGAGTTTCCCAGTAAAAGTAAAAATTTTCCCGGGATAACGACCCTTATCCAAAACAACAAAAACATACTAAATAAGTAATTACTCAACAGCCACATGTCGAGTTATTCAACAAGATTATACATTAATTAGTCAAAATATAAACATGTGTGTAAATATAATTAGGCTGCCAAAATCTAAATTACCTTCTCCGAACTTCGAAAGAGTCGACGGGTGAGCTCGTGTTCACGCTGGCCGGTGTGTGGGGTGAGAAAGGATGTACATCATCAAAGTTGCTCGGTAATGGCATACCTATGTTGGTGAAGTACGACCTCATCCGGGACAACATCTCCGCCCACATCTCGCGCCCTCATCTCTTCCATATCTACGATCATCCGTGCAGCCATTTTGGACATTTGGGACTGTTGGGATTGCATTTAGGCCATTTGGGCCTCCATATGTGCTTGGCTGGAAGAGACAAGTGCGCTTCTTCCTAGTCTCAAAGTGCTCAATTATCCCCACCCACCCAATGACGGCTCGAACACAACTAGGATGCTCATCTCTTTGTAGGGCCAAGGCTAGCTTATCCCTCCTCCCGGTGGTGTCGAGCAACTTCGAAGTCGATGTCCGTGACAAAGACTCCTGTAAGAAGAAAAAATTATTATCATTTGACAAATTCATAAAATAAACCGATAAGTTCTCAAAATAAATGAAGGAAAATAGTAAAAAACTCACAAGTCATGAGAAATATCTTCGACATTGGCCATTGTGAAGGTTCCATATTTCTTCTTTCTTCCTTCGGCCCACGACTCGTCTCTATCGACAATGAGTTGCGAAGTATCTATGGTGGACCCTTCACCGGATGAGGTTTGAAGTTGTTCAAGCTTTTCCTTGTACAACCACTCGTCCGACTTCGCGTATCCCCACAGGACAAGACATGAGGGTACGGATTGCTCTTAATCCTCTTTCGGTTGGCTTCACCTATCGCCCTGTGCAAGTAATTAAGACAACAAAAATATCGGTGCATAACACTTACATTTCTTCCTTTTTATATCAATTCGACAACGAAAGTATCGAGTGAATAAGACAACTCCCCTCTCATTGTCCTCTCGCATCCGCCCTTGTCAAGTATAGCTCACCACTTATATTTATAAAAAATCAACATCACATTATTTTTATATGAGATTAAATATTGAATGAAATTACCATGTATTCCGGAGAGGTGACATGTGACTCAAACAATCTCCAGTCCTCCTCGGTGATACAATTGTAGACCTCCCGGGGTCTACCTTCTTGTTTTGTAGACCCATATAGCGGCAATGCGATATTTGAAGTCTCTAAACTTTTCTCGCTACCGACATGAGGGTCTTGTGCTTCATGGAGGGGATCCTAGATTCATTAACGTTCATGTTAACCATTCTCTAAAACACAAGAACTATATGCATTAGGACATATGTATTAACCATTTATAATATACGTTGCAATACTAAGTTGAGATATATTCATTCACCCGAATATCGTTTCATAGGTTGTCCTTAAATGGAATCGGGGACACCAGACCCAATTTTCTAAAGTTGATGTTCACGTAGGAGCGAGTTGCTATACCAATGTAGTTCATAAAGGTATCTTTATTCTCACCTGCAACATTTCCATGGCTATCAAAATTGACCAATGTAAGGAGAGTTCGATCGTCTCTACTCCGGACCAACTTCTCCTTGTTTATCATAGTTTGGCCCCTCGATTTTTTTGTACTTTTGAAGAATCCATTTTATATTGCAAGCAATTATAAAACTCTTGATAAACAAACATGTACAATAATTTTCGAATGGAAACACATAAGTTGGGTCAGGCAGCAGCCAACACGGGTTGACCGTGTAGTATGACACGACTCGTGCTTGGCTGCCCGTAACCCCGGTTCCTCAATTTTGGCCGTTTTTGTCTCTTCTCTTATTTTCATATTCTATCCATTGACATTCCTCAAATATAAGATTAATCTACAAATTTTCTCTAAACCACAGAGAAAAATAAGACTCCTAAAATACACTTTCTATTTTATATCCGAAATTGGAAAGCAATATCTACACTTTCGGGTTTCATGAAAATGCCGAAAATGACAAGGAAAACAATAACAAAATTAAAAATCTGCAATGGAATTTAGGGCAAAATGCTAAAGATTAAGAGAAAGAGACAAACCCGGTGGTGCCCGAAAAGAGCGAGTTGGTGAGAGAGGTACAGACCACATGAAGAGAGTGAGGTCGGCGAGAGAGGTGCTATTTGCGGAGAGAGTGAGGTTGGCGAGAGAGTGGTCCAGCGACAACCGGAAACACAGAGAGAGGTGGGGGTGCAACCACGACCCGAAACCGCAGAGTAGCACCTGAAACAACCAAGTAACCTTAGAGAAAAGAGAACCGAAGAGAGAGAGTGTGGGATTGAAAAAATGAGAGACCTGTGAGAGACTTGGTATTGGCCGAGGGTTTTGGTGCAATACTTTAGATGACGGTTCAATATAAAAACCATCGTCTTAAGTACTTACACTACGGTTCGGTAAATGAATCGTCGTCATATATAAGTATATGACGACGGTTCGATATAAGAACCATAGTCTAAGGTTCAGTAGAAACTTTAGACGATGGTTTTTATATTGAACCGTCATCCTATGTACATTAATAACCACATTTTTTAATAAAAATACCACAGACTCCATTTTTCATGACAGTTTGTCCTTTTAACCATCGTTAAGGACCTATTATTAAAAGTGGTTTATGTAGTAATGACTCTTCAGTGTCAATCCAAGTAATATGCTTGGATCCTTCTTTGTTTATATCGGTGATGAACCTCGACGGATCGAACTTCGGATATGACATGGCTTGGGACAATACCGAAACCATGTTTTCCTCCAGGCACTTTTCTTGCGCGAACAGCAGAGTGACGATGTTACTTTCTACCAGATTGGTCCAGTTTAGAGTGGAGTATTCTTTTATAAGGAGGCAGGGTGCTTCCTTTACTAACATCCGACAATCATTGAAGATCTATAATCCCGGGACCAGTATGCCCTTCTCCTTCGACTAATAGGGCTCAGGAAAACCATAATAAAAGAAGCCATCCCCTTCTTTTAAAAATTTCCCATTTAAGGTGTGAGGATAAGGCTTAATAGAGTGGTCTCGCTAATGATGCAATCCTCTTAGCTTGTATTTTCTACTTAGCTTGGGTTACTTCCTTGGCGGTTCGATGGTAGCCTAGATTAAATTTGTAGTTATTAGTAAGTTCAAGGGTTGGATAGATTAGGTGGCATACCCTTCGTCCTATAACTAACCCGAGAAAGTACCCCTTATTCCGTAACATCGAATGGATGCTAGGGTTAGTATAAGGATTGAACTCTAGAGATGCTTCATCCCCTTCTACAACAGACTATAGTCTCAAATCCATATAACTCTTCACCATTGGTATTGTGCTCTATTTCAACAATAAACTCTTTAGAAGTTATTGTAGCACGGAGGTTATCTCCATTAACGATTACAACTTGTCCTTTGACGACCATTTTAACTTTGTGGTGCAATGTAGATGGCACTATTTTGTGGTCATGTAACCAAGGGAATCTTGGAAGGAGATTGAAAGTGGCAAGGATGTCGAAGACCCGAAAGTCTATGTTCTTTACCATTGGCCCAAAGGGTTAATAGGGAGAGTCACTATTCCTAAAACTATTTTTTTGGAATTGTCATAGGCACCGAGGTGAACAGTTTGTTTGGAGAGTTATAGCTCTCTTATGCCAAAACTTTTATCAGTACTCCATGGGAAGACTTTCATAGCCGACACGTTGTCTACTAGGGTTAAGGGTATGAACTTGTTAATGGAAGTCACAGTTAAAGAAAGGGCATTGTGTGTGTGTGCAATGCCTTCTTCGGTATTTCCTTCTTATTAAAAGTAATAGTTCCAGCCCCAGTGTTAACCTATCCCGGTATCTCTTCGGGGTGACTTCAGGAGATAATTCAATCTTACTAACTCGCATCAATCAAGGCTTGTTTATACTTCTAAGAGGTGAATATTAACTGCCAAATGGATATGTAAGCTTTGAGTTTCTAAAGTCGCTCGAGATTGGGTCTTCTTCTTTGATGTTTCTATTTCTTTTGGGAATTTGTGAGTTTGTTGTGGACTCGTTCGTGCATTAGGCCATTCAAATCTTATTAGGAACCGAACTTGAGAAGTCTTTGGTTTTAAAATTCTTCATCTTCTAAGGGTTGTATGCCCACAAAGTTGTCATCGTGGTCATTCTTAGTCTCATAAACATCCTATTCATCACTTGCCCACAATCCACATATTACTAGATCTAATGGAGTTAGGCTGATTTGGGACTTAGGTTCATCTATATCTTAAATGAAGATAGAACGATCCCACTCGACCCGGAGTGGCTTTAGAAAAGATCGCTAAGGTTTCGCTAAATGGATTCTTGTTATTATTATGTTTCGAGCGGCCTTAGGAAGGGAAGTTGACCATTATAACACATGCTTTCTAATTTGTTCTTGAAGGTCCAACATTGTTCAGCATTGTGTCCTCGTGTACGATAGTATTCACAAAATTTTCCTGCGTATTAGTTTTTCGATTGTTGCATGGTTTGTGATTCTAATCTAATGGGTGGAAGTTCAATTTTTCCTTTGGATAGTAAGCGGTCGAGTGCTTAAGCATAGGTAGTATCTACTTGGAGTGTAGTAAGTATACCTGTTGAGGGCATTGGCATCTGCATCCCTACTAATACACTCGTATTAGAGGTCTTCTTATCCTTGTTCCGGTAGTCACCTCTATAATGTGCCACGAATTTTGTGTTCGAGACAGATAATTCTTCTTCAATCAGCGTACCCGTATCCGTAAGGATAGCGAAGCTCATGAAAGGCAAAAACTTCAGATGTTGATCATCTAAGCTAGTCGAAGGTTCTTCGAATAATCCTAACTTGATCTTTTTGGAAGGTCGGTCTACCTTATGGGTGGCCTTTGCCCTCTATTTATTGAGAAAGTTGGTGAAAATTTCTTTCCCTCATTATTTGGTCGGTTATAAGTCACGAAGGGTAACAGGTAGGTCCATGTTGTAGAAGTATTAATGGAAGAACTCCTTACAAAGATTAGTCTAATTAGTGACCTTGCGTGGGTCAACTGCGTTATACCACTTCATAACATCTTTATTGAATTTCCAAGGAAAATGATATGGTAGGTGTCCTCGGGTACATTTTTTAGTGTCATTGGTCCTATAAAATTATGAACATAGTGATGGGGATTCTTCGAATCGTGAAATTTTATGCCTGGCATGGTAAATTTAGGAGGCAGCTTTCCTGTAGGATTGAAGTGAATCCCGTGAGTTCAAATAGTGATTTTTGAACGTGATAGACTCTCTCGGCGTCCTCTCTATCTCGAGTTATGTGTGGATCGGAGTTAGGTTCGGGGTTAGCTTCGGAGGAGGTTGGTTACGAGGTGGACCATTAGGTGGTGGTTGAAGTTCTTCTTCTTCCTTGCCTCCCTATTTATTTTCTTTAATTTTGAGGAGTCTCTAGGATAAGAGTAAGGTTTTCGGATATGGATTCTATTTTTTGATCTTGAGCCTCAACCCGAGCTTCCATTTTAGCCGAGGATTCATCCATTGAAGGGGAATTGTTTTTAGGTACTGTCTCGATGACGAAAGATTGATCGAATCGGTGTTAAGTGCACCGAGGTTGGTCCTACTAGAGTTAATCGAGGCGTTGACCGTGGAGATGTAGTACTTGGACTCTTTACTCGAATCCGGTTGAAGTAGGCTTCCTTATTCCGCAGCCCAAAACATAACCGCTTAGGACCATGCTTGAAGGAAGCAAGCTTTTTGAAGAAGGGACCAAATGGGATGAAATGATGCTAATGAAATCACTTAGATTGGGATGAATTTAATTTGTCTAATGCATTGACTCACCTAGTATGAGATGAACTTAATGCAAACAAAGTTCATCTAATTTGAAATGAATTTTAATTTGGCTAAATGCCTAGTACGAGATACACTTAATAAAAATGAAACTCGTCTAATTTGAAGCAAATTTTAACTTGGCTAAATGCAAACAAAGACTCACCTGTAAGATAAATTTTATTTTGGCTAGATGTAAACAAAGACTCACCTATTTTGAGATGAATTTTATTTAGCTAATGTAAACAAAGATTCACCTATTTGAGATGAATTTTATTTGGCTAAATGCAAACAAAAGACCCACCTATTTGAGATGACTTTTATTTAGCTAAATGCAAGTAAATTTTATACAGAATTGGACCGAGCTAAATGCGAAAGAATGCAACAATGGACTTACCTTAATTGAGATGAATTTTATTTTGGTGAAAAATGTGAAAAATGAACTCACCTTAATTGAGATGAATTTTATTCGGCTAAAATGCAAAAATGGACTCACCTTAATTGAGATGAATTTTGTTTAGCTAAAATGCAAAGAATGGAAAAATGCAATGATGCAATGAAAATGCAGAAACCAAACCTAAACTAGCAACCTACTCGAACAGGGAATGGGCCTAGTGGAAAGACCGACTCGAGGAAGATGGTACAACCTAGAGCCTATTGGACTTCATCCACTTATTTATTTTTTCCCGAGACTAGAAAGAAATAAGGAATCGACTATCTAAAGAATACTTTTTTGACTCGAAAAATTTAAATATAAACCAAAAAGGGAGAAGAAAAAAATTAACTTTAGCTAGAATGCGCAAAATGGACTAACTTAAGAAGGTTTATTATATTTTATTTTTTCACTAATGCAAGGATTACTTTACTTGGACTGGATCCTGCCTAATCTACTAAGCTAAATAATCATGAAAAAAGTTAACTAATAAAAGGAACCACACTCGTTCAAGCACCCAAATGAAAAATGGTACAACCTAAATTGCCAAGGTTTTATGTCCAAAAGGTAGTTTTAGGTCAGAAAAACATGGTGGCTCATAGTTTAAAAATTTTGTTCCTTATGGGATGCATGACCGAGCTTAAATAATTAGTGCCTCTCAATCGGGATCAAAAATCGTGCTATAGGTGGAGAGTAATCACATCTCGGTGTTAAGTTGAGTGGATCCACCAAGATAATGATTTGACCTCCTCAAAAAGGGTTCACAAAAGTTGAATCCTATAGGTCCGAAAACAATTATAAGAGCTGGCAACAGAACCTTCCCCCGTCTCCTCTCTCCATTCCGAGAAAGGAGGAAGGGCGGTCCAAAGGGGCGGAGCCTCCGTACGGAGTTCAACTTTAGGTGAGGTGGGTCTCTTATTAATTTGATTTTTAAATTAGGTTTTGAAGAAAGGTTGATTGGCGTTAGTGCGCCCTCAGGTTGACCCTTGATTGGCATTAGTGCGCCCTCGAGGTTGACCCACCGCCAGATTTGAATCACTAATGAATTTCAGTAGTGCAATAGTAAGGTAACGGCGTAAAAGTGGAAAAAGAGGCTGTCTTAGAGGGTTTAGAAATGGAGTTTAAGTGAGAAAGAGTGAGAGTAGAGAGAAGAGAGTGTGGGAGAGAGAATTTCAGCAAAAATGAGGGGTTTTCGAGCTGAAATTGGTGTGAAATGGGGGAGGGGGAACCCCTATTTATAGAAATTTTTAAGGTTCAAAACCCTAAAAATTGCTTGTAGCCATCGGCTAATAGATTAAACCATATCCAAAATTGCCAAAAAATGATAAAGGAAAAACAGGGGATATGAAGTGATCAAAACAACATAGCTCAAAGGATTTTGGGGTATGCGCCCTAGACCCTAAATGACGTCGTTTATACGTTTAGGAGCACATGTTAGGCTCAATAGTTGATAAGGGTAAAACGCTGCATTTTGAGCAACCGGGAGGTCCAACGCCCGCTTGAGTTCGAGGCTTAGGAGTCCGAACTTGGCGTAGGTCAGCCGAAACATTGGTTTACAAGACGACCCAATCTTAGAATAATTGATTTATGCCGTGTTTTGATGCTTGGTTGGCTTTTTGTGGGTTAAACCAGCTTTCGTCACGCTGTTTTAGTCCGATTATGACCCGAGTTTGTAGACAAGACTAGGTTTTCATCACTAGGGTAAAAAATTAAATAAAATATATAAAAATATAAGGAAAATACATTTTTAGTGTCTAAGGTCACAAGCGGCGGGATCTTTAAAGGGAGTTCTTACATCAATACTCATACAATACTGATTTACTAGTCACTCTTTGGGACCTAAAGTTGATCAAGTAAGGAGACAAGGAGAGCTTTACCGACTTCCCGACCCCGATGGAGAACATAGACCACCCACTTGGTAGACCGAGCCTTTGAAAAACATCGAGTGAGATTTATCATAAAAATAAACTAAAACCTACCTATAACCAACATTTGAGGTTCTTGCCTTTCATGGACTTCAAAATATTTTGAGATGTTGACATGCTTATAGAAGAGGAGCAAACATCCACAACCACAAAATCTATAACCAACTAGAGGACATGTATAAGTCCGGTTAACTCTTGCGGAGCACTAAACTTCACCATCTAATAAGCCCATCACTCATCAAGTATAACAATAAAATATATACTTTCCTATTTCACATCCATCCTAGGTCTATTTTCTTTTCCTCTTTCTAAAAACCCACCGAATTAGTACTTTTTCTTTGAACTATGAAGGCTTAATTTCTGCTATAGGTGATACGTAGGAAGCCTATGAGGTTTGACCCCAATTCTAATCTTGTTCTAATTTCCAATTCTTGTTTTCAAGTACATTACCAAATTCAAATCCATGTTTTCCCTTTCCTTCCATAAGAGCAAAAAGTTGATTAGGAAGCATACCGTTTAACCTTGGCCCATTGACCAAACCATCGGACGTGGATCTTGCCATTCAATAACATACACTGCGCTTTCACTTCGGGTTTTATTTCAAGATAACCAGGTTCATTATTATCCTACTACTTTCACGGTTATGCTCCATTTTTATATTTTAGGGAGTGGGGCTAGAAGTGTAATTTTATCTTTGTCTTTTTGAATTTTTATTTTACATCATATAAATAAAAGACTGTATTTGTTCTTAGAATAAAGTCTTGCATGAGTCTAAAATCCTAAAAATAAACATTAAAATAAAAAATTACTATACAAGAATTATTCATGAAGTCGGCATCGAAAGGCCATCGGCATCACCACCTTCAATATCATCATCCATATCATCAACGAATCAAAGCTCGCTGACTCTTTGACATTTTGAGAACAGCTAGACCTAGGCACCCAAGAAGAACGTGGGGGCTCATAATCGAAAAATCATGCAGCCACAACAAATCAAGGAGTACTCAAAAGGGCACGCAACCCTCACAAACAATCAACTAACCTTGCTGGTGTGGCAGCAATGAACATTCTTACTCATTCAAAGTAGGGGCTACACCATTCGAGTACCTAAATAGTCACATACTTAACAAAAGTTAAGCTTCAATCCTAAGAGCGGTCAAGGTTCAAACACCCCATCAAGTTTTAGGCCCGGGAGTAGTTAAGGTTCAAACACCTCGTCGAGCTTTAGGCCTAAGATTGGTAAAGGTTCAAACACCTTCGTCGAGCTTCGGACCCAGAATGGTAAAGGTTCGGACACCCAACCAAGGCTTCAGGTCCTCCCAATGGCCAAGTTAAAGAAAAGCATTTGAAACATGATTTGGCCATAGATCATTGGATTGCTAAAGTCGGGTAAATTTCAAATTTATTTACATTCGATTATTTGCTAACCAAAATGTTAGTGTAGAAAATTTTATAGCTAAGTTTCGGACCAAGAAACAGATCAAATTGAGGCCCCTCATTCAAGCTTTACGACCTTGACCAAACCAACCTTAGATACCCTGTCGAACTTTAGATCCAAGAAGCGGTCAAGTTCGAGCACCTCGCCAAACTTCAGATTTCACTACCCAAGTCAAGTTCAAGCCCATTGTCAAGCTTTAATCTAAGTACGTAGTCAAGTTTAGGTATACCAACCCGAACTTTAGGACTTTAATGAGCCATCTTCATGAGCAAACCAGCTAGATTTTAAACTTCATTACTCAAGTTCGGACCTACCATTAGGGTTCAGGTCATCTCCAGTGGCCAATCCTCAACACATTCTCACTACATGTATCATGCATCCGAAACTTATCTCCATCACATCCTTTTCCATCATATATTTAGGTAAACACTCGACTTTCGTACATTTTATTATCAACTAAAAAAATTGTTAGTGGAGAAAATTGTTTAGCCAAGCTCCAATTCGAGAAAAGATCAACCTTCAACATACATCCGAGCTTTAGGACTTTGATCAAGTCAAGCTCGGAATTTTCATGGCTATATTTCGGACTATATGCCGCGAGTCAAGTCCAAACCCGTTGCCAAAGTTTAGATCACAAGACAACCAATTCCAAATGCCTGAAATTTCACAAAATTTGATTGAGATCCGAGGCGATGTCAACCAAAGCGAGATAACTACCCATTACTATCTACTTTGACCCTCGTTTTTAGACTTAGTCAAAGCGAGGGTAATCGTAGCCATCTAAAAGTTTCACCCTTATCTTTGTATTTATTTTATTTATTTCTATTAGCTTGGTGATGAAAGTCTCATTTGCAAGCTCGGGTAGAGATCAAACTAAACTAGAGTAACAAAAACCAGTTTACTTTATAAGAAGCCAACCAAGTACCATGAAACAATGCAATTTGCTTTTCCTTGGGCTAGATTCAATCCATATTCATTTATTTTTGGATGTTCTAACCAAGTTCGGGGCCCAAGTCGAGATCCAAAACCAGCACTACACCATAAACCTATCAAAGAACAAGTGTTTCATCCCTTTTAGCATCCAAACCTGGTACATTTTCTAAGACCACAGAATGCAATCATTTTTTCCGACCCCAGCAGTAGACTCCTCTAAGTGGCGTCATTTTGGCTGGTTTAGTTTCTAGGTTTTTCTTTATCCATTTTCTGGATCGCGCACTTTTCCTAGCCCACAACTATGGGTTGATTTTAGGGTTTCCTAAACCCTAAAATTTTCTATAAATGGAGGGCCTCCCTCTCCTCATTTCATACTCTAATTTCAGCTGGAAAATCACCTCTTATGTTGAAATTCTTTCTCACTTTCTCTCCACTCTCTCTCACTTACACTCAAAAGTTCCCTTTCTAAACTACCACAAAAGAGCCTTCATTTTATGCCTTCTTTCTTCACTTTTCCATACCATCACTCGATAAAATCCGATTGAGATCCAAGCCTACCAGGTGGGTTAACCTAAGGGCCATTCTACCATTCGAGTTTTTCTTTTTCTTTTATTTAATTTTTTATTTACCATTTTTCGTATTGTGGTTTGAGATGTAATCAATTTACTTTTCCGCTCCACTTGATGTAATTTATTTATTGATTTCTTTATTGCTTGCCTTTATTTTTTCTTGCTTTTATTTACTATTTCACATCATGTTTTAGTTGCTTTAGTTTCCCGCCTTTTACATGTGGATTGCTTATCATTCTTAATGCGAATTGAATTCCCTTTTTCAATTAGTTGAGGTGTTCCTCTTTATTCCATAGCTTCACCCCCTTATCGTTCTCAAAGCGATTTGAATTCCCTTTTCAATTAGTTGAGGCATTCCTCTTCATTTCATACATTTACCCTCAAACACTAGATCATTGGTTTTGGCCAATGGAGTCTTTTTGAAAACCTTTTCTAAATTCCGAGTTTTGTCCCTTTCACTTGTCCATTCGAGTAACTCGGAATTAAAAAAGTGACTATTGTATTTTGTTAGTTTTTATTTCAAAACTAACTGGCTACTCCCTTTTTATATTTTTAATTCGTAAATTATATCTCAATTATTTTAAATAAAAATTGGTAAAAAAATAAGATCTAATTGACGGCCTAACCATCTTACGGGATATGGCCAGCGCCAGTCAGTGGATTCAATGGGTTAGCCCCGAGTCCCTAAGCTGCTAATTGGACTTAGCTCCTGGTTTAGGCAATTTTGGCTGCCTGATCTAGTTTGGCTTTGATGCGATATTCATGTTTTGATCTTTTATGTTTTAAAATACATCCTAGAAATTCTAAAATTTAACTTTAGAAAATAAAATGATTTATTAAAATCGCTAATCAATGCTTTTTAAATCTCTTTTTCAAAAGTCTTATCGTTCGCTTGATAAGAACATCTCACGTGAAGCCGACATTCGTGGAGAAACTCAATCTACCCCTACAAGACAGGTCTGGCTCCTAAAAAGATGTTATTTTTTTATCTTTTCAACTCCTCCAAATAAGCTGTCGAATTTGTTGTAGCGGTCTTTCATAGACCCATGCAATAGTTTATGAGTAGCATGTTTGATTTTGTAGGCAACCCATTTCTCTATTAGCGCACTAAAGTCCTTCAAAACCTAAGCAACCACCTCCTTTACAGGCCAATTTAGTTTCTCCTTGAACATCATCGGGTAATATTTTGGAACCCATGTTGATTTCAATTGTGGATTCTTTCGATGTCCCTTGTACACTTATGTTCATTGTTAACTATTCTTAAGACATATGTGTCTTTCCTGTTATCCCAAGAGGTATACAAACATAATTGGCATTACTTGTTTGCATACTACTTGGATTCTTCTCCTCACGAGTCGAAAACCCTACACTTTAAGCTAAATCCTTGAGCTAATACATACCTTGTCACTACCTCTTCGAATTTTTTTGTTGTTCCAAATATTCGGACCCACTTGTCACTTAAGCTTTTTAAAGTCGGTATTGGAATCAACTCTGGCGTGCTTTATTTTTCTCCTCCGTAACCATATACCCTCTTCATCACTTTTTGCATGGATTTCCATTTCTTCTTATGAGTCCTCATACTCACTATACCAGTAACCGCCTAATTCTCACTATACCGAGTAACCGCCTAATTCTCACATCCATTCATCACCTGTTGGCTACATATTTGTCATATTTACATCAACCGTAGGCTTGTCCTTATTCTCTATATATTCTTAAACTTTTTCTATGCCAATTCCCACTCCTCATCACTTGTTTCCACATCCATGTTCACTTGTCAATCTCCTCATCTGTTGTTTTTGAACCCTCTTCATCTTCATCATGATATGTTGGTTCAGAATGGTACTCACTATCTTTAGATGTTTCTATTTGTTTTGAGTTCCCAGTAACCAAATATGACCATGATATAGAAGAGTCAGGTTTAGGATCTTCCCAATCATACTCAATTGAGTCATTTTATTTATTTAACTTGTGGAGATGTTTGAGGAGGTGAAGTTGTTTCAAGTGTATTCCTTTTTTGGTTCTTGATGGAGACTTTATAGGGGCAAGGATTTTTTGGTTTCGGAAGATGCGGGGTTTTATAATCTTCACCATGTTCAGTGTAGCTTCACAAATACCACCTTGAACAACATCATTTGCACTAGGAAAAGTTGCAGACTATAACTCAGGTTCATCCACTCCATGCAAAATGTACACATCAACCTCCTCTTGACCCTAACACAACTAATGATTTTCCTAAAATCATTATCAATGTGCACCCTCCGTAATCCTAAATCCATTGGCTTTCCAGGTATAACATAAAAAAATAGTGCACAAAACCTTCATATCCAATATCTTCTACATATCCGTTTAACCCAAAAAGAGTACGTATCCGAAGACTCGGACTTTACTCCGCACATTTCGAGTTCTATCAAAGTAATCAGGTATAAGGATTTCTCACTTATAGAGTTTTGATTCCAAGGCATTCTCTCGTACCTTAGAAACTCTTCGAGTGATATAGTATTTTCTCTAAGTGATACAACATTTACTTCATGTATTCTTGTTTGTCTCTAAGTGACTCGGAAAACAGATATGCACTTACGCTGTCTCACTCGGTTCCGAGTCTCTCATCACTTAGAATTATCACATGTTCAAATGACTAGTATTCGCATAACCGCACTCAGGTTTGACTCCATGTTACAGGTCTTATTTTGTTATAATCAGCGCTTCTAGTCCGAACCATGCTTAGTCTAGATCAAGTTCATCCTACTCGATGTTTCTTATGTAACTTGATTCTTGCATAGACTAACTCAAATGGAATTTTGAGTTTCATGGATATTAGACTCAGAAAATTCCATTCCTTTTCCGACTCGGATAATTAGTCACTTAATTATCTTAATTATATTATTATCCGTGTCTAATCTTGGACCAAAATATTTTATAATTTGAGAACCAATTTGATTTACTTTTGTAGGTTATTCAAATGAGGCTACATTTTTGGAATTACAAAAGTAACCAGCTTCAAAATGTCAAATCATCAGCAGACAAGGCTTTTTCCACCTCCGACCTAGCCCCGTAAGATTGTGTTAGGGATGTCCGTTTCCAAAACTTAAAAACTGCAACGCCAAGCTATTATCTTTGAAGACACCACCAGTGGTTTTGGGACTTCCAAAGCGGTCAAGAACCGTTGCTCAACGTCCATATCTCAATGGATACTTTCTGGGTGACTCAGAAAGTCCTTAACAACGGTCATAAAAGGACTTCCATTCGGAAGATGGAGATAACGGCTATGCTGCCCGGTAATCTATAAATAGAAGCCAACTCTCAAGACTTGAAGATTGCCGAATCTATTGTTAATACACGTACTTGAGCAAAGTCATTGTATTCATTCTGAATATTCTACTTACAACTCCCACTCGTAATTCATTATATTCCGAGTTGTAAGGTCTTGTACTTAGTTACAAACACTCTCATTCTTACTCTCTAAGTAAGGTCCCTTGACTGAGCTGTAAGGGTTAACTCAGCTTAGTTGTCCCTAACTGTGAGGGTTATCTCGGTTAGGAAGTACTAGATCGGATAAGGGAATTTACGAGTCTAGGAAAACTTGTAAGGAGTTGTTTAAGGGAGCAACTCGGGTTCGATCGATCTATCGTATTTTGTGGACTCAAAATAGTGGATTTGACTTCGTGCTAGGATTAGCATGGTCCATGGTTTTCTGCCCCAGGAGGGTTTCCACGTACCTTCGTGTTCACACCTTCGAGTTTATTCTAGACTCGGACAAATTAAAAGCTTCGACTTTATCCGCTTCTTTACTCCTCACTACAATTCTAAGTTTATACTTTTCCGACCTCATTTTAGACTCGGAATCTGTTTACGTCTGTCTCCTGCTCAAAAGAGTTTGATTTTCAAAAAAATCTTCCATCACCCTATTCACCCCCTCTAGGGTGACTTTCTCTCCCGAGCAAACCTTCGGTATCCACATCAACATCCTTAATGTTTCTCATGCGACCTCCATCATATTTCAATTTCCTTGCCTTCATAAATTTTCCCCATGATGAAGATTGAGGATTATTTGATCGTCCCCTGTTACATCGGTTAATCTACAAACAAAATTTACACATAATAAACACACACATCATGTTAAATCCCTTTTCCAAACCCCGGACTTTTAATTATAGGTAGACATAGAAATGCACATCAAATCTCTAGAAAACTCAATTAATTTTCAACAATCAATCCCATCACATTACCCAAAATTAAGTTCATATTAAAAGAAGAAGCAAGGGACATAGTACCAAATAACCTTTCGAAGCTTAAAGATAACCTCTTATCAAATTTCACTTCACTTGAAGAAACTACGGACTCAAATTCCTCTGTTATTCGCCTTCCCTTATTGTCGTCTTAATTACGACTACCTAACGAGATAACCTAATTCAACACAATCAAGATTGGTTTCTTCTTCTTTTACCAAGGGCAAAGAGAATGATAAAGAGAGAGAAAGAGAGTAACAAAGAGAGAGCATTTTCTAAATTCACCTAAGAGAGGGTTTTCATTTTTTTATTATGAATGCTTTGAAGTGGAGAGGGAGACAGAGGGAGTAAATTTTTAAAAATAAAAACATTTATTAGGTGTTAGTTATTAGTCTCACTTGACAAAAATTTTAAATAAAACTCAAACAACTCTCAACGACCACCGTCCACGTGTTCAACGCCACCATCCACATCAACTTACCACTCGAGTCAAAGAGGGTCAAACTCGGTGGTAGTTTGACAAAAAAATACCCCCATAGATTATATTGTTCACGTCCAAGAAAATAAATTGGTTTATTTTAATCCAAATGCCTGATAAGTTGGTTTATTTTTGTCCAATTTTCCTAAATAAATTGATTAATTTTTATGTAAATGATGGAAAAGGATATTCTTTTTAAGTAGCTTTAAGGCTATCTCCAATGGAAGCAAATCCTATTAAGTTGCTCCAAGTGTTACATAAGCAAGGGAGTTGCTTCCTTTTGGATCCTATTACCAATGATAGCAACTCACCTCAGTTGCTCTTATTAGTTTATATTATAAATGGGTCCCACTTAAAATATTTCATAAATCTAATTGTTGTATTAAATTAATTTTCGGTTTTGTTAATAATTGAATAATTTGATTAAATTATTTTTGAGTGTATGTTGAAAATAAATTTGTTTACAAAACATTTTGTTATAATTTTAATGATGTTATAATAATTGTGGTTTTTTTAAAGTTAATTATATGTCTTAATTAATTAATTAATTTTAATTACATAAATTATATTGAATAGATAAATACATTGATTATATGTTCATATGCCTTTATGTGATTATTGTTTTGGATAAAATAAATAGTGAAATTCATAATTTGGAATTTTGTAACCGAGTTTGGGGATTATTAAAATGAGCTAGTATTTTAACTTGTAATTACACACAAAAAAATTAAAAAATAAAAATAAAATAAGGAAAGAGGTGGATTTTGGGTTTATATCAATTAGTAGATAAGAAAGAGAAATTTGGGGGTCTAATTGATACCCCGCACCAGCCACCAAGTTGTTGAGAGAGAAAGAGGAGTCCTAAAAGAAACACACACACACACACACACACACACACAGGGCGAGAAGAAGAAACGGAGATAGAGAGGGCGAGAGACTTAGAGATAGAGAGAGCGGGGATCGAGACAAGCGCGAGAAACCGAAAGGATGAGACAGGGAAGAAAAAGAAGCAGAGAAAGAGTAAGAGAACAAAGAAACTGAGAGATTGAGAATTAAAGTAAGGAAGAAGAAGAAGAAGAAGAAGAAGAAGAAGAAGAAGAAGAAGAAGAAGAAGAAGAAGGAAATGAGAATGAGAAACAATGAAAGTGAGAGTGAGCAACAAACAGAGATAGAAAGGAAGAAGAATGAACAACACCAAGTGATGAAGAAGAAGAAGAAGAAGAAGAAGAAGAAGAAGAAGAAGAAAGGGGAAGGCAAAAATCCAAAATCAATTGTTCAAACCCTAAAAATTCGAGGTGGGTAATATCTTACTCTAAATTATTAGTAATTTCCTAAGCCAAATTATTTTGATGTATAGAAATATTGATGCATGTGGTATGAATGAGTTGAAGTATGAATTTGAGGAATGGCAATATACAAGAGAGTTAGATGATAATTGTGAGACATTTTGGGTTTGTAGTCGAAGTGAAATTCTAGAATTTAAAGGAAGAAATGAGTGGAGAATTCAGATGGATGAATATGTTTGTGAGAATTTTTGTTGATATAATATCTATTATGTGCTTGTGAATAGCTGGAGTAATCTAAATTGGGTTGGGAAGACAAGAAACAAATCAAACCTCAAACGAAATGAACCTGAAATAAACTAAATTTGAATTAAATAAAGCTCGATTTTGTGTTGAATTGAGTCTGCGAGTTTTTAACTCGAATTTATATATTGGGTGGAATTGAGAAGTGAATATTTGGTTTTGAATGCAGGTTATGAAAGTTCTGTTTACACATGTTTTGTGCTGAATACTTTTGGATAAATTTAGAGTGATTGAGAATTGAGCTTAACTTACTGACTTTGCATAATAATTGGTTTGATCTCTATTAATATGATTCACTCGATATATTTTATCTATCTAATTATCATTTAATTACCTTTATAATGCAAGTTTGAAATGGTTTTGAATCTTTAAATGTTGTGTCTATTTGCTGGAAAACTTGATTACGAGTTGAATTGAGTGATTTCTTATGATTTTTTACTTTGAATGGAAATTTGGAAACGTTAAGGAAATCTTGAAATTGTAGTTTCTTAGAAATCAAATAATATTCAAGAAAATGAGGGTTACTTCCTAAAGTGATATATGAAAGGAGGTATTTAGAAATGTGATTCTTTTCAAATGTCCTTTCTAAATGAATTAATTTGGAGTGAATGTTTTAAAGGAGCTCGAAGTATAGTACACAAGATTCTAGTATATCAGGATGCAAAATCAACCTACCATATTAGGTTGAACTGGAATGCCTTGGGATCCTAGGATATCGGACTTTGGGATCCTAGCGTATGAGTATGCCTCATCAACCTAGTATATCAGGTTTATACTTTCTTAAAAGGAAATAGTCTCCGAGTAGTTAAGTTAGTTCCCAAGAAACTAAGTGTTCGAGCACGGAGGGTGTTAATATCTAGGCGTTGTCCAATGCTCTAAGTGCGTTTTACTCAAAAGAGAGTTGAATAAACTATTTTATCAAAGGTTTAGCTTCCAAATAATGTTAAAAGATGGTTTTCAATTTGAAACTACATGAACCTGTATGAATAAGAACATTGAGTTTTATCCTAAATGTTTCGAGTTTTCTAAATGTTACATAGATGTTAATAGGGCTTGAGGTGCTTATCAAGATGATTTAATAAGGATTTTGAAAGAGATTTTTAACAAGGGTTGATTGGTGATTTTAGAAATTATTTATTTTTGAAAGTATTGTTAGAATTCTCAAGATGCTTTATTAGTCGAAATAATAAGCGGAAAAAATTGGTGCCCTAAGGCTATTGGACTAGGCAGCTAGAACTACCTAGGGTAGAAGATGATCCCGTACACTAGTTTGGGGGCTAGGGTTACCCCACCAGAACTGTTGTTTAGTGCAAACCATCTAGCGTGGACTACCGAGGCGGTTTGAGCCGGATGGCTTGAGCTGTCGGCCAATGTTTCCATTTTTACCAAATTCTATAAAACTAAAATGGGGATGCATTTTAATAATAAAAAGATTGAAAAAGAGGAGTTGGTCGATCGGTTTTGACATGAAAACTAACAAAATAAAAGAATCACTTTCCGAATCTTGAGTTTTACGGAAGGGACAACCGAAAAGGACAAAAACTCAAAATTAGAAAAGGTTTTAAAAAGAGACTCCACTGGCCTCATACCAATCATCTAGTGTCTGGGTTCGAAGGTAAGAAATGACAAGGAACACTCCTCATTTCGCCCGTCATAAAGACGGCCTCTACTAATTGAATATGTGAGTTCAAATTGTATTAAAGGAAATCAAACATTCAACGTGCAAAGGAAGAAACTAAAGCAACCAAATGATTTAAATTAGTAAATGAAAGCAATAAAGGAAAGAGGTAAAGAAAGAGATAAATAAAATTACATTAGGCGGGTTGGAAAGTCAAGCGATTACATCTTTAAACCACAATACGGTAGCGATAAAAATTGAAATTAAAATAAAGCGTAAAACGAACTTTGAATGTTAGAATAGCGTCCTTTAGTTGACCTACCTGCTAGGCTTGGATCTTGACCAGATTGCGGTAGATTGAGGGTAGATTATTACTAAAAAAAGAGGCAAAGTGAAGGCCTTTTGTGAAGTGTTTAGAAAAGAAAAATGTGAAGTGTGAATGTTAGAGAGTAGGGAAGAGTGGAGGGAAAATTCAAAAACTTGGAAGCATAATGTGCAACTAAATGGTGTGTCAAATGAGGGAGAGGAACCCCTCTATTTATAGAAAAGATTTAGGTTTATAAATTTGTTGGCGATGAAGGGTTATCAATGATTTAATTATCCCCGGGTATGCCCGGAATGGATGTAATTATGCCTCTCATGCCTACTTTTGGAGCAATAATATCTTACCTTTGTTCCCAAAAAAAAAACCTAAAACTAGCTCCTAAGCTATAGGCAAAAAGGATAAGTCGAGCCAAAATTTTCAGAAATGGATAGAGGAGACTCCGAGAAGCTAAACCAACCAAAACGACGCCGTTCAGGGAGCCCATGGGTTGGTGTCGGCCAATGGTGACATACATGTGGTGTCAAAAATTGTATCGAGCTTAGGGTGATGCACTTTGGGTTGTTTTTTATACTAGTTGGCTTTTTGTGGGTTAAAAGGTTTTTCCCACTCAACTTTAGTCCGATCTTAGCTGAAGCTTGCAGACACGATTGGTTTTCATCACCAAGCTAACGAAGTAAATAAACTGAAAAAGACGATACTTTTTAGATGTCTACAGTTAGCCCTTACCTTGACCAAGTTTGAAAGACGAAGGTCAAAGTAGACACTAAAGGATACTTATATGTTCAATCGACGTCGGTTCGGATGCCATTCGTGTTTGTGAAGTTGGGGTGCTTGGAATTTTTCATCTCATGATTTGAACTTCGACAAGGAGCCTGGACTTGACTTGCGGTTAGACCTGTCAATTCGAGTGGGCGAGTTAAATATGGTTTGCATGTATTTTGGGTTCGAGTAAAATATGGGCGAGCGTATGTCGGGTTATACGGGTTTTGGGTTTACCCAACGGGTTGATGGCGCCTTTTTATCGGTTATTTTTCTTTTTAATTACAAAAATTCAGCATAGTTTTTGCTTAAAATTTCCTATAATTCTACGAAAAAGTATAGTATTCGTATTTTTTAAACAGAATATTCCAAAATTTCGTTATGATATTTGTATGAAGACCCATTGAGTCGACTTGCTTGACCAATTGACCCGTTTGAATAAAGTCAAATAAAAGGTTGGGTTGAATAATAATAACTTGTTATGTTAATGATTCATTTAACATTCCAATATTAATTTTACTTCTTTTATTTTAACCCAACACATTAAGCACTATGGTTCAAGTACAACTAAAATAGTTTCAAATAAATGAAAATTAGAGATTTACAATAAACTAAAATTACTATGTTTAATTATAACATCAAATTTTTACATCATCAAAGTAATATTATTTATATAAAACAAACGTATACCATTTACAATGTGATGTGCATATCACCAAATTAACTATGTATAATTTTTGTATATAATATTTTTTATGAGAAATAATTTGATAAATGAACAGATATTAATGTTCGTTTGTAAATTGTTGCATTAAATAGGTAACATCTCTCCAAATGATATGATATGATAACGAACCATTACTAAAAGAGTGATAAAGTGAAAGAAAAATCATATAATGGGCATAAAACATTCAATCAAAAAACTACACAGCAAAAATTGTTGTTTTTATTGTCTTGATCTAACGGGTCAAACGGGTTCGGGTCAAGTTTGACCAACTAATTTGCAGGTTTTTAGATTCTGTTTTTGGGTTCAAATCGAGAAAATTATTTCCAAAACCCAAAAATTTCAGGCAGGTTCAAGTCGGGTTCTCGAGTCGAATCAATTTTTGTCGAGTTTACTTGCAGCACGTAGTTTGAAGTTGGCTATGAGCTTCTTGAGCTTGGCTTCATCCAATTCCTAAAGCTCGGATAAGGGGCCTAAACTTGATCTGTTTCTTGGTCTTAAGCTTGGCAATAAAATTTTCTACACTAATAATTATTTTAGTTGATAATCAAATGTATGAAACCACAGTTTTTAATTGAACATGTTAATAAATTTTTTAAAAAATGATGAATGCTTAATATATGCAGTGAGAGGATGAGTGTCGAG
Organism: Talinum fruticosum; assembly: GCA_021018815.1. Classification (NCBI taxonomy): domain Eukaryota; kingdom Viridiplantae; phylum Streptophyta; class Magnoliopsida; order Caryophyllales; family Talinaceae; genus Talinum; species Talinum fruticosum. The sequence goes on from JAITYX010000067.1 coordinate 3,102,103, forward strand.
GATTGGTCGTTAGAGATGACTTGAACCCTAATAGTAAGCCTGAACTTGACTAAGAAAATCGAAGCTCAACTGGCTGATTCTTGAACTTGGCTAATTAAAGTCTTGAAGTCCAGGTTGGTGTGTCTAAACTTGACCTTTCTTGGATCTAAAGTTCGACAATGGGCTTAAACTTGACTAGGGTTGTGAAGTCCGAAGCCCATCGAGGTGCCTTAACCCGACCACTTGTTGGATCGGAAATTCGATGGGGTATCCTGATCTTGGCTTATTTAACATCCTAAAGCTCGAATGAGGTTCCTAAACTTAATCGTTTCTTGGTTTGAAGCTTGGCTAAATTTTTCTATGCTAACATTTTTTAAGCTTGACGAGGTGTCCGAACCTTGAACCCTCTTAGGCTCGAAGCTCGACTTTTGCTAAGTATGTGATCATGGATATGCTCCATTTTAGATGGGTAGCCCTACTTTGAATGAGTTAAAATGTTGTGCACGATCATTGTTGCATCCAATCCATATTGTTCTTCTTAATTTAAGCCCCCACGTTCTTCTTGGGCACACAGGTCGAGCTCTTTTCAAGCGTCGAAAAGTCGGTGAGCTTTAAATTCCTTGGTTGAATTTCTTCAAAGGTGGCGATGTTTGTAACCTTCCGGATGTTGACTTCATAGATGATGGTGATTATATAATTCTTGTATGATGCTTTGTATTTTAATGTTTATTTTTAGGATTTTGACTCATGCAAAAGAGATGAATGCACGACTTTATTCTAAGAACAAATTAAATCTTTTATTAATATGATGCAAAGAAGATACAAAAAGACAAAGACAAAATTTCACTTTTTCCCCCACTCCCCAAAATAAAGCATAATGATCCGAGTAGTAATGAAGATGGACTGCTTGAAATGAGGCCCAACACAACGTATCTGCTGCTGAATAATGAAATATGGGTTGGATGGTTCGGTGTCGGGTCGGAGCAGCGTGCTTCCCGATTATCTTTTTGCTCTTATGGATTTGAAAAGGCCAAAATGGATTTGAGGTTTGGGAATCGGTATCTGGAAATTGGAAATCGAAAATTGGAAATTGGAAGCTGGAATAAGATTAGGAATGGGGACGGACCTCATGGGCTTCCTACAAATTCGCTATAGCGAAAATTTGGCCTTCATAGTTCAAAAAATACTATTTTTTTTTTAAGAAAAGGAAAGAAAATATACCAAGGGTGGATCTGAAATTGGGAATTATAAATTATATTGTCATCCATGATAAGTGATGGGCTCATTGGATGATGAAGTGAAGTGCTTCACAAGGTAGTTGTCGAACCTACATAAGTCCTTTAGTTGGTTGTGGCTTTTGTAGCTGTTGATGCTTGCTCCTCTTCTATAAGCATAACAACATCTCGCAAGTATTTTGAAGTTCATAAAAGGTAAGAACCTCAAGTGCTAGTGATATGCAAGTTTCGGGTTTTTGAGGATAAGTCTAACTCGATCCTTTTCAAAGGGTTGGTCCACCATGTGGGCAACCTTTCCTCTTAAGAGAGTGATGAAACCAATTAAACTTTCTTTGTCTCCTCCCATTATCATCTCTAGGTCCCGAAGGGTGACTGGTAGATCAATATTGTAGGATTATTGATGTAAGAACTCCTTGTAAATATGACATTCTTCAATAGCATTATACTTGTTTTATGACGTCTTTATCAAACGTCAAAGGAAATATGACATGATATGTGTTCTCCGGTACATTTTTCAAGTTTATTTCCCAGTAAAAGTTCTTCACATGGTAATGAGGGTTCTTAATCCCGTGGAACTTGATGTCAAGTATGGTGAATTTTAGGGTTAATTCATCTTTTGGGATTGAACCGAATCCTGCTGGGGCAAGTAGTTGTAGAAATCACGGCAGGCCGGGGCCCGTCGAGCCTCCCTACTTGTGTCGGGTTTCTTTTTTAAAGATTGATTTTAAAGATAGTTTTTGAAAGACGACTTTGGAATGTGGGGATAAACCTTTATTAAGATTTCTGAATTTTATTAAATATGATTTAAAGCGAAGTAAGCAAAATTTGATTGACGATTCTTATTAATCATTTTAGAAATTCTTTTAAGAAGTCCCGGATATTATTTCTTAACTGAAAGATAAACGAAATTAGGGTTCTAAATGTGCCATGAGGCTTTAGGGGCATATCGGTGTGAAAACACCAATCCGGACCAAAACCCCGCCATCGACCACTCGGCGCAGGCGGTGACTTGCACCCAATAGTGGCCGAGCACCGGTCGGAGGCCACGACCGAGGAGATCGGCCCAGCCTCCGCCCGGCTTAGCGGATCCAAATCCTGTTTTCTTATCATGCGAGTCAAAAAATAGCCTAGATGCAAATTTAGAAGAAATAAACAAAAGCAAGTCGCCGAGTTAGATTTTTAGGAAAGAAAAACTAATAAAAACAAAAATAAAGATTTTATCTCTCGATCTTAGTATGGGAATACTAAGACTGAAAAAGGCTAAAAATGACTTCATCGGTTTTGAACCCGGAATCGGATTCGAGGCGAGGGTACGAAACGTTAGGATAAACCCTTCCATTCCACTGGTTCGAACACGACCATTACTAGTTCGAGTAGCGAATTAAAATAATGTACAAAAGCAAGCAAGCAACTACATACAATAAAGAATTAAAGCAACCAAAATGTGCTTAAGGAAAGCGATAAAATCGAAAGGAAAGCGGTAAAGGCGAAACAAAAGGAGAAAGTGAAAGAACAGCGAAAAGGAAAAGAAAGCGAGAAATCTAAAAGATTACATCGAGCGGGGAGGAATTAAAAGAAATACATTGTTTGTCCACAATACGGAAAGCAATAAAGAAATCATAAAATAAAATAAACCGTTGTCAAAACTGGATCTATGCCCTCATGTTGTCCCACCTACTGATCCGGATATCGGATCCGGATCTTTTGATGCAACGGTGGTGAATTGAAAGGGGCTTTTTATGAGTTTTTGTGGAGATAGGTAGGCGGATGCGTGGCTGATGGCGTTTATGGGTTCGGATGTAGTGAGATTGGAGAGTAAAATGGGAATAGGCTGAAAAGGGATAAGGAGATTAGAATACAAAGATGAGTATTCGGTACCTTTTAGGCAAATTTCGATAATGTAAGGTTAAGGCGGGAAGCCGTGTGGGAATGAAAGTCAAGGCTCTCTATTTATAGGGAAAGGTTATGTCAAGGAAGTGACCTAGGGTTAGCTCGACCAGCTGTCCAAAAGTAGCAGCAAAAATCGGGCCAAGATCAAAGTGATAAGACCAAATAAAGCAAAGGATAGAACCGGATAAGACCCGATTCACGGCGCCAGCCACCAAAGTGTTGCTTAGGGTTTCGTACCCTACCGTGCATCCAAGGGAGTCTCCAAGGAAAACGCAGCGTTCCACTTACGGTTTTGGGATGGTAGGCCCTAGCCACGACACCTTTCCGAACATGGAAAGTTTTCATTTTTAGCAAGTTTCCATTTTGGCAGGTCTCTATTTTTGGCATTTTCAATTTTGATGCGGGAAGCGTGTTCCTAGTCTCGGGTGGACTGTCTTGGAACCAAAACGCAGCACTTTGATACTTGTGATCATGAAATGCAACGTCTAACATTGTCTCGAGTCTTCACCTCCTTGTCTGGTTGGACTAAAGTGAAACACAGTATCCTGAGCCAGGAATTTCCTGGTACGTGGCACTGGACTCCGTCATCTCTCGAAGGGTTAGCTCGGTTCTTGGATCGTCCAAAAGAAAGGGGATTTTTGGATCGATCCAAGGCAAAAGGTTATTTATGTGGTGCTTGGGGTTCTTTGTGGTTTACGGCTTTCGTCACACTAATCAAATACGGTTCATAATCCAAATCCTCAACCAGGACTCGGGATTTCATCATCGGGCCAACAATAAAAAACAGAGAAAAGGATGAAACTTTTTAGGTGTCTACGATTACCCCCACTTTGACCGAGTCCGAATTAATGCACTTACCTAGTATTGGCATTGATCTAACTAAATTAATGCATTTGAAATTCGGTAAATGTTGACTTAAACTTTAATAGAGGGGCCTGAACTTTATTGACGAAGTCCGAAATCCGAGTTGTTAATTCTTGAACTTGGCTGCTTAGAAACCCGAAGTTTAGATAAGTATGCTTAAACTTGACCATGTGCGTAGTCCGAAACTTGGCGGAGAGCTTGAACTTGACTCGGGTAGTAAAGTCCGAACTCCAAATGGTGTGCCCGAACTTGACCGCTTCTTGGATTTGAATTTCGGTTGGGTGTCCCGAGCTTGGCTCGATCAATGTCCTGAAGCTCGAATGAGGGGCCTAAACTTGACTATTCTTGGTCCGAAGCTTGGATGAAACTTTCTACACTAACGGTTTTGTTAGCTAATAATCGAACGTAAATAGTTTCAATTGTTACCTAAAGATGATTTATAACCAAATCATATTTCAAATGAGGTTCCTTGACTTGGCCATGGAGGTCCCGAAGTCTTGGTGTGGTATGTGAATCTTAACCGTTGTTGGGCCCGAAGCTCGACCGAGATGAGTTTGAACCTTGACCACTGCTCGTGCTCGAGACTCAACCGAGGTATGTCTCGAACCTTGACCGCTGGTGGGCTCGAGCTCGGCCGAGGTGTATCCGAACCTTGACCGTTGTTGGGCCCGAAGCTCGACCGAGATGTGTCCGAACCTTGACGATTGTTGGGCCTAAAGCTCGACCGAGTTGTCCGAACCTTGACCGTTGTTGGGCCTAAGACTCGACCGAGGTGTGTCCGAACCTTGACTACTGCTGGGCCCGAAGCTCGACTCGGTTGTGTATAAACCTTGACCACTCTTGGGTCCGAAGCTCGACTTCTATCCCGTTGGAATAGGGACGGATGCTTATCTTTATATAGAAATTCTTGCCTAGACATGGTCATCGGATGACCTGAAGTTTAAGGAATGCCTAGTTGAAATATGATGTCCCATGAGGTGATGTGCCTCATTCGAAATTTGAGCTTTTAGTTAGTGTGCTAATAGCCCCTTTGTAAGGTAGATGATTTGTGTCTTCCCCAAGTATTCTTAGAGTTGTTATCGTTATTATGGTTGTATGACCCTTTCGATCTTGAGCCCCATGTTCTTCTTTGGTGCTTGTATCTAGCACTTCTCGAATGTTGGAGAGTCGGTGAGCTTCGATATTCTCGGTTGAACTCCTTTGAAGGTGGCAATGCCAATGACCTTTTGATGCCAACTTGATGCTTAATGCTTGCTTGATGCTCGATTGATTAAATAATTCCTTGTAGGGTGCTTTGTTATTTAATTTTTGTGTGTTTAGGAGTTTGACTCATGCAAAGGAGATGAATGCAAGACTCTATTCTAAAAACAAATGCATTCCTTTATTAAGATGATGCAAAAAAGTTCAAAAAGACAAAGATAAAAATTACACTTTAGCCCCCACTCCCTAAAGTCAAGCCTAATGAAGGGTGGGTTGCTCGAATTGCGATGTATTGCTTGCTGGTGGACCGTGAATTTGACGGTTTTGTGTTGAATCGGACTGGCATGCTTCTTGATGATTCGATGCATTTGCCCAATGGGTTGATGCTCCTTTGGATAGGCAAAGTGGCTTTGGGTTTTGAAAATTGGAAATGGGAATCAGAAATAAGATTAGGTTTGGGGCCGGACCTCATGGGCTTCCTACGTATCCGCAATAACGGAAATCAGGCCTTCGTAATTCAAAAGGGAATAGCTAATTTGAGTTTGGTTTTTTTGGAAAATAGGAAAAGGAAATAGACATACAATGGATAAGGAAAAGGGGAAAAGCAAGCACTATTAGCATTCTTGATGAGTGATGGGCTCATTGGAAGATCTTTTAGGGAGATGGGGCTTAAGTTCTTGACCCGTGGAAGACTCGATCCTAGGAGAAAAGAAAATGATATGCTCTTTTATTTGGATGGATATAAAGGGATGCAAAACAAATGGAATGGAATGCAACAATGTGCATGACTTAATCTAGGATGATTCTATGATTTGGCTAGTGCATAATTGAAATGCATAGACGATTACTCCCGATGAAAGATGACCTTGTTTTGGCTAAATGAGAAATGAAATTACAAAGCGGACTCACCTAATATGAGATGAATTTTTGTTTGGCCAATGCAAATGAAAGACTCTCCTAATTAGAGATGAATTTAATTTTGGCTAATACAAAAATAAAATAAACGGACTCGCCTACTTTGAGATGGATTTTAATTTGGCTAATGCAAAAAATAAAATGGATGGATTCACCTTAATTAAGATGATTTTTCTTTGGCTAAATACAAAAAGGAAATGCAAATATGGACTCACTTATTTTGAGATGATTTTAACTTTGGCTAAATGCAAAAAGAAATGCAAACTCACCTACTATGAGACGAAATTTGAATTGGGCTAATGCAAAATTAAATGCAAGATTCGACTCACCTATTCCGAGATGAAATTTGAATTTGGCTAATGCAAAAAAGGAATGCAAATATGGACTCACCTATTTTGAGATGAAATTGTCTTTGGCTAAAAAGGAAATTTAATGAATGGACCAACCTTAAGAGGGATGATTTTTGTTTAGCTAATGCGAGATATGAAATGTGAACTCACCTTAATTGAGATCAAATTTATTTTGGCTAATGCAAAAATGAAATGAGTGGACCAAACTTAAGAGGGATGATTTTTGATTAAGCTAATACAAATATGGAATGAATGGATCGACCTAAAAGGGGAATGTAATTTTGGACTTTTTGGCTAAAATGCACATAATTGGACCGACTCAAAGTTTTATTAATTTTTTATTTTTGCACACATGCAAGGATTATTCAGCGCTCCTCACCTGTCCCTAAAGACTCACACGTAGAAGATTAAATATAAAACACACACATTCAAGCATGCAAATGAAGAAGGAATCACCTAAAAAGTTCTAAGAGTTCAAGAGATTGGATACATGGTGACACGTAGTTCAAGAATTTGGTCCCTCATGGGTTGCACGGATAAGGATACCAACCAGAATTCTCGGTGCCTCTTGGTGAACCAAAAGGTTTAGCCCAAGAGTACGTGCTATGAGGGAGGAGGTACCGTTTTCTCGGGCAATCAAGCCTAGTTGGGCCCGCCTAAAGGAACCAATGGGAGCCTCTCTCCAAAAAGGATAAGCGGGAGGTATAATAAAGTTTTCCTAGGGGTCCAAAACAAGTATTTAAACTAGTTCAAAGGTTGCTAAATGCGGTATGTCTAATACAAACACATCATTAAAACACACTACTCAAATTTTCAAGTTTCGCCCTCTTAACAAAAAATTTATCCCCAGTGGAGTCGCCATCTGTAGGAACCACGACCGGCCGGGCCCACCGAGCTTCCCCACTTGTCTCGGGTCTCTTTTTTAAAGATTGATTTTGAATATGGTTTTTGAAAGTCGATTTTGAAATGTGGGGATGAACCTTTATTAAAATTTTTGAATTTTATTAAATATGATTTAAAGCAAATTAAGCACAGTTTGATTGACGATTTTTATCAATCATTTTAAAAATTATTTTAAAAAGTCCTGGAATATTATTTCTTAACCGAAAGATAAATGAAATTAGGGTTCTAAATCTTCCATAAGGCTTTAGGGCCAAATCAATGTGAAAACACCAATATGGATCGAAGCCCCGATTATTAACCACTCGACGCAGTGCAGTGACCCGCACCCGGTGGCAATTAGCGCCAGCCGAGGTCACAACTGAGGAGATCAGCCCCGACCTCTACCCCGGCTTGGCAAATGCATATCCTATTTTCTTATCCTACGATCAAAAATAACCGAGATGCATATTTAGAAAAAATAAATAAAAGAGAGTCGCCAATCGCTTTTTAGGAAAGAAAAACTAATAAAAACAAAAATAAAGATTTGCTCTCTCGATCTTAGCATGGGAAAACTAAGACCGAAAGGTTAAAAATGACTCCATCGGTCTTTGAACCGAGAATCGAATTCGGGGCGAGGGTACAAAACTTAGGGATAAACCCTTCCATTCCGCTCGTCCGTATACGGCCGCATCTGGTTCGAATAGTGAATTAAAATAATGTAAAAAAGCAAGCAAACAACAACATGCGATAAAGAATTAAAGCAACCAAAACATACTTAAGGAAAGCAATAAAAGCAAAAGTAAATGAAAGCAGAAAGGCGTAAACAAAAAGCGAAAGCGAAAGAAAAGCGAAAAAGGAAAAGAAAGTGAAAAATCTAAAGGATTATATGGCGGGGACGAATTAAAAGCAATAGATCGTTTGTCCACAATACGTAAAGTAATAAAGAAAGCATAAAATAAAATAAACTATTGTGAAACTGGATCTGTTCCCTCGGGTTGTCCTACCTACCGATCCGGATATCGAATCGGATCTCCCGATGTGACGATGGTGAATTGAAAGGGGTTTTTGTGAGGTTTTGTGTAGATAGGTAGGCGGATGTGTGACTGATGGAGTTTATGGGTTCGGATGTGTAAGATTGGATAGTAAAATAGGAATAGGATAAAAAGGGACCAAGAGATCAAAATACAAAGATGAGTATTCAATAGCTTTTAGGCGAATTTCGGTAGCGTAAGGTTAAGGCATGAAGCCATGTGGGAATGAGAGCCAAAGCTCTCTAGTTATAGGGAGATTTTAGGTCAAGGAAGTGACCTAGGGTTAGCTCGACCAGCCGTCCAAAAGTAGCAGCAAAAACCAGGCCAAGATTAAAGTGATAAGATCGGATAAAGCAAAGGATAGAACTGGATAAGATCCGGTTCACGGCACCGGCCACCAAGGTGTTGCCTAGGCTTTTGTGCCCTAGCGTACTTCCAAAGGAGTCTCCGGGGCAAAACGCAGGTGTTCCATTTAAGGTTTTGGGATGGCAGGCGCCAGCCATAGCACCTTCCGAAAATGAAAAGTTTTCATTTTTAGCAAGTTTCTATTTTGATAGTGAAGACTCGGACTTTGCATGTATAACATTCTGAGTGTTATCAAGGAATCAGGTATAAACTTCATCTCTTGTAAGTTTTGATTACAAGTCATTCTAAGTGCAATAGAAACTTTTCCGAGTGGTATAGAACCTTTTAGAGTGTTATAGAAACTGTTACATGTGTTTTCATTTGATTCGACTTACCGGAAAGCATACTCTTGCTCATCATTTCACCTGTGTAGTTCTGAGTCACTTAGACAACACTCAGATTTATTGCATGTTCAAACATTCGCTCTAACACGTTTAAACTCGAGTCCGACTTCATATTCCAAGTTCAAGAGAATTATGGTGTTAATTCATCTCTTTAAGTCGACTTGTTTTGTTTGAACTATATTTGTCTAGATCAAGCATTCTTACTCGATATTCTTTATCCAACTTGATCTTTCTCTAGATCGACTCAGATGGAATTTAAGTATAATGAATATTAGACTCATAAAATTCCATTGTTCCAGGACTCGGATAATTACACACTTAATTATCTTAATTAAAATATTATCTTTGTCTAATCTTGGACCAAAGTATTTTTATACTTTGAGAACCAAAATTGAATTACTTTTGTAGGTTATCTAAATGAGGTTATCCTATTTTTGAATTACAAAAGTAACCGGCTTTAAGTCGTCAATCACCAACGAGATAAGGCTTTTCTACTCGCTAACCAAGGCCCGGACAATCGTGTGAGGGTTGTCTGTTTCCAAAAATTAGAAATCTTCAACACTAAACTCAACGGTAGTTTCCATCTTAATTTTCAGACACCACCGAGTGGATTGGGACATCCTAAGGAGTCAAGAGCCATTGCACAACGTTCACATCTCAACGGATCTTTTCCGAGCCACTCGGAAGAACCGCTACAACGATCCACAGAGGACTTCTAATCGAAGCTAGTCACAACGGCTAATCCGCTTGGTCATCTATAAATAGAAGCCAACTCTCAAGACTTGAAGATTGCTGAAATCATTGTCAATACACATACTTGAGCAAAAGTCTTTGTATTCATATTTAATCTTCTACTTATAACTCCAACTTTGTACTTAACATCTTTCTAAGTTGTAAGGTCTTGTAATCAGTCACAAACTTCCATTCTTACTTTCTAAGTAAGGTCCCTTGACTGAGCTGTAAGGGTTATCTTAGCTCAATTGTCCCTACCTGTAAAGGTTAGCTCGGTTAGGAAGTACTAGATCGGATAAGGGAACTTCGAGTCTAGGAAAACTCTGTAAGGAATTGTCCAAGGAGCAATTCTGGTGAAGTCTTTCTACTCGTATTTTGTGGATTCAAAATAGTGGATTTGACTTGGTGCTTGGATTAGCACTGGTCATGGTTTTCTACCCCAGGAGGGTTTCCACGTAAAATCTGAGTTCATACTTTTCCGAGTCCAATCTAGACTCGGACAGTCTTAAAGTTTGTTTTAAACTTTAATTTTTCATCACCCTATTCACCCCCTCTAGGGTGACTAAGCCTCTCCAAGAGCAAACCTTCATGTAGGTTTCTATTTTTAGCATTTTTAATTTTGATGCAGGATGCATGCTCCTAGTCTCGGGTGGACTGTCTTGGAGCCAAAATGCAGCACTTTGATGCTTGTGATCATGAAATGCAACGTCTAACATCGTCTTTAGGTCTTCAGCTCCTTGTCTGGTTGGTCTGAAGTGAAACACACTATTCTCGAGCTTGGAATTTCCCGATACGCGGCACCGAACTCCGTCGTCTCCGAAGGCTTGGCCCAGCTTTTGGATCGTCCAAAAGAAAGAGGGATTTTTGGATTGACCCAAGGCAAAAGGCTATTTATGTGGTGTTGGGAGTTCTTTGTGATTTACTCGGCTTCCGTCGCACCAATCAAATACAGATCCGTGATCCAAATCCTCAAACAGGACTCGGGATTTCATCATCGGGCCAACAAATAAAAAACAGAGAAAAAGACGACACTTTTTAGGTGTTTACAGTGAGTTATCATTGAACATGGAGGATTCTCGTAATTTTTTCTATCTGTTCTAATCGTGGATAAGACCGAGGTTGGGGGCTTCTTCCTCATCTTCTTTTCCTCCTTTATCCATATCATTTTTCTTCAATGTTTGGCTTATAAGGTCTAGAGTTTGAGACATTGATTCAATCTTTTTCTCTACGGCCTCAATCCTAGCTTTCATTTTTGCAACGCATTCGTTGATCAAAGACATAATAGGATATGGTTGTGGTTGAGGAGGGTTGAACTTCGATGTTGTTCGTGGATGACGTACCGATGCCGACCATAAAGGTGTTGAACGTATCGATGTTGGACATATCGGTCTTGAGTGCACCGATATTAAGCATGTTGGCTTGAAGTAGAATCCTTATTTCCTAGCCCCTTTCATACCAGGATTCCGACGACACCCGATTTTTGTAGGCTTTCCTATCTTATGTCCTAAAACAGGTGCTCAGGACTCGCTCCAGGAAATAGATTTGTAGAGAAGGGACTCAAGTGCTAACCAAAGGAATGAGTGATTTTTAAAAAAAGATACACTCTCTTTTCGGATGCACATCGGATGTAAACCAACAGAGAAAATGATCCTTAAAAGAGACAGTTAATGCAGCTTTTGTTTTGGCTAAGCATGCAAAAATGGACCAACTTAAAATGAGAGAGAATGTTCTTTTAGTTTTTTTATAAAAACAAAATGGACTTACCTAAAATGAAATGATTTTTTTTTTTTTTGATAATGCAAAAATTGAATGGACACACCTTAATTAAGATGATTTTATTTTAACTAATGCAAAAATAAATGGACACATATTAATTGAGATGATTTTATTTTTGCTATTGTAAAGGACACACCTTAATTGAGATGATTTTTTTTACTAATGCAAAAATAAATGCACTCATCTTAATTGAGATGATTTATTTTTGGTTAATGCCAAATGCAAAACGAATTCAGGATGGACTCGAAACAACAAAAATGGATTCGAGTGGCAGGACCCGAGTTCAGAAAAGACTAGCCAAGTCTGCACCATCCTAGGGCCCGCTAGGATTTTGCCCACATTTGTTTTTTCACCGAGAGATGGGAGGAAGGAATTGACCAACTTCTAAAAGAAAACTTTTGATTCGAAAAATACGGACATGGACCGACCTAAAAGGGTAAGGAAAACAATCAGCTCAAAGTTTTATTTTTTTTTGTTTTGCACCAATGTAAGAATTATTAGACTAGCCTGAACCTGACTAAGCTACTAAAGGCTCAAGAAAAGGAATTAAATAGAAAAAGCACCCACATTCATTCAAGCATACAAATGAAGGTCCAACCTAAACCACAAAGGTTCTATGTTCACAAGGAATTCTAGGTTAGATAAATATAGTGGCTCATACTCTAAAACTTTCATCCCCTATGGGATGCATAGTGGAACTTAAATAATAAATGCTTCTCGATCAAAAATCGAGAAAGCTTGCTATAAGTGGGAAAGTAATCACACCTCAATGTTAAATTGAATTGGACCCACCAAGATAATGATTTGGTCTCCCCATAAAAGGTTCTTATGGGTTAAATCATATAAGGTCAAAAGACATCTATGTTTAAAGTGTCCTAAAAAAGATGCAAAGATGCCTAATGCAAACATGATAAAAACTCACAAATTCAACATTTGAATCTCACCCTCTTATTAAGTCTCCCTAGTGGAGTCACCACTTCGAGAGCCACGGCTCGCGGCCCTTAAGGGGCGAATCGAGTTTTCCTACGAATTTCAGCTTCATGCAAGGTGTTCTTATCAAGATGGTTTAATAAGGCTTTTGAAAGATACTTTTAAGAAATGTTGATTAGCGATTTTAGAAATCGTTTTATTTTTGAAAGTATCTTAAACCGATGATCTAGTGTTCGGAGGCGAAGGTATAAAATGAAAAGGGATCTCCTCATTCCGCCCTCTACCACCTGAATACGTCGGCTTAAATTGCACTCGAAAGAAATCAAACACTCAACATGCAAAAAGAGAAAATTTAAAGCAAACAAAACATTATTTAAAGAATTAAATGAAAGCAATAAAGGAAAGTGGTAAAGAAAGCGATAAATAAAATTACATCGGTAGGGAGGAAAGTAAAGTGATTACATCTTTAATCCACAATATGAAAAGCGATAAAATTTAAATTTGAAATAAAGTGTAAAATGAACTTCAAATGTTAAAATAACTCCTTCAGTTTGACCCACCTGCTAGGCTTGGGTATTGACTAGATTACGACAGAGTGACGATACATTGGTAGTGAGAAAAGAAGTGAAGTGAAGGCCTTTTTCTCAAGTGTTTAGAAAAGAAAAATTTGAAGTGTGAATGCGGGAGAGTAGAGAGAAGAGTGAGGGAAGAATGCAATAGCATAGAAGCATAATGAGTAGCTAAATGGAGTATAAATTAAGGAGGGGAACCTCTCTATTTATAGAAAGATTTATGTTTAGAAAAACCTAAACCTAGCCTCTGCTGCCGGTCGAAAGGATAAGTCGGGCCAAAATTTTCGGAAATGGATAGAGAAGACTCGAACCAACCAAAACAATGTCATTCAGGGGAGCCCATGGGCCGGCCCGACCCATAGTGACCATTTTTGTGGCCTTGAAAAGTGTCTCGAGCACGGGGAGATGCATTTTGGGTTGTTCTTCATACTTGTTTGGCCTTTTGTGAGCTAAAAAGTTTTTTCCATTCTCCTTCAGTCTAAGGTTAACCCAAGCATGCAAACAAGACTAGGCTTAAATCACCAAGCTAATAGAATAAATAGAGAAGGATGACACTTTTTAGGTGTACACAGTTACAAAAATCAAAATGGTATATTATGATGATGTTAAATAATGGATACTAGTATGCATATTATTATGTGAAAATAATTTCTGTTTTATGGTTGATTGATTATCCATTGAGCGTGTGTTTTGCTCACCCATCTTCTCTTCCCTTCTAGGTTATAACCAGACATGTTTCCAAGAGAACTCAGAATATGTGAAGATCTTACATTAGTTATTTAAATGATGTTGATTAAAGTGTGTATTTGGTATGTACTACTTGTTGAGGAGATGAGTACATGTAATTTATGTAAGTTGTCGTGTGGGTCGAGTTAGATTGTTTTAAGTTTTAAATGCATATTGGTTAGGCTCCGACATGTGGCCGTTAAGTTTGTTGTTAATCTCTGAAATTGTGGCTCGTCGGTTTTACTAATTATAGGTTTTATATCAAATTATTGGCCTCACTTGGAAATTAAGGTATAAAGGTCTAAATTCAAGTTAGGTCTAACAACTTGGATATAAAATAGTTAATAATTATTTTCCATTAGCCTTAAGAGTTTCTCTAGGGCTCTGACAGTGTGACAACTTACACCTAGATTTGGGTGTTATAGATCTATAATAATATTCACTTAACTAATTGTTATTTGATAAGAAGCTTATTGAAAAAATTAAAAATTAAAAAAGAATTGTTAATCATCATAGAACAAGCTCATACAGCAGTAACTCGAAAGTATATTGAAAAAAATATAACATAACACAAATGTAACAATAAAACACGAGAAAGCTAAGTAAAATAATTCATTAACATACCCAAGTTAATTAAAAAAATTCATTAAAACGTATGAAATAAAAAATACTAAAAATATAAATTTATTTATGACTGCCTTTTATGGTAGATCAATTGGCATTGTAGTTGGCTCTGTAATGGTTCCATATATATTTAATTTTGCGCCTTGAAGTATTTTATCAGTTTTTTTATCACGAACCGTGATATTTGATGGTCGTGTTTGCAAGATGACCATATTGAGGTTGACTCGAACTTATAACTATACATGTTACATTCATCTTCAATGATCATGTTGTGAAGTATGACACATGCTCTCATCACTTTCATGAGTGTTGCAAATTGCAACCTCCAAAACGAGTTCATTGGAAAACTATAGCAAATCGTGCTTGCAACACTCCAAATTCTCATTTGACATCCTTCTTAATCGATTCTTGATAAGTCGCAAACAATTTATATTTTAATAGTTGTGATTCAGAGATAGAATTAACAAGCATAGTCCACTAGATTTAACAAGCGTAGTCCAGTGAGGATATATCCCATTTTGGATATAATATCCCACATGAAAATACTTCCCATCAACATTAAAGTGTAATTAAGGGGTTCCTCATTCTAGTAAATTATGGTTATTTACAAAACAACAATTATGTTGTTATTTGACCCTGTAGTGCCAAATAACACATGTCATATCCATGTATCAAATGAAGCAAATGGCTTTGAGAAATTGGTAAGGTTAAAACTCACAAGTCTCATATTCAACCATATTCCATATTTATAGTGTTCTTTTTGGTTAAAACAATGATCGTTGATCCATGATTAAAAAAATCCTTTCAAAAATTGGTTAAATCCAAACAAAAAGATTCGTTATTCATTAGATAACGAAATAGCCATTTAAAAATAGTTGTTAATTAAACCAGAAAAAAAAAAAGGTTGAAAAAGCAAGTATGGCTTCTGTTACATTTCCAGTCCCCAGCCCCATGTCCTCTCTCACTCGCACTCTCACTCATGCACCTCTTTTACATGTGCTAGACACAGCAAGATTTTGCTTGGTTTCCACGCACCCGCCTCACTTTTTTCTCTCCTCTCTCTTTTTTCCTCATCCCCTCCACAAAGAAACTTCATATTGCAGCTTCTCCACTAGCTCCTTTCATCCCTATTTTTTCCTTCTCTATCTCCTTAAGTTATAACAATTAGAGATAGCCTCAGAAGAGAAGTTAGGAAGAGGAAAGACAGAAAAAGTGAGGCGGATGCATAGGAAGAAACGAGGAGATTATTGTGTCTGGCGTGTGTGAAAGAGGCGCAAGAGAGAAAGAGATGCAGGGTCCATGGATTCAAAAAGCAACAGAAGTCAAATTTATTTTTTCAACACATTTTTGTTTTTAGGTTTAATGAATGACTAGTTTTGCTACTGCTATTTTCTGATCTAATTAATAACAACTCTTTTTGTGATTTGACCTTTTTGTAAAGGTTCTTTTTTAATCATGGACCAACAGTCATTTTTTACACCAAAAGAATACTATAAATATGGAATATCTTTGAATATGAGACTTTTAATTTTTCACCTCACCAATTTCATTATTAAAACACTTTCAAAATCCCAAATAATGGATAAAAATTCTTAAAATAGCACACTAAATACTCCAAATTCGCATCAACTAAATTATTACCCTTAATAGACTCTCATTTTGAGAATAATTTAAATTCTCAACATTATCATAATCTCACACTTGAATATTATCACAGTTCGGACTTCCAAAATTATCACAACCCCAATTCTAAATATTATTATCTTTTATATCCTACAAATTCATCTTATTCAGGATCGTTCACTAGGTAGATTAGTAATATTGACATTCATGATAACCACAAAATGTGGGATCCCGGAGAAGTCATTCTTATATTTTAATGCTTGAAGCTCATGTGAACTTGAGTCCTCCAAGTGTTAGACTTTTAAGTCCCATTAATATACACTTTCAAGAGTTAGAAGATGACCTCTTAATCAATCTATAGTTAAATGTGAGCAAAGATCTCATCATTATAACTGGCCAAAGAGCAACAACATTTAGGGATAGAATTTGGGAGTACTTTTATGAATCTCAACAAAAGTATCGAGGTTATAAGTGGCTAGCTAAAAGGTCAACCGAAAAGTGCAAAACTCGATGGAACAGATTGTGTACTGCTATTATATATTTCTTAGGGTACTTTTATGCTATAGCACGACATCCACTTAGTGGGCAGAGTGACGTTGATTATCTAAAAGTTTAACACATCTAATACAAAGATATGCATGGTCAAAAATTTGGTCATGAGCATGCTTGGAGACATTTGCTCTATGAACCAAAGTGGCTAAATCATGTTAATAAGTCCAACAAAGAGGATGAAATTAAATCATCAATGAGAACAACAAATACAAGAGAAGGAGATTATAGTTCTTCCTCAAATCTCTAATGAGGGAGAAGATGTTGAGGCACTCACCAAAGAGTTATCTCAACCAATTATCAATTGACCCATTGGAAGGGATGTCATCAAAAGTCTTAGAAAAGGGAAAGCCAAAGCATCTTCCTATAAAACCATTGTTTCCAATGCTCAAGTTGTTGAAGAATTAGCAAAGGTTAGAGAGACGGAAATTAAAAACCAAAACAAAAACACTATATATACTTGCATATCTAATGATACAAGAATTGGAACATAAGGCAATGGAAATAGAAATTATGAGAATGGAAGCCTCAGTTACAGAAAAGGATGCTCAAAAAGTGGCTAGGGACACAAAATTGAATAAGAGAGAATATGAAAGAACGATCATGTCAATGAATCCGTAGATATGGATGATGAAGTTGCCTCAAACTCTATATTTTAAAGGGCTAATTAGTGTACTCGGTATCCGTCTAATTCATAAGGTAATATAAGCTCTGAATGCATAGACACTTATTTCTTCACATACACATTCAAAGACTACTATAAGTTCTTCACCGAGATGAGAGATTCTACTCGGTAAGCTCTGGGCATCACCTCTTCAAAAGTGCACCACTGCTATGTGTGGATTAGCTTACATGGTTGCTGTAGATGCCTTGGATGAGTATTGCCGTATGGGGAATAGCATCAACTCATGTGTAGAATATTTTGCTGATAAAGTGTGAAAATCGTTTAGCCCCTCGTTCTTTCAAAAGCCCACCCAAGAAAAACTACATCAACTACTACATGTTGCAGTAATAACGAGGCTTCTATGCAATGTTGGGCAATGTTGATTGTATGCACTCGGCGATGAGACAAATGCCCTTTAACTTGCAAAGGTATGTATCGAGTAGGACACCACGAGAAAGAAACCGTGGTGCTTAAAGCTATCTTCTTCATTTGATACATAGATATGGCATGCGTTCTTTGGCACTAAAAGTTAAAATAATACATAGTCATCCTTCATAAATTAATATTACTTGATGATTTATTGGAAGCACGAGCCCTTAACATGCATATCAATATTGATGGGAAGATTTCAATATGTCATATTATCTTACATATGGGTGTAGGCACCTAAAAAGTGTCATCCATTTTCTCTTTTATTTATTTTTGTTAATCCGGTGATGAAATCCCAGTCCTGTTTGCGAACCGGGATCACGATCGTAGGCCGATTGGCGTAATAGAATCCAAGAAACCATAAAGAACCCTTTAGCACCAAAAATATTACCTTTGGGCCGGTCCACAAACCCATTTTCTTTCAGCCAGACCAAGCCCCGGTCAAGGCTCCGAATTAGGAGGAGGTCGGCACTCGCATTTCGAGCTTTGCTGCGTACTAAACGCAACATTTCATCTTCAAGCATCCCAGCAGTAACACGTAGCTCCAATGTCTAAACGACACCATTTAAGACCAGTGTCGTGCTTCATGGTTCACATTACTAAAGCGTTGCGTTTTTCTCCAAGTGCCCAACCGAGGCACGAAAGTCAAGTTCACCAAATGACGTCGTTTAAGGCCGACGCCATGCTTCATGGTTCACATCACCAAAGCGTTGTATTTTTCTCCGAGTGTTCAACCGAGGCACGAAAGGTCGGTTTCCAAACGACGTCATTTTGAGGCCGGTGTCGCACTTCTCGACTTCCCGTGGGATTAGCGAGTCCAAGCTAATTTTATCCGGTTTTTTCGGATTCTTTTCGGTTTGGTTCACTGCTTAGACGGTACGCTTACTTACCTTTTAAGTCATTTTCGTGACTTAATATTTCTCGTATAAGTAGAGGACCATTTCCTCTATTTTGAGAGACATAAATACCCTAGCTATATGCCGATGAAATTAAGCTAAGAGCTACTAAATGATACATCGATATTCCGATCTCTTGACTCATTTTAAGCTAATCTCTACTACACTCTCAAACAATCTTGCTATTCTATTCTATTTCCTAATCCTCTACTTTTCATACTACTCTACCTCCACAAAATACACACAATAGCCTACTCCATTCTTGCTTGTCCACCGTCATGCTTCCAGATCCTGTCCGTGAACCAAGTCAACAGTGGGACAATCTAAGAGCACCCGATCTACCTTCAATGTCATTTATGGTTTATTTAAATTTATGCTTTTAATGAGTTTTGTATTATGGATCCAAATGTAATCGCTTTTAATTTCTCCATAACTGTTGTAACTTTTATTTCTTTCACTTTCTTTTTCGCTTTCTTTTATCGCTTTTCTATATGCTTTTACCGTTGTCCTCTCATGCCTTGTTTGATTTAATTTCCACACGTTACATGTTGTGTGCTTGACTCGTTTAAACGCATTTTTTAGATTGTCTAATGATGGGCGGAATGGAGGGCTTATTCCTACATTTCGTACATTCACCCTCAAACATTAGATTCTCGGTTCTAGGCCGATGGAGCCATTTTTTTAAAACCTCTTTCAAGCTTAGTTTTCCCATACTAAGGTTGGAAGAGTATTCTTTTTATTTTTATTAATTTTTATTCCTAAAACTGACTGGTGACTCTCCTTTTTCTATTTTATTTCTCTTAAATCGCATCTAGACATTTCGATTTTAAATAGACAAATTTAATTTATTTTCTCGACAACCAAGGCCACGGACCAAGACTCGGTGACTGGACGGTGCTAGCTTTGTCTGGCGCCGCCGATGGCCGGTTTTGGCTCTTGGTCCAAACTGGTGTCATTCACCTTTTGACCCAAAAAGCCTTGCACCAGAATATAGATTGTATTTTTCTATCTTTTTAAATTATAAAATGACATCCCGAGACTTCTCAAAATTAATTTATAAAATAAAGGATTGATAAAATCATCAATCATCGCTTTGCTTAAATTGTTTTAAATTAAATTATGAAAATCAATATCCTTAATAAGAGGCGCACCCCCACTTTCAAAAAGAATCTTCAAAAACCTAAAGAGAACCGAGCATTTATGGGGAAACGCAGCTCCAATATGGTTCCCTTATGGGGGACTGGTCTTGGTTCCACAATGAGATATATCCACAAGTAGAGTATGCTTGTTAAATCCATCTCTTATCCACAACTGTCAAAACATAAGTTGTTTACAACACATCAAGAATCAACTAGAAAAGGTGTTGAACGAGCATTTGGAGTGTTGTACGGTTTGCTATAGTTCATCGCCCAACTCGTTTTTGGAAGTTGCAATACTCAAGAAAGTGATGAGAGCATGTGTCATATTGTACAACATGATCATTAAAGATGAGCGTGACACGTATAATTATAACTTCAGTCAGCCCCCAATATGACCAGCTTGCAAACACGATCATCGTGTCCAACCTTGTACAAATTGCATCTTTTGAGGATCGGTTGTGAAGAAATATCCAGTTGCTACTATTTAAGATTAGACATATATGGAATAGTTCCGGAGCCAACTACAATGCCAATTAATATGCCATGAAAGATGGTCATAAATAAATTTATGTTTTTAGTATTGTTTTATTCATATGTTTTAATGCATTATTCTAATTAGCTTTGGTATGTTAATCAATTGTTTTAATTAGTTTTCGTGTATTTTATCGTTACATTTGTATTTTGTTGTATTTTGTTTAATGTGCTTTCAAGTTACCATTCTGTGAGCTTATTCTATAATGATTAATTATTCTTTTGTAAATTTTTCTTTTTCAATAAGCTTCTTAACAAATAATAATTAATTAAGTTTGATATTATTACAAATCATTTAAAATTATAACATAACCTTTCATAAAACAATTACTATTAACACACACCCAAAATAACATAACAATTACTATTACAAATCATTTAAATTTTATTATTTTTATCAAATTATTAATTATTAACAAAACTCAAATTAATTTAATATAACAATTAGATTTATCAAATATTTCAAGCACGACCTATTTATAATAGAAACTATTATGGAGCAAGTGGGGTGAATTGCTACCCTATGGCGCCCTATTAGGCTATCTCGCAATTGTTGCAGCTAGACTCGTCAATTCGGACCGGTGGGTTAACTACGGGTCGAGTGTATTCGGGTTCGGATAAAATACGGGTCGGGTATATTTCAGGTTCAAGTAAAATACGGTCGGTTGTATATCAGGTTATATGGGTTTCGGGTCGGCCCAACGGGTTAAGACCGCCTTTTTATCGCTTATTTTTCTTTTTCAAATTATAAAATTCAGCATATTTTTTTGCGTAAAATTTCCCATAGTTCTTCAAAAATATAGTATTTGTATTTTCTAAGAAAAATATTCAAAACTTTCATTATGATATTTGTTTGAAAACCCCATTGAGTCGAGCAGACCTAACCACTTGACCTGTTTAAATAAGACCAATGACATGTTGGGTCAATAATGGGTTGAATAATAATGACTTGTTCTGTTATTATTGGTTTAAGGTTGCGATATTTATTTCACCTCTTCTATTATACTAAGGAGGTTTATATGCATATTTTACTGCATTTTAAAACATATCGGAAAAAGGTTAACGTTGGTAGGCGTAATTGACCCATTTTATTCACTATCAAAAATTTGACTTTGTTTTAACCCGACCCGTCACCTATCTTAGATGTTATGTTTCAAGCACAACTAGAACAGTTTCAAATAAATAAGAATTAGAGATTTGTAATAAAATAAATTATATTTTTAAGTATAACATCAAATTTTTACATCATTATAGTAATATTATTTCTATAAAATAAAAATATATTATTTAAGATGTGACTCGGTATATGTATTTCACCAATGATACAAAAATATAACTTGTGCACTTTTAGTATTTTTAATATATCACATCATTCGAATCCAAATATATTTTCATTGAAGTTAACTATGTGTAATTTTGGTACATAATGCTTTTTCGTGAGAAAGAAGTTAAGAAATGAAATAATATTAGTTTTCGTTTGTAAATAATTGCGATAAATATGTAATGTCTCTCCAAATGATATGATATGATAAATAACAATTATTAAAAGAGTGATAAAGTGAAAGAAAAATCATATAATGTACATAAAACATTCAATCAACAAGTAACGAAGCTAAAATTATTACTTCTATTATCTTGACCCAATGGGTCAAGCAAGTTAAGGTCAGGTTTGACCAGCTAATTTGCGGATTTTTCGGGTTTAGTTTTTTTCAGGTTTGGGTCGAGAAAATCATGTCCAAAATCCAAAATTTTCGAGCGGGTTCGGGTCAAATTTTCGGATCGGGTCAATTTTTTCCAGGTATAGTTGCAAGATAATAAGAATTTCTCCTAGGAGGAGAAAACTACAAAAAAAAATGGGAGAAAGGGAGCCGGAATGGAGTCGTTGCAAGGAGTTGCACCATGGAGAAGTTCCTTGGAGCACCTGGGAAAAAGAGAGAGAGGGAGAGGGACAGAGAGAGAGAGAGAGGGAAAGAGAAATAAAGAGTGAAGCAAGTGTATAGGAAACAAGTGAGCGGAGCTATGTGAGGCGAGTGTGTAGCAGGTGTGGAAAGGAGAATGGGGCTAGTGAAGTCTGAGCCCACGTGTCCGGAAAGACCGCAACAATTCTTTTTGCTTTTTCTTTTTTTTTCCAATGCAACGACTATTTTTACTACTCTTTTTTTAGCAAATTGTTGTCATTTTTTTTACAAAAAATAAACAATATAAATATGGAGTATCGTTGAATGTGAGACTTACAATTTTTCACCTAACCGGTTTCATCATTAAAACATTCTCTTTTAACATTCCAAATTATTGATACAAATTCTAAAAATAGTCAACCAAATTATTCAAAATTTTAAAATCTTTATTCTCAAAATTGTCACACTCAATGACTCCTATTTTTACTAACCTGAATTCTTAATATTATCATAATCCAAATCGTCAACGTTATCATAAAGCAAACTAACAAAATTATCATAACCTCAATTCTAAAATTTATTATCCTTTACATCCTGGACATTCATCTTTTCTGGGATTATTTACTAGATAGATGAGCAATATTGATATTCATGATAACCCACAAAATGTGGGATCCTGGAGAAGTCGTTCTTATGGTTCTACACAAGAAACTCATGTGAACTTAAGTTGTCCACGTTTTGGACTTTCAAGTCGTATCAACGTAGATGAAGATGGCCAAGTAGCAAATATTGTTCCTCACTAACAAAAGCCAAAAGGGATCCGGTCAAGGGCTCCGAATCAATGCATGGTTAAATGTGAGCAAGGACCCCATCACTAGAACCGGCTAAGGGCAACCACGTTTAGGGACAAAATTTAGGAGTTCCTCCGTGAATCTCGACAATAGTATCCAGGTTATAAGTGACCAACTAAAAGATCAACTGAAAAATGTAAGCACATTAGAGCAGATTGTATAATACAATCATATATTTCACTATATAATTTGATGCTACAACGTGATAGCCTCTTAGTGGATAAAGTGAGGTTGATTATTTAAAAGTTGCATACATCCAATATAAAGAGATTTATAGTTAAAATTTTGGTTATGAGTATGCTCAAAGATATTTTTGGTATGAACTAAAATGGCTAAATCATGTTAGTAAGTCCAAAAAGCAAATGGAGATCACTCATCAAAGAGAACAAAGACTACAAAAGGAGGAGATTATAGTTCTTCCTCAAATCTTGATCGAGGAGATGATGTCGAGGAACTCACTAAAGAGTTATCCCAACCAATTACCAGTTGTCCCATTATAAGGGATGGAACCAAAAGTCTTAAAAAAGGGAAAGCCAAAGCAGTTTCATCTGAAACCAATATCTCTAATGCTCAAGTTTTTGAGGAATTAGAAAGGGTTAGAGAGAGAGAAATGTGAAAAATAAAGACATACATAGAACTACGGATATGAAGGCACAAGAATTAAAAATCATGCAAAGAAGCCTCAATTACAAAAAGAGATGTTGAAAGAGTATCGGACACATAAAATTGAAGGAGAGACAATATGAAAGCACGATCATGCCAATAAATTCGTCAAATATGGATAATGAAGAAGAAGAATTTTATTATAATCATCAGAAAGATGACATTAAGAAGTGGAGGAATTGTAAGTGATAAATTAGTTTAAATGTATAAATAGTGTTTAATATTGTTATCAATGCAATAGTTAATGAACTAGATTTTTAAATTGTTATGTACTTGTTTTTATCTGTTCAATATTTATAATCAAGGTAATATGATTTATGATTGTATTATCAATGCTTGAAATTATTTGTAGAATCACTTACTTTTGAAACATGTTTGCATTGTCAATTCTTTCATTAATTTATACTATCAATTGCTTTGTGAAGCATGCTTGCATTGTCAATTTCAACCAACAATAACACAAGAAACCATACTTTCCTCACACATTAGGTAACGCACAAACTCAATTCAAAAGAATTACACATTTCTACACCTAAACAACACCTCATATACAAACCCCGAAGAACAATGTCAAGTCTATCTAATGAAGACCAAGATTTTAATCTTGGATATTGTTATCAATAAAGCAATTCAGTAAGAAGTTGCCTCAAACCCTGCAAATCAAAGGGCTGAAATGTTAGTCCGGATGTATCTGTCTAACTCATAAGATAATATAAGTTCCACACCTAGTAGACGAAGAAGAAGACACTTCACTCGCGATCACGTAGAATGAATACTAGGTGGACGCTTTTTACTTCTCTGAAAATCCTATGTATACTTATAACAATCGACGAAGGTTTAGAATGTGTGGACACTTATTCCTTTCGCATAGTGAATACATTGAAAGGCCGTTATGAGTTCTTCACTCAAAGGAGATATGCTACTTGTAAGCTCGGGGTATCACCTCTTCAAAAGTGCACAACTTCTATACGTGCATTATCTTACGGGGTTGCTATTGCCTTGTATAAGTATTGTCACATGGGAGAGTCAACCATTAGCTCATGCGTAAAGCATTTTACTGATGGAGTGTTTGAATATTTTGGCCCTTCTTGAATGCGAAAGTCAACTCAATAAAAATTACACCGACTACTATACGTTGCGTAACAGCACGACTTCCCCGGAATGTCTGGCAGTGTTGATTGTATGCATTGGCAATAGGAATGATGCCTCATAACTTGGAAAGGTATGTATCAAGGAGGAGACCACAGGACGACAATTGTGGTTGTCGAAGTTGTTGCTTCATTTGATATACTGATATGGCATTATTATTATTTTTTTGGCACCGCAAGGTCAAACAATGACATAACCGTTCTTTTGTAAATTACTATTATTTGATGGTTTAACTAAAGTACATTTCAATATTAATGGGAATCATTTCAACATGGGATATTATCTCATAGATGAGATATATCCAAATTGGATTATGCTTTTTAAATCCATCTCTCACCCGCAACTACCAAAACATAAGTTGTTTACGGCTCGTCAAGAATTGGCCGAAGGATGTCGAACGAGCATTTGGAGTGTTGCAAGCAAGGTTTGCTACAATTCGTTGGCAACTCGTTTTGGGAGGTTGCAACACTCAAGAAAGTGATGAGAGCATGTGTCATACTTCATAACATGATTGTTGAAGATGAGCGTAACACTTATAGTTATAACTTCGATCGACCTCAAAATGACCAACTTGCAAACACGACCAGCATTTTGCCCAACCTTGGATGAATTGATGCTTTTGAGGATTGGTTGCGAAGAAATATCAAAGTTCGTAATAAAAAAGCTGGTAAAATACTTCAAAACGCATAAATGAAATATATATGGAACTGTTACGAAGCCAACTATAATGTCAATTAATTTCCCTTGAAAGGCGATCATAAATATATTTATGTTTTCAATATTGTTTTAGGAAAATATTGTTTTATTTGGTACGTTTTAATGCATTATTTTAATTAGCTTTCGTATGTTAATGAATTATTTTAATTAGATTTCGTGTATTTTACATTGTATTTGTATTATGTTTTTTTTTAATGTACTTTCAAGTTACCATTGTGTGAGCTTGTTCTACAATGATTAACTATTCCTTTTTAAAATTTTCATTTTTTCAATAAGCTTCTTAACAAATAACGATTAATTAAGCTTAGTATTATTACACATTATTAAAATTATAACACAACCTTTCATAAAAAAAATTATTATTAACACACACCAAAATAATAGAGATGTTCACCTTTACCTCCCTCGAACTTTTTGGAACTAATTTGTTAACCCTCCAAGTATTGATAATAACTTTTACCCACCTTGACCAGAGTAGTGTATAATTTAACAATGTATTCATCTTTGTGGTTAATAATAAAAGACATCCAAAAGCGATTTGCATGGAAACATAATATTAAAAAGTGAGTTTTCATTCTACAATTACTCTTTCCTTTGTCTTACTTATTTAAGAGGGAAATAAAAGGAGTCCTTCCAATCTCTATCTTCATCATTCTTCGATTAAAAGGGGTATCTAGAGCCTCCATGGATGACGTGAAGAAGCAATTAAGAACGACGGTGGCTTTCTTTTTTGTTTTCTTTTTTTAATTTTAATTTTTGAATAGAGACTCCAGCTTGTCGAGTCTCAAATTTAATAACCAAAATTAAGATATAGAAAATCAAATGAAGATCATCATTTGTCAATGGAAAATTTTAGATTTGGACAAACTATTCAAAAGTGAATGAAGCTTCAATCATGAGCAAAGAAGTTAATGGACAAGTAGTTGTTGTCAAGGTCCAATCTTCAACAATATCCACCGAACCGCTCAATTTACCACAAAAGAAGGAGAAGGAGAGTTCACACGATTTAGTATATTTGTAAACCTTAAACTTAGAAATATTCACTTTCAACGTGTAGAATGGGATAAACATAAAAGAAGGAGAGTAAGAGAAGATGTGAACTAAAGGCGTCAATTAATTCACTAGAGGGCAGGATGGTCATCCTATTTAAAAAAATTGGGGGTGCATTTGTCCTTTTATATTTCCAACATGCACTAAAAGTTGTTTTTGCTAGTTAAATATTTTTTGTATCTAAAAACAAGGTGGGTAAAAATTATTACTAATACTTGGAGGGTTAAAAATTATTTTCAAAACATTGGAGGGAGGTAAAGGTTAATGAATACCTCCAAAATAATATAATACATTAATCATTTTATTATTTTTATCAAATTATTTAATTAATTAACGAATCCCAAATTAATTTAATTAAAAAATTATATTTATAAAATATTTCAAGAAAACCCCATTTATAATATAAACTATTATGAAAAAATTAAGATGAGTTACTACCATTGATAATAGGAACCAAAAACAGATTATCTTATATACTCGCGGAGTACGTACTTTTCGTCATATGTCACGAGATGGTTGAACAAACGACGAAATATGGGATGGATTTTGTGGGCCTAATCTTCTTTTCTATCTCTTGGAAATATATGCTCCCGAGAGTAATTCAGAGTTTGTAAACCAAAAAAGAACAACTCATTGCCCATATGGCACTTGTAGTTGGAAATAGCCTTAGAGATAGCCTCGGTTCCTCTATGGAGCAACTTCATGTTCCAACTTCTCCACCACCAACTCCCTTCATCCCTTTTTTTTCCTTTTTATACCTCCTCTACCGCGTAGGAGCAACTCTTCTTGAGGTACAACCATTGGAGATAGCATAACAAGTTGTATCGTAACAAAAAGAATTATCAAAGATGTGATAAAATAAAAATAATCACATTCACAACTTAAATTTCTTTTTACAAACTAAATTGTTTAATATGTGGAATATATGAAATAAATTTGGGCCACTAACCGTGTTCTTTAGTGTTATTGTGTATTTTCCAAATGTCATCGAGCTATATTACAACTCTTTGAAACAATTATCCATTTGACATGATATGCTACACTTGTAAGGAAAATAGTCATGATATAACATTATAAAATTTCGTCATCGATTTATCCCCAAATCAAAATAAGAAGACTTCATATTATAAAAGTCTTTATCATTTTTCACAATATACCATATTCACCTTACATTAAGGCGAGAGCAAAAGGTCACACTATAGTGAGAGGCTAAAACACACACTAATGGAGGGAAACATAACGCTCACAATTGAAACGAAGAGAACTATTGAAAAAAGATATAAAACTAATAATAAATCTAATTATAACTAGAATAAGGCGTTGAAAAAGAGAAAAATTGGAGCTTACCACCAATAGTTATAACCGATACCAGCCCCTAATTAGAGAAGATAGAGACCCTCCTCAAATCGGTAGCCCAAGCCATACCAACGTACTTAATGAGTGTTTTTCGCCTACCAAGTACTCTCATTGACGAAATTCATGGAGTCTTTGCCCATTTCTGGCGGAGGCAAAACCCGGTGGATGAGATATGCACTCGGAAAAATTGGCTTTCATTATGTGTCCCAAAATTTCTTGGTGGATTGGGGTTCCGCAATATGCGGGTTTTCAATGAGGCGTTGTTAGCACAACAAGTCCGGCGGTTACACTTTGAACTCTCCTCTCTTTTGAACCGTGTGTCTGCAGCAGAAAATATTATCCGAACTCATCATTTCTAGATTCTTACTTGGGGCATGCTCCGAGCTTTTCATGGAGATCTATCCGGGGAGTGAAGAGCCTATTGAAAGAAAGCCTATTGTGTGCAAAGTAGGGAGTGGTGAAAATATCATAATCTGGCCGACAATTGGGTAATTGACGAACATGGGATGAAGAATACGTCTTTCCCCCTCCCCCAAACTCGAAATGCACTATGTCAAGGACCTAATTCAGCCGCTTGATAATGCTTGAAATGTGGAGCTAGTGAGCAAACTTTTCAACGAGAAGGATGCCGGTGCCATCTACGACATCCCCTCGCCTAACCGGCAACTCGGGACGAACAGTGCCGGGCTTACTCAAACAACGAAACCTTCACATTCCACTTAGCTTACCTACTAGGCCTCTCTCGTAACTCGAGCTCGGCTTAATGAAGTCCGGCCAAAAATTTGGGAAATGAAAGTTATCCCCAAAGTCAACCATCTAATGTGGCGGTTGTCAACGATGCAATCAGGGCTGAAACCGATGCACGTGCTCTCATTACTTGCAAAGAGGTGATAGATGTGTGGGTTGATCCGTGCCTCGAAGGGCTGGCGTTAGCTCAACAGGCCATGGGGGAGAAGGAAATTCTTAGGGACTTGGATGAACAAGCTGGAAGCGGACAAGCACCAAGTAACGACAATGGCGATTTGGGTTTGTTGGAAGGAACGCAACAATGTCATCTTCAATGGGAGGAAGATCCCAAGCATCATTTTAAAGGAAAGGGTTACGAAGCCGGTAAAAGACATCAACGAAACCAAGCAAAGGCACACCAAAGCAAAATAGATCCAAAGCCCGGATCGGTGGAAAAGTCTCGGGACCCGAGTACGCAAAGGTAAACGTTGACGCATCCCCGGCGGAAGAGGGGTGGATATGATTGGCAGTGGTTATCGTGGATGCCTGGGAGATGTCCAAATTGCGAAGACGGAAATGCCTTAAGGCTAGATGGACGGCAAAAGTGGTTGAATGAAAAACGGCGTGCTTTGGAGCTAGGATGGCACTTCAATTTGGGTTCAAAAAGATTATCTTGGAATCGGACTGTCTTTCGCTCATCACGAGGGCTTCAAATTTAATTTGTTTCCTTAGCGACTTCGATTTGATTCTTCAGGACTTGCTTTCTATTTGTGATTATTTTGAAGTTTATTCTTGATCACATGTTAAAAGAGACGAGAACTTGGTCGCCCACCATCCGGCTAGGGTGGACCTTAGAGGGAGTAAGGAGAAGATATGGGTAAATTCATGCCCAAAAGAGATATCCTCGTTTATATCTATGGATCAATTTTCAATTGAATGAAAAGGCCCTCACCCCCTTTTACAAAAAAAAAAATATAAATTCAAGACAATTTTGATAATCTCATTAATGATATGTTTAAATCTAGCAATCGGGTCATTCAAGTCGGTTTCGGTTTGGGTTAGTTCGGTTCGGGTCATTATGATTCGGTTAAGTTTCGGGTTGGGTCGGCTTCGGATCGGGTCGACTTCGGGTCAACTTATATTTGATTCAATAAACTTATCTTGTAGAAATAAAACACTTTGACGAAAAACATTTGAGTCGTGTTTAATTCGAGTTCGGGTTCGGGACGGGTTCAAGTCATATCAATTTGGCTTTTAAGTGTTGGGTCGAGTTCGATTCGGTTCGGATTTCGTGTCGGCGATTCAAATCGGGTCACTTTTGATAGGTTTAGATATGTTATATGTTATGAGAACCGAACCGGCCGGTTCGACCGGTTCAACCGGGAACCGGGCGAGGATCCGGTCCGAACACGCTAGTTAGCCTGTTTGAGCATTGAACCGAATCGGCTCGGACAAAACCGCTCCACTCGACTATGGTCCGACCCAGTCGAGTCGCGGGTGGACCGTAATTATAAATATTAATTTAAAAATATAAAAATTCAAATCTTTGAGTCAAGGGTTGGGTTCATCCATGGATTTTTGCCCCATTAA
The DNA here is from genome assembly GCA_021018815.1 of Talinum fruticosum. Taxonomy (NCBI): domain Eukaryota; kingdom Viridiplantae; phylum Streptophyta; class Magnoliopsida; order Caryophyllales; family Talinaceae; genus Talinum; species Talinum fruticosum. The sequence continues at coordinate 3,132,389 of JAITYX010000067.1, forward strand.
AGCGAGTCTCAAGCTTTCTGTCGTTAGGACGATTGAATTTTGTCCATGGCGGAGAAAGAAAAGTAGAAGATAGAGGAGAAGGGGAGATGTGGACAGACTACTGGAGGAGGGGACGGAGGAATATATTCTTACTCTCGGTAGAAGATGAAGAAGATATGACACAGTCGACAACAATAAAGATTCAATTGAGAGGGGGCCTCTATCTCTCCCACCCGCTCTCTCTCGCTCTGTCTCTCTCACTTGCTTTCTCTGCAGTCCTAATTGAGAAGGGAGGCGGCGTATGCAGAAGAATGAGGGTTTTAAAATAGTTAGGTTTTCAAGGAGTTAAAAGTAGCTAGGTTTTTAAGTTTTCTTTTCAAAGAGGCAAAAAGTCCACAAAAAATAAAGATTTATCCAAGGTAAAAGCCATATATATATATATATATATATATATATATATATATATATATATATATATATATATATATATATATATTGGATCGATCTAACCGATTTAATCTTAGCTAAATGATCCGACCGGTAAAATCATTGACCTGCTTTACCGACCAGATCAATCACCGGGTCGATTAGACTATAAATGTTGCAAAATTAAAAACCAAAAGGAGGATGAATAATAAATACATCTTTTTTCTTTTTCCTTAAACGAAAATAAGTCTTTTTTCCTACATTTGGATCGTGCGAAGCCCATGCCTAAAGACAACTAGGGCTCACCACGGCACAACTACACCCTATATTTGCGTGTGATACTTCTTCCCTTGAAAACATTGCTAAGTAATTAATAAGTCTAATACTGAAAAAACATGACTCAGACAAACAAAAGCAAAGCACCAAATAGCAATCCTTTCAAGTAGAAAACAGAACAAAAAGATTAAACAAGCATTTTGTTGTCCGCACCAAACTATCAAGCACGAAAACATAGCACTTCAATATTCCGAGACAAAATTCCCCAGCCTCTGCCTACGACCACACAAAAGACACTGCCTTACATGAACAAGTTAGGCTTTGATGCCTTGTAAGTAGTCTTCAGTTTCCTGGTTGGAGGTCTTATCTTCCTGAAAACTTGAGGGAACTTGATTTCATCACTGTGGAATTGCTTGGTGCTCTCCCTCTTGCACATTTCATCAGGAACTGTGGACGTCTTGATGATCTGGATGCAAGGGAACCTGACCCTGTGGCGAGAAGCCATCTCAGTGTACATTTGCTCAACAGCACCGTTAAGTGTGGTGTCGCGGTACTCCTTGTACATGTTGTGATAACCAGTTCGGCTCTGGTACCTCAACCAGATACCATAGTTCTTGATTATGGTTGGGTTCTTCTCATATATCTATCACCAAACAAAAGAGACATATGAGAGTTGGAATGATACTCAACAATCAAGGCATAAAAGGCACTGCATGATTGATGTAGCAACACGCCCATCTATTTTAAATTGCAGAACTAATTCAAAATGGGAGACAAACATTTTCACTAGTTTAGGGTCAAATAAAACAACGTCTATGATGAGCTCAAACTCATGGTCAGAAAATATCTTACATAGGCAATGAAAGGATTTCTTCATTACACTCCAGACATATCTGGTTGCAAAATTCAACTAAAAAGAATCAAGAGATGAACTTAATCAAAAACCCACTAGGACATACAGAAACCATGTGTAACAAGACTTCTCTTCATAAACTTAGTCATACATTCACAAAAATTAGAGAACATCTCCAATGGTCTCTACTCTAGTTTCATCCCATTAAAAAACACAAGACAATCTATTTGACCACCCTCATTTCAGAAAATGAAGCTATAATATAATTCAAATGAAAGACCTCTGATTTACTTCCTTTATTTAAATCTAAACTACTTTAATCACATTAATAACAATGACATGAATTTTCAACCCATACTGCAACAAAAATGTTTGCCTGAACACGGTCTCTCCTCCCCTTTCTCCTGAACACTATCTCTCCTACTCCTCCAACTTCTCCTGAACAGTGACAGAAGAAAACTGCGCAGTAATTGCTACCCATTCACTTGACGGTAGTCACATTGTCACAAGCGTCCTAATCTAGCTCATTGCAAACCCCTCCCGTTTTCTTCTAGCAATCAAACACCAATGATTATAAAGAATCGTCTGGACCAAAATCTCAACCCCACGGGTTTTTCTACCTCGTCTTTCAATTGGCCCCAAACAACCAACCCAATGTCACACAAACAACTTCAACAAACCAATCTGCTAAATTACTCATCGAACCAATCCTAAGCTCCCAAATCTCACAACAATGAAGAATTAAATGACGAAGTAGAATAAACTGGCAATTTCTAGCACGTTTCCCTTGGACCCAGAACACAAGTCATAAGTGCATAAAACCGGCGCACAAGATTTGTTTTTTGGGACATAAGGAAAAATCCTAGCAAACTAAGCAAATATTACAGCGGCTAGGAGCAAAGTAAACCCAGAAAAAATTGATCATGAAAAAGCCTACCTCGTTAATGGCGAGCACCTGCCCGTTGCTCTTCTTGACCTTCTTAAGCTTCCTCAAGAAGTACCTGAAAACAACCATACATAGTCGATTCCAACAAAAACTCAAGCAAATCCCTCAAAAGAGAATATCAAATCACAGAGAGAGAGAGAGAGAGAGAGAGAGACCAGAATTTGGACTTGGCGCGAACTTCATTGGTTGCCCAAAGCTTCATCCGATAGATCTTGGGGTGGGGATCGGACTCAGTGGGGAGAGCTCTCCCAACCACTTGATACTGGTGAAACTGTTCTCAGAAAACACTCCAGCATTAGAACAAAAGTTGAAGAAAATTCACATCAGAAATATCTAGTAGAAAAACAAAAGGCGGATTTCCGAATGAAGAAGAAGAGACATGATCCTCATGGAGACCACTCACCCTGAACTGAACCATTCTCGCGAGATTTCCTTCTCCCTCTCTCTCTCTCTCTCTCTCTCTCTCTCTCTCTCTCTCTACCTCTGGTTAGAGATGCCGGCTATGAAGAAGAAAAAAGGTTTTAGGGTTTTGTTGGCTAAATGCGGAATACTAAAATCCGAAAACCCTAACTTATTTGAGTGAACTGTAAAAAGCAAATGGCCAACCGGGCCAATGAAAATCAGTTTCCATTTGGACTACTTGAGTCACTATCCGACCCGGTTTGCGTAGTTGCGTTCTTTTTTCCTTTTTCTTTTTTTCGCCAACATTTTTTGTGTGGAAACATGATCTTACAGGGCGTTTCATTTTATTTACTTAAGACTGGATTTTTTTCTTATCAAAATGGATATATCATTTATTATCCTTATATTTTAAGGTAAGAATTCTCTTGGATATTTATTTATAAAGATATATATTATACATCAACTAATCTGGACCCGTGTTATACACGCAGATAATATTATATAATGTATACCATAAAAATTATTTTATTTAATTTTATTTTCTCGATCATTTAATTTTAGTTAATGGTTTCACCTTCAACAACAAAGACAATCGCTTTTCCTCACACGCTCTTTAGTCATTCTCGAAAGGTTATAGATAATATAAGTTAATCTATTATTATTATTATTATTATTATTATTATTATTATTATTATTATTATTATTATTATTATTATTATTATTATTATTATTAGTAGTAGTAGTAGTAGTAGTAGTTTGGACCCGTGCTATACACGGAATAATGTAATATTTCTTAATAAGTTATGAATTAAAAAAGTAAATATTTAATAACTACATTTAATAAATGAGATTAATAATCGAAAATGCTACAATCACCATATGATATGTTTCCACTCTTATCTAATTACACATGATTGAGTGTGACAGAAAAATAAGCAAAAATGAGTTGCTCTGAAATTATTTTCACACATAATAATGTGAAAAATATAACCACTCTTGTAAGAGTGGTAATAACCTATTAAGGTATATCAATGTATATTAAGAGTGGTGATTTACATCTATTGAAAAAATGATTATTTAGCATGGATAATAAGCGTGACAGCTTATTTTGAGATAATTGAAATACATAAAAAAATTTCGCATTGGACAATTTATGATAATCATATAAGTCAAATACTAAATTTACAATCAAAAAGAAATTTTTTAAAAAATAATTGAAAAGAATTTTTATAAAAATTAAACACATAAAGGAAATATTTTTATGCAAATTTTCAATTTCTCTCTTTTATAGCACAATGCCCAATATATTGAAAAAATCAAAATAAGAAATAAACCTCAAATTTCAAACTCTAATCTCGTTTTCTCTCTTATTTTCTCGCTTAATCAGTAAATTTCACATGTGCCCGCTTTATATCTTTTTTTTCTTAATGTTGTTTAAAGAAAAGTAAAATAAAGTAAAACTAAAAAAATTCACCTTAATGAACAGTAACCCTAATTTGAAGAAGAACTAAGTATTTTTAATCCAGAGGCAGATCTACGTTAGGGCAACCGCGGTCACCCAACCCCGTCCTTTCGAGAGAAAAACATGGCATAAAGAGTAAAAAAATAATATATTTTAATTAACCCTAGTTAATTTCAAAAAGAATTTTGTAGCTTAATTGGTGACAACCTAAGTGTCTATATCAGTGGTAGAAGTTGTTTCAAGCGCAAACCGGTAATAGGAAAAAAAGACTCGCTCAAGAGGTAATATGTCCATAGATATAAGTATGGCAAGTGATGGTGTTTTCTTTGGATATAAGTGTGTGGTTAAAGACGACTCTCATCTAACTTATTTAGTGTGTGGAATATTTGTCCACTCATACCATTTCCACACTTAACATAAGTATGGTAAAAGCGTGGATGCATGTCGTATTTTGAAAATGATAAAATAGATACAAAATTAAAAAGTAAGTGGAAAGACAGAGAAACTCATGATCCAAACAAATCAAATTAGATAAAAAATTACATAAATAAGTAGTTAAACTCATACCTTAATCATAATGCACCTCCTCCAATTGACCGACCCTTACTAATTCAATCACTTTCAAAACTTAGAGCCACTAATTAAAAATTAGTTTGAAACTCGATATCATGTTCTTTAGTCATCTCAACCACATCTTCCTAGCAAATTAATAAACCAAACAATGACGAAGCTATTGTTACATATTTACAATACATATTTTATTTTTTAGTAGAAAGGAAGAACAAATTTTCTCATCTAATGAAATATCTTATTCATCCACCCAAAAATATATAATTAAATATATATTGTTCACTTTGATACTTATCTCATTAGATTTCAGGCAAAGTCACAATTTGAAGTCACAAAGGAAAAAAAAAAACGTAACTTGTGATTCTCAAATGTAAATCAAATCAAACCAAAATTTGAAATAATATAGATTATACTTTTTAGGCTAAAAATATTGGTGAATTAACCTTAACACCGTTAAAAATAATAGAATATCCTTTAATTATTTTCTAAAATATTATTCTATAATTTATCTTAAATAAAATTACTCTTAATTACATCCCTTCTTTAAAATCATTCAATATACTTTTTGTCATCAATATATTTTTTTGAATTTTTCACGGATTTTTACTAATGATTGACGTGATAATGAATTACATTGATTGATAATAGGATAGATATATCAGTAATTTTATATTAATTTTATTTTGAGTCCTAAAATATTTTAATTTTCAGATTATTTTTCTATTTATTTTTGTTATTTTTAGTCAAATTGTTAGAAGTTGGATTAAATTAGTTTCCTTTGGTTAATTTTTTTTTTTAATATTATTATAGGGTTTAGTTAGAGTATTAATATTTTAGTATTAATTTTCTTAGTTTTTATGATTAATTTAATTATTTTTTGATTTATTTTCTTATTTAGGTTAAAGCAAGTTTTTAATTTAATAAATTTATAAATTAAATTTTTGTATTTTAATTTTAGGTTTGTAGTGTATGTTTCGGTCCAAAAAATAGTTTTAATATTCTAGTTTATTTAATTATTTAGTTTCATATGTATTGTAGTGTAATTGATTATTTGTTTAACTTTCTATTTTAGATTATGTTTTTATTTTTCTGTTTCAATTGTGTTAAATTTTTCTTAAAAATTTTAAAAAGTTTTTATGTTTTTAATTCTATCCAGATTATTAATTTAGTTCATTATATAATTTTCTGTAATTTTTATTTATTAATTTTCTGCTCAATTTGGTTTTATTTTATATTTTAAATTTTTTAAAATTAATAAGGCTAATTATTTACTGTTTAATTTTTAGATTTAGATTAAATAATTTTATAATATTATTTATTTATTTTTCAGCAAGGGGATCCAATATTACCTTGATACAGTCTACTTTTAAGGGAAACCTTTTTTTTTTCCTTTCAATGAATTTTATCGTTTATTTAATTATTTACACCAATGACTTATTTTTAATGAACAAATAATTTTTATGGTTGAGACTACACCAATCTCCTACAATCACTCTTGTTGTAGTATTTAGTTTATTTAAAAATATTACTTTTATATATTGTATAGATTTATTAAAAAAATACTAATGAGACTATATTATCACACACAAAAAAAAAAGGAGGAGGATAGTTCACTTATAAAAGGATTTTTTCTATTTGGATAAATTATATTATTTATTTATTTATTTAATTATTTACATAAAAGACTCATATTCAATAGACAAATAATTTTTATGATTAAGATTACCCTAATTTCTTACAATCACTCCCATTACAATATTTGACCAATTTAAAAATATTACTATTATATATTGCATAGACTATTATTATTATTATTATTATTATTATTATTATTATTATTATTATTATTATTATTATTATTATTATTATTATTATTATTATTATTATTATTATTATTATTGTTGTTATTATTATTATTATTATTATTATTATTATTATTATTATTACTGTTATTGTTATTATTATTATTATTATTATTATTATTATTATTATTATTATTATTATTATTATTATTATTATTATTATTATTATTATTATTAGTATTATTATCATTATGATTATTATAATCATTATGATTATTATTATTATTATTATTATTATTATTATTATTATTATTATTATTATTATTATCATTATTATTATTATTATTATTATTATTATTATTATTGTTGTTATTATTATTATTATTATTATTATTATTATTATTATTATTATTACTGTTATTGTTATTATTATTATTATTATTATTATTATTATTATTATTATTATTATTATTATCATTATGATTATTATTATCATTATGATTATTATTATCATTATGATTATTATGATTTTTTTTTAACAAGGTAAATAATTTCATTGAATTCTCCCAAAACAACCGATAAGTACAAGAGAGGTTACATTTCAACTAAGTCCCCTATTTCACCACATGCTTTTCAGCCTTCACACTACACACATGTTGTATTTGCCTTATAATCATGTCTCGAATGTCTACTTTTACTTTGGAACTTCCTTTGGCACCGTTCCCGCCACAGTTCATATATTGTGCTCGCAAACACCGACCGAAGCCATTTGTTTCTTTGCGTATTGCCCTTACATCTCACAAGCAAACCATTTCGGCTCTCCTTCAAGATCCCACCTTCTTGGTGGAATTTTAGACCACTTAAGAATAGCCCCCAAATGGCATTTGACACGATACGATGACAAAAAACAAATGATTGCAGTGGTCTTGCCCTCGATTTCTACATAGCACGCATTTATTTTCCATCATAACCCCTCTCGGCAAGAAGCATAACCGTAGTTGGCAATCTCCCAAGGCAGAGCTAACCACAGTATCATTTTATGTCTTTCCCATGCCCAACTCTTCCAAGTTGTGTTCCACCACACCGCCCTTGTGTGTGCCGACTGGAAGACCGAGTAAACTGCTTTAGCACGGAAAACACATTGTTTCACCATCCACTCCCTAGCAGTAGTAGTGCCCCCGGACGTTGGACCAGTTCGTCTCGTACCTTAAGCAACTTTCTCCATCCCCATGCATCATTACAATGGCTTTTCACGAAAAAAATACTTTGGTCTTTCAACTTATAGGCTTTTGCCCATTCCGTAAAAATAGTGATGGAGTGCTGCAATTTTCGGATCCATTTGGCACACAATGCTTTGTTCCAAGCTAAGATTTCGTTGAAATTCAATCCTCCATTCCGATATGGTCGGCATATGTTTTTCCAGCTCACAAGTGCTAATTTCTTACCCTCAAGGCTTCCTCCCCAAAGAAATTTACTGCATAATGATTCAATTACATCGATAGTATGTCTGGGTAGCAGAAAGATCCGGGACCAAAAATTAACAAGTCCAGTCATGACAACGAAGGAGAAGAGTCTTTCCGCCTGCGTAAGATAGAGATCTAGTAGTCCATGATGTAATTCTATGCTTGATTTTATCAATAAGAGGTTGGCACATACTATGGGTTAATCTCTTTGTTGAGAGAGGCAATCCAGTGTATCTCGAAGGGGAATTTCCCCATTACAAAGCCTCGTGTTTTGCGAATATCCACCTGTACAGAGTGTTATCAACTCCGCCAAGGTCAAGCTCAGTTTTCTCCAAATTTGCATACAACCCCGTCATGTGTGAAAACACTTGAAAACATTGCCATAAGCATTGAATAGATTGCATATCACCCCTAGAGAAAAGGAGGATGTCATCTCGCAAAAGCTAAATGGGTCGGTTTCACTCGGCGCATCTTGGGTGATAAGAAAATGTTTCATTCATAACAGCTAGGTTCAACCCCTAGTGAGCACCTTCATGCGAGTACGAAGAGATATGGTGATATAGGGTCACCCCGCCTTAAACCACAACCTGCTGGAAAGAAACCCTTCGATTCTCCATTGATGTTAACGGAGTAATGTGGAGTAGTTATATATGTCATGACTAAGGCAATAAAGTGTCCAGGGAAACCAAAGCCTCAAGCATGCCCCGTACAAACTCCCAACTAACCGTGTCATAGGCTTTCCGTATATCAATTTTTAGCATAGCTCTAGGGAGATCCCCTTTCTTTCATAGTCTTTACCAATTGGTGGGCTAGGAACATATTGTCCGCAATATCTCTACCTTTCACAATTATTATTATTATTATTATTATTATTATTATTATTATTATTATTATTATTATTATTATTATTATTATTATTAGAGTACATAGATGAGTGGAAACTTATTTTTTAAATGATAAATTATTTATTTTTTTATTGGACGAAACTCCTTAATTCACTCTGGTTGCAGACATTTTAAAATTTGAAAAGATTGGCATTATATAGTGTATAGATTATTATTATTATTATTATTATTATTATTATTATTATTATTATTATTATTATTATTATTATTATTGTTATTAGAGTGCATAGATGAGTGGAAACTTATTTTTTAAATGACAAATTATTTATTTTTTATTGGAAGGAAACTCTTTAATTCACTCTGGTTGCAAGCATTTTAAAATTTGAAAAGATTGACATTATATAGTGTATAGATGATTATTATGATTATTATTATTATTATTATTATTATTATTATTATTATTATTATTATTATTATTATCATTATTATTATTATTGTTATTATTATTATTATTGTTATTATTATTATTATTATTATTATTATTATTATTATTATTATTATTATTACTATTATAGTTATTATTACTGTTATTGTTATTATTATTATTATTATTATTATTATTATTATTATTATTATTATTATTATTATTATTATTATTATTATCATTACTAGTCCGGACTCGTGCCATGCACGGAGCAATGTTGTACAATGTATAACTTAAGAAATTATTGAATTATGGAGCGATGTTGTATTTGTGAGTTTTTTTCTCGATCATTGGATTTTATTGAATGCTTTCACTTTCAACAACATTCTTTTACATGTTATCCCCTCATAGCGAAAACGCTTTCGTGACTCATCAAAGTTATTAGAACCCAACACATAAAAATCATTAGAGCCCAACACACATTCATATTTAAATCATTCTAAATTTCAAAAGAATAAATAAATAATATAAAATAATAAATAAAAAAGAATGTTAAAAAATATTATCAAGGTTTTAAGATTACACTCGTCATTTGGAATATTAAGAAGCCAGACCCCTTTAAGAATCAAATAATTTAAATAATCCTAACTCATACAATTATATAAATAGTGTGACAATGTTTGGGTATTAAAAGGTAAATGTTAGTAGGAAAAGAAATAATATATAATTGGTAGATGACCTATAGATGAAAATAAATATTATTATGTCATAAATTAATATTACAACACAAAGTACATCAAATCAATAAAAGAATATCAAACTTATAACTTATAACTCTTTACAAAGTCAATACTAATTTAACTTGATAGACGCCTAGATAAATATTTATATGCAACCAACCTACTAAAACATCATTGACTTAAATATTACACGAACTCTTAAAAAGTATACATATACCCATAATGGGATCTCATTTTTTTAAAAATTATAAGGTGAATATAATGATTTATCCATTCTTACCTAATCTGCACACGAAGATAATTAAACATATAATAACTACTTATATTGAGATTAATAGTGAAAAATATTATAATGATAGAAGTGACCCAAATATATTTAACAATTATTATTATTATTATTATATTTTTGTGGCATGGAGTAAAAAGAGTCCATCTATAAATAGAAACTTTTTTTTTCAATGATAAATTATTATTTTTTTATTAGACGAAACTCCTAAATTCACTCTCGTACCGCCATGTCATCTTTTTGAAAAGATTGCTATTATATGTAGTATAGATTATTATTATTATTATTATTATTATTATTATTATTATTATTATTATTATTATTATTATTATTATTATTATTATTATTATTAGAGTCCATAGATGAGTGGAAACTTATTTTTTAAATGATAAATTATTTATTTTTTTATTGGACGAAACTCCTTAATTCACTCTGATTGCAGACATTTCAAAATTTGAAAAGATTGGCATTATATAGTGTATAGATAGATTATTATTATTATTATTATTATTATTATTATTATTTTATTATTATTATTATTATTATTATTATTATTATTATTATTATTATTATTATTATTATTATTATTAGAGTCCATAGATGAGTGGAAACTTATTTTTTAAATGATAAATTATTTATTTTTTATTGGACTGAAACTCCTTAATTCACTCGGTTGCAAGCATTTCAAAATTTGAAAAGATTGGCATTATATAGTGTATAGATGATTATTATGATTATTATTATTATTATTATTATTATTATTATTATTATTATTGTTGTTGTTGTTGTTATTATTGTTATTATTATTTTTTTAGGAAAAGATAAAGTTATATATATTCCCAAAACTCGTAAAGTTCAGTTCAAAGTATTTACATCACTCGGTGTATCAAGTCACTCCAATCAATTACAAAAGGATTAGCTCTAATACAAGTAGTATATTGGATGTGTCGAATCAAAATCTCTGCATCTCGGCTTTTACTTTGAAAAATTCTCGGGTTTCTTTCTCGCCAAAGTTCGTATACTCGTTGCGACTAGCAAAGTTCTCAACCACTTGCATTTCATAGAACTCCCTTCCAAGTATTTGATGAACCATACCTTCTCTTGGTTGAAATTCCACACTCTAGGTTTGCCCTTTGCCCAACATAGTAGAGTGGACCATACACAATTTGAGAATGGACAGGAGAAGAATATGTGTTCACGGTTATCCCGCCCAACTTGTGAGCAAAGCGCGCATCTGTTTTCAACCGGGATCCCTCGGCAGCTAAGTAGCTCCGAGGTTGCTAGTCTGTTTTGCAAAGCAAGCCAAAGAATAAACCGATGTCCGTCCCAAGCAAAGCTTTTCCAAACTATTTTCCACCAATTGATAGTGCTCGCGGGTTTGCAAAACAAAGCATAGCCCTTACGAACCGAATATCCCAACTTGTTTTCGCCTTCCCCCAACCAGAGTACTACTTTTTCACTACTACCCAAAAGGTTGCACAAATCATCTTTGACCTGGATCAGCTTTTTCCAACCCCAAGCATCCCCAGCAGAAGGTTGAGAGTCAAAGAAATTTTTACCTCTCGAGCATATAAGCCTTCACCCACATAGTGTATACCGTTGTCGCATTCAATATCTTCCAAATCCACTTGGTACATAATGCTTTGTTCCAAGCTAATAACTCTTTAAAATTCAAGCCTCCAGATTGGAGGGGTTGGCAAAGTTTACTCCATCCCACCAGGTGCATCTTCTTGCTCTCGGTGAAGCCATTCCACGTAAAAGTACCGCATAAAGTCTCCAAGTACATGAATGGTGTGCTTGGGTAATAGGAAAACCTCGTGACCGAAACCGATGATTCCAGAAAAACAAGCATTTATCAATAGCTTTCGACCAAGCATAAGACAACCGTCTTGTAGCCCAAGAAGAAATTTTCCGCTTCGACTTGTCGATTAGAGGTTGGCACATGCTGTGGGATAATTTCTTTGTAGAAAGAGGCATGCCAAGGTATCTCGAAGGGGAAATTTCCCAAGGAGAACCCCGTATGCGAAGCATAAGTTGTTGGTCTACTTTGGATACGCCGCCAAAATAAATGTCGATTTTTCAGCATTAGGGAACAGACTCGACATTTGGGAAAATTTACCGAAGTAGGTGTGGAGGACTCGTTATAGACTCCGTATCTCCCTTTGAGAACAATAGGATATCATCTCGCAAAAGCAAGGTGGACTAAATTTATTCTGGAGCACTCGTGGGTGGTAATGAAAGTTATGCTCACGAGAGGCTATATTGAGTCCTCTTGATAGGACTTCCATACATAAGACAAACAAATACGGGGACAGAGGATCTCCTTGTCTCAAACCACGGGCACCAGGAAAAACCCTTTTGGTTCACAATTGATGTTCACGGAATAGCATGCTGTGGATACACAAGTCATAACCAAGGATTTATGTCCAAGTGTGATTGAGTTTCGGAGACACAAATTGTTCATTAGGCACTAGCACATCATTTTCGGAATTTGGGGAAGATTGAACACCAATATCAGCCATTAGATCATTTTCTACCATATCCGACCAACTTTGTCTAGATTCGGTTTGACCCTCACGGCGAATCAAAGCATCGACATCAAGATTAGGGTTTACCTCGACATTGATGGCCGAGTCTTAGTTTGCGGATTCTCGTTGCTCGACCCACTGCGCACTGTTGCTTTGTTGGGCAGCCGCGTTTTCCCATTTTCCAAGCACCTGCGCCGAGGTAAGTCGGTCAATCGCCGTTCGCACCGAGAGCAGCTTCTCTCATGGTGCCGTTCCAAAACCTCTTAATATAATATATTTACCGGATAAAGGAATGACATTTCCGTAGTATTTGTCTATTTGTTCATATATTCAATTGTTATTATTATTATTATTATTATTATTATTATTATTATTATTATTATTATTATTATTATTATTATTATTATTATTATTAATTATTATTATTATTACTATTATAGTTATTATTACTGTTATTTTTATTGTTATTATTATTATTATTATTATTATTATTATTATTATTATTATTATTATTATCATTATGATTATTATTATCATTATGATTATTATTATTATTATTGTTATTATTATTATTGTTATTATTATTATTATTATTATTATTATTATTATTATTATTATTATTATTATTATTATTATTATTATTATTATTATTATTATTATTACAGTCCATAGATGATTGGAAACTTATTTTTTAAATGATAAATTATTTATTTTTTTATTGGACGAAACTCCTTAATTCACTCTAGTTGCAAGCATTTCAAAATTTGAAAAGATTGGCATTATATAGTGTATAGATTATTATTATTATTATTATTATTATTATTATTATTATTATTATTATTATTATTATTATTATTATTATTATTATTATGGCAAAGAGTAAAAGAGAGTTCATAGATAAGTGAAAGACTTTTTTAAAGAATTAATTTTTTTTTTGGAAAAAGCAAAGGGCTATATTGATTTCCCCAAAAGAGGACTCAATCTATACAAAGCTAGTAAGCAATCAAGGCATTCCAGTCGTATATTTTGCCTTCCGCTCGCACACAACACATGTGTTGGATTTGTTTTACTACGGACTCAACACTCCTAGATCTATACTCGAAATTTCCTTAAGTTTCGTTCTACCCAAATATGGTAGATCGAAGTAGCAAAAATAGTACGCAGCCATTTGCACTTGATAAAGTTCCCTTTGCAGTGGGTAGCTAACCAGACTTTTCTCCTGTCGAAGATGCCACCGACGGGGTCTTACCCCAGCACCATATAAGAATTTCCTTCCGACGATGAATGTGCAAAAGGATAGAGAAAGAATAAGTGATCACAGTGGTCACTCGCTTGCCGATTACATAAACACAAGAATCGTCAATTATCAAACCTCTATTATTCAATAATGTGGTCTGTAGCAAGTCTACCTTGGCAAGCCATCCAAGTGCATAGTTTATATCTCTCCCAAGCCCAGCTTTTCCATACTAATTTCCACCAAGAACAGAATGCTACATCTCGAACCAACAACTCATAGCATTTCTTCACCGAATATCCTGCAGAAAACCAAGCTTTAGTCATAGCCTCACCTCCCAACTTCGGACTAGCTCATCTCGAAGCTGAATGATTTGTTTCCAGCCCCAAGCATCCCCTATATGGATCCCGACTCTCCCGATGTCGGTGCCAGCCAACAGTAAGCATTAGCCCATTTTGTAAATACAAGTAGGCACATTGTATAATTTCCACAACCACTTACCGCAAAGAGCTTTATTCCAAGCCAAGATTTGTTTAAAATTTAAACCCCTTTCTAAATTGGTTGGCAAATGTTACTCGAGCTGATTAATGCCATCTTCTTCCCTTCAACCCGACCGGACCGGAGAAATTTGCAGCACATAGCTCGGATACATTGAATAGTATGAATTGGGAGAGGAAAAATCTGCGCCTAGAAACTAATTAGCCCCTCAAGAACCGAATTAATAAGGACTCTCCTTCCCGCATAAGAAAGTTGTCCGGCTGCCCAAGAACAAATTCTCGTGCTTTACCTTATCAATAAGACTTTGGCACATAGAGTGAGTAATCCTTTTAGTGGAAAGTGGAAGTCCAAGATATCCGAAAGGGAAGGAACCCTTAGAAAAACCAATAGTTTTAATAATATCTTCCTGTACTTCCATAGAAACCCCTCCAAAATAAATGTCCGACTTCTCCGGGCTTATATAAAGGCCTCGAATCATAGAAAATTGTTGGAAGCATTCCCACATAGATAAAATTGATTGTTTATCTCCCTCGAAAATAGTAAAACGTCATCCGCAAAAGCCAAATGGGTTAAATTTATTCTAACACATTTCGGATGAAAGGAGAACTCATGTCCACGTGCTGTTAATCGAAGACCTCTCGGATAACACCTCCATGCAAACAACAAATAGATAGGGAGACAAAGGATCCCCTTGTCTAAGTACCCTAGCTCCGAGAGAAAAACCTCTTGGTTCCCCATTGATATTAACCGAGAATGAAGGAGAAGTCACGCAAGCCATGATCAATTGCACAAAGAAATCTAGAAACCCCAGCTCCAACAAAGCAGCTTTCAAGAAATCCCAATTGACGAGTGTCGTAGGCTTTTCTTATATCAATTTTAATCATTGCTCTAGGGGAAATATGCTTCCGTTCATAGTGTTTCACTAACCGGTGTGCAAGCATCATATTGTCGAAATGGTCCTACCCTTGATAAATGCACTCGGCTAATGTTAATGATGTCGGGAAGGATGGTACAAATCCTATTAGCCAAAATCTTGGAGATGAGTTTGTATAAAACATTACAGAGTGCAATGGGTCTAAAATCGGACACCAACGTGGCATTGGTCTTCTTAGGAATAAGAGTGAGCAAAGTCCGAGTTAATTTGTCTTAACAGACTTACCATTTTGCAGAAACCGTAGTACAGCCTTGCTAATATCGCTACCGACAACTCGACCAAGACTTTTGATAAAATCCCGTAGAATAGCCATCCAAACCAGGAGCTTTAAAGGATAAATTGTTATTTTTTGATTGCACGAAATTGCTAAATTCACTCTCGAGCCACCATTTCATAATTTTGAAAAGATTGCTATTATATATAGTATATAAATATAGATTATTATTTTTTATTATTATTATGGCAAGTAGTAAAAGAGAGTTCCTATATGAGTGAAAGACCTTTTTTTAAAGGATAAATTATTATTTTTTGATTGGACGAAGTTTCTAATTCACTCTTATGCCACTATTTCATAATTTTGAAAAGATTGTTATTATATATAGTATAGATTATTATTATTATTATTATTATTATTATTATTATTATTATTATTATTATTATTATTATTATTATTATTATTATTATTATTATTATTATTATTATTATGGGAAAGAGTAAAAGAGAGTGTATAGATGAGTGAAAGACTTTTTTTAAAGGATAAATTATTTTTTTATTGGATGAAATTTCTAAATTCACTCTCAAACCACCATTTTATAATTTTGAAAAGATTGATATTATATATAGTATAGATTTTCAAGAAAAAGGGTTCATAAATATATATAATTTTATTAAAAAGAAGATATTTATATATAAAGACAAAATTAAAATAGTTACATTGTGGTTAGATTGAGGGAGGGAAATGAATTTTAATTAGCTTGAAACCTTAATGGGAAAATTAAATGAGGAGATGGGAAGGGAACGTACGATTTTTAAATGTTCTCCTTCATTTGTAGGGATGGAAATTTCACTCGTATCCGAAAAATCTGATCCGAAGCCGACAATTTTATAATGGATTGGGTACTAAAAAGAAAAAAATTGGGTACACGACAGGTGGAGAAATGAAAGGTTTATTATATGTATGGTTAGGATATGGGGTTCACCCACCCCGCAACCGACCCGAACATGAGTTATTTTAATGTGATAATTTTCTTCTCACAACCAATGGGCATGTCAATTATTATGAAGATGCATACAAAAGGATTTACACACTTTATAACCGAATTGCAATTTTTTACAAGTAAAAATGGGTTTATTCTCATTGGATAAAACATAAGGATGATTCTCACACGTTGATGTATATATTTTCTTCTCATAACATTCAAACTTGAATAAATCCTACAATGAGTGGCGGTAGGGTATAGGTTTCAAAATCCGATGGGTGTAGGTACAGGTATGAGTATAATTAAAATGGATGTGGGTATGGGTACGACTCCAACCAACCCGAATCCACCCCATTTCGATCCATACTCATTCCCCTTCATCCCTCATATTAACATATTTAAATAGGGCGAATATAATTAACTTTGCTTATTGTGAAGGATATGTGGTGGAATGACTCACATGTATGAGAGTTCGACATTATATATATATATATATATATATATATATATATATATATATATATATATATATATATATATATATAATTATAAAAAATAATTTACAATTATTTTATTTACAATAATATCTTTAATACATTATTATGCCTAGGGCGTTCGGGGTTCGATTCGGATCGGATCAATTTTTTTAATCGATTAACCGGATTTAACCTTTTATAAAATTGTGAACTAAAATTAGAATCGGATAAACTGGATAACCGGATATTGGTTGATTATATTATTCAGTTTTGCTAATAAGATAACCGAACCAGAAGTTGGAAAAAATTTCGAAATAATTTTCATGATTTTATTAGGCCGATAGCCGCTGCCGGGCCCAACCACCAACAGCTCATGGGCCGGTAGTCACCGAGCCCGGTTAGCAGCCGCCATTAGGCCCAACGGCGACCACTTGGCCCAGCTCATGTTACTGCATTTGAGAAAATCCATCTAGGCTTGATGCTAGTGAATTGCTAGTGAAATTTCATATAATAATTTTATTTAAAAAAAATTATTAGCGGTTCGGTTCCGCTTAATCGTCGGTTTCAAAATCCTAAACCGAGATAAGCTATCTGTTCACCAGTTCGGTCAACCGAAAAATTTAACCAGTTTGATTAATAAAAAAATAGTTCGGTTCGACCTAGGTTACGATGCAGTTTCACGGTTTCAATTTTTTGCGCAACCCTAATTATGCCCCTTAAGCCGATAAGGGGGACGCACGAACAACTTAGACTTAAGAAACCGCAATCGTTGAAAGGACATCCCTTTAGTGAATATGTCCGCAATATGAGAGGTAGTAGGGGTATATCGCACAAGAAGATATCGATCGGTAATGCTCTTGAACAAAATGATAATCCATATATATATGTTTGCTTTGGTCGTGATTGAGTTATATGTGGCACTAACATTGTCACAATATAATTGCTCATAATTGGCAAGAGTGATATCAACATCAAACGAAGCTTGCAAAGTCAAAGTGTCTTAACAACTATATAACCAAGAACAAGATAGTCGACTTTAGTGGATAATTTTGAGACTATGGGTTGCTTCTTAGAGCACCAAGAGATGAGGTTAGGCTCAAAGTAGACTACATAACCCGTTGTAGATCAACAAGTGTCATGACACGCAACCTAGTTAGCATCATAATAGGCTATAATGATTGACAATGAATAAGTAGCTCGAAGGAAATGCTCATTCTCAAGAATTCCTTGTACATACCTGAAAATGCACTTCACAACATGGAGATGGGTAGTACGGGGAGTGGGAATGAATTGGGAAACTATTTGCATTACATAAGCAATATTAGGATGACTTATGGTTAAGTACTCGTAAGACACCTACCATACTTCTATATTGAGAGGAATCGATAAGAATTTCACCATCCGTAAGAGATAGAGTGGTTCGAGTAGCAAAAGGATTTTTAATAGAGGAAACCGAAATTTATGTAAGAGATCTAAAACATATTTCTATTGTGTTAAAAATAATCCGTAAGAGGATCGAACCACCTAGATGCTAAGAAAATAACTTAGATTCCCAAGATCTCTCATGGTAAACTAACGGACAAGAAAGTCAATGAAAGACTGGAGTATGGTGGATGGACTACTAGCCAAAACAATGTGATCCACATAAAGAAGAAGAATGAAGACATGACTACCAGTGCAAAAACAAATATGAAAGTGTTTGCATTGCTACATACAAAACCATGAAATAGAAAAAAGTTGCTAAAGCGATGAAATCAGGTACAAGGAGTCCATGTTAAGCCATAGAGTGCCTTCTTAAGGCGACAAACATGGGTAAGGTAGTCATGATGAACAAACCCAGGAAATTGTTTCATATGAACAGTCTCAGTAAAATGTCCATATAAAGAGGCATTCTTGATGTCAAGTTGCTGAATTCGCCAATGAAAAAAACCAGCTTTAGTAAGACCCACACTAAGAGACATAAGACGCTTAGGTTTAATAATGCTAGACTTGGACCAAATCTGCATGGGGGTGGGCATTGATGCACCAAGACATAGGTATACTCAGGGAGACAACTCCACTTGTTAACGGGCCCCTACAACAAGAGCAAGAGGGGTCGATGACAGAAATGCAGCAAGGGATGGGGTAGACACGGGACCAAGGGAAGAGGAAAGGGGATGTGTCACGGGCCTAGGCCCACGATACACATGGATCATAAGAACTAGACTAGGGTCGGGACACAATGAGGAGGAAGAGACACGAGGACCAACATAAGGCCTTAGGGGGAGGACTAAATACCGAGCCGACTCGAGCGATACAACCATCGTACAAAGAACCAAACTAGATGGAGAGCGGGAAGACAGGACAATCGGAGAATGAGCAAGAGTGAGATAAAGTATATCCTTCAGCAGAAAAAGAGGCATTGGGAGACAAACTAGATACAAGCTTAGGAAAAGGATAAAATTTTTTCATGAAATTGTACATTTCTACTCATACAAACACGACGTGTTATGGGATCTAAGCAATGATAGCTCTTATAATGAGAAGCGTGGCCCAAAAAACATAGTGAACCAATCGAGGAGTGAGTTTATTAGCCACCTTTGCAACAAAATTTAGAAAATGCAAGCAATTGAAAGGTTTAAGAAAACTATAATCGAGCAAATGATCAAATAAAATCTCAAATAGTGAGCGATTTTAAAGCAAAAGGGTAGGTAATAAATTTATAGTGTAGACAAATATAAGAGCATCCCCTATCCAAAACTAAGCAAGCTTGGAAGCATCAGTAAGAAATGTAGGAGTCATTTCAAAAATGTGACAATGCTTACACTCAGTAACCCCATTCTGTTGTTACGTATCAAGGCAATATTAACGAAAAAGGATCTATTTTTCAAGAAAGTGAGCAAAGAGAAGAGAGTTCTTTCCTCCACCACTCTCAAACATTTTAATTTTGTAATTAAAAATACTTTCAACTAAAGCCTATTACTTCCCTTCTCTTCCTTGTCTCTTCCTCTTTTTAATTTCGATCCAAACATACTATTAAGGTAAGGACGTCAACAACTTAATGATTTAATCCAAAACCTTTCATCAAATTGTAACTACAAAGCTCTTGCCTTCAAGTTCGAATCTCAATCATGTGAGAGGGAGAAAGATGATACCATCACCAATTCGACCAAGTTAATCTATGCGTCAATAAGTCTTTTAATCACCAAGAGTGTTGGAATTTTAAACCTCCATTTATTGAGGGTTTTGATTGTGATCGAGCTCATGTTGTATCTTAATATGGTTTTATAAAGTGTTAATGTAATGAGAGGAAGTAAATAAGTGACCGGAAACTAGGTGCATAAGTGTTGAGAAGTTGACAAAGGGCGTTTCGAACACTCAAGTTATGCTTTATTATACCTTCTCGTAAATCCAAGACATGCCCTAGTAGTTGACACACTTTAGTTGCTAGAGAGGTCGTAGAATGTACGAGTAGTTGACTACCAAAGAAGCTTATAGCTCGACACATGTGTCTCTCCCGGAGACTGTTAGCTCTTGTCTTGGCCCATCCATGTTGCATGTTTGATGTTGTCAATGCTTGTTGTATTTTCCTGTCAAGACGAATATAGAGACGGGGACACCACGTATGATGTACCATGTCATCGAGAAAATTCCCATTTTTCCCGAATACAAATATGGGTTTCCATTGTCCACATATAGACATGGCCATGTCCCTTTTCGCAGCTAGGCGGTTATAAAGTTTCAACTGTTTTATGGCAACATAGGTTTTACGTTCGGATTAATTTAGTTTAGATAGTTCCTCTATTGTAACCATGATTTTGCATACTTTGAAGTTGAATTCAAGTTAGTCTATTTATTTGCTTGATTTAGCTTTTGATTTTTATGCTTTATTTAACATTGTTCAACAAATCTTTCCTTCTTTTGTTAGTCAAGTTTAGTGTTTTTTAATTAGTTTTAAGTACTTGCTCAATTGAGATATCAAGTTATATTTAGAGTAAAATTCTTGTCACTATATGTTCTATTTTTTGTGTGCTATAATTATACTGTTATTTAACTTTAGTCATGTTTTCATGCTTATTGCTTTAAGATTACTTTAGTTAGAATCAATTTATAGTAGTTTTAGTATCCTAGTCTCAACCCATTCCCATGGAGATGACTTGTATTTGTCGGCAAGTGACAACTATATGATACACTTGCAATAAAAAATAGTAACAAACAAGTCAACTCTTATGTAGCATTTGGTTGGATGTAACGTAATAGGGGTATAATGTAATCACTATGTCTTAAGTTATATGTCTTAAGTAATAGGGGTATAACGTAATAGGGCAATAAAAAATAGTAACAAACAATTATATGATTTTTTGCATAACTTGCTAAATTGTACCAACCGCCAAAAAATTGTCTTAAGTTACCTGTATCTAAGATTTGCATATATTCTCTCTTAGAAATCATTTTCTTAGTTCACTACCTACTTGATCATTAATATGATTTATGAAGCCCAATTTGGTAATTATTAAGTTGAATTTTATATGCTTCACTACATTTCTACCTTAAATGATTTTAATGTCTATGTAATTTTTGGGTAAGTTTGCAAAATGAATTTTCTTTTACTATACTTTTATCATTTCGTGTGAATGTTTACAATCAGTAAATTTATTTTTTAATGAATTTTCTCATTCCCTTTTAGATGACTAGGATATTATAAATTTTTAGAGAGAAAATATAGTTGCAAATTAAGTTTCAAAAGTGCCAGAAATTAAGCTAAAATATGTGAATCTATTTTGCAAGTTGAGTTGGATGTTAGGCAAATGATTGGGAAATACCGCTGATTTAAGGATGCAAATGTAAGAAGATAAGGGGTTGAACATAAAGTTATTTATGATTAAGAGGTGGAGTCACAGTTTGAAAGTTATTTATAATTAACTTTTGTTGTCTATAATCTCTTGAGGATGACTCGAAGAGTGTAGGAGGAAAATGGATTACATTTGTGTGCACAAGTAGGTAAGAATAGGTAAATTATCATATTCACCCTATAATTTTTAAAAAATGAGATCCTATTATGGGTGTATGTGTACTTTTTAAGGGTTCGTGTAACATTTGAGTTAATGATGTTTTAGTATGTTGAATGTAGATATTTATTTAGACGTTAAAGTCAAATTAGTATTGACTTTGTAGAGAGTTATGAATTATAAGTCCGACATTCTTTTATTGATTTGTTGTAATTTGTATTGTAATATTAATTTGCGACATAATGATATTTGTTGTTATCTATAGGTCATCTAATTCAATATCTACCAATCATATATTATTCATTTTCCTATTAATATTTATCTTTTGATACCCAAACATATTGTCACATTATTTAAATTGTTTGATTCTTATAAGGTTATGCCTTCTTAATGTTCCAAATCATGAGTATAATCTTAAAACTTTGATGATATATTTTTCAACATTCTTTTTATTTATCGTTTTAGATTCTTTAGTTATTCTTTAGAAATTTAGAATGATTGAAAGATGAATATGTGTTGAGCTCTAATGATTTTTATGTGTTGGGTTCTGATAAATGTGACGAGTCACGACGGTTTTTTCACTGTGAGGGGATAACATGCAGAAGAATATTTTTAAATGTGAAACCATTCAATAAAATCAAATGATCGAGAAAAAGAAACTCACAAGTATAAGATTACTCCATGATTTAATAATTTTTTAAAGTATATATTATATAACATTATTTCATGCATAGCACGGGTCCACACTAGTGTAATCACAAAGGTAATAGATTATTTCAATGGCAAAAAATAGTAATTAAATTATTATAGTGGAGATAAATGTCATCTAAATAAAAATTTGAGCTACTTATTTAGGTTTGAGTTTTTAAAAATATTTTCTATCAAGTAACCAAGTTTTATTTCTTTTGTACCAAATATCAACTATATTATTCTAATGGCAGTAAATATCATAATCTATAAACTATATAATGCCAATCTTTTCAAATTTTGAAATGTTGCAACCAGAGTGAATTAAGGAGTTTCGTCCAATAAAAAAATAAATAATTTATCATTTAAAAAATAAGTTTCCACTCATCTATGGACTCTAATAATAATAATAATAATAATAATAATAATAATAATGATAATAATAATAATAATAATAATAATAATATAATAATAATAACAATAATCATAATAATAATAATAATAGTAATAATAATAATAATCATAATGATAATAATAATAATAATAACAATAATAATAATAATAATAATAATAATAATAATAATAACAATAATAATAATAATAATGATAATAATAATAATAATAATAATAATAATGATAAGAATAATAATAATAATAATAATAATAATAATAATAATAATAATAATATAATAATAATAATAACAATAATAATAATAATAATAATAATAATAATAATAATAATAATAATAATAATAATAATAATAATAATAATAATAATAATCTATGCAATATATAATAGTAATACTTTTAAATTGGTCAAATATTGTAATGGGAGTGATTGTAAGAAATTAGTGTAATCTTAACCATAAAAATTATTTGTCTATTGAATATGAGTCGTTGATGTAAATAATTAAATAAATAAATAAATAATATAATTTATCCAAATAAAAAAATCCTTTTATAAGTGAACTATCCTCCTCCTTTTTTGTGTGTGTGATAATACAGTCTCATTAGTATTTTTTTCTAATAAATCTATACAATATATAATAGTAATCTTTTTAAATAGACTAAATACAACAACAAGAGTGATTGTAGGAGCTTGGTGTAGTCTCAACCATAAAAATTATTTATTCATTAAAAATAAGTCATTGATGTAAATAATTAAATAAACGATAAAATTCATCGAAAGGAAAAAAAAAGGTTTCCCTTTAAAAGTAGACTGTATCAAGGTAATATTGGATCCCCTTACTGAAAAATAAATAAATAATATTATAAAATTATTTAATCTAAATCTAAAAATTAAACAGTAAATAATTAGCCTTATTAATTTTAAAAAATATAAAACATAAAATAAAACCAAATTCAGCAAAAAATTAATAAATAAAAATACAGAAAATTATATAATGAACTAAATTAAAAATCTGGATAGAATTAAAAATATAAAAACTTTTTTAAAATTTTCAGAAAAATTAAACACAATTAAAACAGAAAAACAAAAACATAATCTAAAATAGAAAGTTAAACAAATAATCAATTACACTACAATACATATGAAAATAAATAATTAAATAAACTAGAATATTAAAACTATTTTTTGGACCGAAACATACGCTAAAAACCTAAAATTAAAATACAAAAATTTAATTTATATATTTATTAAATTAAAAACTTACTTTAACCTAAATTAGAAAATAAATCAAAAAAATAATTAAATTAATCATAAAAACTAAGAAAATTAATACTAAGATATTAATACTCTAACTAAACCCTATAATAATATAAAAAATAAAATTAACCAACGGAAACTAATTTAATCCAACTTCTAACAATTTGACTAAAAATAATCTGAAAATTAAAATATATTAGGACTCAAAATAAAATTAATATAAAATTACTGAGATATCTATCCTATTATCAATCAATGTAATTCATTATCACGTCAATCATTAGTAAAAACCCGTGAAAAATTCAAAAAAAATATATTGATGACAAAAAGTATATTGAATGATTTTAAAGAATGGATGTAATTAAGAGTAATTTTATTTAAGATAAATTATAGAATAATATTTTAGAAAATAATTAAAGGATATTCTATTATTTTTAACGGTGTTATAAGGTTAATTCACCAATATTTTTAACCTAAAAAGTATAATCTATATTATTTCAAATTTTGGTTTGATTTGATTTACATTTGAGAATCACAAGTTACCTTTTTTTTTCCTTTGTGACTTCAAATTGTGAATTTGACTGAAATCTAATGAGATAACTATCAAAGTGAACAATATATATTTAATTATATATTTTTGTGTGGATGAATAAGATATTTCACTAGATGAGAAAATTTGTTCTTCCTTTCTACTAAAAAATAAAATATGTATTGTAAATATGTAACAATAGCTTCTATCATTGTTTGGTTTATTAATTTACTAGGAAGATGTGGTTGAGGTGACTAAAAAATATGGTATCGGTTTCAAACTAATTTTTAATTAGTGGCTCTAAGTTTTGAAAGTGATTGAATCGGTAAGGGTCGATCAATTGGAGGAGGTCTATTATGATTAAGGTATGAGTTTAACTACTTATTTATGTAATTTTTTGTCTAATTTGATTTGTTTGGATCATGAGTTTCTCTGTCTTTCCACTTACTTTTTAATTTTGTATCTATTTTATCATTTTCAAAATACGACATGCATCCACGCTTTTACCATACTTATGTTAAGTGTGGAAATTGTATGAGTGGACAAATATTCCACACACTAAATAAGTCGGATGAGAGTCATCTTTAACCACATACTTATATCCAAAGAAAACACCATTACTCGCCATACTTATATCTATGGACATATTACCCCTTGAGCGAGTCTTTTTTTTTCCTATTACCAGTTTGCACTTAAAACAACTTCTACCACTGATATAGACACTTAGGCTGTCACCAGTTAAGCTACAAAATTCTTTTTGAAATTAACTAGGGTTAATTAAAATATATATATATTTTTACTCTTTATGCCATGTTTTTTCTCTCGAAAGGACGGGGTTGGGTGACCGCGGTTGCCCTAACGTAGATCTGCCTCTGGATTAAAAATACTTAGTTCTTCTTCAAATTAGGGTTTTGTTCATTAAGGTGAATTTTTTTAGTTTTATTTTATTTTACTTTTCTTTAAACAACATTAAGAAAAAAAAAGATATAAAGCGGGCACATGTGAAATTTACTGATTAAGCAAAAAATAAGAGAGAAAACGAGATTAGAGTTTGAGATTTGAGGTTTATTTCTTATTTTGATTTTTTCAATATATTGGGCATTGTGTTATAAAAGAGAGAAATCGAAAATTTGCATAAAAATATTTCCTTTATGTGTTTAATTTTTATAAAAATTCTTTTCAATTATTTTTTAAAAAAATTTCTTTTTGATTGTAAATTTAGTATTTGACTTATATGATTATCATAAATTGTCCAATGCGAAAAAAATTCTTTTTATGTATTTCAATTATCTCAAAATAAGCTGTCACGCTTATTATCCGCCACGCTTATTATCCATGCTAAATAATCATTTTTCAATAAATGTAAATCACCACTTTTAATATACATGGATATACCTTAATAGGTTAGTACCACTCTTACAAGAGTGGTTATATTTTTCCACAGTATTATGTGTGAAAATGATTTCGAGCAACTCATTTTTGCTTATTTTTCTGTCACACTCAATCATGTGTAATTAGATAAGGGTGGAAGCATACCATATGGTGTTTGTATCATTTTCGATTATTAATCTCATTTATTAAATGTAGTTATTAAATATTTACTTTTTAGTTCATAACTTATGAAGGAGTATTACATTATTCCGTGTATAGCACGGGTCCAAACTATTAAAGATAAATGTTATCCACACAAAAATATTTTAAATTTGAAATCATATTTGAGATTTTTTAATCTTTTATATCATATTTTCTAATTTTAAATTTTTTTGGTGGCAAAAAAAATCAAGCTGGATTATTCTAGTGGCGACAAATGTTTGTCGTAGTGAAGATAAATCTTATCCAAATAACAAAATTTTAAACTCTAAATTTATATTTGAACTATTTTTAATCTCTTCTATCATAAAATTAAATTTTAAAAATTTTTCATTAATAAAAAATACAAACTGAAATTATTTGATTCATGATAAATATTTATTGAATTAAAGATAAATATTAACAAGTAAAATTTGATCTAAAAATTTAATTTAAGCTTCTTTTATATTTTTATTTGAATAGTTAAATTTTGAATTCAAAAATTGAATTTGAATTTTTCTCTTATAATGATCAACCGATCATATCATATAATATATATTAAGATAATAGAAGAAAAAAATCAAATTTCTTCTATGGATGAATTTTTTGTTTGCCAAGGAGGAGGGAGAAAAAGATTTGGAATAAAGAGAGAGGGAGAGAGAGAAAATTATTGGAAGTGTGTTAAAATTTAATCACAAAGATGGATGTAATCATGATTGTTTAATAAATGTGTAAGTAATTGTAATTGCATAGGTACATGTTAATGTGATTACAATACAACTTTGATTGCATTACAAAGTTGTAACTAAACATGTTATGTGGCGTTTGGTTGGATGTAATGTAATAGGGGTGTAATGTAATCAACTATGTAATGTAATTAGATATGCAATGTAATGGGACAACAATTACATTACCATGTTTGGTTATATAAAAAGTGTATTGTAATCACAATGGTAATGGATTATTTCAATGACAAAAGTTAGTAATTAAATTATTGTAATGGAGATAAATGCTATCTAAATAAAAATTTGAGTTACATATTTAGATTTGAGCTTTTAAAAATATTTTCTATCAAATAATCAAATTTTATTGCAAATATAAACTATATTATTCTAATAACAATAAATATAGTAATAAAGATAAATGTTATCCACACGAAAGTATTTTAAATTCAAAATCATATTTGAGATTTTTTTAATCTTTTATATCATATTTCCTAATTTTAAATTTTTTTTCTGGCAAAAAAATCAATTGGATTATTCTAGTGGTGGTAAATGTTTGTCGTAGTAAAGATAAATGCTATTCACATAACAAAATTTTAAACTCTAAATTTATATTTGAGCTTTTTTAATCTCTTCTATCATATAATTAAGTTTTGAATTTTTTCATGGATAAAAAATACAAACTAAAATTATTTTATTTATGATAAATATTTATTGAATTAAAGATAAGTGTTAACAAGTAAAAAAATTTGATCTAAAAATTTTAACTTAAGCTTCTTTTATCTTTTTAATTGAATACTTAAATTTTAAATCCAAAATATTAAAATTAAAATTTTCTCTTAATGACTTAATGATTATATCATATATTAAGATAATAGAAGAAAAAAATTAAATTTCTTATCAAATGGATAAATTTTTTACTTGCCAAGGAAGAGAGAGAAAATGGTTATGGAATTGGGGGGGAAGAGAGAATTATTGGAAGTGTGTTAAAATTTGATCACAAGGATGGATGTAATCATGATTGTTTAGTAAATGTTCAAGTAATTGTAATTGCATAGATAGAGGTTAATGTGATAACAATGTAATTTTGATTGCATTACAAAGTTGTAACCAAACATGGTAATGTAATCACCATTACCAATTTGATTGCATTACCACTTTGATTACATCCAACCAAACAAGCCCTTAATGTAATGATCATTACCAATTTTATTACATTACCACTTTTATTACATCCAACCAACACATGTCCTTAGAGAACACAAAAACGACTTAGGGGTACCCCACATTATATGGAAATTATTTTTATGGGACCACATTGTTAAAATGGTTTCGAAGTGATATACATTTCTATCGTAACTATTATTGGGGTACTTACCAGTCAAAAATTATTTGGATCCATTAAGTTTTATTGAATTTATTAAATTATCCCCACCCTCACCCTATTCCTCTCGGTTCCCACTCTTTCTCTCTCTCGTAGAAAAAGAATGGAGAGCCCATCAAGAGCCCTAAGCTTGGCTCCATCACCACCTCCTCACGAGTCTCTCTCATAGCGCCGGCCTTAGACGACGTTGTCATAGCATCGACTCCACCAATTCGCCCGAGTTCAAGTTACGGCGAATCGGCCCCAATAACCCCTTCACTTTCCCTCAATCTCCCTTTCACTCCGTCGACGAGCTATTCTCCGACGGCTTCCTCCTCCTTCTCCACCTGCTCCATATACACCATCAATCACCCTCCGATCCCGACCCGGATCCGGATCCCAAACCTGACGCCGAGCCGAGGCCCGGCCCAGCTGCTGAAGAATTCGAGCGAGTATCTCAGCCTCGATCACCTCCTCCGCCGAAACCCCACACTTGGGACTCATAAAGCCACAATAAAGCCGAGAGATTCCATTATGCTAAATGTACACTAAACCCAACACATGCAATCTAGAATTCTCGGAGATATCATAAAAAGAACCAATTTTGCACCTCTTCCCCTCCCTAGCACCCAAAAAAAAAAAAAGAAAAAAATCAAAAAAGTAAAATTGAACGAGCACCAAAAGCAAACACACGTGAACCAACAGATTCATAGTGCAAGAAGAATAAAAACCTCATTTCACCTAAAAACGAACTAAATTGCTGAAATTTACAAGGATCTCATACAATTGAGGTGCCTAGAACTCCGAAGCTATAGAGTGCAATCAAAACACAAGAAGGCTAGAAATTTGAAGGAAAAAAAAGAGATTTGAGGGGGAAGAAAGATACACGATGAGTCGAAATTAAATTAGCTCAACTCCCTACTCAAAAGATTGGCTCTCATTCTCTCTTTCTATCTCTACTTTACCAGACATCAAATTTTGCCGAGAGAGCTAAATGAGCTTCTTCTTCTTCTTCTTCTTTCTTTGTTCATACGAAGATGCGTTTATGGAGAGAGAATGGGAACCGAGAGGAAGAAAGTGAGGAGGGGGTAATTTAGTAAATTCAATAAAATTTAACGGATCTAAACAATTTTTTAACGATAAGTACCCCAATAATAATTATAGTAAATGAATATTACTTCTAAAACCATTTTAATAATGTGGTCCCCTAAAATTAATTTCCATATAATGTAGGGTACGCCTAAGTCGTTTTTTGTAGAGAATATCTTATTTGTTTCTATCTTGCCCATATTTTTACTACTAGAGAATCTGTCACCATGCAACATAAAACTATGGCACTAAACCTCTTTATGCAACCTTGAACTAATCAGGCACACATAACTGTGATTAGTTAATTGAAAAGCCCTTACAGATCCCCACTTAAATTGCATATTGATTTCAAATAATCATTGCCAAAAATGCTCGGAAATATAGAGCAAGTAAACCTAGACATGTTACTTAGAGAGACTAGTTAAATAAACTTGAATCCAGAAAACATAAATTCCATTGAAACCAGATGGTATGAATTGTCTAAACAAAAATTCTTGAACAGTGAACACTAAAAAATCGAGATATTCATGACCAAGAAAGACTGGATTCTCTTTTATTAAATCGGGTAGGTCTCGAAAGGAGAAGGAAGGCTAGAATGCTTTAAACAAAGTGTCTTTTATTGAACTCACCTGACCCCTGACAATTATCTTAGTACTAGTGTATTGCTAGTGGACTGACACAGCGAGCTGTAAAGGTAGAAAAAAGAGATCAATCAAGAAGGAAAGAAAAAGGTTCGGCTTTTTCCTAAGCTTAGGACTTGAAATCCGTATTGTTTAAGATGGGCACTTGAAAGTTGTACTATATAAGAGGGTTTATCCCCTGCATTGATTGTCATCTTAAATGTCAAAAAGAACAGTGAAGAATGGAATCAGTAGTTATACCCCAAAAAATAAAAATAAAATAAAACAGTAATATGCAGCCAGAATAGCCTATTCTGCATCTTATTTATGACATAAAAAACGAATTTTTACATGATATCTGAAAATGCCTAATCTGATCTTCATATACATCAGCATGCAAAAACAAAAGGCCAAGGATAGATCGGATACATGTTTCTGTCCAGCCCTTGGTCTCGAGATCATTGCATTGACATTAAAGTGCGCATTTTCCTTTTCCTCTCAGGCTCCTTAGCAGCTGGGGTTGTTTCTCGTTTGTGTTGCTCCTCTGGCCACACTTCCCTGACCTTTCTGATCAAATTCAGGAGCTCTCGCGGGGTCAGGAAATCTGTATCTGCCATATTCTTGTTTTGGCTGATCCCATTCATGATCTTGTTCACTCTTCCTTGGGCAGCAGGTGTGGATTGAAGCTTGAGGAGAATAGTGCCCAGGGGAGTTTTCGCATCAACTTTCGCGTGAGCACCAAAAAATGATGGTGAATTGCTGGTGTTTTCTGAAAATGGTTCTATTTTTTGATCAAGATGCTACTGTGATAGTCTCAATGGCCTGTTTTGGACCAAAACAAATATACATTTTATGATTATGACCTAGGATAAGTTGAGAAAAAAGCCACTAGCATACTCATTCATAACAACAAAATTGACCCATAATTGACCACAAATTTCCAAAGGGAATGTATGATTCACCTTTTTTTTTCCCTCTCACAAATCTTTGCATGTTTTAGGTGTAACATTTAGTGTGACATATGTTAACACGCCCATGTTTAACCTGTAAAATGACAAACACTGGTACTGGATGTGAAATGAAGAAAAGCGTTTGATTAATCCAGATTAACACCTAACAAGTTGCTACGAATCATATAGAATCTGATATAATTGCAAATGTACTCCTTGAATACAAGGCTCCTTCAAAGTCATCTAGGCAGGCTGGAGAAGAAAATTTTGCATTACCAGTTTTCTTCAAATAAACAATACTTCTCACTGCTAACACCCCAGGAAGCCAACAGCAGCATATCATACCATACAGAAATCAGTAATGCTATGTTTAAATGAATACTTGGATAACAGATTCAACCATATTGAGAAGGGCAATATGCAAATAAGTATATTTTCCAACATTTAATATGGGTTTAACAGAAACCCCAAAACTGGCGCACAAATAACCACATGCCCAATTAGTTTCAAATCAGTAATGCTATGTTTAAATGCATACTTGGATAACAGATTCAACCATATTGAGAAGGGCAATATGCAAATAAGTATATTTTCCAACATTTATTATGGGTTTAACAGAAACCCCAAAACTGGCGCACATATAACCACATGCCCAATTAGTTTCAAATGCAGTTTTTGCAACCAGAACTCCACCAATTAAAAAGAAGGGACAAAACAGCAATTTTCTCGAATATCCCAAGTTGAGATCATAGATCTACTTAAATGGTTATCTAATCTATCTAAATCCGAAACTCCAATAAGCTCATCTCTTACAAACTAGAAAGAGTGTCTTTGAACAAGCACTCCCTAAGTTATAAACCACACTTTCAAAAAAAAACTCTAGTCTTTTCTGCGTAGTTGTCTAGGTCACACTTTTTTTATTATTATCTAACTTTATCCGTACATCCATGGAGAGCCTCAATAAGCACATCTGCCATTTGTGGATGAGGAAAAATAAGCAAATATGATAAACCAACTTTGCAACGTCCAAGATTCATCAATGAGCTATTCCCCTTTTCAGAAGGTCCACATAACATTCGCTATTCTAGAACTACTAGACTTACAGCTCAAATATCCGCTTTTTCTCAAAACCATATATTTTAAAGATGTCCCTGTTGGTGATGGTCTTGGAAACCATTTTCAATCATGGCTCCAAAGATCAAAGGAACCTCCTGATACGACATGGTTGGCAATAGAAACAGGATATGCACGCAGCTAATTCTATCTAGAGACTTCTTGATTAGAAATTATCTTGTTTGACCTTTAACTTTTGCAATGATATACTTATCACACTCTGGTCTCATGGACTAGGGCCGTGAACAATGTGTCAAAGTGGCTTGTCATAGTACTTACAGATTGCTTTCACCTCAACTCCCACATTTTCTCTCTGAAGTGGTTCCACGCTTCAGTTATACTTCTACCACTAGTTCCAAACTCATCATCTGATGAGGGAGGCTGTTTTCCTAAGGATGATTGACTTTATAGTGTTGTAGTGGCCCTCCTTGGGTGTAAGATTCAGTTAAGTTTAAAAAATACCTAAAATTCAGGATCTTTCAACAACTAATTTAAAAAACCACCCTACCAGTTACTCATGCTTACAAAATTTATACGTGTGCTTTTTTAACCTATTACTCTAGACAATATAGACATTCACTGGTAAAATATGCCACAAAAATTCACAGAATATCATTAAAAAGAAATAAAGACATTGTTTAATTTCCATAAGAAAACAGAGGGATGTAATTGCTTTGAATCAAGCAATTAGCACACCAGCCACAACAAAGTTCCAATTCTCCAACCCCCATCACTTAATATAGCATTAAGCATTCAGATAAAACAAAAAGTCCCCAGACAGAAGCATGATTACATGAAACACCATAATTTTTTTTGGGGGGGTGTGTGGGGGAATTATGATCATATTTTATGCAAAGATAAGACAAAAAGATAAAATTATAAACAAAGTAAGCAACCTACAAACAAAAAGGCTATATAGATTATGGACATTTAATTTTTTCTTTTAAAATGTCAAAGGGGATTGGCAAGAACAAAGTTGGTGGCATAAGAGCAACACTTTCTAACAGAGTGGCTGAATTTACAGGTTATCCTCTTACAACCAGTCTAAGTTTCCAACAAACAACTTAAGATGCATGTCTTAAAACAACATTAAGAGAAACAGAAGATGATGGGAACTTAGCTATACAAAAGCTCTGCGCATATAGGCAACACGATACAGTTTGGTCCATGTGAACATTTTCTTGCTTGCAGTATGATTGCCCATCAAAAGCATAATGCCTGCAATTTAGCCTAAGAGACAGTATCCTAATGCGCAACATATCAGTCAATAACACAATTAGGAGGAATTCAATTCCTTGAAATTTTTCAAAATTTTTGATGGATTGAATCAGTAACTTGAATCAATATTTTTGGCAAGAGAAATATCTGCAATTACTAATTACTATGGGTCTAAAAGTAGTACCCCCATTCTTCCCCCTTTTGAATTTCCTTTCCGATTTTTCAAACAAAAGAGCTATAACCCATGATTTGTCACACCCACAAAGCAGCATGGAACAAGAAAAAACGTCTATTATCAAGTAATCAAACCGAAACATGTATCCACAAAAGCCACTGAACGAGAATACTGAACAAAATATGGAGCCACATGAGCCTAGAACCATTCAATCTCTTCCATGGAGATTGAAGCATGAAACACCTAGACCAACATGAACTGACTAATCCCCTTTTGGGGTTGCCTAGTGGTAGAATGCTCAGTTTCCACGGGATACCAAGGTTTAATTCTCCTAAGGTTTTGAATGTGCGTGAATTCATTCAACTCTTCCTAGTGTGTATATATTCACCCATCAAAAAAGATTTTAAAAATTGAACACACTAATATGCAGAACCATAACACAAAATTGTAGAACCCAAATCATATTTTGATCTATTGACGGAAAAAAAGGAAATTGCCTTCAAATATCAGAATCCTTTCACTAAAATTTCAGTGAACCCGCTAAAAGTTTTAGTGAAAGCAAACGACAGAAACTACAGGCTGTTGTTCGCTAAGGCGAATCAGAACCTTCTGCGCTGCAGTTGTTCGAAACCTAGATTTATGATAGCATATAAACCGCTGCAAGTAGGAAAACTAATAAATCGGAATTAACAAAATAATTTTTAAAAAATTTCTCAAACAAAATGAAGAAAATTTTAGGGCAAAAACCACATCTGTAAACCCCGATCAAACAAATCGACTCTTTGCCGTTGTTCAAGGACGATCAGCATACAATGGTCAATTCAGTGCCTCTGCTCTTCCGCCGTTCGCCAGAGAATGCGGAGCCGTTGATTGAGATTGACGGCGGTGGCGTTAACGACTGGGAGGAGATTGAGAGAGAGAGAGAGAGAGAGAGAGAGAGAGAGAGAGAGAGACTCAGGAGGAGAATCGGGAGAG
This sequence comes from Talinum fruticosum, assembly GCA_021018815.1. NCBI lineage: Eukaryota > Viridiplantae > Streptophyta > Magnoliopsida > Caryophyllales > Talinaceae > Talinum > Talinum fruticosum. The sequence continues at coordinate 3,167,396 of JAITYX010000067.1, forward strand.
AGAAAGCGAGAGAAGAGAGATCAAGATGAGAAATGTATATGCAAGTAACGGTACTTTTTCTCCCGTGGGATTAAATTGACCGTTGCAAATCCCGGGAGCTCAGAGTTCCGCGTCATAAGTCCAATATCGTCATAAGTATGCTGCATACATAAACGCGCGAAGGAATGCTACTTGTTTTCCAAAGACAGACCCGAAATTAGAAAGTTAGGAAGTCGAATTGGATTATCCAACTCTGTATCCGATGTGATACACGATATAGTAAAATAGATTTCAAATTAAAATGTAGGAAAATTTATCTAATTATATTATTTAAATTTTTATTAATGTAATAAGATTTTATTTTTAAAATAGCGTTACTTTATGTCCAAAGCCTCTCTCTCCGTTCCTCTTTCTCGCTTCTTTCCTCTTTCCTCTCGCTCTACTCCGGTCTCGCCCTAGCTCTTCCTCTGTCTCTTTGCTAGCCTATCGCTCTCTTTGTTCCTTTTCTTTACTTCTTCTTCTTTCCCTCTCTCGTCCCTCGCTCTCTGTTTCTCTCGCTTCTGTCTCATTCTCGCTCTCTCTGTTCTTCTTCTCTACTTTTTCTTGTTTCCCTCTCTTGTCCCCTAATCTTTGTTTCTCTTGCCCCATGTCTCTCTCTTTACTCCTCTCGTTTCTCTCTTTGTCGCTCCTCATTCTCGCTGCTTTCACTGGCTCCCTTTTTGTTTCTTCCCTTTTCGTTCTCTCCCCCCTTTTTGCTAGTTTCCATTGCCGTCGGCGCCTTTGACCAAAACGCTCGTCGGAAACCCAACCTCCACGACCGGCCCCAAACCCTTCGATCGAGAGAGAGAGGACATATGTGAAAAGGGAGAGTGCACGAGAGGAGAGGAGAGAGAACATAAAGTAACACCATTTTAAAATCCCTCTCAAGTTAATGCAAATTTAAATAACGCTATTACGTAAATATCCTTAAAATTTAATCGAGCGAATATAAGTAGACCTAAATATTTTTCTAAATATTTATTTTTTAAAATTTAATATAAGACAAATTTGTTGGATTAAGTGGTATAAATCAATTCAAAATTAATTGAGATAAAAAATGACCCAATATGAAATTGAAATCGGATTGGATCTTAAAGATTAGAAGATAACATGGTCTGAAAATTAATCGAGTTAAATCCAAATCGAATAATGCATTTGTCACGTCTACTTGTTTTTTAGTTTCTTACTTGTTCTTTTATCTTTCCTGTTACTTTTGGAGTTTTAGGATGTGTTTGGTTTGAAGAGGGGGAGGGATAATTTTCTCAAGCTTTCCCCATACCTTAACTCTAAATCCTAAACTCTAAACCTATACCTTAATACTAAATTCTAAACCCTAAACCCCATACCCTAAACCTTTCAATCTAAACCTCGTCAATTCGACGGGCGGGTTAAATACGGTTGGGTGTATTCGGGTATGGGTAAAATATAGATCGAGTGTATGTCGGGTTCGACTAACATACGGAGGTCGTATATCGAGTTACACGGGTTTTAGGTCGACTCAACGGATGGAAAACGCCTTTTTATCGGTTATTTTTTTTTATCAATTATAAAAACTCGACATATTTTTTGCTTAAAATATTCTATAGTTTTACGAAAAAGTATACTATTTGTATTTTCTAAAAACAATATAAAATATTTAAAACTTTCATTATAGTTTTACGTGAGTACCCCATTAAGTCGAACGACTTGACTACTTGACCCGTTTAAATAAGGTTAATTAAAAGTTGGGTTAATAAAGGGTTTGATAATAATGAATTATATTAATGACTCGTTTAAGGTTCCGATGTTGATTTCATCTCTTCTATTATACTAGTTTAAATGGTATATTTAGTTAAAATTTTTGATTTTATAAATAATAAATATTAATATTATAAGGAGGGTGTATAATCGAGAAATGGTTGACCTTGGTCACCTCAACTAAGTTAAAGAGTTGACCTGGGTTGGCTCAACCCACCCATTTTATTCATTGGGAAAATTTTGATTTTGTCGTAACTCGACCATTGTCCATCATAGGCGCTATGGTTCAAGTACAATTATAAGAGATTCAAATAAATGAGAATTATAGATTCACAATAAATTAAAATTATTATTTTTAATTATAACATCAAAATTTTATATTATTATAGTAATATTATTTTTATAAAAAGTATATTATTTAAGATGTAACTAGGCATATTCAATTAACCAAAATACAATAGTATAACTTACACATTTTTAATATATCACATTATTTGAATTCATATATATTTTGATGAAATTTTCTTATGTATAATTTTTGTATATAATGTTTTTTTAGTGAGAAATAAGTTGAGAAAGCCAACAATATTAGTGTTTGTTCGTAAATTATTACGATAATTATGTAACATGTCTTCAAATGATGTGATATAATATAATTAAATCAGCGATAACGTGAATGGACAATTATATAATAAGCATAAAGCATTCAATCAACAAGGCACAAAGCTAAAATTGTTGTTTTTATTGCCTTGATACAATGGGTCGAATGGGTTTGAATTGAGTTTGACCCGTAGATTTGCGATTTTGGAGTTTGATTTTTTTTTTTGAGTTTGGATCGAAAAATCTTGTTCAAAATCTAAAACTTTTGAGTGAGTTCAGGTCAAATTTTTGAGTCGGGCCAATTTTTTTATGCCTACTTAAACCTCATGCCCTATGGGGTCCTTCTCATTTGTTTTTTTTATTTATTATCAAATTACACTAATCAAATTAAACTAATATATAAATCATCAAATGCCAGAAGTACATTAAAACTATGATGACCTTGTCAAAAACGAAAGGAAGCTAATTCTTTGCAATAAAGTAACTATAAACAAATAAAAACACTTAAGAGCTAAAGAAACCTCCTTAACTTCTACTTAGTTATTTTTCTCATGAAATTTTGAAGCCAAATCCTTTTGTGATTTTTCATTAGAAATCCTTTACCTTGACTATAATTTTTGACAAGTGTAGGGCTGGATCACGATGAATAGGAAAAACGTGGGGGTCCCATCTATGGATCTTGTGTGGGGTGAGTTCGTCATCTGTAAAGAGACGTTCCCACTAAAGGGAATATATTGCTCTTAATCAAGGTCAATCTCTTTGGGTGGAAAAAAAAAAGATGAGTAGAGTCGCCACCTTTTATGACCGAAACAAGGATGAGGTTTTTAGAAAACAGTTTTTTTTTTATAAAAAAACTATTTCCGAAAAACGAAAATGACTCACAATCCAAAGACAAAAATCAATAGAAACTGGTCTTGAAACCTAAGATGATGGGTCCAAGGTCTTGGTTATGGAGATCGAACATTAGACTCGTCGCTTCCTCCGTCCCAAGAATGGGCTCCTACTAATATGTTGTATCCTCTTTAATGTCCCGAATATTGATTAGTTGCTTATTTTGAATAAAATAAATAATAAATAATACGAGAAAATCACAAGTATGTATAGGCAAGAATGCACATCAAAGCATACAAAAAGAAGAGTCAAGGCCAACGTATTGGTTAGTGTATGGCGGGTCGCCATTCGGGTGAGATCCAAACTGTTCTACATCCCGATCATCGCAGGACTTGAATCCACTCTCGGATCAAAACCTGATGTAATTCGATGAGGAGTCCATCATAAGTCCGAGAGTTCCACTAGGGTTCGTTAGGAATCATCTTTCATGTATAATGTCAAGTTAACGAGACTTTAGAGACGACTCCCTTCTAGAGTCAAATCGACCGAGTGAGAATAGAGAGAGTTACTCGGGGTCTTAACTCTATCACTCTAGGTAGTAAGTGACTGAATGGATGGATCAACCAAAGTCTAGGCATGAGTATAAGGATTAGACCTCTTAACATTTCCATTTCAACTGAGAAAATGATTCATCGGGGACAGAGTGTGATTTATTTTTGGAAGTTAGTGGGTTGGTGTTTGATGGCTAGTGGTTCTTAAAGATTTTTTACGAAGTCCCCGCCAATGGCCTATTTGCAAACAAGATGATACAATCAACTATCCAGTCAAAATTGATCTTAAAATAGTCTATTGGAACAATGATGAAATTGCGAAGGTTGTTTGAGTGGAGATGGATGCGGACCACCCGAAAGATCGGATATGAACGATCTTTTGATTAACACCTCAAATTTGATGAAAGACCATGACCATACACTAAATAATATGTTGGTCTTAAAGTCAAGCATGCAAATATATACAAATATATACAAGCAAGGTTACATAAGTCATTAATCGGTATTTAGTCAAATTTATTTATGACTCGTGATTAAGGTCAAGATGATCATAAAGGAGTAATTATTTTTACCATAATCCCTTAAATGACTTTCTTGGGCCCTAGGTCTTGTACTTAATTGGGCTCAGATTAAGAATGATTTGAAATATTTGGGTTATCATCATGGCTCACTATAGACACCTAAAGTGTGTACCACACCTAGCTCTATGTATTATAAGTCGGATTTGATCAAATAATAGTTTGTTCATTTTATTTTTATTAGTCGAGTTGAATTATTGAAAATGGACTAAATCATGCTCAAAGATCGATAATTGAACTTTGGCGTAAGATTTTACTATGTTACGAATTATTACAAGATAATATATAAATGAATAACTAAATATGTATAAGGTTTTTCCTATATAAAAATATCTAAGAAAAATAAATACAAATAAAGTTCTAGCTCCTTTATAGCTGTTAATCATTTGGATTCTTAGAGGATTATTAACTTTATGAAGTGGTCCAACATAGAACAAAAAAGTTAGAAAATGGCCTAAGCATCCAATTTATTATTGACTTGAAAAATGGTAATATGTATTTATATAGAAGAAAATTTTGAAAGTTGGGTAAAATGAACCCAAAACAATTCATAGTAAAAAAGGGACAGAGTAGCTATTAGAGAAAAGAGATAGAGGGACAGAGAGAGCTTAATAGTAGGGGGCAAGGGGGATTGTAAAGAATCTAATAGAAAACAAAGACCGAGAGATAGAGGGACAAATAGAGTTCAACAACAAAAAACATGAGGGGTTGTAAAGCACCTAACAGAGAAGAAAGATAGAGTGATGGAGAAGAGAAACAGAAGGACAGAGATTTCAACAATAACAAAAAAAGTAAAATTGCAAAAATTTAACATAACTCAATGTATGCATCATACATAGTAGGTGATGCTTGGATCATCTTAACGTTTTCATCCCACCTAAAGTCATAATCTTTGCTTGAAGCTTTGGTATCACTCCCCATGTAGCTTTCACTTGTCTTAAAATGATTATCAATATGCTAAGACAAGCATTTGACGTTATATTTCTTTGATATGAAATCTAATGTCGCAGCAAAGGCGATAGACTTGGAAGTGTTGTTTGGTTGATTACCATTCTTAACTTTATTAGCCATAAATTTTAATAATTCCTTTGACATTGCCTTTTGCTACTTGAATTGACTTCTTTTCTCATTGACTTTCTTCATCTTCCCTTTATCCATTATTTAATTGACATTGACAATGTCCTATCAAGAAAACAAACTAATAGAACACATAAATCAATATGAGAAAGTCATAGGATTCAGTTTCGTTCTTAATAATTTTTCCACATTGCATTCGCTATATCATACCTTTTTATTTTCCAAGGTTGGTTTTCTTCCTCTCTCTCTGTCTTTATGAAAAACATGAACTTTGTGTATTGTTTGAGAATGCTTAATCCACTTCTCTCATAATATAATCACTTGGATCAACAACAACCCTAAGAAAGTTGTGTGACACACAACATGCAAGAACAACTAGATCTTCGCCAAAAGTGCCCTTGAACTTTACAATTTATTTAAAAATGTCATAAACTTATTTCGCTACCTTAAAATTACATTAAACTTGATTTATATGCTTAAGTATGCCCGTTTATGACTTTCTAACTGATAAGTAGCCGGTTTTGTGGTATTTTTGTTTATTTTTGGTATTTTTATTTAACATGCAAGGAAATAAACGTAACAGAAGCATTGGGAATTCAATTTTTAATTTGTCTCTGTTGTTGATCTCCTTTTTCCCCTTTTAGGTCAATAAAAACCAGTCAAAGTTTTCCATCCTTTTGTACTTCATGCAATATTTAAATGACAACTATAGTAGATTGACATTTTAATTGTAGTCTAGTAAGTTTAATGACAGGTAAAGGTAGCGAAATAAGTTTGTGGAATTTTTGAATAAATTGTAAAGTTTATGGACACCTTTGGCTAAGATCTCCTTCGATCCACTTGAGTCACTACTACAATAATCATCTTTAATATGGTTCAAAAAGACCTTTTATTATGGTTACAAGGCATAGTATATGTGAGACTAGTAGTAAATGGGTATCTTTTGCTATGGTTCAAAACCTTAGTAAAAGATAACTTATAACCGTAGTAGTAGATTTCTATTACTGTGGTTCCGGAGAAAGAACCATAGTAATAGGTGCATCTATTATTATGGTTCTTTCTGTAAGAACATAGTAATATAAACTTATTACTACGATTCTTTCTCCAAGAACCATACTAAACTTATTACTATGATTCTTTCTCCAAGAACCGTAGTAATATAAACTTATTACTATGGTTACGCCAATGAACCGTAGTAATAGGTACGGGCCGTTTTGACAAAAATTTTAGGGAGTAGGATCGATCTATTACTATGGTTCTTACCTTCTTAGTAATAGGTGTCTTTCGGACATATTAGTATGGTTCCGAGTGGGCCGTATACCGACCACAAGTAACATACTCGATTCCTATGGAACGAGCCATCTCGTGGAGTATTGGGAGGAATTAAAAGTCTTAAATTTATAACCTCAAGTGCACGGTGTAGTTGTAACTTGCCGGCAAGCATGGGTCGTGTCCACGAGAGTTGTGTTTCAAATATCAAACCTATCTTAAACTTTCTGTCTAGGCGAATCATCACGAGATGAGATATATATATATATGATGATTAAACTAACTCGGAAAGTAATAAAAATATACTCGGGTTGTGATTTTACCACTTCATAAACTAATTAATCAAGTCAAGCCTAAACCTACCCAAATTTATACAAGTATTTAAGAGTGATCGGTTGCACCATCAAAACTTACTTAAGCCACACTTTCGAGGGTCATGAGTTAGTCTAATTATTCTAACCATCTACTTTCGTGGAGTTAGCCTGACTAGACTACAAAAATAACAACCTTGGACCTAACTAGGATTCAAGCTATTTTCATGCCAAAACCCTAACTATTTTTTATATCCACACCGGCAAATTGACTCCACCTTTCAGATGACGGACCAACTACCTAAAAATCAAGATGAAAAGAGTCTTTCGGGCATCTCATCGAACCTGTGGCGGGTAAGAGAAACAATTCCAAAATACTAGCATAAACTAGGTAAATAAAAGCTCGGACAAAATCAATTGGCCATTAAGATACTAATCACAACCAAAGTGACACAAACTAACAACTAATTAACATGAAATACAACTAATCTAACAACCGAATTAATAAGGATTGACTCCAATGACATAAAATAACAAATTAAACTTAAATATGAAATTAAACAGATAATATAACTACTACTAACATCAAAAGATAATAAAAATCGAACCTTTAAACTAAACGAAACAAACTAAAGAGAAATGAGAGATAAAAGGGAAGAAGTTACCGAGAACGAATCGAACTGAAACCGAAAACTATTAAGAACTAAATTTATAACTAAAATTAAAATAATAATTGAATCTAAATCTTTACAAGAGGAAAATTAATTAAATTCAACTAGAATTAATTAAAAGAAACTAAATAAAATCTTTGGCCTCCAGCCAAAACCCCCGGACCACAAGCCTTCGCCTCCTTTTATACACATGCCGCCCTAAGTCTTTAGTGCATGTAGATGATTTTGCCTGCCGATGTCATGATGACGTCAGCAATTTAGGATCCTGTGTGCTAATTACAATGTGGTTTGGGGCCATTTGGGGAAAAACATCCAAAGCCTTCAAATTGTTAATTTTTTTATTATTTTTGCATTGATTTTCCTCAACTTGTCGGACTTGATTTATTACCTACAAAAATAAATAATAATAGTAAAATATCTAAAAATTATATTATTTTACAAGACAAAAAACTAGATAAATAAGGGTAAAAATGATGTAATATTTATGCTGAACATGGAGCCACCTATGACATATTAATTGTATATATATAGTTAAAAATGAAAATTAACAGTTAAATAAACTTACTCATAGTAACTCACATCATGCTAAGTATAACAACAGGTTGTGCCGATCTCTTGCATCTGCAGAAATTGCAGTATGTCGTCCAAGAAAATCGGTACGCTAATCTTATCATCACCGGCTAACACCAACACGTGTGATTTGGAGTACTCTATCTTCTAACAAAAATTTCACCAAACTTTCCGGACGAGTACTTCACTCCGGAGGTGACTCGTCAACGGGTTGGAGATATGGGGAGTACTCGGACGATGATCGGCCACCACCGAGTGCTTGATGGTGCCAATTGAAGACTTGGGAGTGTCCTTCTTCCCACTCTCGGCTGTGACCACGAGATCCAAGTTCAAGAAGGACGATAATACATGAATTAGAAATATATATACGAGATACTAATAACCGATCTAATATTTTCAAATAAAATACATTCGATGTAGAGAGGATGATCGAACTCTTATGCCAAGCAACAAAATTGTTGACCGCTTCGTGAATGGTGTGGAGGTGCGGTGATTGGATCGGCAACTCACAGCTGGCTTTCCCTTGCATAGCTTCTATCACTCTCACCTTCACCGATCGTCTAACAGCGGTGCCATATGAACGATGGCACCTGGTTGCACGAGGTAAACAACACCTCTTGCCACACTTGTGATGTAGATGAGGGTGATGAGAAACTAGCATGCACTCGCACCTAGCTGCATAAGAATTAGCATAAGAACTAGAATCATGAGATAACCCTTGCGAGACAACTTGAACTATCAAGAATCCTAAAAAAAAAGGACATAGTTTTCCCTTAAAAGTCAATATTTCTCGGGATAACGGCCCTCGTCCAGAAACAACAAAAATAAACAACTAATTACTCAACAGACCATACATGGGAGTTCCATAACAACCAAAGTATATACACCCTTCATTCAATAAGTGTACACCAATAATTAGTCAAATAAAAACATGCATTCTCAATAGATAGCAAAATCTTAATTATCTCGACCATATCTTCGAATTGGTTGTCAAGTGAGCTCGCTTCGCGCTCCCGGTGTCCAGGGTGAGAATTGACCCTCTGCATCACGTAACTCTTCCAAGTTGGATGCTGGGATACCCATCTTGGTAAATTACACCATGAACCGCGCCATCACTCTTTCTTCCACTTGGGCCACTTGGGAAACTAATTGAGAATCCACTTGAGAAATGATTTCCTCGACATCCACTTGGTTGGAAGAGTCGGGGTGCTTCGTTCTAGCCCCGAAGTGCTAAAGTATCCTCACCTTCCCACCGCTGGCTTGAACACGACCGGGTTGCTCATCTCTTTCTAAAGGCTAACTTGCCCCTCCTCCCGGTGGCGTCGGCGACTTTTGAAGTCAAGGTCCGTGACAAAGACTCCTATAAGAAGGAAATAAACTATCATTGGACAATTCATATATTAACCAATAAGTTCTCAAAATAAATAAAGAAATAGTCAAACTCAAGAGTCGCTGCACAATAGATTGGACTTCTCTTGTAGTGAAAGTGCCATCGTTCTTCTTTCTTCCTTCGACCCACAACTCGTCCCTCTCGATAGTGATATGTGAAGAATCTATGATGGCACGTTCGTTGGATCTGTTTTTAGTTATTCAAGCTTTTGCTTGTATAACTTCTCTTCCACCTTCACATATCCCCCATAGGACATTCTATGGGGATACAAATTACTCTTAATCCTCTTCCGGTTGGCATCACCTCGTGCCTAAACAAGTAATTAAGACAACAAGATATTTGTAAAATAAGACTATAAATGTTAAATTCTAAACAATTCTAAAGAAATTAACTCTAAATAAATATCCATAAATAAGACTAATAAAAAAAGATGTTAAATTACCTTATATTTCGGAGTGAAGACATATGTTTCAAACTTATTCCAATTGTTCTCGATTATAAAGTTGTACACCTCCCATGGTCTACCTTGTGCCTTGATCTCCCTTGTCTTGTAGACCTAAACAACGGCAATATGAGACTTGAAGTTTCTCCATTTCTCTGCTGCTGACATGATGATCTTGTGTTTCACCATTGGGAGATCTGATTCCTTCACATCCAAGTTGAACATTTTCTGAAACACAAGAATGATATGCATTAATATTAACCATTTACGAGTAAGTTGCAATTCTAAGTTGAAATGTAATGCATTTACATGCATATCATTTCAAAGGTTTTCCTTAATCGATTCGGGACTTTGCTCTAATGAGCATAGTTAATGTTCACGTATATGTAGGTTGCCACACCAACATAGCTTATGAAGTGAGCTGCACGCTCACCTACCGGGTTATGGTGCTCATCAAATTGGACCTGGGTCGGAGAGTTGGATCTTCTCTACTACATGCCAACTTCTCCTTGTTCATCATTGTGCGTTCCCTTGTCTTTTTTACAACTTTAAAAGGATTGTACTTGCTCCATTTTATAACAACCTATAACAAGGAAAAAATAAACCTTAGATAATTTGAATAATAACATAAAAAATAAAAGGATAATATTCTACATTACAAAAATAAATTAAAAACAATCAAATTTTCAAAATGAAGTGAACTTCTTAAAAGGTTTTCAATAATCTATATTTTCAAATAAGAGACTTTCTTATTAATTATAATAGACAAAAAGAAAAATAATTTATTAATAAATTTCTCTTTTTCTGAAATAGTTACTATATATTATATACATATATTTTAGTAAATCTTTTTCTTAACTATATAAGGGTTTGCATGGTATATATATAGCCTTTGTCCTTCCATTTGGCGTTTAAGAGGGGTGTTTAGGGATATATTTTTAACAAATATTTTTGTTAAGTATATTACTTATAATTTGTTTTCTACAACCCTATTAGTGATGTGAATATAGCGCTATATCTAAAATCTTTCCAATTACCTACAATTTCTATCCATAAATTTTCTTCCATTTCATCCCTAAACCCTAAACCATAAATCTTTCTATTTTCCTAAACTACGAACTCCGTGAGACCCCGAAATTTCAGGTGTTTGCTTGCTAGTGAATTAGAATTTTTCCGAGTCGGAATTAGAAACCCGAGAACCGAAACCGAGCATGGGCTAGCTAAATTGGGCTTTGAGAAGCTAGTTGGGCCCAATTAAAATAAAAAGAAAAGGGAATGAGAAATGGATGAATTGGCTGGGAATTTAGGAGGAGTTGGCAAATGATGAGAGCAAAAGAATTAAGGGTCTAATTGGAATGAAACAACGAGCCCATTATGTGTAATTAGCCAAAGAGGAGAGAGAAATTAGGATTGGGAACAAAAGGGGAGGAACGAAGAAGCGAAGCAGAAGCAAGGAAAGAAAAGAAGAGGCAGAGCGGAGAGATAGCAGAGGGAGACCGAGAGGAAGCGAACGTAACGAGAGAGGGAGAGAACGCGAGAAGCCGGTGGCCGCCTGAATGGCGAGGACGCCGCCGCCGGTGGGCAAGGGAGAGCGAGAGCTCGGGAGGCCGAGCAGAGCAGAAGAAGAAAGGGGAACAAAAGAACGCGGAAGCAGGGGAAAGAGAGAAGGAGCGAACGCACCGGGAGAGAGGAAGAGCGAGCGGGAGCGGGAGCGGGAGCAAGAGGAACGCCGGAAACCGGCAGCTGGCGGGCACGGCGAGCCCGAGAACAGGCAGCGGACGAAGGGGAAAGGAAAGGGAAGCAGAGGGAGAAAGAAGGAGAGACAAAGCAGAGAGCAATGAGGGCAGCGAAAGGAGGAAGAAGAGGAAGCAAAACCCAAATCGAAACCCAATTCGAAACCTTCCAAAACCGAATTCTTAGAACCTCTAAGAATTTAAAGTAAGTAATCTGAATTCATCCTCTGAAATAAAATGAATTAGGTGGCTTGGACTCGAAATTGATTCATGAAATTGGAAACCCTAAGTTAATTGAAGAAGTTAGAGGCTTAAATTGAAGAAACTAGAAACTCATGAATTGAAAAGCATGTTGCGATTTATGCCTAGTTTATGAATTTAATGATATTTGAGCATTGTTGAGCATGATTATGGAGCTGTGTGATTGAGAATTTAGTGAAGTTAGCTTGAACAGAATTATTGAGAAAAATCAGGGAATTGAATTTCATGATTCATGTGCAGATTTCTATGAATTAAGCATGCTGTCCGAATTCCTGTGAGTTCATGTATGGCCTAAATTTCCTGTAATTTTTACTGCAACTTCGTGGAAATTTATGGAAATTTTCTGTAAAATTTGGCATGCATTGGATGAGTAGATTGGGAGATATGCAATTTCAAGTGAAAATGTGTTGTTTTGGGCTAAATCGAACCGAATGAGTAACTCGAATTAGGAACTAAGATTTAAGAAGTTATGTGGCTAGATTAAAAGATACATATTGATTAAGAAAAGTTATAGACCATAAACCACTTATACGCGATAATATATGATCATGAAAACGATAAGTTCATTGATTACGAATCCTAGTTGGCATGTTTATGTGATTATGTGTTTATCCCGAATTAGATCGATTATAAATGACATGAGCATGCGTATGTGAAATGAATTGATTGTACTTAAGTTGGAACTTGCTTATGTGAATTGCTTGTTTTGAAGAAGTTACGCATGAAAGTGTTAAGCATGAATTATATGAATTAAGTTTATCTTATGTATAAGTAATAAGAAGATAAGAGCACATAAAGAACTAAAGAAGGGAGAAAGGATTGCGTTATTGATCTAGGACCCCACGAATTAAAGAACCCTCTGAAGCTATGGCCATAGAAGTGTCCGTCAACCCGAAGCCACAAATTGAATTGCTTCCAAGAATTATTGATAGTATGCGTCCTTCGGGGATGGGAGGCTGCCTCGAGGCCACAAATTGTTTTGCCTCGAGGCCACGAATTGTATGCCTTCGTGAACCGAGCCCACGAATTGTTTTGGCTCCAAGAACTAGGTCTTTAGAGCAGTGCATAAATCTTATTTCCATTCGAAACTAAGAAGACTTAAAAGAATTATGATATGAAGAAACGAATGATCGTGCATATCGAACAAGAAAGAACGAATCGATGATTTATGAAATGCACGATTGAACTCAAGAAGAAGAACGAATCCCGATTTCATATGAAATGAATGCGATAAGAACTAAGATATGATTTTCGTGATGAATGATTCGCATGATGAATGATTCTATGACTTACTTGCGTAGAAAGATGAATGAAGTATGTTTGATTGAATTCATGAATAAATGATGTCATTGTACTTCTCGGTAAGTTGGTAAGTTAGAATCTCGCATGTCTTAAGCATGTATGATCTGAATCGTATGTTAGGAATGAATTGTGAACTTACATGTGTTTGCTAATGAATTAATGTGCAAAGTGAAACTGGGGTTGGGTTTGGGTTATTCACTGGGCTAGTGAGCTCATGACATCACCAACATTTCAGAGTGCAAGTAGACTCGCGAGGGTTGCCTTCGGCTTTCGGATATAGCATACGGATAGAAGAGCTGAGCTTATTTCATGTTTTGTGTCTTGTTGTAAAGATGTTTGTAAAGACTGTTGTATGTGAACTTAAGTTTTAATTATGAATGTAAAATCCCTATGTGAATACTTCGAGCGTGTGGCTCGTTGAGTTGTGTTGTGTTTCTCCGAGCGTGTGGCTCGTTGAGTTTAAGATTGTGTTTCGTGCGGGGTTAGGGCTTTAAGCCTATGGGTTTAGCCAGTTTACAGAGGAAACTCTGCCGAAATTTCCAGAAAACCTTCGAAAACCTAGAATTACGCTTCCGCCAATCCAAGAAAGGGTTATTAACCCTAAGTTGAGATCATAAGTAGCCTTAGGGGTTCCTCTAGGGGAACCCCGGCATGTAATACTCCTAGGGTGGGTTTAGGGGTGTTACGGAACCATAAATCTTTCCTTTTCCTAAACCCTTAACCGTAAATCTTTCCACTTTCCTATACCATAAACTATATTCCATAACTATTTCCATTTTCCTAAACCCTAAACCCTAAACCATATATCGGTTCATTTTCCTAAATACTAAACTTCATACCCTAAACCCATTTATCAAAATCTCAAGAATTCCAAACTTCACAAACTAACCAAATACATTCAACATTCACCCACATTCTCGAACATTTCAATAATCTCAAACTTAAACAACCAAATATGTATACTTTCAACATTCAACTAATTACCAAATACATTCAACATTCAATTAACCAATTTTGCAAATAACTTAAAGCAAAAAATAAGAGAAGGAGAGAGAAGTTGCATACTGGCAGTGACGACGGCGAGAATGAGTGATAGGTGAGGAGAGCGACGATGACAACGAGTGGAAGGCAGCGACGATGACGAGGATAGTGAGAGCAGCGAGTGGAGGGCATCGACGACAGCGAGGAGAGCGAGAGCAGCAAGTGGAGGGTAGTGAGACGAGAGCAAGAGTAGCGAGCGAGAGTAGAGAGTGAATTAGTGGGCAGCAGTTCTATTGCTCATGTTATTTTTTTGACAAGATTTTTACTACGGTTTAATGAAAGAATTGTAGTAATAGGTGAAATTAACAGTTATTTACAAAAATGTCACAACCTCATTTTTTAGTATGGTTTTAGTTTTTAACCGTTGTAAAAGGCTCGTAATAAAAAGTTATTTCTATAGTAGTGAGTACAATGGCTCTGTGTCTAGCACATGAAAGCGCTTTTCGAGACATAAAATGCCCTTTTAATACTGATCCTTAAGGAAAAATGATACAAATTGAACAATTCATTAGCATTTGTTGGAGGTAAGTTCTTATCGAACTCTTTCAAATGATATCGAACTTTCCTATAAGGGGGAAAACAACTTTTCCAAAAAGCAAACCGGAATATAGTAGAAAATATTTTCCTATAAGAGATCAAAAAATTTATTACCATCTAGGTACCACTTAAATAAGGGGAAAAAAAAAGTTATCAAGTGGTACTTTCGAAGCACGGAAGTGTCTCAAAACCGCATCATTTAACATCCTTGAATCATGTGGTGAACCTTCCCACCCAACTAGCACGTATGTGAACTTTAAGTCATCAAAAGATATGGCAGCTAACACATTTTGGGATAACCCCCTTTCTATTCCTATCCCTATCTTGATCTTTAATGGGTACGGATGCATGCATATCGGTGTCATTTAAATCTTATGTACAATCCTCAAACCATGGATATGACCTAGAATTGTTTACAAATTTTGAAGGAGTAGAGGAACTAGGAGGGTTAGCAGACTTTGGGTATAATTTAAGTATAGTTTTAAGGACCTTGTAGAAATAGATATGAATGGTCCAAGTAGAATGGAAAAATCTTCCTCCTATTTCCCTAAATCTCACATTATGACCTAATAGGTGTAGAAACAACAAAACTTTTTCTCTAATACTTGCACGGTGTTAACAAGAAGTCCCCTCCCTTCAAGAGTTTCACACAATGTGGAAAATGGTCATAAGACTTATACAAATTTGGTTAATACAATGTTTATTCTCATATAATAATATATTATTGATGTAATTTTCTCTTTCAATATCTCTATGACACGTAGTTAATGTAGGATTTGAGGAAATTCATCACCATCTCTTTTCTTATACTTTTTAAGGAAAGTTGTTGTGCCTTCTAAAAAACAATGGTAGCACTAGTGACCATAATTTCTTCCTCTAATTTATGGCCATCCTAAAGAATCTTGCAATACAAACATAAATATCACTATTAATATTAGAAAAAGGAATAGGGCTACATAGTTATGATGCATTTACATTATTACTTATAGTGCAAGGCATAAGCAAGTCTCTTATAAATAGTCGAAAACCATACAGGCAATTATAAATCAAATATAATCAAGGCATAACCTTCACAAGTTAATAGCAAATATATCAATAAGAAAGACAATATAAAGGGATTAAGGACACAAAAAAATGAATTGAAAACAACTCCTAGCAAAACGCATGTCAAACTTAAGAGGCATAGTTCACAAGACAATCTGGCAGACAATTTGAAGCTTCTGTATTGGCAATTAAACTAACCTTCTACTTACTAGGTTGTTATCCAATCGGTAACTAAGGATTCAAAATAATTGGATATCAATAGTAGAATAATAGGGAGAGACA
Organism: Talinum fruticosum; assembly: GCA_021018815.1. Taxonomy (NCBI): domain Eukaryota; kingdom Viridiplantae; phylum Streptophyta; class Magnoliopsida; order Caryophyllales; family Talinaceae; genus Talinum; species Talinum fruticosum. Next base: position 3,183,641 of record JAITYX010000067.1, read on the forward strand.
AAAAAAAACACTAAACACATGATGATAGGCAAAATATTTGGCCTATCATTCTTTCGAAGTCATTGATTATTATAATCTCTCACACACATTGTTACCTACCTATTCACTGAATTATACCATAATTCAGGGACCTAACTAATCAAAATGTGAGGTTATTAATATATACTCCATTTGATTCTAAGAAAATTAGAAGGAAAGAAAAAAATGTGGAAAGAAAAAAATGTGAAAAATGAATTTCTTTCCCTTATTTGAATTGAAAAAAAAGGAGAGAAAAAAAGTTCGATGGAAAAACTCATGGAAAATTTTGTCAATTTGGTCAATCATATTTTCCTTCCAAAATTGAAAGGAAAATGGAAGAAAAAATTCACAAAGAGAGAGAAATGAAGAAAAGAGAGGGACTTCTATTAAGAAAGACCATTAAGAATTTTCTCTCTCCTCTCATGAAATGGTGGATGGAGAAGAAAAATATAGTGACTTCAATTAATCAATGTTATTGAGTATTTTCTCTCTCCTATCCATGATAATATGGTAAATTGGTAAGAGGTTGGAAAAGGATTATAATTTTTTCCCCTCTATTTTTCCTTAAATCAAACACAAGAAAAAAAATTAATTTTCCTTTTAACTTTTTTTCCTCATCACTTTTTTTCCATTTAAATTTTCTTCCCAACCTATTTTTTAGAATCAAATAGAGCCTTAAGGCTTCATTTGATTTTAAGAAAATTAGAAGGAAAGAAAAAAAATGTGGAAAATGAATTTCTTTTCCTTGTTTGAATTGAAGAAAAAGGAGAGAAAAAAGTTTGATGGAAAAACACATGAAAAATTTTGTCAATTTGTTCAATAATATTTTCCTTCCAAAATTGAGAGAAAAATGAAAGAAAAAATTCACAAAGAGAGAGAAAGGGAGAAAAAGAGAGAACTATAGTAAGAAAGGTTATTAAGAATTTTCTCTTTCCTCTCAATTAATCAATGCTATTGAGTATTTTCTCTCTCCTTTCCATCACAATGTTGTGGATGGATAAGAGATTAGAAAAGGATTATAATTTTTTCTCTCTATTTTTCCTTGAACCAAACACAAGAAAAAAATCAATTTTCCTCTGAACTTTTTTCTCATCACTTTTTTCCAACCTATTTTCTTAGAATCAAATAGAGCCTTAAGGTACTATCCTTTTACCTTTCCTTTTACTTTTTGGAGTTTTAATGTTATTCAAGTTTTTTGTAAAACTAATACAAATATTAAACATCGTCAATCTTTGCTTTTGTCAAATAAAGTTAATATTGTATCAAGTAGTATCTGGAGATGTAGTATTTGAATAAAATCTTTCAAGGGTCAAGTCCTTTAAAATTTAGAACAAATTATGCCCCATTTCCCAATTGATTTGATACTACTCACATACTATATGAGATTTGCACTGATTTCATATGTTCTTTTTTAAAGGGATAAATGATCTATTCATAATTAATTTCGATATGAAAAAATTATAGGAGTATCTAGATGAATGAAAGCCACATACATGCTAATTATATGCTGAAGTATAGAATGCCAACTGCTCATTTCAAAATGGATTAACGGTCAATTGTTAATAAAATGAATCTATAATCTATAATATCTATAAATATTATAAAAGAAAAGTAGGGTTAACTAACACCAAATTGATTAATGAACTAAAATTGGATATAGAGCATTGATCTTAGACTATGGTTCATCCCGACCGTTAAAAAGGAACATAAATTTGTTTTTTAAAAGAGTTGATTGCTAACATATCACAATCACCACCTATCCCATGTTTCTCTCTCTCTCTCTCTCTCCTCTCGCTCCCCCTCCACATCGCAAAAACCTCTATGTTTGTATGTATGTGCGTACACGCGCGCGTGCAATCGTGTGTGTGACAACCGCTTTCTTTTTTATGGTTCCGTTTTTTCTCACTCGTCACTCCATTTCTCTACTCCTTGTTTCTCTCTCTCTCTCTCTGCCAGTTCTAATAGTGGAGAAGCTTGGGTCAAAACGATTCATGGATTTTTCTAATTTTTTCTAATTTATTTTTATGAGTTATATTCAATCTACTAAATTTTCGAATTGCATCTTAGGTGGGTGAAAACACAGGTGGTTGAAATCTCATGATAATTAGGCATATGGTTTCAATTGAATCTCAAATAGCAAACCCCAACTTTTTTTCAAAAATAAGAGATTTATCCTTCTTTATAAGTGCTCTTCCCATCGAGGACCTCATTGCCTCTTCTCTCCTTTCTTTCTTTTTTGTCTGAAATTTTCAACTTTTTGCTAATTCTATTATATATTTATTCATTCATCAAGAGATTTTGGGTTCTTGATTCTAGGGTTTTCTTAGTTCTTCATAATCTACCAGATTTTGGGAAGGGGGAGGGGATTTGACAAGCAAGAAATTTTTTTCTTCATTTTAGTTAGTACCTTGGTGGAGTATGGGATTGGGGGAGTTGAAGGATTTCGTGAATAAGGGGAGGGTGTTGGTTTTGGTATTGACTTATTGTTTTTATGGGACGAGTCTGAGTAATGGATGATTTTTAGTTTTTTTTAGAGGGGGTGTTGGTAATTTTCTAGCACAATCATAAATTGAGTAATTACTTTCAAAATGGTGTTATAATAAAATCGAAATTAGTTCTCTTTACAGTTAAGGGGGAATGTATTACTAATGGAATAGTACAGAGGCTTTGGATATATGAGATAGTGATCTCTTTGCGAGTAATTTTGTTTAATTATACAATTATAGTTATTACGTGTTCAATTTTCAATTATGCAATTTTGGCTCATAGGTTAGCTAGAGGATATATTAACTTCTATATCTTACGTATTAGTATGGTGAGTTATGAGAACTTTATATTGGATCATCTATCAATAGTGTATGGACATTAATTTAACATGATTTTGGTCTTTGGTTGTGTTCTTCTTCATTTCACACCTCTCCCCAAAAAAAGCCCGTAAAAGGAAAAAAAAAAAAAGAAATTTACCAAAAAAATTTTTGGTTTTTGGGGTACACATAACCATCTTTTATTTGTTACTTTACATTAAAATTTCATATATATATAAATTCCCCCATTAGCATTACGTATCTTAATGAAGGATGCTATTAATGTTAATTGTTTTTTTATACTATTTAAGATTATAATAACTTTTTAAAAGTTTCTCTTTTTGTAATGCTCCAAACTATAATTGTCCATAAAGCTAATTTATACCCCAATTACGTTCAAGAAATATTTGGCAGCGGAAGCTAACATAAGGTGGGGCATTACCGTCGTCTCTTGTAGTAGAGACAAGGCCTAAACCCATACATTCCAAATATTATTATACATATTATATATTTATTTGCACAAATAGTCACAAGGGTTATACATTATATACATAACTTAGATAATACCAAAGTCGATCCGTTTCTTAACACATAATCCAAAATACATTTAACATCAAAAGTCAACATGCAAATCACTGCCTGGAACCAGCCTTTTAGGAATTTTTTCCTCGGTTTTCTTCTCCTCATGCAATTCCTGTTTAAATATTGGTTACTTCTCTTTCCCTAAAACAATTTAGATCATAAAACATAGAACATAAAACATAAAGTGAGTGGTTGGCTCAATACGTTACCCTTGCACTCGTAAAATAATTTCGAAGAGTTAGTGAGCGCGCGCACGATTTTAAATTCATTTAAAACTCAGCATTTAAACAAGATGCTCAATTTCTTTTTCGTAAACTTTTTCATTTTGTTTCGACTTCGCAAACATTTTAGCTTCGCCCGACACTAGGACCCCAATTTATATGCATTTATAGCCATGGCTTCGATTAAACGATTCGAGTTAAAATTTCCATTTGCCGGGAAGGCCCAATATGTGGTCTAGATTAAACAATTCAATTAAAGATTTCGATTATCGGGAAGGGCCCAATATGATTAATTCTTCCAGCAGACATTTATGAACAATTAATGATTAACGATTAATGATTAATTGGGTTCTAAAAAGTTGTAGGCCGAAATAAAAATAAACACAGTAACATTTTACATAACAATTAATGTTTAACTATTTTGGAAGGGTATAAGCAATAACGTACCTCGGTCGATAATTTCCATTTTAATTTTGAGTTTCTTCGCTTCCCGAATAATCGTTCCTATTGATTTTCTGTTTTCAAACATAAATTTAATATTTGCATTAATAAACTTATTAGTCTTTCTTATATCTATTTTTGATAAGATTTTACATTTTTATCTGTTGTATCTAGTTTTAATAAATTCCTCATCTCCAAGCCACTTACGCTATTATCCTCTTCCTAATTACATATTCAACTCCATAAAAACCATAATTAATTCTAATTAAACCTTCAAATGCATTTTCATCCATTTTTTTTTTCAAGGATTAACATACTCAAATTTAATTAATTTACTTTCCTAGCATGCCTTTATAACTTAAACAATGCCCGCACAATCAAGCAATTAACTCATGCTCATATAGAAAATTAAACAAACCTATTCACAATTATGAATAACCTAAATTAATCTCCAATACCAATTTAGCACATAACAAACCCAAAAATCCAATTTCACATATATCCATATTTCCACTCCCCAAATTTCATCTAAATCTACCACAACCAAACAATTCATTCATACTCATATAGAATTTATACAAGCACATCTACAATTATAAAGAAACCCCCAATTAATTTCCAACTCCATATCAACATATAATAAACTCTAAATTTAATTTCATTTGCTCCCATAATTCCTTCAATTCCGCCACATTCAATTCCCAATGCATAACTACTTGTCAAAATATTCCAATTACAATATGAATTTGTGATAAAATTACTTAAAATTTAGGATTTTAGAGATATACCTCAAAAGGGGTTAAATGTGGAATTGGGTGGTGGAGCCTGGCGATGGAAATTCGGTGGCTCAGGCGCCACGGAAGGCGGCGATCGGCGGCCAGGGAGGCGGCGGGCTATCTTCCCCGCTTGACATGAAACAGAGAGAAGAAGGGAGAGAAAAAGGTGCTAGCGATAGGGGAGCGGTAGCAGCGCTGGCGTCCGATTGGGTGGTGGTAGTAGCGACCGGCGAGGCCCGACTAGTGGTGACAGCAATGACAGGGGAGGAAGAGGGAGTATAGCTGGGGAGGTGAGAGAGACATGGAAGATAAGGTTAATCCCCCTCATTACTGATTTTTTCCCAATTCCTCTACAACCATCATTCATTTTTTATTCTTTTTTTTTGTTAATATTAATATCTTCCGACCACATGGTTAAATATAAAACCATACATTTGGTAAATTTTATTTGTTGTTATAATAATTCTTTATTTATATATCATTTTATTTTTTTGCTTATTATTTTAAATATTCGGGTTCAGAATAAAATTTTGCATTATTCGAACATACATACATTTTGTTGTACAAAGGTAAATTTGTACGAATTCCGCGCTATTATTCGCGATTATCAAATTTGTTCGCATCTTTTATTTTGATTTCGAGTTTTTTTTTACGCGGCTCAATGCTTTTAAACAATATTAAGATGATAAAATACAAATTTAAAGTAATTAAATACAATTAAGTTTCGGGTGTTACATCCTCCCCCTAAAAAAAGGTTTCGTCCTCGAAAATTTTGAAACAGATGGGGGTTACAATTTCTCATCTCATCCTCTATTTCCAACGTTACTTCGAAATCCCATGATAGGTTCAAATGACTTTAACCAAAGGTGTCACTTTCTTGTGCAATTGTTTAACCTTTCGAACCATGATTTGTATAGGTTGTTCTTTGTAGGTTAAACCTTTTTCCTTCAATATTCAGTAGTTCTTACATGATTGTGTGTTGGTTGTGTCATAAACATACTTTCGAAATTGAGAAATATGAAACAGATCGTGTACGTGTTGTAGTTCCAGCGGCAAAGTCAGCCGGTAAGCAACAAGATTAGTTTTCTCGATGATCTCATAAGGCCCGATGAAATGGGGACTCAATTTCCCCTTTAAATTTTTGTGCCCCTAGGGTGAATAGAGTACCTTATATTGTGTTCTTCTGCTAATATTTTCTCTCTTAGTTCCATCTTTTGTGGCACACTTATTCTATTTTGAAACCTTATAATTCTTTGATCATCCTTATGAAAACCCAAGGCCCTTCCTTTATTTATACTTTCTTCGATTCTTCCAATCTCATCGTCCCCAAATTGAGCTTATTTACTCTCATCCAAAAGTGTGGGTTGGATAGATAAATTTCCGCCTTCGACCCATAGGGAAACATGAGTTAAATTTCCATACTTTTGTTTTTCAAATCCCTTACAACCTCTACACAAATAACTCTTAAAGTGTTCACATCATGATGCGAGCTTCGGACTTGACACATCAATCACAACGTTAGTCTTCCCTAGGTGATAATATATTTGCATATTATAACCCTTAAAAGAACTCCAACTACACCTTAAATGTCGCAGATTTAATTCTTTATGGGTGAAAATATATACTTGAGGCTTTTATGGTCGGGGAAGATTTGGCATATACTTTCATAAAGATAATGTCTACAAATTTTCAATGCAAAATTGTTGTAACTAATTCAAGATCATGAGTATGATAATTCTTTTCATATGATCTTAATTGCCTAGAAGCCTATGCTATAAACTTTCTATTTTACATTAAGAGGCGCTTTATCCCTTATCTAGATGTGTCACTTGTAAATGGTAAATTCTCCACCTTCCTCTAGTAAAGCCAAAACCCATGCAACGTTAAGTCGTTGCTTTAGTTCTTAGAAAACGACTTCACATTTATCATTTCATTTAAACTTTGTTGTTTTCCCCAAGAAGCAAAACTACTCATGAAAAATCCTGCAAGAATCTCTTGTAATATCCTGCCATTTCTTGAAACTTCGAACTTTTGCAATGTTAGTTAGCCTGAGCCACTTAGTAATCACTTTTACTTTTTGTCGATCGACTTTGATTTCATCCATAGAGATTACATGCCTCAAAAAGGTCACTTCTAATAGCCAAAACTTGCACTTTGACAGGTTAACATATAATTTATGAATCCTCAAGGTTTACAGACACAATCATTAAATGTTTAGCATGTTCTTCCTTCGTCCTGGAGTATACTAAGATATCATCAATGAAGATAACAACAAATTTATCCAAGTAAGGCCTAAATATTATGTTCATTAGGTCCATAAAAGCCGTTGGAGCATTTGTTAACCCAAAAGACATGGCCATAAATTCATGATGTACATAACAAGTTTTGAGCGCCGTTTTTAGAATGTTTGCAAGCTTAATCTTTAATTGATGGTACCCCGATCCAAGATTTTTTATTTTTTTGAGAATACACTTATTCTTTACAATTGATCAAATAGGTCATCAATCTTGGGCAAAACGGTGATCTTGTTCAACTCTTTGTAATCCATACTTAATCTTAAAGTCTTATCCTTTTTCTTCGCGAGACAAGATTGCGCATCCCAAGGGAATACATTTAGCCTTATATAGTCTTTATACATCAAATTATCAAGTTGGACTTTTGATTCTGTTGTAGACATCCTATCTTGGTTCAATCTCTATTTCAAAATCGATTTCCCCTTTTGGGGTAACCCAAGAATTTTCTCTCGAAAAGAAAAACATCGTGAAACTCTTTAATTTTAGGAATATCCTCAATTTTTATCTCCTTCTTCCCTCTTGTTACAAAGCATATATAAGCTCCATTTCCTTGCTTAACAAGTCATCTAATAATTCTCGGTGATACCATAGGACAATCCCCAACTCCTTTTGAACCTAGAAACAAGACTTCTCTCCCTTTTGTACTTTTTAAGGATACGTTCTGTGATTGACAATATCTTTTTGATCCATATTTGGATGACCAATCCATCCCCAAAATAATATCAACTCGATCGATCAAACTGTATCAAGCCACCCACGAAATTTTCTTGAATCGGAGTAATAGGATAATTTTTATACATAATATCGCACCTTATTGTTTGGCACGTGGGCAAATTTACATATAACTCTATGGGGCACATATTCTATTCTAAGCCTATTTGAGATGAAGCTTATGATGAAATAATAGAGTGCGTAGCTCCTAAATCAAATAAGACAACAAATGGTACTGAATGTAAAATGAGCATACCGAGTTACGATCGTTCCCGAGTCGGTGGCTTGTTTTCTCGCTCATCACATAAGCTCTCGCCACTTATCTATTGCTCGAAAATGTTGTTGATGCCTTTGTAATCTTTTTAGGTTGACCCGAGCCTTTGCTGGCTTGAGAAGGTCTGGTTGGGCAATTTGCAATTAGATGGCTTGGATCGCCACACCTGTAGCGAGCAATTAGTCCCAACCCAAGCAATCTGTAGTATCATGATTTGTCCGACCATATTTTGAGCATTGCTTCTTGGACATAGTTGAAATTTGGGGTTTAGTTCCCAAATTAGCTTGCTTCTTGCTTGGTGTTTCTTCCGAATGGTTTCTTTTCTTATTTCCTCTTTTCTTAAAGGTATTTGGGCTCAACATTCGCAACTCTCTTTTTACTTGCTCCACTTCGACTGCCCGTTCATACAATTCTTGACTTGTTTGTATAGGTAGCCCCTCTAGTTGATGCCTAATATTGAGAGATAAGCCCTCTTCAAATCTTACGATCCTCATACGATCAATGGCTACATACTCGAGGCAAATCTAGATAGTTATGTAAATTTGCTTGCATACTCCGTCACCATCATATTCTCTTGTTTTAATTTCAGGAATTCCTTTTGCTTTTATTTTTGTAAGGACACTGGATAAAATTGGGGTGAATTTGTCCTTTTATATTTCCAACACGCACTAAATGTTTTTTGTTAGTTAAATATTTTTTATATCTAAAAATAAGGTGGTTAAAAATTATTATTAATACTTGGAGGGTTAAAAAATTATTTTCAAAAAATTGGAGGGAGGTAAAGGTTAATGAATACCTCTAAAATAATATAATACATTAATCATTTTATTATTTTTATCAAATTATTTAATTAATTAACGAATCTCAAATTAATTTAATTAAAAAATTATATTTATAAAATATTTCAAGTAAAACTCCATTTATAATATTAACTATTATGGAAACACTAAGATGAGTTGCTACCATTGATAATAGGAACCAAAAAGAACAACTCATTGCCCATGTGGCACTTGGAGTTGGAGATAGCCTTAAAGATAGTCTCGGTTCCTCCATGGAGCAAATCCATGTTCCAACTTCTCCACCACCAACTCCTTTCATCCCCTTTTTTTTTCCTTTTATACCTCCTCTATGGCCTATGAGCAACTCCCCTTGAGGTACAATCATGGAGATAGCATAATAAGTTGTATCGGAACAAAAAGAATTATCAAAGATGTGATAAAATAAAAATAATCACATTCACAACTTAAATTTCTTTTTACCAACTAAATTGTTGAATATGTGGAATATATGAAATAAATTTGGGACACTAACTATGTTCTTCAGCTTTATTGCGCATTTCCCAAATGTCGTTGAGCTATAGTACAACTCTTTGAAACAATTATCCATTTGACATGATATGCTACACTTGTAAATAAAATAGTCATGATATAACACTATGAAATTTCATCATCGATTTATCCCCAAATCAAAATAAACATATTTTATATGATAAAAGTCCTATCATCTTTCACAATATACCATATTCACCTCACATTAAGGCGAGATATGAAAGTCACACTATAGTGAGAGGCTAAAACTCACACTAACGGAGGGAAACATAATTCTCACGATTGAAACAAAGAGACCTATTGAAAAAAAGATATAAAACTAATAATAAATCTAATTATAACTAGAATAGGGCATTAAAAGAGAAAAATTGGAGCTTACCACCAATAATTATAATTGATAACAGCCCCTAATTAGAGAAGATAGAGACAGGTAGGGTTTTTTTTATAGGAAAAAATGAGAGGAGAGAACAAATAATAATTATTCTAGGATTAAACATTTATGATATTATGAGAAAATAAATATTAAATTGCATTAGTTTTTCTTTTGTTCTATTTTCCAAACATGCAACTTGAAAAATAAGGCAAAAAAACCCACATAAGAAAAACAAAAAGTAAGAGAATTCTTACTAGTGTCCTAGTCTCTCACCTGACATTTAAAGGTGATTTCTCTACCATAATTGTTACAGACAATTTTCTTATGATTTTAGCAAAGGAATTCATGAACTGCAGAAGGAAGAATTGATTAATATTTTGGATATGAAAAGTGTAGAAAAGTACAAAAAATATTTGGGAGCACCTACCACTGTAGGGAGTTCAAAAACAAGATCTTCGGTGTGATTAAAGACCGAATATGGAAAAAATCAACGGATGGAAGGAAAAATTGCTTTCACGAGCTAGAAAGGAGGTCCTCCTCAAATCAGTAGCTCAAGCCATACCAACGTAGTTAATGAGTGTTTTCGCCTACCAAGTACTCTCATTGATGAAATTCATGGAACCTTTGTCCGTTTCGGTGGAGGCAAAACCCGAGTAGATGAGGTATGCACTTGGAAAAATTGGCTTTCATTATGTGTCCCAAAATTTCTTGGTGGATTGGGGTTCCATAATATGTAGGTTTTCAATGAGGCGTTGTGGCAAAACAAGTCCGGCGGTTACACTTCGAACCCTCTTTTTTTTAACCATGTGTTGCAGCAAAAATATTTTCCAAACTCATCATTTACGGATTCTTACTTGGGGCACGGTCCGAGCTTTTCATGGAGATCTATCTAAGGAGTGAGAGCTTGTTGAAAGAAGGCCTATTGTGTGCAGAGTGGGGAGCAAAGTGGGGAGTGGTGAAAAAATCGGAATCTGGGCGACAATTGGGTAATTGACGAACATGGGATGAAGAATATGTCCCCCCCAAACTACGAAATTCACTATGTCAAGGACCTAATTCAGCTGCTTGATAATGCCTGAAATGTGGAGCTAGTGAGCAAACTTTTCTACAAGAAGGATGCCAGTGCCATCTACAGCATCCCCTCGGCGAAAGGGCAACCGAGGATGAACAGTCCGGGCTTACTCAAACAACGAAACCTTCACATTCCACTTAGCTTACCTACTAGGCCTCTCTATAACTCAAGCTCGGTTTAATGAAGTCTGGCCAAAAATTTGGGAAATAAAAGTTATCCCCAAAGTCAACCATCCGATGTGGCGGTTGTCAACGATGCAATCAGGGGCTGAAACCGTTAAACATGCGCTCATTACTTGCAAAGAGGTGATAGACGTGTAGGTTAATCTATGCCCCGAAGGGCTGGTGTTAGCTCAACGAGGCCATGGAAGAGAAGGAAATTCTTAGGGACTGGATGAACAAGCTAGAAGTAGACAAGCACCAAGTAGCGACAATGGCGATTTGGGTTTGTTGGAAGGAACATAACAATGTCATCTTCAATGGGAGAAAGACCCCAAGCATCTTTTTAAAGGAAAAGGTTACGAAGGCTGGTAAAAGACATCAACGAAGTTGAGGCAACTAAGCAAAGGCACACCAAAGCAAACCAGATTCAAAGCTCGAATCGGTGGAAAAGTCCGGGACCCGAGTACGCAAAAGTAAACGGTGATGCATCCCTGGTGGAAGAGGGGTAGATATGAGTAACGAGTGGTTATCGGGGATGCCTAGGGAGATGTCCAAATTGCATCACGGAAATGCCTTAAGGCTAGATAGACGGCAAGGGTGGTTGAATGCAAAGTGACGTGCTTTGGAGCTAGGATGGCACTTCGATTTGGGTTCAAAAAGGTTATGTTGGAATCGGACTGTCTTTTGATCATCACGAGGGCTTCAAATTTAATTGATTTCCTTAGCGACTTTGATTTGATTCTTTAGGACTTGCTTTCTATTTGTGATTTTTTGAAGTTTGTTCTTAATCACATGTTAAAAGGGACGAGAACTTGGTCGCCCACCATCCGGCTAGGGTGGACCTTAGAGGGAGTGAGGAGAAGATATGGGTAAATTCATGCCCAAAAGAGACATCCTTGTTTATATTTATGGATTACTTTTCAATTGAATGAAAAGGCCCTCACCCCCTTTTAGAAAAAAAATATATAAATTAAAGACAATTTTCTAATCTCATTAATGATATGTTTAAATCTAGCAATCGGGTCATTCGAGTCGGTTTCGGTTTGGGTTAGTTCGGTTCGGGTCATTACGATTTGGTTGTTTCGGGTTGGGTTGGGTTCGGGTCGGTCGACTTCGGTCAACTTATATTTGATTAAATAAACTTATCTTGTAGAAACAAAACAATTTGACGAAAAATATTTGAGTCGGGTTTAATTCGGGTTCGGCTTCATGTTGGGTTCAAGTCATATCAATTTCGTTTTTTAAGTGTCGGGTCGAGTTCGATTCGGTTCAAATTTTGTGTCATTAATTCAAGTCGGGTCACTTTTGATAGTTTTAGATATGTTATATGTTACGAGAACCCGACCAGACCGGTTCGACCGGTTCAACCAAGAACCGGGAAGGGATCCGGTCCGAACACGCTAGTTAGCCCATTTGAGCATTGAACCGAATCAGCTCGGACAAAACCACTCCACCCAGCTATGGTCCGACCCAGCTGAATCGCGGGTGGACCGAAATTATAAATATTAATTAAAAAATATAAAAACTCAAATCTTTGAGTCAATGGTTAGGTTCATCCATGGATTTTTGGCCCATTTAAGCGTTCTCGAGCTTTCTATTGCTAAGACGATTAAAGTTCGTCCATCGCGGAGAAAGAAAAGTATAAGATAGAGGAGAAGGGGAGATGTAGACAAGCTGCTGGAGGAGCGAGACGGAGGAATAGATTCTTATTACTCTCATTAGAAGATGAAGAAGATATGACACAGTGACAACAATACTCGAGTAAAAGATGAAGGAGAAGAGTTGCTTGAGGAGAAGAAGTTCAATTGAGGGGAGGGGGCTCTATCTCTCCCACCCGCTCTCTGTCTCTCTCATTCATTCTCTCTCCAACCCTAATTGAGTGAGGGGGTCGGCGTATGCAAAAGAATGAATTAGAGGGTTTTAAAATAGCTAGGCTTTTAAGGGGGTGTTAAAAGTAGGTAGATTTTTAAGTTTTCTTTTCCTAGAGGCAAAAAGTCCAAAAAAAAAATTATCCAGAGGTAAAAAGCCTAAAAATTAAGACTTATCTAACCTGGTTCAACCGTCAACCGATTTAATCCGAGTTAAACAAGTACGATCGGTAGAACCATTGACCCACTTTAACAAACGGGTCGATTCACCGGGTCGGTTCTCTTAACATAGGATATGTTTAGACTCTAAATGTTACAAAATTAAAACCAAAAGGAGGATGAATAATAAACACATCTTTTTTCTTTTTCTTAAACGAAAATACGTCTTTTTCCTACATTTGGATTGTGCAAAGCCCATGCCTAAAGACAACTAGGGCTTACCACGGCACAACCGCCCTACATTTGCATGTCATACTTATCCCCTTGAAAACAATGCCAAGTAATTAATAAGCTTCACTCAGCGTCGAAAGATCCGCTAATACGAGAGTTTTCGAGCAAATGTAAGTCTAATATTGAATAAACATTACTTAGACAAACAAAAGCAAAGCACCAAATAGTAATCCTTTCATGCTATGTTACGAAAATCGGACCGGACTCGGACCGGCCGATTCAACCGATCGGACCGGACTAGACCGGCTGGTTCAACCGGTCGGACCGGGACCGGTCACTTTAACGGACGGTTTAACATGTAAACTTGTTTAAGTAATCGAACCAGAAAAAACCAGTCTGAACCGGTCAACCCGCTCAACTCGGATGAACTAGAGAACCCGCAGTTCGACCATGATTTAAAAACATAAATCTAAATCTCTCATTGGTCCTTACTCACTCAGTCTTTCCTCTCTCTCTCTCTCTCTCTCTCTTACGTGTGTTGGTCTCCATCTCATCTCCTTGCCTTGCCTCGGTAGTGCTCTCTTTCTCTCTCTCTCTCTCGGTGTTGGCCTCCATCTCCTCTCCTTGCCTTGCCTCGATGGTGCTCACCGGTGTCTCTACTTCTTTCCGCTCTGGATCTGTTGGTGGTGCTTCCCGGGAGATAAAAGGAGATAGATGGCCTGAGCAAGAGGAGTATAAAGGGGAGAAGGAGATAAGAAACAATGAGAGATAGAGGAGCAGAGAAAAAGTAGAGATGGAGTAAAGAAGGTGAGAGAAATGGTTCGGTCCTCATCTAGAGAAGAGAAGAGACGAGCACTAATAAGTAGTAGAGGGTTAGGGAAAAAGGCACGAGAGGAGAGAGAAAAAGGGAAAAGGGTCAAAGTGTATGCAGCATAAAAAGAAGACTCATTCAAGTGGATGTTTAACTAGGATTTTACTTTAGTTTATTTTTTAAAAGTTTTTTTTAGTGAATGTCATAAATGGGCCTTTTCTTTGATATGTTAGTTTTTATGTTTTTTTATAGAATATGATATTTTTTTATTAAATATAGAAAAGATAATAACAACGAAAAATAGTTGAAGACAGAAATAATTTTGTGGTCAACCAGGTTGTAGCATTGAAAAGAAACCTCTAGAGAGAGGTGAGAGCATCTAGTGAGAGAAGAACCCTAGCCGTCCTACTTTTTTTCGTCAATGGCTCTCAAAGAGCCAAAGCCACCTGATCCTTTTGTTCCTCCCCTTGATGCCCTTCTTTACCCTAATACGGATATCGAATCAATTGGTTCTCCTTCCGATTGCCTTGAGCGAAGTTTCTACCTCCTCCCCGGGCTCTTCTCTCGTCCATCTTGTGTCTACTTCCCAAGGATCTTTCATGTCGATTTCCGTATTTCCTTCATGTCCTTAGTGTAGGTAGGCTCGATTTGAGCCATTTAGTTCTGTTTCAACACGATCTCACTTGTTCCGATCTCGAAGATTCGGTCGATGAATTCTTTAGATCGATAAAAATTAGGGTCATCGTGGCTGTTTTTCTGGTTGGTTTTGATGGGAAAGATGCGATTTTCATCTTTGTCCGCATTCAATCTACAATTTCAAGATTGGTATGCGCATACTTGCTTTATCCAAGAGTCAAATTGATAGCCCTTCAATTTGGATGCCAAATCTACTCTCGATCTTTGTTGCCTTTTCGCTACACCTAGTCTCGTTGTCGAGACTCATGATCTCGCCCTCGGCCAAAATTTGCTATGCCTCCAGAACCTCTCGCCTTCGTTGTTCTTCGATCTATACCCACTAGATCCGTGCCGATAATGATGTCAATTTTTGGGTTGTTTTGGTGTCCACAAAGATCCCCTTCTACTCTTCCGAGTAAGGAGTTGGTGAACTACACCCATGGCTAGCCGGTTTATCTCTTTGTTGATTTCATGGTTGCTATGCTCAGTGATTCGGCAGTTTTATATGATTTCAGATTGGTTCCCATCCAGTTTCTTTCTCTTCGATTTTGATTAGTTGGCATCACTTCGGGTATGTTTCTAGGCTACATCTCTCCACTTTTTTTCCACTTTTTCCTTCCCGCTTATTGTTTTTGGAGATGGATTTAGCCATGTTTCTTTGGTATGATACTACTTCGGTTCTGAATTTTATCATTTTTGGTTCTATTATGATTCAACTTCGGGTTAGCTATTATAGCCTGGATGACTTTCTTTATGTGGTTTGGTTATTTTGGATAATTAATGTTTTTGCTCCTGAGCTTTGTCCTGTTAAATTCATGACCGAGGCTATCGTTAATCGGATCTGGAAGGCTCATGTGATGTTTTTGATGGATGTACTTGCGCTTCTTCTTTAGTTACCAGTTATTATTGATTGTATATTATGGCCGATAGGAATTTCAGGCTTACCCGAAAGTCCCAAGGCTCCTTGTCCGACCGCCCTTACAAGGGCTCGTATCTTGCTCTGCAAGTGGATTGTCTTCTGCTGTTTTGATTTCCCTTGGATATGGCTAGTGTCCACTGGCTTGATTGACGAGATTAGGGATATGATCCAGCTCATTTGGTTACCAAGTAGTGGTGATGAAGATTTGGCTTTGTTTATGTTTGCTATGATCGAAGCTTTGGCTTGGCTGGTTGAATTTTAAGAGACAAACCAGTTTTAGTTGGTTTTTCTTGGAGTGAGTTTTGTTGGCTCTTTTGTTGGAGTTCACCTAGTTTGCTTGGTTCTGGTATTGTCTTTTTTGGTATATTTGGCAGGCCTATTTGTATTTGGGCTTCATGGATCTACTTGTTTACTCGGCTCACCCTAGTTTTCGTGAGGTTCTTGTAGTTTGTGTACTTTGGCCTACGATTATTTTCCTACTCTGGTGGTTTCTCATGATGAGCAGAGTGATTTTATTGCTTGCTGGTTTGTGTTTAGCTACTAGAATGGTTCCTTTGCATATCTCTTTGTTGATATGGTCTTTTTATGTGCCATTTCTCAACATTTCACAGCTCCTATGATGAACTTCTCCTTTTCCTTCGATTGGATTTAAACAACATATACTCGCGCGATTTTGCTCGATGTTCCTTTTAATACTATGGTGGCTTCGCGGTTTCTCTGTATTGTCCCCTTTTTAGTTGGAAGCCGGATACCGCCTTACCGCCTAGTATTTTGAATGTCCATGATGAGATAATCTATCTATCCGAGACTATTCTTTTCATGACTTTTTCTCTCGCTTGTTAGACGATTTTTGTTGGCTTCGCAGGTTCTTTTCTTTTTGCTATTGAGGTGTTCTTTAGTTTTGAGCTGGTTTTTTAGTTCCGATTAATTGTTTTTGAAGACTCGGACACTGCTCTATATCTTTCACGAGTCATGCAAAAGGAATCGGGTATAACGATGTCATTCATATAGAGTTTTGATTCCAAGGCATTCTCTGTGTCTTAGAAACTTACTTGAGTTAAATAGTATCTTCTCTATGCGATTCGGCCTTCACATATCTCTTTCATCGCTTTTCGGTTAGCGACTCGAAAACCGGTTCTTTATTCCGAGTCCACTCTCACTCGGATTAATCGCATTTTGAATATACCGAGTATTCAGTTGTTTCTCACTCAGAATCGACTTGTGGTTATTTACTCTATTGTTTGCATAGTCGGCATTCATAGTTCATTTCATGCTTAGTCTATATCAAGTTCTTTCCCACTACGATAATCGCTATAGAACGTGTTTCTTTACTTAAGACTAAGTCATATGGAATTCGAGTATCATGGATATTAGACTCGAGAAAATTCCATTTCTTTTCGACTCGAGATAATCAATTGCGTAATTTTTCAAAATTATTTTGTTATACTGTGTCTAACCTTGGACCAAAGTATTTTATACTTTGAGAACCGAAGGTGTTTTACTTTTGTAGGTTATTCAATCGAGGATATCTTTTCAAACTACAAAAGTAGCCGAGCTTCGAACGTCAAATCACCAGCGAGATATGGCTTTTCACCTTCCCTGCTTTAGTCTCGGAAGATTGTGTCGAAGTTGTACTGCTTCCATATCCGGAAAAGCTGGAACGCCAAGCTTAACGGTGGGTCTCACCACATTTATCAAGACACAACCGATGGTTTTGGGACTTCCAAGAGAGTTAAACCGTTGTCCAACGTCCATATTTCAACGGATACTTTACGAGTGACTCGGAAAGCCTTTCACAACGGTCACGAGAGGACTCTCGGTCAGCGAGATGAAGATAACGGCTACTCTGCCTGGTCTTCTATAAAAGAAGCCACTTCACAAGACTTGAAGGTTGCCGAACATATTGTCAATACACTTACTTGATCAAAGTTATTGTATTTACTTTCAATCTTCAACTTACAACTCCCACTCAGTAATTCATTACTTTCGAGTTGTAAGGTCTTGTACTTAGTTACAAACTCTTCTTACATTCTTTGTGAGGTCCCTTGACTAAGGCTGTAAAGGTTAATTCAGCTTAGTTGTCCCTAGCTGTAAGGGTTATCTCAGCTAGGAAGTACTAGATCGAGATAAGGTAACTTCGAGTCTAGGAAAACTTGTATAGAGTTGTCCAAGGGAGCAACTCGGGTTAAGTCAGTTCACGGTATTTTGTGGACTCAAAATAGTGGATTTGACTTCGTGTCCGGATTGACACGGGCCGTGGTTTTCTGCCCCAGGAGGGTTTCCACTTAAAATCTCTGTGTTCTCTTTACGAGTTCATTCTAGACTCGAGACGACCTTACTTGTACTTGTTTATTCCGATTCATTACTTTACGAGTCCAATCTTTTCGACCTCGTGTTTAGACTCGAAACTGTCTTTACCTCTTTTCGTCAAAAAGAGTGTGTTTTCGCAAAGATTTCTCTATCACCCTATTCACCCCCTCTAGGGTGACTCGAGACTCTCCCGAGCAAACCTTCAATTGGTATCGAGCCTAACTTTTCAGAAAGGATCTAACAATCCAAAGGTTTAAAGATCGGATGACTCATAACACTCGGAGAGTTCGACGAAGGATGATCTTCCAACGAGGCCACCAAAATTCAAAGGTTCAAACTTTGGTCACTTGGAAGAAGCTTATGGAATGTTTCCTCATGGATCATGATGAAGAAGTATGGGAAATCATACAACAAGGAAACTACATTCCAATGAAGACAGATGAATTCAGAATCCTTCCTAAGACAAAGGCTGAGTTCACGCCGGCGAAGCGAGAGAAGTTCGAAAGAACTTCAAAGCCATGAACATCCTCATGTGCGCCATAAGCTCGAGAAGAATATAATCGAGTCTCTGCCTGTGACTCTGCTAAAGAGGTGTGGGACACTCTGGTCAACACTTACGAAGGTACAAGTCGGGTGAGACAAGCAAAGATCAGCCGATATCTTCACAAATATGAGCTTTTCAAAATGGAGCCGAAGAGAACATTACTCGGATGTTCATACGTTTCACTGAGATCACCAACAATCTCAAATCTCCGGGAAAGAAGATCTCCCATGAAGAAATGTGTCGAAAAATTCTCGAAGCCTACCCAAGAGACGATGGGGTCCTAAGGTGACTGCCATAGAAGAGGCTCAGAACCTCTCACTCTTGAAGCCGAGACGAGCTCATCGGAAAGCTTCGACTCATGAGATACACTTGGAAGAAGAAGATGCTGAGGGTACTTCCAAAAGGAACATTGCGCTTAAAGCCTCGGAATCCAAAGAAGCAATTCCGAGCTCCTCCGAATCGGAAGATGATCCCATGGCACTCATTGCAAGAGGCTTCAAGAAAATGATGAAGCACAAAAGATGGGACAAAAGACCAAAAGAAGAATTCTACAAGAAAGACAAAAGAGATAGAAAAGGTAAGTTTTCTTCTCCTTCAAAGTTATCTCTGTCTAAGAATTCCGGATGTTTTGAATGTGGCGGCAAAGACCACATAGTCAAGGACTGTCCAAAACGAAGACGGGACAGGGAAGAAGAAAAAGGCCATGATGGCAACATGGAGCGATGAGGAATCATCCGAAGACGACGAGGACTCGAGATGACTCAAAGTGTCTAATGGCGATCAGCGACTCGGAAGGCGAAAAAGAGTCGGACTCGAACACGAGACTCGAGATAATGAGGAAGCCGATCCTCAAGAGGTAATAAACTACTTCCTCAAATTCTCCAAAGTTGATTTAGCTAAATACATCTTTACTTTGGAAGAAAAGTCCAATTCGATTCTTCTCATTTCAAGGAACAACTTGAGTCAATCACTTCGAGAGCACTTCTTTAAAATACGAATTGGAAAAGCTGAGACTCACACTCGGAGAACTCAAGACAAGTGCTCAAACTAATGAGGCTGAGTCCGAGTTACTCAGAAAAGAAAATGAGCGAGCGAAACGAAGCTCACTGAGTCTCAAGATCCGGTTTTAAAGTTTACTCAAGGACAGAAGAACCTTGATATGCTCTTAGGTTCACAATGTGTCTCTTTTAGAAAAGAAGGTCTTGGTTTCAACAAGGAGGAAGAATCTAATTCTTACTCGGAATTGTTCAAAAGGATTCCGAAGCTGTTAAGTTCAAAAAGGTTGAGCATGGTCCCATTCACAAAAATGAAAGGAGGATTAAACCCGGACCTATTTACAAAAGGAAACCATTTTCCTCTGTTGCAAAAGGAAAGGTTTTTAAAAGGAAAGAGACACGGACTCGGTTCTCCGAGAAGAAGAAGACTCGAGAATCGAGACTAAACCCAAAGTCATTCAAATCTGGGTTCGAAGCACCTTCTTCCTCGGAAAAGGACCACGAGTAAGGAATGTTCTTGGGTTCGTTAGAGGAAGTGAGAAGGGTTAGATTCTCTCTGTTTTGCGGGTCTCTCGGAAAAGATCAAAGGGCACTGGTACTGGACAGCGGATGTTCTCGACATATGTCGGGTGACCAAGGACTCTTTTACGAGCTGGAGTCATATAAAGGAGGAAAGGTGACCTTTGGTGATGACGGCAAAGGCAAGATAGTGGGCATTGGGAAGATTGGTAATGAAAACAATCTGGTGAGCCCGAGTCTACCTTGTCAAAGGACTAAAGTACAACTTACTTAGCATCTCCCACCTTTGTGACAAAGGTCAAGAGGTAAAATTCACTCAATCCAAGTGCTACATCACGAGATAAGATCACCAAAGAGGTAAAACTTTCGGGTAAGAGATCGGGTAATACCTACATCATCCCTCTTTCGACCCAAGTCAGAATTTATCCTGTTTGAAAGCATCTCTTCAAGATGATTCTTGGACTTGGCATCGTAGATTAGGTCATATTAGCATGCATACTATCAAAAAGCTTGCATCTCATCATCCGGTTAGAGGATTACCTAGCGTGCGTTTGAGAAGGATAAAGTATGTGAAGCATGCACCAGAGGGAAACAAGTCGAGATCTTCATTCAAATCTCTGAAGACGGTTTCCACATCCAACGTGCTTGAATTACTGCATATGGACCTATGTGGCGAAATTCTGTAAAGAGTCTCGGAGGTAAATCTTACATACTTGTTATCATTGATGATTTTTCAAGATTTACCTGGGTGTGTTTTCTCAAGCATAAGAATGAAGCCTTCAAGGAATTCAGTAAGCTACGTAGAAAGATTCAAGTGGAGTCCCGGACTCGGATTCAAAAGATTCGAACCGACCATGGAAGGGAGTTCGATTACTCGGAATTCTCGAGTTTTGTGACAAGAATGGAATTTCTCACAACTTCTCGGCACCCAGAACTCCTCAACGAGAATGGAGTAGTTGAGAGAAAAAACAGAACCCTTGAAGAAATAGCAAGGACGATGATGATTGAACACAACTTGCCTTACTATTTACGGGCGGAGGCGATAAACACGGCCAACTACACTCTCAATCGATGCCTCATCGGACCCATTACGAAGAAAACACCTTATGAGCTCTACAAAGGGAGGAAGCCAAACATTTCCTATTTCGGATCTTTCGGATGTAAGTGCTTTGTCCACAACAATGGTAAGGATCATCGACCAAGTTTGATGCTCGGTCGAGACGAAGGAATTTTTCTAGGTTACTCTTCTCATAGCAAAGCTTACCGTATCTTCAACAAGAGAACTAACAAAGTGGAAGAAAGTATCCACGTAGTGTTTGATGAGCTTGAACAGGGAAAAACCAAGTGAATCTTCATACTCGGAGCTGAAGCTCGAAAGGATGATGACGAAGATGAGCTTACAAAGACTCAGAAGGAGATCACTCGAACGAGGAAGTTCATAATGAAATAGCTCAAGAGGTCGCTCGGAGCGAGCAAGTCAATGGAGCCGATCACTCGGAACAAGCTTACGAAGATCAAGCTATTCGATCCACGAACCTGGTGAATCAAAGAAGCTGGTAAAGCATTCAAATTTACTTCCAGTCATCCCCAAGAAAACATAATTTCGATATCAACGAGTGGGGTAAGAACTCGTTCTTCTCTTCATAATCTATGTGCATTCACTGCATTCATTTCACTAACTGAACCCAAAAATGCACTAGAAGCCCTTAATGAACCCGAATGGGTAGAGGCCATGCAAGAAGAGCTGAATCAATTCGAAAGAAACCAAGTCCGGACTCGACCAACCGACCTTCGACCACCCGGTTATAGGAACCAAATGGGTTTTCAAAAACAAAGCTGGATGAGGGTGGAATAGTAGTCGAAACAAGGCTAGACTTGTAGCTCAAGGTTACAATCAAGAAGAAGGAATTGATTGTGGGGAAACCTTTGCACCAGTAGCTAGAATTGAAGCCATTAGAATACTTGTTGGCATTTGCATCCTGCATGCATATTAAATTATATCAAATGGATGTTAAGTGTGCCTTTCTCAATGGTTTTATTGAAGAAGAGCTCTATGTCGAGCGACCTCCTGGTTTTGAAAACTTCAGAATTTCCAAATCATGTTTTCAAACTTCAAAAGGCTCTCTATGGTCTTAAGCAAGCCCCTAGAGCTTGGTATGAAAGAGCGAGCGAGCTTCCTGGTTCAAAATGATTTTAAAAGAGGTCGGATCGACAAGACCCTATTCATAAAGACCAAAGGGAAAGATTTTCTCATTGTTCAAATATATGTTGATGATATTATTTTCGGTGCTACTAATGAATTTACGTGCGAGAATTTTACTGAGTTGATGAGTCAAGAGTTCCAAATGAGTATGATGGGAGAACTCAATTTCTTCCTTGGGCTGCAAATCAAACAAGACAAAGATGGAATCTTTGTTCATCAATCAAAATACACCAAGGAACTACTGAAGAAATACAAAATTCAAGATGCAAAGCACGCATCTACTCCTATGAGCGACGAGTATAAAGCTCGACTCGGATGAGACAGGTAAAGCGGTAGATCGAAACTCTATCGGGGTATGATTGGATCACTGCTATATCTTACTTCAAGCGAGACCGAGATATAATGCTCGGTGTTTGCTTATGCGCACGATTTCAAGCTAATCCAAAAGAATCACATCTCAGCTGCGGTGAAGAGAATATTCGAGATATCTTGCAGGCACTCGAGAATCTAGGACTATGGTACTCCGAGAGACTCGAAGCCGACTCGGCTGGGTACTCGAGCGCGGACTATGCAGGATACAAAGTTGATCGAAAGAGCACATCCGGAGCTTGCCAATTTACGGGTCAATCCCTAATATCCTGGCACTCAAAGAAGCAAAACTCGGTAGCTCTATCAACTGCGGAAGCTGAATATATTGCCGCTTGGAGCTTGTTGCGCTCAGATTCTCTGGATAAAACAACACTTGAAGGATCTTGGACTATCTCTCAACTCGGTTCCAATCAAGTGTGACAATCAAAGCGCAATCAGTATCACTAAGAATCTGTCCGGCACTCAAAAACAAAGCATATTGAAGTCGGGTATCACTTCTTACGCGATCACTCGGAAAAGGGTGATATTACACTTGAGTTCATTCCTACTAATCTTCAATTAGCTGATATCTTTACTAAGCCTCTTGGTGAAGATCAATTTTGTTTTATTCGGAATGAGCTTGGTATGTTAAATGCTTAGTTTTGTGTTATGATTCTTGAATATTTACGTGCCATGTGCTTTCATTGTTAATAACCATTAGTTCGGTTGATCACGTGATACTTGGGCTGATAGTTATTTACGTGTTTCGAGTCACTCGAAACTTTTCGAGTCAAACTCGGACGTAAGAGAAATTTGGACATCAAATTTTACGAAGCTATCTCTAGAAACAGTGGAGAGTTTCGGATTATAATTTCAAACCCTTTTTCTCTCTCTTTCTCGAGCGCTGCGATCGAGATCATAACCGTAGATTTTAAACCGCTGATATCTCAACCGTTGAAGAAGAACCGTCACACCGGGCATTAATGATCGATGGACGAGGCTGAGTCGAACGGAGTTACTTAACGGATAGTGAACGGGCGCGCGTACTCACTATAAATAACGACTATCCATCTTCATCTCGATATTCTAAAACTCCTTCCCTCTCAAACGAAATTCTTGTCGCGGAGGTTTGCTACGTGAATAGTGTTCCCTGATCGTCCGCGGACGTCGAAGAAGCTCTCTCTCTCTCTCTCGTAAGTTTTCGATCTGCTCATCTCTCTTTCTTCTACCATTTTTCGTTATCTTCTCTTCTACACCTCATTCTCTTTCTCTTTTGAAAAGCTTCATCTTTTCTTCTCTCACCATGCCTAAAAGAGGAAACCATCCCGACTTTCGGGTTTCTTTAACCTCTAAAAAGCCTCGCACCAATAAGCCGAAAGCTCAACCCCTTCTAAACCCATTGTCACCCGGCATCTTGCTGCTGGATGACAAGTTCTTCCCAACAACCAAATTCTCCTGGTTGTCCAACATTCAAACCACCGGAGTATACCCTTTCTTGTGTTTCAGCGAGTTCATCTATCCTGAACTTATTTACGAGTTTTATACTCACCTCTCTCACTCGAAAATGTTCTAACCTCTCGGGTCCAGAACATTACTGTTCGTATCAACACCTCCCTTCTTCACGGATTGTTCAAAGTTTCTTCTCTCTTCTTGAACAGTAACCCTATCCCTTTCACTTGAAGTCGCCGACGACTTCTTTGAAAAGTATGCTAAAGAATTCCACGGGTCCGGAAAGAACTTTTACGTGACTCGGTTGAAGTCGAAGCCAGGCTTACGTGTTTCCTACTGATGAGAACCTTCTTCTCACGAGCATTCTAGCAAGGAGAACCCCAACTCCAAGCACCTCAAAGCCCTCTTCGAGATCCTGGAGGGATACGAAGTCGACCTCTTCCCCTCCATCATTGAGCGGATGGCGCTGTGCCGGCTCAACTCCAAACCAAGAAGAACACCTCCCTTCCTTTCGGTGCTCTTCTCACCCTTGTTTTCAAACAATTCCAAGTTCCTCTTCCCTCGACCCTAACGCGGTGTGCGAGGCGGCCATTGTGGTCGGCAAGAAGGAACTCCGAGGGTACGGATACCAGGAAACTAACCACGGTGTGCGGGTTCACAACTTCGGAGCTGAGGCCTCCTTCTCCACCTCACACTCGGAAATCAACCCCTCTTCCTCTTCCCTCTTCACCTGGTGGTGCCTCCACCTCCGGTGCTTCCAAAACTCTCTCTGCCCTCTTGTCCCCTGTTCTCATGGACAAGATCAACTCTGTGTCTTCGAACTCGGAGACATGGCCGGGGCTTTCAAATCTGTTCTTCGAGGTCGACCATCAACCAAAAGACCGGTCGAGTCCCAAATCCGAGAAGCGACGAGTCTCTCGTTCTTGAGATGAGGGAGGCTGGTTAAGGAGCAGAAGGAGCTGGCTGAGCTCCTCGAGAGAAAGACGGTCCAAGGCGGCTCGGGACCCGGATGACTCGGACACATCGAGGCGTCTTCGAGCCCGAGCTTGACCTCCTCGGACAGCGAGGAAGCCGAGGAAGCGAGAGGAAGAAGGCTGCAGATGCGGCGGAGGATGCTTGAGGAACCTGCGGCTGAAGCGGGCCCTTCCGGGCAAAGGGAAGAAGAGGCCTTGGCGGCTGCTCCCCAAGCTCAAATTGTTGTACTCGGCTCGAGACGGCGATGCTGAGTGGGTCGAAAGATCTCGCTCCTCCGGCGAGTCGGCCGGAGCGGCCCCCTCCAGCCCCTGAGGTCCCAAGGGAAGAACCCCTCGATCCACTCTCTCCGGGTCAGCCCCTCGGAGCTGAGCCCTTGAGAACTATTCCGGTTCTCCCTTCGCCGCGCTCAAGCACATCGTCGAGATCGTATCGGCGCCGGCGCACCTCCGCCTCCACTCGAAATCCCCTCCTTCCTAGTTGGAGCCATGCACTGAGTCACAATTCCTCGGTGTCTCCAGACTTTCTTCTTTCAAATTTTCTTTTTGTCCGGACAACTTATGTATATTATTTGTACTTTTCTCCATTCGTTTTGCTTCTTGTTTTTCTTTGAAAGGCAAGGGGAGAAAATGTAGTCGAAGCTGGTTGTCTTGTCTAGGGGAGTTCTTTCAGCCCTTGTAATTTTTTTAATGAATTGATGCATTTCCTTATTCATTTACGAGTTCTTTCTTTTACGAGTTAATGAGTTAAAGCATACTTTAATTTGCTACGATATATTGTATATTGCTCGATCTATTCAATATGCCTTACTTTTTATCAAACTACTCGAGAATCAATCTATTTTCCTCTAACAAAGTTTACTGTTTAAGTATGGAATGCCTTTCATCAAAAGGGGAGATTGAAGACTCGAGACACTGCTCTATATCTTTACGAGTCATGCAAAAGGAATCGGGTATAACGATGTCATTCATATAGAGTTTTGATTCCAAGGCATTCTACGTGTCTTAGAAACTTACTTGAGTTAAATAGTATCTTCTCTATGCGATTCGGCCTTCACATATCTCTTTCATCGCTTTTCGGTTAGCGACTCGAAAAGCTGGTTCTTTATTCCGAGTCCACTCTCACTCAGATTAATCGCATTTTGAATATACCGGTATTCCATTGTTTCTCACTCGGAATCGACTTGTGGTTATTTACTCTATTGTTTGCATAGTCGGCATTCATAGTTCATTTCATGCTTAGTCTATATCAAGTTCTTTCCCACTCGATAATCGCTATAGAACGTGTTTCTTTACTTAAGACTAAGTCATATGGAATTACGAGTATCATGGATATTAGACTCGGAAAATTCCATTTCTTTTCGACTCGAGATAATCAATTGCGTAATTTTTCAAAATTATTTTGTTATACTGTGTCTAACCTTGGACCAAAGTATTTTATACTTTGAGAACCGAAAGGTGTTTTACTTTTGTAGGTTATTCAATCGAGGATATCTTTTCAAACTACAAAAGTAGCCGAAGCTCGAACGTCAAATCACCAGCGAGATATGGCTTTTCACCTTCCCTGCTTTAGTCTCGAGAAGATTGTGTCGGAAGTTATGCGCTTCCATATCCGGAAAAGCTGGAACGCCAAGCTTAACGGTGGGTCTCACCACATTTATCAAGACACAACCGATGGTTTTGGGACTTCCAAGAGAGTTAAACCGTTGTCCAACGTCCATATTTCAACGGATACTTTACGAGTGACTCGGAAAGCCTTTCACAACGGTCACGAGAGGACTCTCGGTCAGCGAGATGAAGATAACGGCTACTCTGCCTGGTCTTCTATAAAAGAAGCCACTTCACAAGACTTGAAGGTTGCCGAACATATTGTCAATACACTTACTTGATCAAAGTTATTGTATTTACTTTCAATCTTCAACTTACAACTCCCACTCGGTAATTCATTACTTTACGAGTTGTAAGGTCTTGTACTTAGTTACAAACTCTTCTTACATTCTTTGTGAGGTCCCTTGACTAAGGCTGTAAAGGTTAATTCGGCTTAGTTGTCCCTAGCTGTAAGGGTTATCTCAGCTAGGAAGTACTAGATCGAGATAAGGTAACTTCGAGTCTAGGAAAACTTGTATAGAGTTGTCCAAGGGAGCAACTCGGGTTAGAGTCGAGTTCACGGTATTTTGTGGACTCAAAATAGTGGATTTGACTTCGTGTGCTGGATTGACACGGGCCGTGGTTTTCTGCCCCAGGAGGGTTTCCACATAAAATCTCTGTGTTCTCTTTCCGAGTTCATTCTAGACTACGAGACTGACCTGCTTGTACTTGTTTACTACGATTCATTGCATTCGAGTCCAATATTTTCCGACCCAGTGATTAGACTCGGAATCTGTCTTTGCCTCTTCTCTGTCAAAAAGTGTGTGTTCTCGCAAAGAATTTTCCATCACCCTATTCACCCCCTCTAGGGTGACTCGAGACTCTCCCGAGCAAACCTTCATTTTTGTTTTCTTTGCTTGGATTTAGGGGTCCATGGCGTACCTTGAGAGGATGAAGCGATGTCATTCGGACACACAACGACTCTTCCTGGGTTTGGAGCTGCTTGATTTGTATTATTATGTTTATTTTTGTTTTTGTTATCTTGGTGAACTGTACATATTACTCTTGTTCTATTTGCTTTGCTTATTTACATTGGGCGAGAGGAGTCCTAGTTTATAATCGAATTCCAAAGCCCTCGCTATAGCCAACCCTTTTAGGGTCCGAATCTTGCTTTGTAAGCTGAAATTGTTTACTTGCTGCATGGTTGTTTATGATTGGTTTTTGCTCGTCACCGTCTCTACAGTTGGAACTACATAATGCCAACGATTTATTTATGAAAATTGTTGCGTGGAATGTACGAGGTGCTAAAAGGCACCAAGTTAAACAAGAAGTCCCGATTCTCCGGAATAATGAAGAAAGCATTATTTTATTTTTGACTGAAACTATAACTAATGAACAAAGCACAGAGAAAATCATATCCTCCTTGGGGTTCGATTATTTTGATTATGTTCTACCTCACAATCATTGTGAGGGTATGTGGGTTCTCCGGAATAATTATAATATTTCAGCCAATGCGATTATTAAAGACAAGAGGGTTATTCACCTCTATGTACTTGATAAGAGCATACAAAAAGAATGTATTATTACGGGGGTCTATGGGCTAGCTCAAGCTATTGACAAGCCGGTATTTTGGAATCAATTACATGAAATAAATTGTTGAATTAATTTACCTTGGTGTATTATCGGGAGTTCAATGAAATGGAATGTTTAAATGAAAAAGTGGGAGGTGTTAAATCATCTCTCAACAATGTACAACATATGACAAATTTTCTTTCTAACATTCAGGGAGAATCCATTTCTACCTCTAGCAGAATATTCACCTGGAAAATTTTTTGAAAGGACATCTTATCTATGAAAGATTAGATAGAACTATTGCGCGCTCGATTGGCGGAATATGTACCCCAATTGTTCCGTCTCTCATGGGCCATTCTTGTGTTCGGATCATAGCTACATTATGTTGGCTTCTAGCCCTATTAATCGTCAACATTCTTATCGAAAATTTAGATTTCAGAATCATTGGTCGAATTACCCGAAAGTCAATAAAATTGTCAAACAGCAATGGAATGGGCACTGCGAGGACGCTTATGTACAAAGTTGTTAGTAAACTAAAGAATGTTAAATCTAAGCTTAAACTATGGGCCTTTAAAGTCTGTAGTAACTACTCTCACAAGGTAGAAAGGAATTCGAATCTTTTATAGATTGTGGAAGATAAAATCCTGTCCGATCCTTGTATTCAAAGATTATTACATTGGCAAGCTCGCTTAATCAAACAAAGGGAGCGACTACTTTTGTTTAATCGAAATATTGGGGAAAGTTTTATCCAAAAGAATGGTTGACTAAGGGTGACAGAAACTCTAATTTCTTTCATCGTAATTGTTCTTTCCGAAAGAAAAAAATAAATATAATTAGAATTAAAAATGAGTCCGGAGTATGGATCCATGATAAAGAGGATATTCAACAGAAATTTGTAACGAAATTTACTCAAAGATTTAAGTCTCAATAGGGTACTAATAGAACATGGATGTGCACTAATCCGTCGGTCCGGCTTACCAATGACGATAACAACCAGCTCATCCTTCCGATTTCTCCTGCTGAGGTCAAGACTAGCTGTTTTCAAATGGACCCAGCTAAAACTCCAAGGCCTGACGGCTTTGGCGCTGGGTTCTTCCAACGAGTATTGGGATATTATTGGTAATGACATTACTGTGTGCATTATGGATTTTTTAATAATAGAAAGTTATTAAAAGAGGTTTATCATACCTTCATTGTGTTAATATCGAAAGTTACAAGCCCTTCGCTTACTTCGCACTTTAGACCAATCAATTTGTGCAATAGTCTTTACAAGATTATTTCGAAAATTTTAGTCAATAGGTTAAGGACTATTCTACAAAGGATTGTCATCCCCTACCAGAGTGCCTTCGTACCTAATAGGGATATCTATGATAATATTATTTTGGCACATGAAGTCATTAACAAATTGGGGAATATTAAAGGGAAACAAGCTTATATTGGACTGAAATTGGATATGGAGAAAGCTTATGATAGAATTGAATGAGATTTTATCTTTGCATGTCTCAAGGATTTGGGTTTCCATTCGGTTTGGATTAACTGGATATGTGAATGTATTATTTCGGTTACATATTCAATTGTCATCAACGATGAGTCTTGTAATTTTTCCGTCCATCTAGAGGAACGAGGCAAGGTGGGCCCCCGTCGCCATATTTGTTCATATTGTGTATGGATGTTTTGGTGTATAGGCTTCATTTTGTTGCCTCGAACCCTAAATCGGGGATTGGGATTAAAATTTGTCCATAAGCCCATAAAATCCCCTACTTGTCGATGATAGCTTTTTGTTTTGTAAGGCCAATTTTGATACATGCTTCAGGTTCCATAATATTCGAATGATTTTTGTAGTCGATCCGGCCAACTTATTAATTTTTATAAGTCGGTGATTGTTTTTCTAGAAACTCTTCGATTGCAGATATGAATATGGTTGTCTCTTTGTTTAATATTCCGCATTCACATTCTTTGGGAAAATACTTTGGTTGTCCTGTTTTCAAAGGTAGAACCAACAACTCTATTTTTGCGGATTTTTAACGAGAGCGAGATAGCAAATTACGAAGTGGAAAGTTAATTTGCTCTCTAAGGCGAGTAGGGTGGTACTTATATAGTCTAATCTTGAATCCTTACCTGCTCATGCGATGCGAGTTTTAAACTACCTAAAAGCACGTCTAACTCTCTTGATAAAATTAATCAAGATTTATTTTGGAAAAAATCTCATGATGCCACTGGGTTACTAATGGTAGTTTGGGATAAAATTTGTACTCCTAAGAAATTAGGGGTTTGGGCTTTAGGAAAATTGAGCCAGCTTAACCAAGCCTCTATTTGTAAACTTATTTGGAAATACTTATACGAAGAAAATAATTTTTTGGATCAATTATGAGAACTAAGTATCCTCTATGAAAGGATTTTTTTCTCAAGGAAAATAAAAGCTTCGATTCTTGGACTTGGAAGTATTTGCTTAAAGAAAGTGATCTTTTTAAAGGGGGCTTAAGATGGAAAATAGACAACGTCAAAAATATGAAATTCGGTATGATTTATAGTGTGGTAATTTTAAGTTATTGAATTATTATGACAATGAATATTCCCTCTTTGGATGCCATAATAAGTGAATTTATAACTCCGGATAAAGAGTGTGATCCGATACGTCTTAATTCTTTTCTTTCGACTAATGTTTGTCAAGTTATTAAGACTATCCCTCTCTCTTTTCATGATATTGAGGATTCCGTTTATTAGGGTTTGTCTAACAACGGAAAGTTTAATACTAAGTCTCGCCATTTGGAACGCCCATAATATTCCCACTAATTCACCATCATGGGATTTTGCATGGATTTGGAATATGGATTTGATACCTAAGTTGAAAATATTTATGTGGCAAATTAGTCACAATGCTTTATCAACACGGGATAACCTAGCTAAAAGAAGGTTGAACATTAACACTATTTGTCCGCTTTATCAAGACCATTGTAAGCTAATTGACCATCTTTTCTCACAATGCACTTATGTCATGGACACACGGGATACGAGTTTTCGACATAAGTGATTAGAGGTGAATATAAGCCAATTGCGAAATTTTTCTCTTAATCATATTATCTATACACTCAAAAGGTTGAAAAAATCATCTCGGATAATCCATTTGATTCAACTGTTATGGAGTATTTGGAAGAGCGAGAAATAACAAAATCTTCAACAATAGATCTTTCAATTCCATTGGCACAATCCTTCCAGTCAAATCATTTTGGACTGAATGACAATCTAGGAGCGCATCGAATCAACATTTCAACTCATCCTCACCTTCTCCCTCACTATGTGCCAACACTTTTAACCATCCGATACATTGGCACAAATCACCTGGAAGATTTATCAAAATCAACTTCGACATTTCAAGGTCTTCTTCACGACGGCGGTAGGCTTCGTCATCGAAGTTGAGATGACAAGTTTCTACAAGCTAGAGTAACAAATTTGAGGTCATCCTCGATTCTTTTAGTAGAGGCTACTCGTCATGAAAAATGGTATCAAAGTAGTAATTTAAACGTGATTTCGTTCTATCATTTTGAAATGAGATAATCTAACGATCATTAGAGCAATTAAATGAGAAATCCAAATTCCTTGAGAAATCCGGACGCCGATTCAAGACACTCATTGTTTCAGTCGAATGTACAACTAATTTTTATTCATCATATTTGGAGAAGAAAATCGAACAGTGACTATATAACCAAGTTTAATCATTGTATTTTATTCTACTTTAGTTTGATTTTCTATCTCCTCTTCTTCTTTTCTCTCTATTTTAATGGAGGACAACTTAGGTATAACCCTTGCGAAAAAGGTTACCTATTAGTTGTTGTACTTACCCATTTAAAAAAATGGTCAACCGGATCATGGCGGTTCAACCCGATCCAATCGATGAACCGGGTCAACCAATTTAACCCGATCTAAACGGTCCTACCAGTTGACCCATTGACCTACTCTCGTAACCGGGTTGATGATTGGGTGGATTCTCCTAACATAACTTTCAAGTAGAAAACAGAACAAAAAGATTAAACAAGCATTTTGTTGTCGACCTCCAAACTATCAAGCACGAAAACATAGCACTTCAATATTTCGAGACAAAATTTCCCAGCCTCTGCCTACGACCACGCAAAAGACACTGCCTTACATGAACAAGTTAGGCTTTGATGCCTTGTAAGTAGTCTTCAGTTTCCTAGTTGGAGGTCTGATCTTCCTGAAAACTTGAGGGAACTTGATTTCATCACTGTGGAATTGCTTGGTGCTCTCTCTCTTGCACATTTCATCAGGAACTGTAGCCGTCTTGATGATCTGGATGCAAGGGAACCTGACCCTATGGCGAGAAGCCATCTCAGTGTACATTTGCTCAACAGCACCGTTAAGTGTGGTGTCGCGGTACTCCTTGTACATGTTGTGATAACCAGTTCGGCTCTGGTACCTCAACCAGATACCATAGTTCTTGATTATGGTTGGGTTCTTCTCATAGATCTATCACCAAACAAAAGAGATATATGAGAGTTGGAATGATACTCAACAATCAAGGCATAAAAGGCACTGCATGATTGATGTAGCAACACGCCCATCTATTTTAAATTGCAGAACGAATTCAAAATGGGAGACAAACATTTTCACTAGTTTAGGGTCAAATAAAACAATAGTCTATGATGAGCTCAAACTCATGGTCAGAAAATATCTTACATAGGCAATGAAAGGATTTCTTCATTACACTCCAGACATATCTGATTGCAAAATTCAACTAAAAGGAATCAAGAGATGAACTTAATCAAAAACCCACTAGGACATACAGAAACCATGTGTAACAAGACTTCTCTTCATAAACTTAGTCATACATTCACAAAAATTAGAGAACATCTCCACTGGTGTCTACTCTAGTTTCATCCCATTAAAAAAACACAAGACAATCTATTTGACCACCCTCATTTCAGAAAATGAAGCTATAATATAATTCAAATGAAAGACCTCTGATTTACTTCCTTTATTTAAATCTAAACTACTTTAATCACATGAATAACAATGACATGAATTTTCAACCCATACTGCAACAAAAATGTTTGCCTGAACACGGTCTCTCCTCCCCTTTCTCCTGAACACTATCTCTCCTACTCCTCCAACTTCTCCTGAACAGTGACAGAAGAAAACTGCGCAGTAATTGCTACCCATTCACTTGACGGTAGTCACATTGTCGCAAGCGTCCTAATCTAGCTCATTGCAAACCCCTCCCGTTTTTTCTAGCAATCAAACACCAATGATTATAAAGAATCGTCTGGACCAAAATCTCAACCCCACGGGTTTTTCTACCTCGTCTTTCAATTGGCCCCAAACAACCAACCCAATGTCACACAAACAACTTCAACAAACCAATCTGCTAAATTACTCATCAAACCAATCCTAAGCTCCCAAATCTCACAACAATGAAGAATTAAATGACGAAGTAGAATAAACTGGCAATTTCTAGCACGTTTCCCTTGGACCCAGAACACAAGTCATAAGTCATAAAACCGGCGCACAAGATTTGGTTTTTTGGGAGATAAGGAAAAATCCTAGCAAACTAAGAAAATATTACAGCGGCTAGGAGCAAAGTAAACCCAGAAAAAAATTGATCATGAAAAAGCCTACCTCGTTAATGGCGAGCACCTGCCCGTTGCTCTTCTTGACCTTCTTAAGCTTCCTCAAGAAGTACCTGAAAACAACCATACATAGTCCATTCCAACAAAAACTCAAGCAAATCCCTCAAAAGAGAATATCAAATCACAGAGAGAGAGAGAGAGAGACCAGAATTTGGACTTGGCGCGGACTTCATTGGTTGCCCAAAGCTTCATCCGATAGATCTTGGGGTGGGGATCGGACTCAGTAGGGAGAGCTCTCCCAACCACTTGATACTGGTGAAACTGTTCTCAGAAAACACTCCAGCATTAGAACAAAAGTTGAAGAAAATTCACATCAGAAATATCTAGTGGAAAAACAAAAGGCGGATTTCCGAATGAAGAAGAAGAGACATGATCGTGATGGAGACCACTCACCCTGAACTGAACCATTCTCGCGAGATTTCCCTCTCCCCTCTCTCTCTCTCTCTCTCTCTAATCTCTCTCTCTACCTCTGGTTAGAGATGCCGGCTATGAAGAAGAAAAAGGTTTTAGGGTTTTGTTGGCTAAATGCGGAATACTAAAAAGCCGAAAACCCATTTGGACTACTTGAGTCACTATCCGACCCGGTTTGCGTAGTTGTGTCCTTTTTTCCTTTTTCTTTTTTTTGCCAACATTTTTTCTGTGGAAACCTTTTTATGATCTCATAGGGCGTTTTATTTTACGTTATACTTGTGAGTTTCTTTTTCGATCATTTAATTTTATTTAATGGTTTGAGACAATTTCTTTTTTAACACGTTCTTTAGTCATTCTCGAGAGGTTATCGATAATACAAGTTAATATATTATTATTATTATTATTATTATTATTATTATTATTATTATTATGGCAAAGAGTAAAAGAGACTCCATATATGAGTGAAAGACTTTTTTTAAAGGATAAATTATTATTTTTTTGATTGAACGAAATTACTAAATTTACTCTCAAGCCACCATTTCATAATTTTGAAAAGATTACTATTATATATAGTACTAGTCTAGACCCGTGCTATGCACGGAGCAATGTTGTACAATGCATAACCTAAGAAATTATTGAATTACGCAACGATGTTGTACTTATGAGTTTCTTTTTCTCGATCATTTAATTTTATTGAATGATTTCACTTTCAACAACGTTCTTATACATGTTATCCCCTCATAATGAAAACGTTTTCGTGACTCATCAAAGTTATCGAACCCAACACATAAAAATCATTAGAGCCCAAGACACATTCATATTTCAATCATTCTAAATTTCAAAAGAATAAATAAATAATCTAAAATAATAAATAAAAAAGAATGTTAAAAAATATCATTAAGGTTTTAAGATTACACACGTGATTTGGAATATTAAGAAGTCAAGCTCCTCTAAGAATCAAACAATTTAAATAATCCTAACTCATACGAGTTATAGAAATAGTGTGACAATATGTTTGAGTATCAAAAGTTAAATATTAGTAGGAAAAGGAATAATATATGATCGGTAGATATTGAGTTAGATAACCTATAGATGACAATAAATATTATTATGTCACAAATTAATATTACAATACAAACACATCAAATCAATAAAAGAATATCAAACTTATAACTCATATCTCTTTACAAAGAAAGTCAACACTAATTTAACTTAATAAACGCCTAGATAAATGTTTATATGCAACCAACCTACTAAAGCATTATTGACTTAAATATTACACAAACTCTTAAAAAGTATACATATACCCATAATGTGATCTCATTTTTTAAAATTATAAGGTGAATACAATGATTTATCCATTCTTACCTACCTTTGCACACAAAGATTATTAAACATATAATAACTACTTATATTGAGATTAATATGAAAAATATTATAATGATAAAAGTGATCCAAATATATTTAACAATAATAGGTAATTTACATGATAATAAAGAGCATGATAGGTCAATTCGTGGCGTAGAGTAATAAAATCATCCGTATTTTGTACTTATATTGAAAATTGATCGCGATTTTAGTAGTGAATCAATTGGGAAAAATATTGATACAATTGAGATTTTATAAATACATGTTTTACTCGATTAACAACCAATTGCTTCCCTCGAGACACAACTCTTTCTTTCAAGTAATTAACATAATAAAAATAACATGAAATTCTATTTCAAGATGGCGGGGAGGTTTGATGGCAATTATTGATCTTTTAATAATTAAGAAAACTTACAATAGTAAAAGATATGATTTAAATATGTTTGTCAATAATAAGTCACGAGATAGACATGTTAGGAAGAAACTAAAATAAAGCTGTATTTGTAACCAAAAAAAATGATCTGTATGTTGTACAAAAATTTTGAGACAAATGAATTTATTCAAAATCCTATGGGCTTAACAGAAGTTGGCATATTAAGTTTGTAATTTTTAAACATGACAAAAATTATGAACTTAAAGTATACAAATTACGAACTGAAGCAATATAATTCCTAACTTTTTATTCATTACATTTTATTCCACAATATATTTGAATAATAATTTTCTATCTTGTAGGCATTTTTAATTATTAATATCAAGTATATATGTAGTTTTTATATTTTTATTATATTAATTTATGATTTATTAAGGTTTATTAAATTATTTTGTACATAGGATGAAGGTAATAACCAAATTGCTTCCTCGAGATAATTAAATATTTAAGTATTATTTTTATAACATGTTCCTGTTGATTTTAATTTTAAAAATTCTTATAATAAATATATTTTAAACTAATATAATTTTATGACACTAAGTCAAAAAACACCATCAACAATGAAAAATTAATAATGTTAGACAAAATTATTATATTTCAAGCTCAAAATAATATTGCATATCAATATACATAAAAATAAATGAGAGCTAATACACAATCCAAACCCTAAATAAATAAATACATAACGATATATATCAATTTTATTTTATGTCTTAATATATTTTAATTTTCAGATTACTTTTCTTTTCGTTTTTGTTATTTTTTATTCAGTTTGTTAGAAGTTAGAATAAAATTAGTCTTCTTCAGTTAATTTTATTTTATATTATTATAGGGTTTAGTTAGAATCTTTTTAATCTATTAGTATTAATTTTCTTAGTTTTTATAACTGATTTGATAATTTTTTAGATTTTTTTCTAATTTAGGTTGAAGGAGGTCTTTAATTTAATAAATTTATAAATTTAGTTTTTTCATTTTGATTTTAGGTGTTTAGGATATATTCAGGTCCAAAAACTAATTTTAATATTCTGGTAATTTAATTATTTATTTTCTCATTTATTTAGTACAATTTATTATTTGTTTTACTTTCTGTTTAAGATTATATTTTTATTTTATTATTCTTAATTCTGTTTAATTTTTCTGGAAAACTATAAAAAAATATTTATTTTCAGATTTTTGATTTAATTTATTAAATAATTTTATATATTTGTCATTTATTAATTTTCTACTTAGTTTTGTTTTTCTGTTTTATATTTTTATGAATTAATTAGGATGATTAACTATTATTTAATTTTCATATTAAGATTAGATAATTTTATAATATATAACTGATTTGATAATTTTTCAGACTTATTTACTAATTTAGATTAAAGCATGTTTTAATTTAATAAAATTTATAAATTTTTTTTTTTATTTTAGATTTTTAGGCTATTAAGTCCATAAAATAGTTTTAATATTTTGGTAAGTTAATTATTTATTTTCATATTTATTTAGTGCATTTTATTATTTGTTTAACTTTTTATTTAAGATTATGTGTTTATTTTATTATTTTTAATTTTTTTAATTTTTCTGAAAAATTATTATTATTATTATTATTATTATTATTATTATTATTATTATTATTATTATTAGTATTATTATTATTATTATTATTATTATTATTATTATTATTATTATTATTATTATATTTATTTTGGAATGGAGTAAAAAGAGTCCATATATGAGTGGAAACCTATTTTTTTCAATGATAAATTATTATTTTTTATTGGACGAAACTCCTAAATTCACTCTTATACCGCCATGTCGTCTTTTTGAAAAGATTGGCATTATATAGTGTATAGATAATAATATTTATTTTACCATGGAGTAAAAAAGAGTTCATATATGAGTGGGAACCTATTTTTTTAAATGATAAATTATTATTTTTTATTGGACGAAACTCCTAAATTCATTCTCAGACCGCCACATCATCTTTTTTAAAAGATTGGCATTATATAGTGTATAGATTCTTATAATAAATATATTTTAAACTAATACAATTTTTTGGCATCAAGTCAAAAAACACCATCAACAATGAAAAATTAATAATGTTAGACAAAATTATTATATTTCAAGCCCAAATAATATTGCATATCAATATACATAAAAACAAATGAGAGCTAATATACAATCTAAATAAATAAATAAATACATAACTATATATATTAATTTTATTTCATGTCTTGATATATTTTAATTTCTAGATTATTTTTCTGTTCGTTTTTGTTATTTTTTAGTCGGTTTGCTAGAAGTTAGAATAAAATTAGTCTTCTTCGGTTAATTTTATTTTTATATTATTATAGGGTTTAGTTAGAGTCTTTTTCATCTATTGGTATTAATTTTGTTAGTTTTTATAAGTGATTTGATAATTTTTTAGATTTTTTGTAATTTAGGTTAAAGCAGGTCTTTAATTTAATAAATTTATAAATCTAGTTTTTTCATTTTGATTTTAGGTGTTTAGGATATATTCAGGTCCAAAAACTAATTTTAATATTCTCGTAATTTAATTATTTATTTTCTCATTTATTTAGTGCAGTTTATTATTTATTTTACTTTCTGTTTAAGATTATATTTTTATTTTATTATTTTTAATTTTGTTTAATTTTTCTGGAAAACTATAAAAAATATTTTTGGGTTTTAGTTTTTCAGATTTTTGATTTAATTTATTATATAATTTTGTATATTTGTTATTTATTAATTTTCTACTTAGTTTTGTTTTTATTTTCTGGTTTATATTTTTATGAATTAATTAGGATGATTAATTATTATTTAATTTTTATATTAATATTAGATAATTTTATAATATATAACTGATTTGATAATTTTTTAGACTTATTTACTAATTTTTTTTAATTTAATAAATTTATAAGTTTAGTTTTTTTTTATTTTAGGTTTTTAGGCCATTAGGTCCATAAAATAGTTTTAATATTTTGGTAATTTAATTATTTATTTTCATATTTATTTAGTGCATTTTATTATTTGTTTAACTTTTTATTTAAGATTATGTTTTTATTTTATTTTTTTAAATTTATTTTAATTTTTCTAAAAAATTATATATAGTATTATTATTATTATTATTATTATTATTATTATTATTATTATTATTATTATTATTATTATTAATATTATTATTATTATTATTATCATAATATTTATTTTGGTATTGGACAAAACTCCTAAATTCACTCTCAGACCACCATGTTATCTTTTTGAAAAGATTGGCATTATATAGTATATAGATGATTATTATTATTATTATTATTATTATTATTATTATTATTATTATTATTATTATTATTATTGAAGGTTTGCTCGGGGAGAGTCCGAGTCACCCTAGAGGGGGTGAATAGGGTGATAGCAAAATCTTTGTGGAATCAAACTCTTTTGCGCAGAATAGAGACGAAGACAGATTCCGAGTCTATCAACGAGGTCGAAAAGATTGGACTTAGAAGGCGATCAATCGAAAGAACAAGAGTAGTAAAGCCGTCCGAGTCTAGAATGAACTCGGAATGATAACACTTAGATTTTACGTGGAAACCCTCCCGGGCAGAAAACCACGGACCGTGTCAATCCGGACACGAAGTCAAATTCGCTATTTTGAATCCACAAAATACCGTGAACCGATCGAACCCGAGTTGCTCCCTTAGACAACTCTATACAAGTTTTCCTAGACTCGAAATTCCCTTATCCGATCTAGTACTTCCTAACCGAGATAACCCTTACGAGTTAGGGACAACTAAGCCGAGTTAACCCTTACGGCTTAGTCAAGGGACCTTACAAAGAATGTAAGAAGGAGTTTGTAATCGAGTACAAGACCTTACAAATCGAAAGTAATGAATTACGAGTGGGAGTTGTAATTAGAAGATTGAAAGTAAATACAATGACTTTTTCTCAAGTATGTGTATTAACAATAGATTCGGCAATTCTTCAAGTCTTGTGAGATGGCTTCTATTTATAGATGACCGAGCAGAGTAACCGTTATCTTCATCTGCGACCGAGAGTCCTCTCGTGACCGTTGATAGAAGCTTTCGAGTCACTCGGAAAGTATCCGTTGTAATATGAACGTTGGACAACGGTTTAACTCTCTTGGAAGTCCCAAAATCATTAGTGGTGTCTTGAAAGATAAGGTAGAAACCACCGTTAAGCTTGGCGTTTCAGCTTTTCAGATTTGGAAACAGATGACCACGACACAATCTACTGGAGCTGGAGCGAGAGAAGGTGAAGAGCCATGTCTCGCTGGTGATTTGACGTTACGAAGCTGAGTTACTTTTGTAGTTTGAAAAGTGTATCCTCGATTGAATAACCTACAAAACTAAATCAATTTTGGTTCTCAAAGTATAAAATACTTTGGCACAAGATTAGACACGAGATAATAAAATAATTACGATAAATAAACCAACCGATTATCCGAGTCGAAATGAAATGGAATTTTCCGAGTCCAATATCCATGATACTCGGAATTCCATCTAACTTAGTCTAAGCGAAGAATCAAGTTCAATAAAGAATATCGGAGAGGATTAACTTGATATAGACTAAGCATGAAATAAACTAAGAATACCGACTATAACAAGATAGGACTTATAACCACAAGTCGGATTCCGAGTGAGAAAAGACGAAATACTTGGTATATTCAATCTGCGATTATTCGAGTGAAGATGGACTCGGAACAAAGAGCCGGTTTTCGAGTCGACTACGGATAAACAACAAATATAATAAGTAAGAGTCTGTGTCACTTAGAGAATATACTATTTTACTCAAATAAGTTTCGAGATACGGAAAATGCCTTGGAATCAAAACTCTATATGTATGACATTGTTATACTCGATTCCTTTTATATAACTCGGAAAAGTATTGAGCGATGTCCGAGTCTTCAATTATTATTAGAGTGCATAGATGAGTGGAAACTTAATTTTTTAAATGATAAATTATTTATTTTTTTATTGGACAAAACTCCTTAATTCACTGCAGTTGCGACATTTCAAAATTTGAAAAGATTGGCATTATATAGTGTATAGATTATTATTATTATTATTATTATTATTATTATTATTATTATTATTATTATTATTATTATTATTATTATTATTAGAGTCCATAGATGAGTGGAAACTTATTTTTTAAATGATAAATTATTTATTTTTGTTGGACGAAACTTCTTAATTCACTCCGGTTGCAGCATTTCAAAATTTGAAAAGATTGGCATTATATAGTGTATAGATTATCATTATTATTATTATTATTATTATTATTATTATTATTATTATTATTATTATTATTATTATTATTATTAGAGTCCATAGATGAGTGGAAACTTATTTTTTTAAATGATAAATTATTTATTTTTTTATTGGACGAAACTCCTTAATTTCACTCTGGTTGCGAGCATTTCAAAATTTGAAAAGATTGGCATTATATAGTGTATAGATAAATTAATTAAAAATAATAAAATTATTAAAATTTTAATTAATGCCCTTAAATAGCAAGAGGTACAACCCTAGTTATATAAATTAGCATAAGAAATTCCTAAGACTCCATGTTTGAAAATAGTTATTCAAAATTTTTAATGAAAAAAATTTCATTCATTTAATAATTGTGAACATAATATTTTATTTTTTCCGTCGCAACTATCTCAGTTAATAGTTTTTATTATACTTAATTTATTTGTAATTTAATTAATACACTAGCACCAGATTTTCTACATAAAATTTATATTATACACTTATTATCTTCTAGATTATATATAACCAGTATGGACTCGTGCTATGCACGGAACAATGTTATATAATGCATAACTTAAGAAATTATTAAATTACGGAGCAATATTGTACTTATGAGTTTCTTTTCTCGATCATTTGATTTTATTAAATGATTTCACTTTCAACAACATTCTTGTACATATTATCCCCTCATAGCGGAAACGCTTTCGTGAATCATCAAAGTTATTAGAACCCAACACATAAAAATCATTAGAGCCCTACATACATTCATCTTACAATCATTCTAAATTTTAAAAGAATAAATAAATAATCTAAAATAATAAATAAAAAATATTAAAAAATATCATCAAGGTTTTGAGATGATACTCGTTATTTGGAATATTAAGAAGCCAAGTCCCTTTAAGAATCAAACAATTTAAATAATCCTAACTTATACAGTTATAAAAAATAGTGTGACAATATGTTTGGGTATCAAAAGGTAAATATTAGTAGGAAAATGAATAATATATGATTGGTAGATATTGAGTTATACAACCAATAGATGACAATAAATATCATTATGTCACGAATTAATATTACAACACAAAGTACATTAAATCAATAAAAGAGCATCAAACTATTATAACTCATAACTCTCTACAAAGTTAATACTAATTTAACTTAATAGACGCCTAGATAAATATTTATATGCAACCAACCTACTAAAACATCATTGACTTAAATATTACACAAACTCTTAAAAAGTATAGATATACCCATAATGAGATCTAATTTTTTAAAATTATAAGGTGAATATAATAATTTATCCATTTTTACCTACTAGTGCACACAAAGATAGTTAAACATATAATGACTACTTATACTGAGATTAATAGTGAAAAATATTATATAATAGAAGTGATCCAAATATATTTAACAATAATAGGTAATTTGTATCATAGTAAGGGCATGATAGGTCAATTCGCGGTGTAGGTTAATAAAATCATCTATGTTTTGTACTTATATTGAAAATTAATCGCGATTTTAGTAGTGAATCAATGGGGCAAAAATATTGATACAATTGATGTTTTATAAATACATATTTTACTCAATTAACAACCAATTGCTTCCGTCGAGACACAACTCTTCCTCTCAATTAATTAACACAATAAGAGTAACATGAAGTTTTATTTCAAGATGGCGGGGAGGTTTGATGGCAAATACTCTTCTTTTAATAATTTAGAAAACTTACAATAGTAAAAGATATGATTTAAATATGTTTATCAATAATAAGTCACAGATAGATGTGTTAGGAAGAAACTAAAATAAATTGTATTTGTAAAAAAAAAAATGATCTCGTATATTGTGCAAAAATTTTGAGACAAATGAATTTATTCGAAGTCATATGGGCTTAATAGAAGTTGGCATATTAAGTTTGCAATCCTTTAAACATAACACAAATTAAAAACTTAAAGTCCACATATTACGATCTGAATCAATACAATTCCTAACTTTTTATTCATTACGTTTTATTCCACAACATATTTGAATCATAACTTTCTATCTTGTAGGAATTTTTAATTATTAATATCAAGTATATATATAGTTGTTACATTTTTATTATATTAATTTATGATTTCTTAAGGTTTATTAAATCATTCTTACATAGGATGAATGTAATAACCAAATTACTTCCTTAGATAATTAAATATTTAAATATTATTTTCATAATGTGCTCCTATTGATTTTAATTTTAAAAAATCTTATAATAAATATATTTTGAACTAATACAATTTTATGGCACCAAGTCAAAAAACATCATCAATAATGAAAAATTAATAATATTAGACAAAATTATTATATTTCAGACCCAAAATAATATTGCATATCAATATACATAAAAATAAATGAGAGCTAATATACAAACCAAACCGTAAATAAATAAATACATAAATATATATATTAATTTTATTTTATGTTTTAATATATTTTAATTTTCAAATTAATTTTCTCTTCATTTTTGTTATTTTTTAGTCAGTTTGTTAGAAGTTAGAATAAAATTATTCTTCTTCGTTTAATTTTATTTTTATATTATTATAGGGTTTAGTTAGAGTCTTTTTAATCTATTAGTATTAAATTTATTTTTTTCATTTTGATTTTAGGTGTTTAGGATATATTCAGGTCCAAAAATAATTTTAATATTCTGGTAATTTAATTATTTATTTTATCATTTACTTAGTGCAGTTTATTATTTGTTTTACTTTATGTTTAATATTATATTTTTATTTTATTATTTTTAATTCTGTTTAATTTTTCTGGAAAACTATAAAAAATATTTTTGGATTTTAGGTTACTGTTATATTTTTTCAGATTTTTGATTTAATTTGTTATATAATTTTGTATATTTGTTATTTATTAATTTTCTACTTAGTTTTGTTTTTATTTTCTGTTTTATATTTTTATGAATTAATTAGGATGATTAATTATTATTTAATTTTTATATTATGATTAGATAATTTTATAATATATAAATAATTTGATAATTTTTCAAACTTATTTACTAATTTAGGTTCAAGCATGTTTTTAATTTAATAAATTTATAAATTTAGTTTTTTCATTTTTATTTTAGATTTTAGGCTTTTAGGTCCAGAAAATAGTTTAATATTTTGGTAATTTAATTATTTATTTATTTATTTATTTATTTAGTTCATTTTATTATTTGTTTAACTTTTTGTTTAAGATTATGTTTTTATTTTATGATTTTTAATTTTGTTTAATTTTTCT
This sequence comes from Talinum fruticosum, assembly GCA_021018815.1. Lineage (NCBI taxonomy): Eukaryota > Viridiplantae > Streptophyta > Magnoliopsida > Caryophyllales > Talinaceae > Talinum > Talinum fruticosum. The sequence continues at coordinate 3,228,227 of JAITYX010000067.1, forward strand.
GAAAAATTATATTATATTATATTATTATTATTATTATTATTATTATTATTATTATTATTATTATTATTATTATTATTATTATTATTATTATTATTATTATTATTATTATTTATTATTATTATTATTATTATTATTATTATTATTATCATATTTATTTTGGAATGGAATAAAAAAGAGTCCATATATGAGTGGAAACCTATTTTTTTCAATGATAAATTATTATTTTCTTATTGGATGAAACTCCTAAATTCACTCACAGACCGCCATGTCATCTTTTTGAAAAGATTGCTATTATATATAGTATAGCTTATTATTATTATTATTATTATTATTATTATTATTATTATTATTATTATTATTATTATGACAAGTAGTAAAAGAGAGTTCATAGATGAGTGAAAGACTTTTTTAAAGGATAAATTATTATTTTTTGATTTGACGAAGTTTTTGAATTCACTCTCAAGCCACCATTTTATAATTTTGAAAAGATTGGTATTATATATGTTATAGAATTATAGATTTTCAAGAAAAAGGGTTCATAAATATATATAATTTTATTAAAAAGAAGATATTTATATATAAAGACAAAATTAAAATAGTTACATTGTGGTTAGATTGAGGGGAGGGAAATGAATTTTAATTAACTTTAATTCCCCTTATTGGAAAATTTAAATGAACGGAAGGGAAGGGAAGATTTTTAAACGTTCTCCTTCATTCGTAGGGATGAAAATTCCACTCATATCCGAAAAACCTGACCCCGAAGCCGACAATTTTATAATGGATTGGGTACTAAAAAGAGAAAAAAATCGGGTACGCGACAAGTGGAGAAATGACAGGTTTGTTACGAGTATGGGTAGGATACGGGGTTCACCCGCCCGCAACCAACCCTAACATGGGTTATTTTAATGTGATAATTTTCTTCTCACAACCAATGGGCATGTCAATTATTATGAAGATGCATACAAAAAGATTTACACACTTTATAACTGAATTGCAATTTTTTTACAAGTAAAAATGGGTTTATTCTCATGGGAGAAAACATCGGGATAATTCTCATAAGTTGATGGATATAATTTCTTCTCATCACATTCAAACTCGAATAAATCCTCCAATGAGTGGCGGTAGGGTATAGGTTTCAAAATCCGATAGGTGTAGGTATGGGTATGAGTATGAGTACAATTAAAATGGATATGGGTGCGGGTATGACTCCAACCAACCCGAATCCACCCCATTTCGATCCATACTCATTCCCCTTCATCCCTCATATTAACATATTCAAATAGGGGAATATAGTTAACTTTGCTTCTTGTGAAGGATATGTGGTGGAATGACTCACATATATGGGAATCGTCATTCTATATATATATAGAAAATCATAAAAAATAATTTACAATTATTTTATTTACAATAATATCTTTAATACGCTATTATGCCTAGGGCGTTCGGGGTTCGGTTCGGATCAAATGAGTTTTTTTAATCGATTAACCGGATTTAGCGGTTCTTAAAACTATGAACCAAAATCAGAATGAGATAAACGGATATTGGTTAACTATATTATTCAGTTTGGTTGATCGGATAACTCGGAACCGAGTTAGAAAAAATTTCGAAATAATTTTCGGGATTTTATTGGGCCAGCTCGCTGCTGCTGGGCCAATAGTCACTGAGCCCAGTCAGCAGTAGCCACCGGGCCCAGCCTAGCATCCATTGGGTCCAACCAAGTAGCAGCCATTAGGCCTAGCAAGCAACCACTTGGCCCAGCTCATGTTACTCGCATTTGAGAAAATCCATCTAGGCTTGATGCTAGTGAAATTTCATATTATAATTTTGCTTTTTAAAAAATTATTATCGGTTCGGTTTCGATTAATCGTTGGTTTCAAAATCCTAAACTAGATAAGCTATGTGTTCACCTGGTTTAATTAACCGGAAAATTTAACCATTTCGGTTCGTCGGTTATAGTTCGGTTTCGCGGTTTCGATTTTTGCACAACCCCGATTATGCCCCTCAAGCCGATTAGGGGACGCACGGACAACTTAGACTTAAGAAATTAAAATTGTTGAAAGAACATCCCTTTAGTGAATATGCCTGCAACCCGAGAGGTAGTAGGGGTATATCGCACAAGAAGATCTCGATCGGTAACGCTCTTGAACAAAATGATAATCCACAGGTATATATTTGCTTTGGTCGTGATTGAGTTATATGTGGCATCGACATTGTCACAATATAATTGCTCATAAGTGGCAAGAGTGATATCATCATCAAGTAGAAGCTTGCAAAGTCAAAGTGTCCGAACAACTATATAACTAAGAACACGATAGTCGACTTTAGTGGATGATTTTGAGACCATGGGTTGCTTCTTAGAGCACCAAGAGATGAGGTTAGGCCCAAAGTAGATTACATAACCCGTATTAGATTGACAAGTGTCATGACACGCAACCTAGTTAGCATCATAATAGGCTATAATGATTGACAACGAATAAGCACCCTGAAGGAAATGCCCATTCTCAAGAGTTCCTGTAGATACTTGAAAATGCACTTCACAACATGGAGATGGGTAGTACGGGAGTGGGAATGAATTGGGAAACTATTTGCATTACAAAAGCAATATCGGGATGACTCATAGTTAAGTACTCGTAAGGCACCTACCATACTTCGTATTGAGAGGAATCAACAAGAATTTCACCATCCGTAAGAGATAGAGTGGTTCGAGTAGCGAAGGATTTTTAATAGAGGTATAGGTTTGAAACCGAAATTGATGTAAGAGATCAAAAACATATTTCTATTATGTCAAAAATAATCCGGAAGAGGATCGAACCACTTGGATGCTAAGAAAATAACTTAGATTCCCAAGATCTTTCATGGCAAACTAACCGACAAGAGAGTCAATGAAAGACTGGAGTAAGATGGACAGACTACTAGCCAAAACAATGTGATCCACATAAAGAAGGAGAATGAAGACATGACTACCAAGTGCAAAGAACAAGCATGAAGGTGCTCGCATTGCTACATACAAAACCATGAGATAGAAGAAAGTCATTAAAGCGATTAAATTAGGTACAAGGAGTCCATGTCAATCCATAAAGTGCCTTCTTAAGGCGACAAACATGGGTAGGGTAGTCAAGATGAACAAACCTAGGAGATTGTTTCATATGAACAGTCTCGATAAAATGCCCATGTAAAAGGGCATTCTTGATGTCAAGTTGCTGAATGGGCCAATGAAAAGAACCGACTTCAGGAAGACCCACACTAAGAGACATGAGACGCTTAGGTTTAATAATGCTAGACTTGGACCAAGTCCGCATAGGGGTGGGCATTGGTGCACCAAGACATAGGTATACTCAGGGAGACAACTACACTTGTTAACGGGCCTCTACAACAAGAGCAAGAGGGGTCGATGATAGAAATGCGACAAGGGATGGGGTGGACACAGGACCAAGGGAAGAGGAAGGGGATGTGTCACGGGGCTAGGCCCAAGAGACACGTGGGTCATAAGAACTAGACTAGGGTCGGGACTCGACGAGGAGGAAGAGACATGAGGACCAACATAAGGCCTTAGGGGGAAAGACTAAATACCGAGCCGACTCGAGCGATACAACCATCGTACAAGGGACCAAACTAGATGGAGAGGGGGAAGACAGGACAATCGGAGAACGAGCGAGAGTGAGACAGATTATATCCTTCAGCAAAAAAGAGGCATTGGGAGACAAACTAGATATACAAGCTTAGGAAAAGGATAAAAATTTTTCATGAAATCGTACATTTCTACTCACACAAACATGATGTGTTAGGGGATCCAAGCAACGATAACTCTTATAATGAGAAGCGTGGCCCAAAAAACATAGTGAATTGGTCGAGGAGTGAGTTTATTACCCACCTTTGCAACAAAATTTAGGAAATGCAAGCAATTGAAAGGTTTAAGAAAACTATAATCAGGCGAATGACCAAATAAAATCTCAAACAGATGAGCGATTTTAAAGCAAAAGGGTAGGTAATAAATTTATAGTGTAGACAACTTTAAGAGCATCATCTATCCAAAACTAAGCAAGCTTGGAAGCATCAGTAAAAAATGCACAAGTCATTTCAAAAATGTGACAATGCTTACACTCAGCAAACCCATTCTATTGTTACGTATCAAGGCAATATTAACAAAAAAGGATCCATTTTTCAAGAAAGTGAGTAAAGAGAAGAGAGTTCTTTCCTCCACCACTCTCAAACATTTTAATTTTGTAATTAAAAAGACTTTCAACTAAAGCCTATTACTTCCCTTCTCTTCCTTGTCCCTTCCTCTTTTTAATTTCGATCCAAACAAACTATTAAGGTAAGGACGTCAACAGACTTAATGATTTAATCCAAAACCTAAATTCATCAAATTCTAACTACTTTGTAACTACAAAGCTCTTGCCTTCAAGTTTGAATCTCAATCATGTGAGAGGGAGGAAGATGATACCATCAACAATTTGAACCAAGTTAATCTATGTGTCAATAAGTCTTTTAATCACCAAGAGTGTTGGAATTTTATACCTCCATTCATTGAGGATTTTGATTGTGATCGAGCTCATGTTATATTTTTAATATGGTTTTTTAAAGTGTTAATGTAATAAGAGGAGGTAAATAAGTGTCCGAAAACTAGGTGCATAAGTGTTGAGAAGTTGACAAAGGGTGTTTCAAACACTCAAGTTATGCCCCGATTATACCTTCTCGTAAATCCAAGACATGCCCCAAGAGTTGACACAATTGAATTGCTAGAGAGGTCCTAGAATGTACGAGTAGTTGACTACCAAAGAAGCTAATAGCCTGACACAGGCGTGTCTCCTGGAGACTATTAGCTCGTGTCTTGGCCCGTCCATGTTGCCTCGTCCGATGTTGTCAATGCTGTTGTATTTGCCTGTCAAGCCGAATATAGAGACAGGGACGCCACGTATGATGTACCATGTCGTCGGAAGATTCCCATTTTTCCCGAATACAAATATGGGTTTCCCTTGTCCACATAGAGACATGGCCATGTCCCTTTTCGCAGCTAGGCAATTATAAAAGCCTAGTTTCAACTATTTTATGGCAACATAGGTTTTACGTTCGGATTAATTTAGTTTAGATAGTTCCTCTATTGTAACTCGTGATTTTGCATACTTTGAAGTTGAATTCAAGTTAAAGTCTATTTATTTGCTCGATTTAGCTTTTGATTTTTATGCTTTATTTAACATTATTCAACAAATCTTTCCTTCTTTTGTTAGTCAAGTTTAGTGTTTTTTAATTAGTTTTGTGTCTGCTTAATTGACATATCAAGTTATATTTAGATTAAAATTCTTATCATTGTATGTTCTATTTTTGTGTGCTATAATTAAATAACAATAACTTTAGTCATGTTTTCATGCTTATTACTTTCAGATTACTTTAGTTAGAATCAATTTATAGTAGTTTTAGTATCCTAGTCTCAACCCGTGCCCATGGAGATGACTTGTATTTGTCGGCAAGTGACAACTATATGATGCGCTTGCAATAAAAAATAGTAACAAACAAGTCCGACTCTTATGTGACATTTGGTTGGATGTAATGTAATAGGGGTGTAATGTAATCAACTATGTAATGTAATTAGGTATGCAATGTAATGGGACAATAATTACATTACCATGTTTGGTTATATAAAAAGTGTAATGTAATCACAAAGGTAATAGATTATTTCAATGGCAAAAAATAGTAATTAAATTATTGTAGTGGAGATAAATGTCAACTAAATAAAAATTTGAGCTACTTATTTAGGTTTGAGTTTTTAAAAATATTTGCTATCAAGTAACCAAGTTTTATTTCTTTTGTGCCAAATATCAACTATATTATTCTAATGAAAATAAATATCGTAATAGAGATAAATGTTATCCACACAAAATGTGAGACCCGGAATTTTAAGTAGGTTAATTAAATTAAATAATTTATGCATAAATTATTTTATTTAGTATGAGTTCTCAATCGTATGCGCTTTTATAAATTAGTGGATTATATTACTTCCTCCCCATTCCCTTCCCATACCCGGTAATTAAAACTCGAGGCAACTTGTGATTTATTATTTAGATTTTTGTACCTTGAGATGATCCCAAAAAAGAGAAAAATAAAAGAAAAAAGGGATTAGTGTTAAGTTAGATTGTGCTTGGCAATAGCCGGTGAAGCTACAACAAAAGGGAAAGAAAAAGGATTAAGTGATAAGAAGAAAAGAAGGAAGGCTAGGGGAAAAGGAAAGAGCCCATCGAAAGAAGCAGAGGGAAAAGAAAGAAGGGGAACCAAACAAAAGCAGGGAAAGCGAGAGGAGGGAGATCGGGCGAGGGCAAGCGGAGCGAGAGCGAGTGCGAGAGCAAGGAAAAGCGGTCGGAGAGTTGAACGGCGAACGGAGGAAAGGTAGCAGGTAAACATGGGGAAAGCAGTGAGCGGCACAAAAGGGAGGCGAAATCGAGACCTGAAGAGGGGAAGCGAACGCGAGGGCCGAGAGAGGCAACAGTGAGCACGGAAATCGCGGCCGGTAACAACATCGAGCATGGAGTAAGGCGGCGAAACCGGGGCTGGCAGTAGAGGAAGGAAAAGAAGAGACCGATCTAGACTAATCCAAAATTCGTAATCTCCAATCCCTAATTCGAGGTGGGTAGTCTTATACTCCAAAGTATTTTCGAAACCCAAATGGAATTTGTTGTGAATATTGAATGTTTATGCTATAGAATGAATTGAGGAAATAGTTAGAACCGAGTTGGGGCATGTGAGAATCTAATTATGTGTTGAGACCGAATTAGGAACCCGAAAATTTGATGGATTTTGGTGACTTCGGTCTAAGGAGTAATATGGAAATTTAAGTTAGCGATTAGAGATGAAGAAGTTATGATTTGGGTGCAAATTATGAGTTGATCGAACCTTAGGGATTTCCTGAATTCTTTTCGTTGGAAGGTAACTATTGATATTGGGAAACAATAATTTGACGTATAACAGGGGAGTATGAGTTCATATTAATTAATACACAAGTGAGGCATGGAAGTGATAAGCGGGTGATTGTTAGGTTAATTGAGTTTGAAACATGTCTAAATCCTAGAGGTTGAACTAAACTTGAAGATAAGCGAAGCTAATGGAATTTAAGTGGTAAAGTGAAATTTAGAGTTATATGGCGGAGTATGGGCGAGAAAGAGTTGGATAATAATACGAGGACGTAATATGAGAATTTAAGGCAAAGATGGCAACTTGGGAGGATGGTGACCTTTGGGTTAAATGGTAACTACTTGTGGTTATTGTGGCTCGAAGAGTTTAGGTGTAAAATTTGTTGTGCTTGAAAAGGAATTGAGTTAAGAAAAACAAATGTTGGAGTTTAGAAAACGAGCGAGAATTTGAAAGTATCAAAGGAGTATGTAACTATATGGATTGATTATGGCTTTGAACACGAAGTGAGACGAGAATTACACTCATAGGAGTGAGAGATTTGTGTGTGAATAAAATACGGATGAATATGAGTAGAGGCTAGATCCTTGGGTGAATCCTTGAGATAAATATGCTAGCTTTGGATGTTGAATCTTAATATAGAGATGCTTGGCTTCTAAAGCGACTCAACTCCAAATGATGTTCAAAAGTTAGTTTTAAAAAGAGTCTAAATGTTTACGCGAAACAATACTTGAGTATGATTCTTGATAATTGCTTTTCAAGCTTGAAATATGTTCGAAAGAAGTGAAAGTAATTTGAGAAAGTGAATTTAAAGGGGTGGCATGTGGTGTCATGCCTTCTATGATATTAAAATGATTTGAGATTGTGGTTTAAAACCAAGTTGATAAGTGATTGTGATCACTTCAGTTTTGAATGAATTTTGGGCTAAGTATTATTTAGACCAAAGGAAGGAGATGGTCGTGCGTATCGAGCCACGGGGTCCTCGCGTTTCAGGATGCCCATCAACCAGAGAGGTTGATTCTTTCCCGACGAGGAAAGCGGAGCCTTCTAGGTATTTGACCAGAGATAGGTCCCAGGAACCCGAGTCAAGGGTCGTGCCCCGAGAAAACCGTCTCGGTGCTAGTTCAATTGTCTAAAGCCCCGAAAAGATATTCGATCGTGACTAAAAGTATTTGAAAGAAAGTGCAGTGGTTGCACCACCTTGTTTGAAGTAATTTAATTCCCAAAATGATTGCAAATCGTGCTTTTAAATGATTGAAGTGTTATGATCTTAATGTTGCAACCAATTTCGAAGATTTCATTGAAAAGTATCTAGATTGTATTACGTTATTATACTTTCAGCGATTTCATTATTATGAGTAGTATATGTAAAGAATTTCCGTTTTTAAGAGTGTAAGACTCTCCAGTGAGCTCGTGGTTCGTTCGCCCTCGCAAATTCCCCCTTTTCCCTCCCAGCTGCAGGTATCCCCGAGATGGTTGTTGTGCCTCTTCCCCGATCGAAGTTCATGATGGTCGTGAGTTGAAGTTCGGCTTTATGTGTTTTCATGTTTAGCATGTTGTATATATGCGAATACTCATGTAAATATGTAATAATGTATAGTAAAGTTGGATGTATGCATAGAAACCCGAACTAGTGGCTTTGATTAGCCAAGAATTTCCATCTCCGGCAATTTTGTTCTTAGCGGTTGTAACTTAGTTTGTACCTTGGTTTGTAACTCAGCTTGGAATTTAGTCTTGTGGTTGTGAATATACTCCAGCGTGTGGCGGTTGAGTTGCGTACTCAGAGCATATGGCTCGTAGAGTTTTATTATGATTTTATGCAGGGTTTTAAGGCTTTAAGTCTCGGGGATAGTCCATATTACGGATCGAAACTCGCTGAATTTTTTTGAAAAAGGTCAAACTCTTTTGGAAAATTATCTTATTTACCTTTAAGTTGGATTTAGACAACCAAGTCGACACTCGAGTGAGCCTCGAGAGTTTCTTTGAGGAACTTTGGCGATGTAATACTCCTAGGGTGGGTTTTGGGGTGTTATACAAAAATATTTTAAATTCGAAATCATATTTGAGATTTTTAAATCTTTTATAACATATTTTCTAATTTTAAATTTTTTGGTGGCAAAAAAATCAACTCGGATTATTCTAGTGGTGACAAATGTTTGTCGTAGTGAAGATAAATCTTATCTAAATAACAAAATTTTAAACTCTAAATTTATATTTGAACTGTTTTTAATCCCTTCTATCATAAAATTAAATTTAAAATTTTTTTCATTAATAAAAAATACAAACTGAAATTATTTGATTCATGATAAATATTTATTGAATTAAAGATAAATATTAACAAGTAAAAAAATTTTGATCTAAAAATTTAATTTAAGCATCTTTTATATTTTTATTTGAATAGTTAAATTTTGAATTCAAAAATTAAAGTTGAATTTTTCTCTTATAATTATCAACCGATCATATCATATAATATATATTAAGATAATAAAAGAAATAAAAAATCAAATTTCTTCTCATGGATGAATTTTTTGCTTGCCAAGGAGGAGGGAGAAAAAAGATTTGGAATAGAGAGAGAGGAGAGAGAGAGAGAATTATTAGAAGTGTGTTAAAACTTGATCATAAAAATGGATGTAATCATGATTGTTTAATAAATGTGTAAGTAATTGTAATTGCATAGGTAAAGGTTAATGTGATTACAATGTAATTTTGATTGCATTACAAAGTTGTAACCAAACATGTTAATGTAATAATCATTACCAATTTCATTACATTACCATTTTGATTACATCCAACCAAACATGTCCTTAGAGAACACAAAAACGACTTAGGGTACCCCACATTACATGGAAATTATTTTTAGGGGACCACATTGTTAAAATGGTTTTAGAAATGATCTACATTTTACTGTAACTATTATTGGGGTACTTGTTAAACCTCGTTTTTATCGGTTTTGAATGCATTATTTAACCCAATTCCGTGATGATTTCAATGATATTTATTCAGCTTTTAGGTTGGATTTTGCTCATTTTCTCTTTATCGTCACCTAAGCTCGTACATCTCTTTATTACAGGTTTTTGGGCCTAAATTAGAGAGATTCGTGGCAAATTTGATGAAAAACGATCAAGAGGAGAGTTCGGGCCTAAGAGGAGGCAAGAAAGAAGCCTAAAACACATCAAGAGAAGTTGCACGGCCTATCAGTGCGAAGCCGCACAATCGTGCGGATCATCGAGCGTAAGGCTCGATGTCAAGGAAGGCCGCACGGCCCTCGTGCGCACCTTGCATGGCCGTGCGAGAAGTTACGAAAGTTGAAGTCGTGCACGGCCTATCGTGCCAAAGTTGCACGGCCTGTGCAAGAGAGGCAGAAAGTTCAGGCATTTCGCACGGCCTACCGTGCGTAACTCGCACGGCCGTGCGAAAATACTGCACGGCCGTGCGAAAATACCGCACGGCCGTGCGACACTATTTCGGCGACTTTATAAGCGATTTTCGTTTATTTTTTTTTGCAGTTCTTTTCTCCATCAAATTTTAGGGTTTCTAGGGTAGTTTCCAGCCATCAAATCCCTTTAGATTGAAGATTAATATTTTGAATTTTTGAAGATTAATTTGAATTCAAGCATTCGGATTTCTATTCGGTAATTCTTAATTGTCTCTCTTTATGTTTGCTCTTTGTGATTTCTCTATAGTCTTCATGTTTATATTCATTGAATCTTCTCTATTGTTTAGTATCATGTTTAGAGGCTAATTTCTCTACTTAGGTTGGGATTGATCCCTATTATGCCTTGATAATCATGAATTGAGTACCAATTGAATTATTTTATGCTTGATAGGTTAAAATTCACTTCGTGCATCACTTTTTCGTTGATTGCCTCGAAAGAGGACTCATATGTTTTTATTAGGGTTTTGTAAACATCGAAAGATGAAAACTTACCTAGAATTACGTTGTGAACGATTAGAACTTCAATATGAAAATAAGTAAGGTTTTAACAGGGGTTATGAGATGCATTCTTTGTGATTTTACTCTTTATTTATCCCATGAAAATAGGTGATTAGATTGTGCAAGATTAGTCTTTGACCTTCGAAAGTAGGCGAAGATAGGTTTAATTAGTGTCTCCCCTTCTAAACTCGCTAACATAGGCAAATCTCAAACGGTATTCGATTTTGATTTCAGGCATAGTAGTGTGATTAATCCCAATCTAAGGCTTGTTATTCATTGATTTCTCGTAGTTATTCTCGTTATTAGTTGAATCCGAAAATCAAATCACTCGTCCAATTGAGTTTTACCTAGATTAGAGTTTTTTGGTGGATTTAGTATTTGAAAGCGAGTTCCTCGTGGACACGACCCATACTTGCCGATTCCTAGCTACAGACTACACCGTGCACTTGCGGTTACAATTTTAGAACTTAACTCTTCCCAATATTACTTACCGTCAAAAATTATTTGTATCCGTTAAGTTTTATTAAATTTATTAAATTACCTTGTCCTTCACCCTCTTCCTCTCGGTTCCCACTCTCTCTCTCCATAAAGACATCTCTCTCTCGTGTGTGTGTGTGTAGAAGAAGAATGGAGAGTCCATCAAGAGCCCTAACCTTGGCTCCATCACCAACACCTCCTCACAGTCTCTCTCATAGCGCCAGCCTCGGAGCACGTTGTCGCAACACCAACTCCACCAATTCGCCCGAGTTCGAGTTTCGGCAAATTGGCCCCAATAACCCCTTCACTTGCCCTCAATCTCCCCTTCACTCCATTGACGAGCTATTCTCCGACGGCTTCCTCCTCCTTCTCCACCTCCTCCACCTACACCATCAATCACCCTCCGACCCCGACCTAGATCCGGATCCCAAACCCGACGCCGAACCGGGGCCCGGCCTAGCCGCTGAAAAATCCGAGCAGAGTATCTCGGCCTCGATCACCTCCTCCGCCGGAAACCCCATACTCGGGACTCATAAAGCCACAATAAAACCGAGAGATTCCATTATGCTAAATGTACACTAAACCCAACACATGCAATCTAGAACTCTCGGAGATACCATCGTAAAGAACCAATTTTGCACCTCTTCCCCAGCAACCAAAAAAAAAGGAAAACGGAAGAAGGAAAAAATCGAAAAAGTAAAATTGAACAAGCACCAAAAGCAAACACAAGTGAACCAATAGATTTATAGTGCAAGAAGAATAAAAACCCCATTTCACCTAAAAATGAACTAAATTGCTGAAATTTACAAGAATCTCATACAATTGAGGTACCTAGAACTCCGTAAGCTATAGAGTGCAATCGAACACAAGAAGGTTAGAAATTTGAAGGAAAAAAAAGAGATTTGAGGGGCGAAGAAAGATACACAATCGTCGAAATCGAATCGCCTCAACTCCCCGCTCAAAAGATTGGCTCTCATTCTATCTTTCTATCTCTACTTCACCAAAGATCAAATTTTGCCGGAGAGCTAAATGAGCTTCTTCTTCTTCTTTTTCTTTTTTCTTTGTTCATACAAAGATGCGTTTATGGAGAGAGAATGGGAACCAGAGGAAGAAGGTGAGGGAGGGGGTAATTTAGTAAATTCATTAAAATTTAACTGGATCCAAATAATTTTTTGACAATAAGTACCCCAATAATAATTATAGTAAATGAAAATTACTTCTAAAACCATTTTAATAATATGGTCCCCTAAAATTAATTTCCATATAATGTAGGGTACCCCTAAGTCATTTTTTTGTAGAGAATATCTTATTTGTTTCTATCTTGCCCATATTTTTACTACTAGAGAATCTGTCACCATGCAACATAAAACTATGGCACTAAACCTCTTTATGCAACCTTGAAATAATCAGGCACACATAACTGTGATTAGTTAATTGAAAAGCCCTTACAGATCTCCACTTAAATTGCATATTGATTTCAAATAAATCATTGCCAAAAATGCTCGGAAATATAGAGCAAGTAAACCTAGACATGTTACTTAGAGAGACTAGTTAAATAAACTTGAATCCAGAAAACATAAATTCCATTGAAACCAGATGGTATGAATTGTCTAAACAAAAATTTTTGAACAGTGAACACTAAAAATCAGATATTCATGACCAAGAAAGACTGAATTCTCTTTTATTAAAGCGGGTAGGTCTTGAAAGGAGAAGGAATGCTAGAATGCTTTAAAGAAAGTGTCTTTTATTGAACTCACCCGACCCCTGACAATTAACTTATTACTAGTGTATTGCTAGTGGACTGACATAGCGAGCTGTAAAGGTAGAAAAAAGAGATCAATCAAGAAGGAAAGAAAAAGGTTCGGCTTTTTCCTAAGCTTAGGACCAGAAATCCGTATTGTTTAAGATGGGCACTTGAAAGTTCTACTGTATAAGAGGGTTTATCCCCTGCATTGATTGTCATCTTAAATGTCAAAAAGAACAGTGAAGAATGGAATCAGTAGTTATACCCCAAAAAATAAAAATAAAATAAAACAGTAATATGCAGCCAGAATAGCCTATTCTGCATCTTATTTATGACATAAAAAACGAATTTCTACATGATATCTGAAAATGCCTAATCTGATCTTCATATACATCAGCATGCAAAAACAAAAGGCCAAGGATAGATCGGATACATGTTTCTGTCCAGCCCTTGGTCTCGAGATCATTGCATTGACATTAAAGTGCGCATTTTCCTTTTCCTCTCAGGCTCCTTAGCAGCTGGGATTGTTTCTCGTTTGTGTTGCTCCTCTGGCCACACTTCCCTGACCTTTTCGATCAAATTCAGGAGCTCTCGCGGGGTCAGGAAATCTGTATCTGCCATATTCTTGTTTTGGCTGATCCCATTCATGATCTTGTTCACTCTTCCTTGGGCAGCAGGTGTGGATCGAAGCTTGAGGAGAATAGTGCCCAGGGGAGTTTTCGCATCAACTTTCGCGTGAGCACCAAAAATGATGGTGAATTGCTGGTGTTTTCTGAAAATGGTTCTATTTTTTGATCAAGATGCTACTGTGATAGTCTCAATGGCCTGTTTTGGACCAAAACAAATATACATTTTATGATTATGACCTAGGATAAGTTGAGCATTAACAAGAAAAAAGCCACTAGCATACTCATTCATAACAACAAAATTGACCCATAATTGACCACAAATTTCCAAAGGGAATGTATGATTCACCTTTTTTTTTCCTCTCAAAAATCTTTGCATGTTTTAGGTGTAACATTTAGTGTGACATATGTTAACACTCCCATGTTTAACCTGTAGAATGACAAACACTGGTACTGGATGTGAAATGAAGAAAAGCGTTTGATTAATCCAGATTAACTAATACCTAACAAGTTGCTACGAATCATATAGAATCTGATATAATTGCAAATGTACTCCTTGAATACAAGGCTCCTTCAAAGTCATCTAGGCAGGCTGGAGAAGAAAATTTTGCATTACCAGTTTTCTTCAAATAAACAATACTTCTCACTGCTAACACCCCAGGAAGCCAACAGCAGCATATCATACCATACAGAAATCAGTAATGCTATGTTTAAATGCATACTTGGATAACAGATTCAACCATATTGAGAAGGGCAATATGCAAATAAGTATATTTTCCAACATTTAATATGGGTTTAACAGAAACCCCAAAACTGGCGCATGTATAACCACATGCCCAATTAGTTTCAAATCAGTAATGCTATGTTTAAATGCGTACTTGGATAACAGATTCAACCATATTGAGAAGGGCAATATGCAAATAAGTATATTTTCCAACATTTATTATGGGTTTAACAGAAACCCCAAAACTGGCGCACATATAACCACATGCCCAATTAGTTTCAAATGCAGTTATTGCAACCAGAACTCCACCAATTAAAAAAGAAGGGACAAAACAGCAATTTTCTCGAATATGCAAATAAGTTGAGATCATAGATCTACTTAAATGGTTATCTAATCTATCTAAATCCGAAACTCCAATAAGCTCATCTCTTACAACCTAGAAAGAGTGTCTTTGAACAAGCACTCCCTAAGTTATAAACCACACTTTCAAAAAAAAAACTCTAGTCTTTTCTAGGTAGTTGTCTAGGTCACACTTTTTCTTATTATTATCTAACTTTATCCGTACATCCATGGAGAGCCTCAATAAGCACCTCTGCCATTTGTGGATGAGGAAAAATAAGCAAATATGATAAATCAACTTTGCAACGTCCAAGATTCATCAATGAGCTATTCCCCTTTTCAGAATGTCCACATAACATTTGCTATTCTAGAACTATTAGACTTACAGCTCAAATATCCGCTTTTTCTCAAAACCATATATTTTAAAGATGTCCCTGTTGGTGATGGTCTTGGAAACTATTTTCAATCATGGCTCCAAAGATCAAAGGAACCTCCTGATACGACATGGTTGGCAATAGAAACAGGATATGCACGCAGCTAATTCTATCTAGAGACTTCTTGATTAGAAATTATCTTGTTTGACCTTTAACTTTTGCAATGATATACTTATCACACTCTGGTCTCATGGACTAGGGCCGTGAACAATGTGTCAAAGTGGCTTGTCATAGTACTTACAGATTGCTTTCACCTCAACTCCCACATTTTCTCTCTGAAGTGGTTCCACGCTTCAGTTATACTTCTACCACTAGTTCCAAACTCATCATCTGATGAGGGAGGCTGTTTTCCTAAGGATGATTGACTTTATAGTGTTGTAGTGGCCCCCTTGGGTGTAAGATTCAGTTAAGTTTAAAAATACCTAAAATTCAGGATCTTTCAACAACTAATTTAAAAACCACCCTACCAGTTACTCATGCTTACGAAATTTATACATATGCTTTTTTAACCTATTACTCTAGACAATATAGACATTCACTGGTAAAATATGCCACAAAAATTCACAGAATATCATTAAAAAGAAATAAAGACATTGTTTAATTCCCATAAGAAAACAGAGGGATGTAATTGCTTTGAATCAAGCAATTAGCACACCAGCCACAACAAAGTTCCAATTCTCCAACTCCCATCACTTAATATAGCATTAAGCATTCAGATAAAACAAAAAGTCCCAAGACAGAAGCATGATTACATGAAACACCATAATTTGGGGGTGTGGGGGAATTATGATCATATTTTATGCAAAGATAAGACAAAAAGATAAAATTATAAACAAAGTAAGCAACCTACAAACAAAAAGGCTATATAGATTATGGACATTTAATTTTTTCTTTTAAAATGTCAAAGGGGATTGGCAAGAACAAAGTTGGTGGCATAAGAGCAACACTTTCTAACAGAGTGGCTGAATTTACAGGTTATCCTCTTACAACCAGTCCAAGTTCCAACAAACAACTTAAGATGCATGTCTTAAAACAACGTTAAGAGAAACAGAAGATGATGGGAACTTAGCTATACAAAAGCTCTGCGCATATAGGCAACACGATACAGTTTGGTCCATGTGAACATTTTCTTGCTTGCAGTATTATTGCGCATCAAAAGCATAATGCCCGCAATTTAGACTAAGAGACAGTATCCTAATGCGCAACATATCAGTCAATAACACAATTAGGAGGAATTCAATTCCTTGAAATTTTTCAAAATTTTTGATGGATTGAATCAGTAACTTGAATCAATATTTTTGGCAAGAGAAATATCTGCAATTACTAATTACTATGGGTCTAAAAGTAGTACCCCCATTCTTCCCCTTTTGAATTTCCTTTCCGATTTTTCAAACAAAAGAGCTATAATCCATGATTTGTCACACCCACAAAAGCAGCATGGAACAAGAAAAACGTCTATTATCAAGTAATCAAACCGAAACATGTATCCACAAAAGCCACTGAACGAGCATACTGAACAAAATATGGAGCCACATGAGCCTAGAACCATTCAATCTCTTCCATGGAGATTGAAGCATGAAACACCTAGACCAACATGAACTGACTAATCCCCTTTTGGGGTTGCCTAGTGGTAGAATGCTCAGTTTCCACGGGATACCAAGGTTTGATTCTCCTAAGGTTTTGAATGTGCGTGAATTCATACAACTCTTCCTAGTGTGTATATATTCACCCATCAAAAAAGATTTTAAAAATTGAACACACTAATATGCAGAACCATAACACAAAATTGTAGAACCCAAATCATATTTTGATCTATTGACGGAAAAAAAGGAAATTGCCTTCAAATATCAGAATCCTTTCACTAAAAAATTTCAGTGAACCCGCTAAAAGTTTTAGTGAAAGCAAACGACAGAAACTACAGGCTGTTGTTCGCTAAGGCGAATCAGAACCTTCTGCGCTGCAGTTGTTCGAAACCTAGATTTATGATAGCATATAAACCGCTGCAAGTAGGAAAACTAATAAATCGGAATTAACAAAATAATTTTTAAAAAATTTCTCAAACAAAATGAAGAAAATTTTAGGGCAAAAACCACATCTGTAAACCCCGATCAAACAAATCGACTCTTTGCCGTTGTTCAAGGACGATCAGCATACAATGGTCAATTCAGTGCCTCTGCTCTTCCGCCGTTCGCTAGAGAATGCGGAGCCGTTGATTGCGATTGACGGCGGTGGCGTTAACGACTGGGAGGAGATTGAGAGAGAGAGAGAGACAGAGAGAGAGAGAGAGAGAGAGAGACTCAGGAGGAGAATCAGGAGAGAGAAAGCGAGAGAAGAGAGATCAAGATGAGAAATGTATATGCAAGTAACGGTACTTTTTCTCCTGTGGGATTAAATTGACCGTTGCAAATCCCGGGAGCTCAGAGTTCCGCCGTCATAAGTCCAATATCGTCATTAAGTATGCTGCATACCTAAACGCGCGAAGGAATGCTACTTGTTTTACAAAGACAGACCCGAAATTAGAAAGTTAGGAAGTCGAATTGGATTATCCAATTCTGCATCCGATGTGATACACCATATAGTAAAATAGATTTCAAATTAAAATTTAGGAAAATTTATCTAATTATATTATTTAAATTTTTATTAATGTAATAAGATTTTATTTTTAAAATAATGCATTCTTTACGTCCAAAGCCTCTCTCTCCGTTCCTCTTTTCTCGCTTCTTTCCTCTTTCCTCTCGCTCTACTCGGTCTCGCTCTAGCTCTTTCGTGTCTCTTTGCTAGCCTATCGCTCTCTTTGTTCCTTTTCTTTACTTCTTCTTCTTTCCCTCTCTCGTCCCCTCGCTCTCTGTTTCTCTCGCTCTCTGTCTCATTCTCGCTCTCTCTGTTCTTCTTTGAAGACTCGGACACCGCTCAATATCCTTCGAGTCATGCAAAAGTAATCGGGTCTAACAATTCTATACATATAGAGTTTTGATTCCAAGGCATTCTCTCGTGTCTTAGAAACTTACTTGAGTAAAATAGTATTTTCTCTAAGTGTTTCGGCCCTCACTTATCTCTTTTATCGCTTTCGCTTAGCGACTCGTAAAACCGGTTCTTTATTCCGAGTCCACTCCCACTCGTACTAATCGCATTTTGAATATACCAGTATTCCGCCGTTTCTCACTCGTAATCCGACTTGTGGTTATCTATTCTATTGTTTGCATAGTCGCATTCGTAGTTCATTTCATGCTTAGTCTATATCAAGCTTTTCCCACTCGATATTCGTTATAGAACTTGATTCTTCGCATAAGACTAAGTCATATGGAATTCCGAGTATCATGGATTTTAGACTCGTAAAATTCCATTTCTTTTCCGACTCGTATAATCAATTGCGTAATTATCATAATTATTTTATTATCTCGTGTCTAACCTTGGACCAAAGTATTTTATACTTTGAGAACCGAAGGTATTTTACTTTTGTAGGTTATTCAATCGAGGATATCTTTTCAAACTACAAAAGTAGCCTGGCTCGTAACGTCAAATCACCAAGCAGATATGGCTTTTTACCTTCCCCGCTTTAGTCCCGTAAGATTGTGTCGAAGCCGTCTCGCTTCCATATCCGGAAAACTGGAACGCTAAGCCTAACGGTGGTTTCCACCTCATTTTTCAAGACACAACCGATGGTTTTGGGACTTCCAAGAGAGTTAAACCGTTGTCCAACGTCCATATTTCAACGGATACTTTCCGAGTGACTCGTAAAGCCATTATCAACTGGCCATAGAGGACTCTCGGTCGCAGATAAAGATAACGGCTACTCGCTTGGTTATCTATAAATAGAAGCCACTTCACAAGACTTGAAGATTGCCGAATCTATTGTTAATACACATACTTGAGAAAAGTCATTGTATTTACTTCCAATCTTCTACTTACAACTCCCATTCTGTAATTCTTTACTCTCCGAGTTGTAAGGTCTTGTACTTAGTTACAAACTCTTCTTACATTCTTTGTAAGGTCCCTTGACTAAGCCGTAAAGGTTAACTCAGCTTAGTTGTCCCTAGCTGTAAGGGTTATCTCAGCTAGGAAGTACTAGATCGATAAGGTAACTTCGAGTCTAGGAAAACTTGTATAGAGTTGTCCAAGGGAGCAACTCGAGTTCGCTCGCTCACGGTATTTTGTGGACTCAAAATAGTGGATTTGACTTCGTGTCCTGGATTGACACGGGCCGTGGTTTTCTCGCCCCAGGAGGGTTTCCACTTAAAATCTCTCGTGTTCTCTTTCCGAGTTCATTCTAGACTCGCATGACCTTTACCGTACTTGTTTATTCCGATTCATTGCTTTCGAGTCCAATCTTTTCCGACCTCGTGTTTAGACTCGTAAACTGTCTTTACCTCTTTTCGTCAAAAAGAGTGTGTTTTCGCAAAGATTTTTCTATCACCCTATTCACCCCCTCTCTAGGGTGACTCGTACTCTCCCCGAGCAAACCTTTAATTGGTATCGAGCCTAACTTTTCGTAAAGGATCTAACAATCCAAAGGTTTAAAGATCGATGACTCATAACACTCGGAGAGTTCGACGAAGGATGATCTTCCAACAGGCCACCAAAATTCAAAGGTTCAAACTTTGGTCACTGGAAGAAGCTTATGGAATGTTTCCTCATGGATCATGATGAAGAAGTATGGGAAATCATACAACAAGGAAACTACATTCCAATGAAGACAAGATGAATTCAGAATCCTTCCTAAGACAAAGGCCGAGTTCACGCCAGCAGGCGGAGAAGTTCGTAAAGAACTTCAAAGCCATGAACATCCTCATGTGCGCCATAAGCTCGTAAGAATATAATCGAGTCTCCGCCTCGTGACTCGCTAAAGAGGTGTGGGACACTCCGGTCAACACCTACGAAGGTACAAATCAGGTGAGACAAGCGAAGATCGACCAGTATTTTCACAAATATGAGCTTTTCAAAATGGAGCCGAAGAGAACATTACTCGGATATTCATACGCTTCACCGAGATCACCAACAATCTCAAATCTCTGGGAAAGAAAATCTCCCATGAAGAAATGTGCCGGAAAATTCTCGTAAGCCTACCCAAGAGACGATGGGGCCCTAAGGTGACCGCCATAGAAGAGGCTCGTAACCTCTCACTCTTGAAGCCGGACGAGCTCATCGGAAAGCTTCGACTCATGAGATACATTTGGAAGAAGAAGATGTCGAAGGTACCGCCAAAAGGAACATTGCGCTTAAAGTCTCGTAATCCAAAGAAGCTAGTTCGAGCTCCTCCGACTCGAAGATGATCCCATGGCACTCATCGCACGAGGCTTCAAGAGAATGATGAAGCACAAAAGATGGGACAAAAGACCAAAAGAAGAATTCTACAAAAAGGACAAGAGAGACAGAAAAGGTAAGTTTTTCTTCACCCTCAAAGCTATCTTTGTCTAAGAATTTTGGATGTTTTGAATGTGGCAAGCAAAGACCACATAGTCAAGGACTATCCAAAATGAAGAAGGGATAGGAAGAAGAAAAAGGCCATGATGGCAACATGGAGTGATGAGGATTCATCTCGAAGACGACGAGGACTCGGATGACTCGAAGTGTCCGATGGCAATTTCGACTCGGAAGCCGAAAGAGAGTCGACTCGCACTCGCACTCGTACAACGAGGAAACCGATCCTCAAGAGGTAATAAACTACTTCCTCAAATTCTCCAAAGTTGATTTAGCTAAATACATCTTCACTTTGGAAGAAAAGTCCAATTCCGATTCTTCTCATTTCAAGGAACAACTTGAGTCAATCACTTCGAGAGCACTTCTTTAAAAACGAATTAGAAAAACCGAGACTCACACTCGGAGAACTCAAGACAAGTGCTCAAACTAATGAGACCGAGTCCGAGTTACTCAGAAAGAAAATGAGCAACTCGAAACGTAAGCTCACCGAGTCTCAAGATCTCGGTTTTAAAGTTTACTCTAGGTCGAAGAACCTTGACATGCTCTTAGGATCACAATGTGTCTCGTTTCGAAAAGAAGGTCTTGGTTTCAACAAAGAGGAAGAATCTAATTCCTACTCGAATTGTTCAAAAAGGATTCTAGAACGGTAAAGTTTAAAAAGGCCGAGCATGGTCCCATTCACGTAAATGAAAGGAGGACTAAACCTGCACCTATTTACAAAAAGAAACCATTTTCTCCTGTTTCAAAAGGAGAGGTTTTTAAAAGGAAAGAGACACGGACTCGGCTTCTCGAGAGGAAGACTCAGAATCGACAAAACCCAAAGTCATTCAAATCTGGGTTTCGAAGCACCTTCTTCCTCGTAAAAGGACCACAAGTAAGGAATGTTACTGGGTTCGTTAGAGGAAGTGAGAAGGGTTAGATTCTCTCTGCTTTACAGGTCTCTCGTAAAAGATCAAAGGACACCGGTACCTGGACAGCGGATGTTCTCGACACATGTCAGTGACCAAGGACTCTTTTCCGAGCTGGAGTCATATAAAGGAGGAAAGGTGACTTTTGGTGATGACAAAGAAAGGTAAAATAGTGGGCATTGGAAAGATTGGAAAAGGAAGCAATCTGGTGAGCCCAAGTGTACCTTGTCAAAGGGCTAAAGTACAATCTACTTAGCATCTCCCAGCTATGTGACAAGGGTCAAGAGGTAAGATTCACTCAATCCAAGTGCTACATCACCGATGAGACCACCAAAGAGATAAAACTCTCGGTAAGAGATTAGGTAATACCTACATCATCCCTCTTCTCGACCCAAGTCGAACTTATCTTGTTTAAAAGCATCTCTTCAAGATGATTCTTGGACTTGGCATCGTAGATTAGGTCATATTAGCATGCATACTATCAAAAGCTTGCATCTCATAGTCCGGTTAGAGGATTACCTAACCGTGCGTTTGAGAAGGATAAAGTATGTGAAGCATGCACCGGAGGGAAACAAGTCGATCTTCATTCAAATCTCTCGAAGACAGTTTCCACATCCAACGTGCTTGAATTATCGCATATGGACCTATGTGGTGAAATTCCCGTGAAGAGTCTCTGAGGTAAATCTTACATACTTGTTATTATTGATGATTTTTCAAGATTTACCCGGGTGTGTTTTCTCAAGCATAAGAATGAAGCCTTCAAGGAGTTCAGCAAGCTCGTAGAAAGATTCAAGTTGAGTCTCGTACTCGGATTCAAAAGATTCGAACCGACCATGGAAGGGAGTTCGATTACTCGAATTCTCGTAGTTTTGTGACAAGAATGGAATCTCTCACAACTTCTCAGTGCCCGTAACTCCTCAGCAGAATGGAGTAGTTGAGAGAAAGAACAGAACCCTTGAAGAAATAGCAAGGACAATGATGATTGAACATAACTTGCCTTACTATTTCTGGCAGAGGCAAGAAACACAAGCAAACTACACTCTCAATCGATGCCTCATCGGACCCATTCTGAAGAAAACACCTTATGAGCTCTACAAAGGGAAGAAGCCAAATATTTCCTATTTCAGACCTTTCTGATGTAAGTGCTTTGTCCACAACAATGGTAAGGATCATCCGACCAAGTTTGATGCTCGGTCGACGAAGGTATTTTTCTAGGTTACTCCTCTCATAGCAAAGCTTATCGTATCTTCAACAAGCGAACTAACAAAGTGGAAGAAAGTATCCATGTAGTGTTTGATGAGCTTGAACAGAGAAACCAAGTGAGTCTTCATACTTAGAACCGAAGCTCGTAAAGGATGATGACGAAGATGAGCCTACTAAGACTCGGATTGAGACCACTCGTAACGAGGAAGCTCCGAATGAGATAGCTCAAGAGGTCACTCGTAACGAACAAGTCAATGAAGAGGATCACTCGTAACAAGCTTCGAAGATCAAGCAATTCAGCTCACAAACCCGGTGAATCAAAGAACTGGTAAAGCATTCAAATTTACTCCCAGCCATCCTCAAGAAAACATCATTTCGATATCAACAAGTGGGGTAAGAACTCGTTCTTCTTTACACAATTTATGTGCATTCACTGCATTCATTTCATTAACTCGAACCCAAAATGCACTAGAGGCCCTTAATGAACCTGAATGGGTAGAGGCCATGCAAGAAGAACTAAATCAATTTGAAAGAAACCAAGTTTGGACTCGACCAACCGACCTTCCGACCACCCAGCTATAGGAACCAAATGGGTTTTCAAGAACAAACTGGATGAGGGTGGAGTGGTATTCGAAACAAGGCTAGACTTGTAGCTCATGGTTACAATCAAGAAGAAGGAATTGATTGTGGGGAAACCTTTGCACCAAAGTAGCTAGAATTGAAGCCATTAGAATATCTGTTGGCATTTGCATCCCGCATGCATATTAAATTATATCAAATGGATGTTAAGTGTGCCTTTCTCAATGGTTTTATTGCAGAAGAAGTTTATGTTGAGCAGCCTCCCTGGTTTTGAAAACTCGGAATTTCCAAATCACGTTTTCAAACTTCAAAAGGCTCTCTATGGTCTTAAGCAAGCCCTCGAGCTTGGTATGAAAGACTCGAGCAGCTTCTTGGTTCAAAATGATTTCAAAAGAGGTCAGATCGACAAGACTCTATTCATAAAGACCAAAGGGAAAGATTTTCTTATTGTTCAAATATATGTTGATGATATTATTTTCGGTGCTACTAATGAATTTCTGTGCCGAGAATTTTCTGAGTTGATGAGTCAAGAGTTCCAAATGAGTATGATAGGAGAACTCAATTTCTTCCTTGGGTTGCAAATCAAACAAGACAAAGATGGAATCTTTGTTCATCAATCAAAATACACCAAGGAACCGCTGAAGAAATATAAACTTCAAGATGCAAAGCACGCATCTACCCCCATGAGCAAGCAAAGATAAAGCTCGACTCGGATGAGAAAGGTAAAGTAGTAGATCGAAACTCTATCAAGGTATGATTGGATCACTGTTATATCTTACTTCAAGCAGGCCGGATATAATGTTTAGTGTTTGCTTATGCGCACGATTTCAAGCTAATCCAAAAGAATCACATCTCACTCGCGGTGAAGAGAATATTCGGATATCTTGCGAGCACTCGGAATCTAGGACTCGTGGTATTCCGTAAACTCGTAACCGACTCGACCGGGTACTCGGACGCAGTACTACGCAGATACAAAGTTGATCGAAAGAGCACATCCGGAGCTTGCCAATTTCGGGTCAATCCTTAATATCCTGGCACTCAAAGAAACAAAACTCAGTAGCTCTATCAACCGCGGAAGCCGAATACATTACCGCCGGAGCTTGTTGCGCTCGTATCCTCTCGGATAAAACAACACTTGAAGGATCTTGGACTATTTCTCAACTCAGCTCCAATCAAGTGTGACAATCAAAGCGCAACCGCATCACTAAGAATCCTATCCAAGCACTCAAAAACAAAGCATATTGAGGTCGGTATCACTTCTTACGCGATCACTTAGAAAAGGGTGATATTGCACTTGAGTTCATTCCTACTAATCTTCAATTAGCCGATATCTTTACTAAGCCTCTTGGTGAAGATCAATTTTGCTTTATTCGGAATGAGCTTGGTATGTTAAATGCTTAGTTCCGTGTTACGATTATTGCATATTTCGTGCTATGTGCTCGTTGTTAATAACCATTAGTTCAGCTTGATTCCGTGATACCGGGCTGATAGTTATTTTGTGTTTCGAGTCACTCGTAAATCTTTCGAGTCAAACTCGGACGTAGAGAAATTTGGACATCAAATTTTCTGAAGCTATCTCTAGAACAGTGGAGAGTTTCGGATTATAATTTCAAAATCTTTTCTCTCTCTTTCTCGAGCGCCGCGATCGGATCGTAACCGTAGATTTCAAACCGCTTGTTTCTCAACCGTTGAAGGAGAACCGTCAAACCGGTCTTTGGTGACTCGATGGACAAGCCGAGTCGAACGGAGTTACTTAACGGATAGTGGACGGGCGCGGTTATTTTTTATAAATAACGACTATCCATCTTCATCTCGGTATTCTAAAACTCCTTCCCTCTCAAACGAAAATCTTCTCACGGAAGTTTTCTACGTGAACAAGTGACCCTCGATCGTCCGCAAGCGTTGAAGAAGCTCTCTCTCTCGTAAGTCTCGACCGCTCTATTATCTTTTCTTCTACCATTTTCGTTTTCTTCTCTCCTACACCTTCTTCTCTCTCTCACTCGAAAAGCTTCATCTTTTCTCTCCAACTCTCTCAATGCCTAAACGCGGAAACCATCCCGACTTTCGGGCTTCCCTCTTCCAAAAAGCCCCGCACCAACAAGCCGTAAAGCTCAACCCCTTCTAAACCCGTAGTCACCCGAAGACCTTGCGCTGGACGACAAATTCTTCCCAACAACCAAATTCTCCCGGTTGTCCAACATCCAAACCACCGAGTCTATCATTTCTTGTGTTTCAGTGAGTTCATCTATCCCGAACTCGTTTCTAGTTTTATACTCATCTCTCCCACTCCGAAAATGTTCTAACCTCTCGGGTTCGTAACATTACCGTTCGTATCAACACCTCCCTCCTTCACCGACTGTTCAAAGTTTCTTCTCTTTTCTTGAACAGCAACCCTATCCCTTTCACTCGAAGTCGCCGACGACTTCTTTGAAAAGTACGCTAAAGAATTCCCTAGGTCCGTAAAGAACTTTTCGTGACTCGCTTGAAGTCGAAGCCAGGCTTCAGTGTTTTCCGCCGATGAGAACCTTCTTCTCACAACGATTCTAGCAAGGAGAACCCCAACTCCAAGCATCTCAAAGCCCTCTTCGATATCCCGGAGGGATACGAAGTCGACCTCTTCCCCTCCATCATTGAGCGGATGGCCGCCGTGCCACTCAACTTCAAACCAAGAAGAACACCTCCCTTCCTTTCGGTGCTCTTCTCACCCTTGTCTTCAAACAATTTAAAGTTCCTCTTCCCTCTCGACCCTAACGCGGTGTCCGAGGCGGCCATTGTGGTCGGCAAGAAGGAACTCCACGGTACGGATACCGGAAACTAACCCCGGCGTCTAGGTTCACAACTCGGAGCCGAGGCCTCCTTCTCCACCTCGGACTCAAAAATCAACCCCTCTCCCTCTTCCCTCTACACTGGTGGTGCCTCCACCTCCGGTGCTTCCAAAACTCTCTCTCGCTTTCCCGGACTCGATTAGCTCCGTGTCTTCCGAACTCGGAGACATGCTCGTGGCTTTCAAGTTCTGTCCTTCGTGGTCCGACCATCAACCAAAAGACCGGTCGAGTCCCAAATCCGAGAGCAGCAGCCTCTCGTTCTTGAGATGAGAGAGCTGGTTAAGGAGCAGAATGAGCCGGCTGCGCTCCTCGGAGAGAGACGGTCTAAGGCGGCTCAGACCGGGATGACTCGGACACGTCCGAGGCATCTTCGAGCCCCGCCCGACCTCCTCGGACAGCGAGGAAGCCGAGGAAGAAGAGGAAGAAGCCGCAGATGCAGTAGAGGATGCCGAGGAACCCGCGGCCGAGGCAGGCCCTTCCGGCAAAGGGAAGAAGAGGCCGTGGCAACCGCCGAGGGTCGGCCCGCTCCCCAAGCTCAAATCGTCAGTACTCAGCTCGCATGCCAGCCTCGAGTGGGTTAGAAGACCTCGCTCCTCCAGCGAGTCAGCCAGAGCAGCCCCTCCAGCCCTCGAGGTCCCAAGGGAAGAACCCTCGATCCACTCTCTCCGGGTCGCCCACTCGTAGCCGAGCCCCGAGAACAATTCCGGTTCTCCCTTCGCCGCGCTCAAGCACATCGTCAAGATCGTATCGGCGCCGGCGCACCTCCGCCTCCACTCGAAATCCCTCCTCCCTAGTTGGAGCCATGCACCGAGTCACAATTCCTCGGTGTCTCCACATTTTCTTCTTTTAAATTTTCTTTTTGTCCGCACAACTAATGTGTATTCCTTGTACTTTTCTCCCTTCTTTTTGTTACTTTGTTTTTGCTGAAAGGCAAGGGGGAGAAATGTAGTCGAAACTGGTTGTCTTGTTTAGGGGAGTTTTTTCCTCCCTTGTAATTTCTTTTTAATGAAGTGATGCATTTCATTATTAATTTCGAGTTCTCTATTTTTCCGAGTTAATGTTAAAGCATACTTTATTTTATTTTGCTCGATATATTATATATTGCTCGATTTATTCAATATGCATTACTCATGAGCAAACTACTCGTAATCAATCTATTTTCCTCTAACAAAGTTTCTGTTTGAGTATGGAATGCCTTTCATCAAAAAGGGGAGATTGAAGACTCGGACACTCGCTCAATATCCTTCGAGTCATGCAAAAGGAATCAGGTCTAACAATTCTATACATATAGAGTTTTGATTCCAAGGCATTCTCTCGTGTCTTAGAAACTTACTTGAGTAAAATAGTATTTTCTCTAAGTGTTTCGGCCCTCACTTATCTCTTTTATCGCTTCGCTAGCGACTTAGAAAACTCGGTTCTTTATTCCGAGTCCACTCCCACTCGTACTAATCGCATTTTGAATATACCAAGTATTCCGCCGTTTCTCACTCGTAATCCGACTTGTGGTTATCTATTCTATTGTTTGCATAGTCAGCATTCGTAGTTCATTTCATGCTTAGTCTATATCAAGCTTTTCCCACTCGATATTCGTTATAGAACTTGATTCTTCGCATAAGACTAAGTCATATGGAATTCCGAGTATCATGGATTTTAGACTCGTAAAATTCCATTTCTTTTCGACTCGGATAATCAATTGCGTAATTATCATAATTATTTTATTATCTCGTGTCTAACCTTGGACCAAAGTATTTTATACTTTGAGAACCGAAGGTATTTTACTTTTGTAGGTTATTCAATCGAGGATATCTTTTCAAACTACAAAAGTAGCCGGCTCGTAACGTCAAATCACCAGCGAGATATGGCTTTTCACCTTGCTCGCTTTAGTCCCGTAAGATTGTGTCGAAGCCGTCCGCTTCCATATCCGGAAAACTGGAACGCTAAGCTTAACGGTGGTTTCCACCTCATTTTTCAAGACACAACCGATGGTTTTGGGACTTCCAAGAGAGTTAAACCGTTGTCCAACGTCCATATTTCAACGGATACTTTCCGAGTGACTCGAAAGCCATTATCAACGGTCATAGAGGACTCTCGGTCAGCGAGATAAAGATAACGGCTACTCGCTTGGTTATCTATAAATAGAAGCCACTTCACAAGACTTGAAGATTGCCGAATCTATTGTTAATACACATACTTGAGAAAAGTCATTGTATTTACTTCCAATCTTCTACTTACAACTCCCATTCTGTAATTCTTTACTCTCCGAGTTGTAAGGTCTTATACTTAGTTACAAACTCTTCTTACATTCTTTGTAAGGTCCCTTGACTAAGTCCGTAAAGGTTAACTCAGCTTAGTTGTCCCTAGCTGTAAGGGTTATCTCAGCTAGGAAGTACTAGATCGGATAAGGTAACTTCGAGTCTAAGAAAACTTGTATAGAGTTGTCCAAGGGAGCAACTCGGGTTCAGCCAGCTCACGGTATTTTGTGGACTCAAAATAGTGGATTTGACTCCGTGTCCGGATTGACACGGGCCGTGGTTTTCTGCCCCAGGAGGGTTTCCACTTAAAATCTCTGTGTTATCTTTCCGAGTTCATTCTAGACTCGCATGCACCTTCACCGTACTTGTTTATTCCGATTCATTGCTTTCGAGTCCAATCTTTTCGACCCCGTGTTTAGACTCGTAAACCGTCTTTGCCTCTTTTCGTCAAAAAGAGTGTGTTTTCGCAAAGATTTTTCTATCACCCTATTCACCCCCTCTCTAGGGTGACTCGGACTCTCCCCGAGTAAACCTTCATTCTTCTCTACTTTTTCTTCTTTCCCTCTCTTGTCCCCTAATCTTTGTTTCTCTTGCCCCATGTCTCTCTCTTTACTCCTCTCGTTTCTCTCTTTGTCGCTTCTCATTCTCGCTGCTTTCACCGGCTCCCTTTTTGTTTCTTCCCTTTTGTTCTCTCCCCCACCTTTTTGCTACTTTCCATTGCCGTCGACGCCTTTGACCGAAAACGCTCGTCGGAAACGTAACCTCCACGACCGGCCCCAAACCCTTCGATCGAGAGAGAGAGGACATATGTGAAAAAGGGAGAGTGCACGAGAGGAGAGGAGAGAGAACATAAAGTAACACCATTTTAAAATCCCTCTCAAGTTAATACAAATTTAAATAACGCTATTACGTAAATATCCTTAAAATTTAATCGAGCGAATATAAGTAGACCTAAATATTTTTCTAAATATTTATTTTTTAAAATTTAATATAAGACAAATTTGTTGGATTAAGTGGTATAAATCAATTTAAAATTAATTGAGATAAAAAATGACCCAAGATGAAATTGAAATCGGATTGGATCTTAAAGATTAGAAGATAACATGGTCTGAAAATTAATCGAGTTAAATCCAAATCGAATAATGCATTTGTCACGTCTACTTGTTTTTTAGTTTCTTACTCGTTCGTTTATCTCTCCTGTTACTTTTGGAGTTTTAGGATGTGTTTGGTTCGAAGAGGGGGAGGGATAATTTTCTCAAGCTTTCCCCATACCTTAACTCTAAATCCTAAACTCTAAACCTATACCTTAATACTAAATTCTAAACCCTCAACCCCATACCCTAAACCTTTAAATCTAAACCTCGTCAATTCGACGGCGGGTTAAATACAGTCGGGTGTATTCGGTCCGGATAAAATATAGATCGGGTGTATTTCGGGTTCGACTAACATACAGGAGGTCGTATATCGAGTTACACGGGTTTTAGGTCGACTCAACGGATGGAAAACGCTTTTTTATCAGTTATTTTTTTTATCGGTTATTTTTTTATCAATTATAAAAACTCGACATATTTTTGCTTAAAATATTCTATAGTTTTATGAAAAAGTATGCTATTTGTATTTTCTAAAAACAATATAAAATATTTAAAACTTTCATTATGGTTTTACGTGAGTACCCCATTAAGTCGAACGACTTGACTACTTGACCCGTTTAAATAAGGTTAATTAAAAGTTGGGTTAATAAAGGGTTTGATAATAATGAATTATATTAATGACTCGTTTAAGGTTCCGATGTTGATTTCATCTCTTCTATTATACTAGTTTAAATGGTATACTTAGTTAAAATTTTTAATTTTATAAATAATAAATATTAATATTATAAGGAGGGTGTATAATCGAGAAATGGTTGACCTTGGTCACCTCAACTAAGCTAAAGAGTTGACCTGGGTTGGCTCAACTCACCCATTTTATTCATTGGGAAAATTTTGATTTTGTCGTAACTCGACCATTGTCCATCATAGGCGCTATGGTTCAAGTACAATTATAAGAGATTCAAATAAATAAGAATTATAGATTCACAATAAATTAAAATTATTATTTTTAATTATAACATCAAAATTTTATATTATTATAGTAATATTATTTTTATAAAAAGTATATTATTTAAGATATAACTAGGCATATTCAATTAACCAAAATACAATAGTATAACCTACACATTTTTAATATATCACATTATTTGAATTCATATATATTTTGATGAAATTTTCTTATGTATAATTTTTGTATATAATGTTTTTTTAATGAGAAATAAGTTGAGAAAGCCAACAATATCGGTGTTTGTTCGTAAATTATTGCGATAATTATGTAACATATCTTCAAATGATGTGATATAATATAACTAAATCAGTGATAACATGAATGGACAATTATATAATAAGCATAAAGCATTCAATCAACAAGCCACAAAGCTAAAATTGTTATTTTTATTGCCTTGATACAATGGGTTGAATGGGTTCGATTGAGTTTGACCCGCAGATTTGCAATTTTTGGAGTTTGATTTTATTTTTCGAGTTCGGGTCGAAAAATCTTGTTCAAAATCTAAAACTTTTGAGTGAGTTCAGGTCGAATTTTCGAGTGAGGCCAATTTTTTCCATGCCTACTTAAACCTCATGCCCTATGGGGTCCTTCTCATTTGTTTTTTTAATTATCAAATTATACTAATCAAATTAAACTAATATATAAATCATCAAATGTCAGAAATACATTAAAACTATGATGACCTTGTCAAAAACGAAGGGAAGCTAATTCTTTGCAATAAAGTAACTATAAACACAATAAAAACACTTAAGAGCTAAAGAAACGTCCTTAACTTCTACTTAGTTATTTTTCTCATGAAATTTTGAAGCCAAATCCTCTTGTGATTTTTCACTAGAAATCCTTTACCTTGACTGTAATTTTTAACAAGTGTGGGGCCTGGATCACGATGAATAGGGAAAACGTAAGGGTCCCATCTATGGATCTTATGTGGGGTGAGTACGTCACTGTAAAGAGACATTCCCACTAAAGGGAATATATCGCTCTTAATCAAGGTCAATCTCTTTGGGTGGAAAAAAAAAGATGAGTAGAGTCGCCACCTTTTATGATTGAAACAAGGACGAGGTTTTTAGAAAACAGTTTTTTTAAAAAAACTATTTCCAAAAAACGAAAATGACTCACAATCCAAAGACAAAAATCAATAGAAACTGGTCTTCAAACCTAAGATGATGGGTCCAAGGTCTTGGTTATGGAGATCGAACATTAAAGACTTGTCACTTCCTTCGTCCCAAGAATGAGCTCCTACTAATATGTTGTATCCTCTTTGATGTCCCGAATATTGATTAGTTGCTTATTTTGAATAAAATAAATAATAAATAATATGAGAAAATCACAAGTATGTATAGGCAAGAATGCACATCAAAGCATACAAAAAGAAGACTAAAGGCCAACATATTGGTTAGTGTATGGCGGGTCGCCATTCGGGTGAGATCCAAATTGTTTTACATCCCGATCATCACAGGACTTGAATCCACTCTCGGATCAAAACCCGATGTAATTCCGATGAGGAGTCCGTCATAAGTCCGAGAGTTCCACTAGGGTTCGTTAGAGCTCATCTTTCATGTATAATGGTCAAGTTAACGAGTTTAGAGATGACTCCTTTCTAGAGTCAAATCGACCCGAGTGAGAATAGAGAGAGTTACTCGGGGTCTCAACTCTATCACTCTAGGTAATAAGTGACTGAATGGGTGGATCAACCAAAGTCTAGATATGAGTATAAGGATTAGACCTCTTAACATTTTCATTTCGACCGAGAAAATGATTCATCGTGGATAGAGTGTGATTTATTTTTGGAAGTTAGTGAGTTGGTGTTTGATGGCAAGTGGTTCTTAAATATTTTTATGGAGTCCCCGTCGATGGCCTATTTCCAAACAAGATGATACAATCAGCTATCCAGTCAAAATTGATCTTAAAATAGTCTATTGGGACAATGATGAAATTGCGAAGGTTGTTTGAGTGGAGATGGATGTAGACCACCCGAAAGATCGGATATGAACAATCTTTTGATTAACACCTCAAATTTGATGAAAGACCACAACCATACACTAAATAATATGTTGGTCTTAAAGACAAGCATGCAAATATATATAAATATATACAAGCAAGGTTACGTCAGTCATTAATCGATATTTAGTCAAATTTATTTATGACTCGTGATTAAGGTCAAGATGATCATAAAGGAGCAATTATTTTTACCATCATCCCTTAAATGAATTTCTTGGGCCTGGGTCTTGTACTTAATTGGGCTCAAATTAAGAATGATTTGAAATATTTGGGTTATCATCATGCCTAACTATAGACACCTAAAACGTGTACCACTAGGTCAATGTGTTATAAGTCGGATTTGATCAAACACTAGTTTGTTCATTTTATTTATATTAGTCGAGTTGAATTATTGAAAATGGACTAAATCATGCTCAAAGATCAAGAATTGAACTTTGGCGTAAGATTTTACAATGTGACGGATTATTACAAGATAATGAATAAATGAATAACTGAATATGTATAAGGTTTATCCTATATAGAAAATATCTAAGAAAAATAAATACAAATAAAGTTCTAGCTCCTTTATAGCTCTTAATCATTTGGCTCCTTAGACGATTATTAACTTTATGAAGTTGTCCAACATGGAACAAAAAAGTTAGAAAATGGCCTAAGCACCCAACTTATTATGGACTTGAAAAATGGTAATATGTATTTATATGGAAGAAAATTCTGAAAGTTGGGTAAAATGGACCCAAAACAATTCATAGTAAAAAAAAAGGGATAGAGTAGTTAATAGAGAAAAGAGAAAGAGGAAGAGAGAGAAAGCTTAATAGTACAAAAAGGAGGGGGATGAAGGGATTATAAAGAATCTAATAAAGAACAAAGAACAGAGATAGAGGGACAAAGAGAGTTCAATAACAAGAAACATGAGGGGTTGTAAAGCACCTAACAGAGAAGAGCGATAGAGTGACGGAGAAAAGAAACAGAAGGACAAAGATTTCAACAATAATAAAAAAAGTAAAATTGCAAAAATTTAACATAACTCAATGTATGCATCATACATAGTAGGTGATGCTTGGATCATCTTAATGTTTTCATCCCATCCAAAGTCATAATCTTTGCTTCAAAGCTTTGGTATCATTCCACGTTCCCCGATTGTTTATGGCACATATAATAATCAAAATAGATTCCCAACACATTGAGAATTAATTAGTAGTTATATAGCAAGTGATTTCGCTGAAAATAAAAGCTTATTTAACTCTAAGTAAGAGAACCTCACCTTTACATCCACAACACTTAGGAGTTTTGCCTTATGTGAGCCTCTAGAGCCTCCCAAATAGCTATACACTCCAAGAGCTCTATTTTTCAATCTGATGAAAATAAAATTCAAATAAAGATCATGTATTGTTCAAATATATAATAAAGGCATGCATACAACATATAATTGAATATAATACTTAACAAAAGTAATGAAAATGAGTAAATACTAAACTCATGAGTCGATTACTATTCTGATATTTTTCCTCACTAAATGACCTAAAGGATTGAGCTAGTATGCGACGTTACTCCTTAGATATATAGCAGCAAGCATCCAAGTGGGCCGTATACCGACCAAAAGTAACACATATAAAAATACAATTATTAAACCATTACGACTCCCATTTAAGTTATTTATACACTTTCTCCTCACTAAAGGGTGCCAAGTATCATGTTTTTCACGTCCTGGTCATGAGGTTTGAGATAAATTTAGATTGATCCGTAACTACTCGTCTATATGCTTGAATGGCTTCGGAGTACAAAATTGAACGGACTCGATTCCTATGGAACGAGCCATCTTGTGGAGCCACCTATGACATATTAATTGTACATATATATAGTAACTCACATCATGCTAAGCATAACAACGGTTGCGCCGATCTCTTGCACTTGCGTAAATTGCAGTATGTCGTCCAAGAAAACCGTTACGCTAATCTTATCATCACCGGCTAACACCAACACGTGTGATTTGGAGCACTCGTCTTCCGACAAAAACTTCACCAAAATTTCCAGACAAGTACTTCACTCCAGAGGTGACTCGTCAACGGGTTGGAGATATGGGGAGTACTACGGACGATGATCGGCCGCCGCCGAGTGCTTGATGGTGCCAACCGAGGACTTGGGAGTGCCCTTCTTCCCATTCTCGACTGTGGCCACGAGGTCCAAGTTCAGGAAGAACGATAATACATGAATTAGAAATATTTATAAGAGATATTAACAATCGATCTAATATTTTCAAATAAAATACCTTCGAATGACCGAACTCTTAGGCCAAGCAACAAAATTGTTGACCACTTCGTGAATAGTGTGGAGGTGCGGTGGTTGAATTGGCAACTCACAACCGGCTTTCCCTGGCATAGCTTTTGTCAACCTCACCTTCACCTGATCGTTTGACAGCGGTGCCATATGAATGATGACACCTGGTTGCACGAGGTAAACAACACCCGTTGCCACAATGTGATGTAGATGAGGGTGATGAGAAGCTAGCATGCACTCGCACCGATCGCATAAGAATTAGCATAAGAACTAGAATCATGAGATAACTAATAAGGGCATGAAATGCATTAGTTTCTTAGGCATTTTGATGTTTTTCTTTGGGAAATTCAATTAATTGGAGTGTGTTTATGCTCCATTTTCAGCTTTACGCTTGTGTTTTGGTGTTTTGAGATGATTGTCAAGATTTGGTCACCAATACCAAGTATTCCCAATATTAGTGAGTGTTTCAAGCATTAAGAAGACCAATGAGGTCCAACTTTGCAATCAAAACGACCGTTCCCCTTGATTTGTCAAAGTCCGCACTTCTAACAACCAACACGGGCAGCCCGTGTCCGGCGACACGTCTATGTTGGAGGTGAGCTTGCTTAGAAGCTTTTGCATCGAACACAGGTTGGTCGTGTTGGTGGACACGGCCGTTTTCAGCATTTCGTCAAGTTTTCATGTGCCACCAGCCCACACGGGCAGCCCGTGTCGGCGGACACGGCCCGTGTTGGAGGTAAATTCTGCCGAGACGATTTGATTTTGACGATTCGGCTGTTTTTCAAGGCATCCAGTCCAGCATCCATCCATAGTTCATCCACCACTCATCCATTGCCATTACCTTACCTTCATCCACTTCAAACCGAATTTTGAAGATCGAAGAAGAAGACTGAAGTAGTTGTGGGATTCCATTCGAAGTCGAGAGATTCAAGTGGAGTACTTCAAGTCAATCATCTTACTTCTTCATTTCTTGCTATTTGAGGTTTGATTTCCATGTATTGGATCCTTTTTATTAAGTTTTCAATAACAATGTGTGAGTAGTTTAGTTTTTAAAGGGATTTGTAATCCGAAACAATGAAGTTTGATTAGTTTTCCATGATTTGTGCTTAAATTCTAATTTTGATCAATAGAAGGTTGTGTTTATCATGTTCATGAGTGTTTTGAAGGCCTAGAATACTTGTGTTTAGAGATTAATCTATCATGTACTCGAAAAGTGAAATAGAATAATCCAACAATCAGCTTTTCTACCTAGTTTATAAAATTTGAGAAAAAATTAGTAAATTAAGGGATCATTTGATAATTTGAAATCTTTAACTTTGATTGACTTAAAAAGCATACGAAAGTTGTTTGATAGGTTAATTACAAGCAATTCTATTAAGCATCGAAAGAGTGGTAGAATTTTGTGATTATCATCCTTGATTCATTTGAAAGAATGATTGCACAAATTATGTTTAAATAATCAAACTCATTGTTAGAAAAGAAAATCCCTACATGTTTGTTTTACCAATTGATTTAAGTCTACATTAATTTTCTTAAGTTTAATAATTAGAACTAGTTTAGAAAGAATAAACTCCAAAACCCGATTAGCTTAACAATTAAGTAGAGGGCTAGTTTAGTGCGTTGCTAGATCGAGTCCTTGTGAGATCGCCCTTGGCTAGCTACAACCATACATCGTGCACTTGTGTCCTGTCAAGGTTTTGGCGCCGTTGTCGGGGACTCTATCTTTAGTAGCCATTAGACGAATACTCTCAAATTGACTTTGTTTTTATTTTCTTTTTCTGTTTTGATTGCGTTGGTAGTTTTGTTTTTGTTCTTGCTAGGTTTTCTCTCCTTGCATGCAAAAAGCTCAATTGTTCGAGTTTGATCCAGAAATCGAGTGAACCTTTCGCTCTAGACGGAAGAAAAAAGGCTAGAGAACGCTAGGAAGAAGTAAGAAGCAGACTCCAAGCAAAAGCCCAAGATGGCCGAGGAACAAAGAAGAACTTTTGGGCAATATGTGACACCTAATGTCGATAATCCGCCGATGACCATCAATGTTCCTAATGTGGCAGCCAATGATTTTGAGTCGAAGAACTCCCTCATCAACTTAGTGAGAGCCACTCATTTCCGTGGCCTCTCCAATGAAGACCCCAACCAACACCTCTCGCATTTTTCACCAAGAATGTGATACTTTCAAGGCGAACGGGCTTCACCGGATGCAATCGAGTTGCGATTGTTTCTGTTCTCGCTTGAAGGAAGGGCATGCGAGTGGCTAGATTCTCTTCCGGTAAACTCCATTAGCACATTTGATCAACTTGCAAGTGCTTTCTTGGCGAAATACTTCCCACCAAGCAAGTTGACCAGTTTAAGGAACCAGATTTCCACCTTCGTCCAAGAGCCAAATGAGACATTATATGAAGCATGGGAGAGGTTCAAGGATCTCCTTCGCCAATGCCCACAACATGGATTTGAGCCATGGGTCCCCATTTAAGCTTTCTACAATGGGGTTGATGATCACTTGAGAGCCACCATTCTTGTAGTGGATGGAGGAAATATCATGAGCAAGTCCGTAGATGAGCTCTAGACCTTGATTGAGCGAGATGGCGCTAAACACCTTTCAATGGTCCAAGCCTCGTTCCAAGAGAACGAGAGGTAAGCTTGATGTTGATGTAGTTTCTGTTCTTTCCGATAATATAGATGCTATAACTCAAAAATGGACCATTTGAATGTGAATGTTGCCCTCCCCTTCCATGTGATTCTTGCAATTCTTATGAGCATGAGACTTTGTTTTGTCCTGTGGGTATGACTAGTAGTGAACCGACTCGACCAAGCGAATTTTATTGGCAAACCGAACCCGAGGCCAAACTTTGACCCATTCTCCAATTTCTATAACCCGGGTTTGAGGTAGCACCTTAATTTTTCCTATCGGAACAACAATTCCATGAGTCCACAACAAGTCCAAAGACCACTCGCCCTGGTTTCCAAAGACCTACCCAATCCCAAGTGCCCTAAAAGTCTAACTTGGAGGTCATGATGGAAAGCATGCTTTTGGCTTAACAAAAGCAAAATGAGATTATCAAACAATTGGTTTCAAAAGTTGAAATCTTAGCCACTCACAATAAGATGCTTGAAACTCAAATTGCTAGCCAAGCAAGCTCTTCCTCCGGCCCTCTCGGGTAAGCTTCCTAGCCAATTGGTGCCTAACCCTAGGGACCAATGTAATGCCATAACTTTAAGGAGTTGGACACAATTGGCGGTGCCTAAGGGTGTTAGTAGTGATCATGTGGTCATTGAGGTGCAATCGGAAAATGTTGTTAAGAATGTTGAGAATGATGAGAATGAGTTGCATGATGTTGTGAATGAGGAGGTGTCTTCACCCTCCAAAGAGTCTTTGGTAGATGTTATTGTGCAGAATGAGAGTGAGACTCCTAATGACCGAACAAAAATTCCCCAAAGAATCTATACTCCGCCTTTAGCCTTTCCCACAAAGATTTGCTAAGTCTAAAAATGATAAACAATTTGGGAAGTTTTTAGAGGTCCTTAAGAAGCTCCACATTAATATTCCCTTCACCGATGCCTTGTCTCAAATGCCTTCTCATGCTAAGTTCTTGAAAGAAATTATATCTAACAAAAGAAAGTTAGAAGAGCATAAGACCGTAGCTTTAATCGAACAAGTGTAGTGCCGTACCCCAAAACAAGCTTCCGCCTAAGCTTAAGGACCCCGGTAGTTTCACTATTCCATGTGAGGTAGGAAAGATTTCCATATACCGTGCTTTTGTGTGATTTAGGCTCAAGTGTGAGCCTAATGCCCCTCTCTTTGTCCCAAAAGCTTAGTATGGGTAAGCTGAAACCCGTTACCATTTCCCTCCAATTGGCCGATCGTTTGGTCAAGTTCCCCATTGGAATATTAGAGGATGTCCCCATTAAGATAGGAGGTTTCTTTGTACCTATTGACTTTGTGATTCTTGAGATGGAGGAAGACACGCGTACCCCCATTATCCTTGGGAGGCCTTTCATGCTACCGCTAGTCGTTGCATTGATGTGAAAAATGGGAGAATGTCCTTTTGTATTGGAGATGAAAGAGTTGAGTTTAATTTGTTTGAAGTCTGCTAAATTCTCTTCATTTACTCGATGATTTTTTTAGAGTGGATATCATTGATTCCATTTTAAGGGATGATAGTACTAATTTGAGCTCTAACGATCCTCTTGAGTTTTGCTTGTTGGATAATAGTACAACTAGGGATCTTGATCACGAAGTTGCCATTTGTGCTCAACTTTTGGAGGCGTCCCCAAAAATCCCACCAAAGCTGGAAAAGGTAGAAAAGTTGCTAAATGGAAGCAATTGTGAGCCATCCATTGACGGAAATGAAGCTCCAAAGGTAGAATTGAAATCTCTCCCTTCCTCCCTAAGGTATGAATTTCTTGGCCCAAATTCTTCTTATCTCGTGATTGTGAATGCAAACTTGAGTGCTTCTGAAATTGATGCTTTGTTGAGAGTCCTTAGATTGCATCATAAGGCTATTGGCTATACCATAGATGAGCTTAAGGGCATTCATCCTTCAGTTTGCATGCATAGGATTTTAATAGAGGATAATTATAAACCCACCATTGAACATCAAAGAAGGTTAAATCCTAACATGAAAGAGGTGGTAAAGAAAGAGGTTTTAAAATTACTTGAGGCCAGTATGTAAGACCCGAATTTTGGGTTAGGTAGCTATATGAGCTAAAGTTAATTATTCATCCTTGATTAAATAGAGTAAGTCGAATGACCAAGTTATATGCGTGGTTAGATACTCATAAATTTATCTCGAGCAAGTTATTATTAATCCACGTAATTATAATTGGCGGAGCGTACTAATTCCTTTCTCCGAATTTTCTGCCGAATCGGATACATATAAATATGAGACCGCTTATGCTACGTATGTGTGTTTAGTTATTATGAGGATTAGCAAAAGAAAAGAAAAAGGGAAGTGAGAAAGAGGATTAAGGGGTTAGCTAGAGACTTGATTAGTGTAAAATTTAGAGGTGTGCAACATTTAGTGAAGCCACACAAGGAAAGAACGGGGAAATTAAGTGAAAAGAAGGAAGGAGGGCTCGGTGGAGCCGAGCAGCAGAGAAGGAGCGAGCGGGAGAAACAGAGAGAGAGAGGGAGAGAGAGAATGAGCGGGAGTCGGAGCAGAGGCCGGTGGCCCGCCTAGGAGCATAGCGAAAGGAAAAGAAATGGAGCAAAAGAGGACCGAGCGAGAAGAACCGAGAGGGAGAGAAGGCGAACGAGTGCAAGGGCCCGGGGAGACCGAGGGGGACCGGCGACCACCGCAGTAACCGAGCTAGGGCGAAGAAAGACCCGGAGCGAGAGATAGAGAGGGTGAGAGATCGAGACCAACCTCGAGGGACGGCGAGAACAGCGAACCGGCAAGGCGAGAGCCGAGGAAAGGAAGCGAAAGCAAGCGCGGAGGGCAGAGGAAGCAAGAAACGAGAACCAGGGGTAGGGGGAGCCAACCCGATCAGAAACAGAGCAAGAGGAAGAGAGCTCGAACGGGTGAAATCGGGGGACTAGAGGCGAGAAAAGCGAGACGCCGTAACCCGACACAATGGAGAATACTCAATCCGATTCCAAACCTTAGAATTCGAGGTGGGTAGTCCTATACTCTAAACTATTAGTATTTTCGAAACCCAAATGAATTTATTGTGATTGTTGAACCTTATTGTGAATATTGAATATGTGTGAGAGTAAACGAGTTTAGTAGTTCTTGAAAGTGGAATTAGGAGTCTTGAGGAGTTTATCGTGATTGTTGAATATGATTGTGAAGTTTGAACATGTATGCTATTGAACGAGTTTAGTAGTTGCTAAAAGTGGAATTAGGAGTCTTGAGGGGAATTGGTGGTTGTTTAGGCCTGGATTGGAAATTGGGAATTCGAGACGGAGTTAGGCTGCCTGGGTGTAGTGAGTCATATCGAGAATTCGGTCGGTTGGGTTTGAGTATATTATGGTTTGGGTATAGACTGTGAATTAGTATTTCAAACCGAGCCTCGGAGATTTACTAAAATTGCAGCATTGGGAAATGATTGCTAATATCGGGAAATAATGGGTGAAGTATAAAGACAAGTATGAATTCATATCGACGATGCACGGTTAAGGCACGGAAGTGAGAAATGGGTGATTGTCGGATTAATTGAGTTTGAAGTATATTTAAATCCTTGAGGTTGAACTAAACATGAAGGTAAGCGAAGGTGACGGAAATTGAGTGATGAAAGTGATTAAGAGTTACATAACTAAGGATGGGTGAACAAGAGTCGATTAATAAGATAGAGACATACAATGGGAGTTTGAGGCAGGGGAATGATGAAATGCGAATGGTAAGGTTAAATGGAGTTAGAATATATCTAAGTCCTTGAGATCAAATCAAATTTGAAGACAAGCATAATGTGAGGGACTCCAGCGATAAAGTGAGCTGAAGAGTTGTGTGGTTAAATATGGGAAAAGGAGTTGAGTTATAAAGTAGAGGTATAAAATGAGGAATTGAGGTAAAAACAATGAAATGTGAAAAGTTGAAACGTTGAATTAGGTGGTATTTGCTTGTGGTTATTGTGGCTCGGAAAAATGAACTAAACTTACTAAATTATTGGATTGAGAAAGATATAGTTGGAAAGGAACGGAGATTGACTATTTGTGATTGAATCATAGCTATTTGTGCAAGTGACGGTGGCTATTCGTGTTAAGTGATTTCTTTGCGTGATGCTCAAAAGTAGTTTTGAAAGGCGTTTTGTACCTTACGTGAAATGATCCTTGAATGCAACTTCTTGTGAATTGCCGTTCAAACGTGATTTTGCTTTAAAGAAGTAAATTTGATTGAGAAATTGAATTTGGAGGGATGGCACGTAGTGCTATGCCTTCCAATGTGTCAAACTGATTTGAGAAAGTGAATTTATGAGGGTGACACGTGGTGTCATGCCTTCCTTGATGTTAAATTGATTTGAGAAAGTTGTGAAGTGAATGTGATGAATGAATATGTGCAAAGAGTTTTGAATCGATCGGCTATGGATCGTTTAGCACACCGAAGGGTTCGAACCGGGGACGCCTAGACTAGAAACTTCGAGGGAAGGGTTCTAACATGGGTCCTACAGAGGCAGGATGCCCGCTTTGAGACTTCCCGAAGATAGGTCCCGAGAGCCTTTTTGTTCGGGGTCGCACCTCGGAATTAAAGAAGTGCTAGTTCGAGTCCTCGAAGGCCTAGAATGTTGATTCAATCCCAAAAGAGAATTGTGATGAATGTGAAACCGTGCTTTTAAATGATTAAAAGAGTCTTGATCTTTACGTTGCAAGAGATTTCATTGAAAGTATATAGATTTGTATTATATTATTATGCTTTCGCAGATTTCATTATTATGAGTAGTATGTGTAAAGAATTTCCATTTTAAGGGTATAAGACTCAGGTGAGCCCGTGGTTTATTGCTCACCCCCACAAATTTCCCCCTTTTCCCCTCGGTGTTACGGTACATTCTCAAGAGGTGTGTGCGGTACTAAGTATCATATTCTGGATTCCTGGTGATTGATTTTTGCTGTGTGCTATTTGCTAAGAGATTCAAGTGGTGGACGTGCATTTCTTATATTTTCTCAAGCATTGTAGCTTGTAAATTAGTGCATGTAGTTTGTACCGGATGTATAATAAACCATTTAGATTACTTTAAGTTTTATCGCATGATTGGTTGGACTCCGGCGTGTGGCCGTTGAGTTGTGTACTCCGAGCGTGTGGCTTCTTGAGTTATATTATACTTTTTATGCAGGGTTTTAGGACTTTAAGCCTAAGGGATAGTCCACATTACAAATAGAACTCTGCCGAAATTTTTAGGAAATCTCGGATTCTTTTGGGAAACCACCTTTGTTAACCTTAAGTTGAGTTTAGACAGCCAAACCGACACCGAAAAGAGCCTTGGGAGTTCCTTTAAGGAACTTTGGCAATGTAATACTCCCGGGGGTGTTTTGGGGTGTTGCACGATATCATCTATCCTATCTTCGATAGCGATTGGGTGAGCCCCTGTTTATGTTGTGCCTAAGAAAGGGGGATGACTGTTGTAAAGAATGAGAATAATGAATTGATTCCCACTAGGACCGTTACGGGTTGGAGAATGTGCATTGATTATCGCAGTTGAATAATGCAACCCGTAAAGACCATTTCCCTCTTCCCTTCATTGACGAAATGCTTGAAAGACTTGCAAAGAATTCATACTTTTGTTATCTAGATGGGTATTTCGGGTTTTTCCAAATCCTTATCCACCCTAGTGACCAAGAGAAGATTACCTTTACTTGTCCTTATGGAACATTTGCATATAGGAGAATTCCTTTCGGGTTGTGTAATGCACCCACTACTTTTCAATGTTGCATGATGGCTATTTTCTCCGATTTTATTGAGGATATTATGGAGGTCTTTATGAATGATTTTTCTATCTATGGTACCACCTTTGATCATTGT
Source organism: Talinum fruticosum (assembly GCA_021018815.1). NCBI lineage: Eukaryota > Viridiplantae > Streptophyta > Magnoliopsida > Caryophyllales > Talinaceae > Talinum > Talinum fruticosum. The sequence goes on from JAITYX010000067.1 coordinate 3,271,412, forward strand.
TTGAAAAATCTTTCTAAGGTGTTGTCTAGATGTGAGGAAGTTAATTTGGTCTTGAATTGGGAAAAGTGCTATTTTATGGTACAAGAGGGTGTTGTCCTAGGTCATGTGGTTTCTAATAAAGGCATTGAAGTCAACAAAGCTAAGGTAGAGTTTTCTTGGACACGTCGGTTTCTACCGGTGGTTCATTAAAGATTTTTCAAAAATTGCTAGGCCTTTCACCCAATTGCTTGTTAAAGATATGCCTTTTGTATTTGATGATGTGTGCTTGAGTGCTTTCAACATGTTAAAAGAGGCTTTGATTACAACTCCTATTATGTAAGCCCGGATTGGAGTCTTCCATTTTAAGTGATGTGTGATGCAAGTGACTTTGCATTGGGGGCTGTTTTGGGGCAAAGGAAGGATGGCAAGCCCTATGCTATACATTATGGGAGCCGAACTCTGGATGAGGCTCAAGTTAACTATGCCACCACGGAGAAGGAGTTCTTGGCGGTTGTGTTTGCCTTGGAAAAGTTCCATTCTTACTTGATTAACTCCAAGGTGATAGTTTTCACTGATCATGCTGCCATCAAGTATCTCATGAGGCAATTGAATTCTAAGCCTCGCCTTATCCGATCGGTGCTTTTACTCCCAAGAGTTCGATTTAGAGATCCGGGACAAGCCTGGATTGCAAAATGTGGTGGTCGATCATCTTTCTCGGTTGGAGAATTTGCCCAAGGAAGTTATCCCCATTGATGATTCGTTTCCGGATGAGCAACTCATGGCTGTTTTACCTACTTATACTCCATGGTATGCTAACTTTGTGAACTACATCGTTTTTGGAGTGATGCCACCGGAGTTATCTTTCCAACAAAGGAAGCGATTCTTATTTGAGGTGAAATGTTATGTGTGGGAAGAGCCTCTCCTTTACAAGTTGTATACAGATGGCATATATCGAAGGTGCATTCTAAAAGATGAGGTTGAAAGTGTGCTTCATCACTATTATTCCACTACTTATGGTGGACATTTTGGCCCCGACAAAACCGCCTCCAAGGTCTTACAAGCTGGCTTCTACTAGCCGACTCTCACCAAAGATGCAAGGAATTTTGTGGTAGCTTCGACCAATGCCAAAGGATGGGTACTATTTCAAAGAGGCATGAGATGCCCCAAACTAGAATTTTAGAGGTTGAGCTTTTCGATGTATGGGGAATTGACTTCATGGGTCCTTTTCCTCCCTCTCAAAAGAACCTCTACATCCTAGTAGCTATTGATTATGTGTCGAAATGGGTGGAAGCCATTGCCTCTCCCACTAACGATTCCAAGGTTGTTATGAAGTTCCTAAAGAAGAACATTTTGCTCGATTTGGCACTCCAAGAGCCTTATTGAGTGACAATGGGAGCCACTTTGGCAACCGACCACTTGAGGTTCTTTTGAAAAAGTATGGAGTATTCTATATGGTGGCCACACCTTATCATCCTCAAACAAGTGGTCAAGTTGAGTTGTCCAACCGGGAGTTAAAGAATATTCTTGAGAAGATGGAGGATAGATCCCGAAAAGATTGGTCTTTGAAGCTAGATGATGCACTATGGGCATACCGCACTGCTTACAAGACTATCCTTGGCACTACTCCTTTCCGGTTAATGTATGGGAAGCCTTGTCATTTGCCCGTAGAGATGGAACACACGAATTTTTAGGTAATCCGAACTCTTAATTTTGACACCAAGGCGGTCGGTGAGAGACGAGTTCTCCAATTGCAAGAGCTTGAAGAGTTGATATTCCAAGCTTATGAAAGTTCCCAAATCTACAAGGAGAGAACTAAGAGGTGGCATGACAAGCATATTCTGCATAGGAGGTTTGAAAAAGGTGATATGTTCCTTTTGTTCAACTCAAGATTGAAGTTATTTCCGGAAAACCGAGATCCCAATGGTCCGGGCCGTTTCGAGTCACCAAGGTATTTCCTCATGGTGCGGTTGAGGTGTGGAGTGAGCCCATCAATTCCTTCAAGGTCAATGGTCAACGACTTAAGCCTTACATTGTGGGGCAATCCGAAGAGAAGATCATATATTATGCTCTTACCGACCGGGGTAAGGCATGAGGAATGAGTTGCATATGGTCAAGCTAACGACCTTAAAGAAGCACTTCTTGGGAGGAAACCCAAGTCATTTTGTATTTTGTTTCATCACATCGAAAAAAATAAAAAAGCACACAAAACGAGCGAGGCAGCGAACCACAATGGGCCCCCGTTTCAACGAAATGGCCCGTGTTAGATGCTACCTCCAAGTTAGCAACAAGACACCGGTTTTCCAACAAAAACAGGCCGAGTCTAACGCAAGGTGAGCAAGGCAACACCCAAAACGAGCCGCACGATTCCGTGAACACGGCCCGTTCGGGTGTTCCTCCAAGCAGGGTGCGGGGCACCCGTTTTCCTTGACCACGGGCCGATTTGGGTGCCGAATGTGGAGCCAGCAGCTGACATGGGATGCCCGTTTTAGTCGGTCTGTATGATCTGCGCGGTTTGTTCTTTTGAGCTCGAAAACTTTCTCTCTCACCTCACTTTACCCTCGCTTTCTCTTCTTCTTGCTCTCTCCCGTGCCCTAAAACCTCTATAGCCAAGCTCTTCTTCTTCTCCATTCCATCTTTTCCCTCTCTCAAATCTCTCTTAAACTCCAAAGTTCGGACCTCATACACCAAATCGTTCTTCTTCTTCTTTAATTTCACTATAACTCTCACTCTCCTCCGTGCTCGGTTCTCTACTGTTCTTCTCTCGCAAACACGTCGGCGCCATTACTCTTTTCCGCTCACTCGGTGTCTCCCTCGCACTACTCCTCTCTCCCTCTACTCCAGCTTCTACGAGTTCTTCACCGCCCGTAATCCGATGACCGTCGCCATTTCTCTATCGCTCCTCGCTTTTGTCGCCGGTGTCCGATTACTACACTCGGCACTACAGACCATCGCCGCACCCCCATCCTCCCTCTCCGGTTTTCGACCACTCTCTGTCCTTCTTCTCCCATAAAAATCACCCCTTTTCTTCCCCATTCTTCACCACAAATTTTTGCTCCTTCACTTAGTTTAGGTTCTCAAATTTTCTCAAATGGCGCCCAAAAGGCGGAAGATTACTTAAGTGGAGTCCTCCCGACCGAGCTCCGCAGCCCGGGCCTTCGTTGAATTGCTATAGGTTCATACGTAAGTAGAGTTTTTCCATCACAAGTATTCATCGGTAATAAGTGTAGAGTGATAAAACATAATTTTTAAACCCATAATTTAGATTAGTAAAGGTCATATGTTGACGGGCGTGAATAGAGAGCATCCCTCTTCATTTCGTACCTTTGCCTCCGAACATTGGATTCTCGGTTTATGACCGATGGAGTCTATATCAAAATATCTTTCAAACTTAGTTTGTCTATAATAAGATTAGAAGAGTATTTTATGTATTTTTGTTAGTTTTTATTTCCTAAAACTAACCGGCAACTCCTTGTTTTTGCTTTTATTTATTCTTATTTGTTTCTCCACATTTCGAGCTGAAAAATAGAAAATTTTGTTTCCATTTTGACAGTCGAGGTTATAAGGTCGAGACCGAATCCTCGGTCACAACCCTATAGCCAGCACCGATTAGCGATCAGCTGAGGTTTACACCGGTGCCGCCTAATGGTCGGCCTCGACCCCGGCCCAACCAGATTTCTCTATTTAGTCCAAGAGCTTTACGAAAAAATGCAACTTTTATTTTCTGTTTTCTTTACCTTCGAAATAACATCTCGAGACCTTTCTAAAATTAAGTTCTAGAACAAAATGATTGATAAAAATCTCCAATCACACTTAACCTAAACTATTTTTAAATCAGATTTTAAAAAGAAATAATCTTAATAAGAGATGCACCTCACTTTCTAAATAAACTTTCGAAATAAACTTTTAAAAGAATCTTAACAAAAATAAAATAAATGAGAGCCGACATTCTTGGGGAAACTCGATCCGCTTCCCTACAGGGACTGGTTGTGGTTCCCACAAGTGGTGACTTTGTCTGGCGACATCATTTATTAAGAGGGTAAGACCCGAAAATTAAAATTACGAGTTTTTCTTACTCGTGTTTTGCGTTAGACATATTGCATTTAAGCAGACCTCGGACTATAGTTGCTTTTAATTTCTGCCTTGAGGCTTTACCCTTAAGTGAACATTTTCGGAGAGGTCGAACCATTACCTCGGTGGGCCCACCTAGGCTTAACACTCGGGAGGTGGTTACTCTCCACTAATAGCAAATTTTTCTCGATTCCCGATCGACGAGCACCGATTATTCAAGTCTTGTTATGCATTCCGTAGGGAACAAAGTTTTCATACTCGTGAGCCACCATGTATGTAACCTAGAATTATCCCTCTTTTGAACATAGAGCTTTAGCGAGTCTAGGTTGTACCCTTTTTCATTTGCATGCTTGGAATGAATGTGATTGCTTTTGTTATTTAATCATCTTCCTTGAGCTTTGTAGTTTAGCCAGGATCACCAAATAATTCTTGCATGGGTATAAAATAAAATAATGCAATAATTTACCTTCTTGAGTGAGTCCTATTTATGTGCATTTTAGCCAAAAGTCCAAAATTGTCTTCCCCTTTTCTAGGTCGATCCATTAATTTGCAAGTTAGTCCAAATCTCTGGTCATTTTTATTTTGTAGACCATCGACCAACCGTCGAACATAGCCAGCATCTGGTTATGTTCGTTCGTCGAGGTGGGTCCTGCCGTGGATCTCCTTTTCTCTTCAATAAGTTTTGGGCTTTGGCTTTTGTTTGTCAACATATTTGCATTTTCGTTCATCATCTAAATTCATCTCTAAATTAGGAGAGTTTTTTCTTTGCATTTAGCCAAAGTCAAATTCATCTCGTAAATTAGGAGAGTCTTTTATTTGCATTTATCCAAAGTCAAATTCATCTTTAATTAGGGAAGTCTTTTATTTGCATTAGCCAAATTAAATTCATCTCAATTAGGAGGATCCATTTTTATATTATCCAAAATAAAATTCATTTCATTTTAGGTGAGTCCTTTTTTATTTTTGCATTAGTTAAATAAAATCCATCTCATTTTGGATGAGTCTTTTTTGCATTAGCCAAATTACATTCATCACAAATTAGGTGAGTTCATTTTTGTATTAGCCAAATTTAATTAATCTCAAATTAGGTGAGTCCATTTTTGCATTAGCCAAATAAAATTCATCTCATTTTATCTGGGTCCTTTTTTATTTTGCATTAGCCAAATAAATTTAATCTCATTTTAGGTGTGTCCTTCATTTTTGCATTAGGCAAAATAAAATTCATCTCAATTAAGGTGAGTTCATTCATTCCAAATTCACTTCAATTAAAGTGAGTTTATTTTTACATTTTTTTCTTATTTAGGTCAATCCACTTTTACATGCTTAGCCAAAATTAAAAATGCATTAATTTTTCCCTTAAGGATCATCTTTTTGCATTTCGGTCGGTCCGCATTTTTGTGTGCATCCAAAAATAAGAGCATATTGTTTTTTTTTCTTAGGGGTCCTTTGTCTCCTCGGGTCATGTGCTTAACCCCATCTCCCTAAAATTTTACACAAGTCAATCCTAATCTTGTTCCCAATTCTCATTTCCAAATTCAAAGCCACTTTTCTATATTCACAGGAGCAGAAATCAATCGAGAAACATGTCATTCTGATCTGTCATTGAACCATCATCATGCAGTCCAATGTAATGCCTTAACTTGGAGTAGTAAGGCGCATCACCGTCGTGGACATCCCACTCGACACCCACCAAGCTATCTTAACTTATTAACCTTATTTGAACTCTCAATAGGATATTACAATGGAAACTTTTCCAAAATTTTTACACAAAGTCGACGGGTGCTTCTAAACATGCGACATAAATTCATACGTACTTAATCATACTCATAACAATCTTATAAATTCCATATAAAATACATCCTACCTTTTATTTACTAATGCAGTCTAAAGTAAAAACATGGACCGCCTTCCTATCTTGCTTCACCGAATTATCACTAACCGTTAAATCTTCTCGGAGGCATCCTTAATCCCTTTAATTTACGAAACCCGAAAAAATGGTAAACTCATGAGCTCCTTGAGCCCAATAAATAATGCTTATATTTCTCGATGTTACACTTTGCACGTTATCCGGTTTACATACAAGCACATAAATAAGTAATATAAATAACTTAAATCATAACATGCAACACATGAAAGGTGGTGTATGGGCACAGATCACACTTCGCCGGTAGAATTATATGTTCAACTTTTATCACGCTCTTAGTATTTCACAAAATACACACTTATATTATAAAACAAATGATTAGACCAACTCATTCATATTTGTCCCATACCAAATACGATTCGGACACTTTTGTTTTCATTAAAGTCCCTAAATAGACACCACTCGTTAGTTTATTCACTAAATTAACCATATTTGTCTCATACCAACCATGTCCTTTGGGATCTTAGTCCTCACACAAGTCGAAAAGAAAGTAAGGTATGGTAAGTTAGACTAGTAACCTTACTATAACCACATCTAGGGGTGTGCAAAGTCGGTTAACCGGACTTTCGGTTAATTGATTTTTCGATTCGTTAAAAAGTCAAACCGTAATGGAACCAAATTTTTTGTTCAACAAGAATTCGATCCGTAACCAAACCGAAATAACTGGTTAACCGATTTTTCGGATCGGTTAACTGCTTAATTATTAAAATATAAAAGAAAGCCAAAGTATGTATCCTCATAATAAACCATTAATCCAAAAGCCAAACAAAAAGAAAATTAACAACTAAATCGAAGAAAAATAATCAATTACAGTTGCTAAGGTTAAATCGATGGTAAGGCTGAAGGTTGTAGCTAGATCTATCGAGAAGGAAGCAACCACCGTGAACACCGGTCTCTGGGAGGGTCGGATCTGTCGGGAAAGAGGCAACCACCGCAAACACCGGTGCTTGGGAGGATCTGTCGACCGGAGAAAGCAAGAGAGAGGAGAGAGAGGTGGAAGAGGAGAGAGGGACCACCGCAAACGCAGACGAGGGAAGGTCCATCGACGGGAGAGAGTAAGATAGAGTAGAGAGGTGGGAGAGAAGAGAGGGACGACCACAAATGCAAGCACTCGAAGGGGTCGTCGACGGGAGAAAGCAAGAGAGAGGAGAGAGAGAGAGAGAGCGAGAGGTGGGAGAGGTATGAGAATAGAGAAGATTGAAAGGCCAGCAACTAAGGTTAGCTATAAGAGGCTATTTATACTTAAGTTTTCTTTTTTGAAAAAGTTCGGTTCAATTAACCAATTTTTCATGTCTCCGAACCGAAACCGAACCGTGAACCAAAAATTATTTTTGGTTCGGTTAACCGAACTGATTCTTTAAAAAAATATGTTTGGTTAATTGTTTTTTGGTTCACTTTTTCGGATCGGTTTTTCGATTTCGCTTTTTCCGCACACCCATAACCACATCTTATATGCACAGAGACACACTTTCACATAGGTTTTTCATCATCATGGATACAACAAATATTTATAATCCGACAAATATCATATCATGCTTAGTCATAGTTCAACACAGGGATCGGAATCTTAATTATGTCATTGACTTTCTTAATCATAGGGAAATCCACTCATGACAAACACAAGGAACTATCACAAAACACAAAGGTTATAAACGCATCCGGTTGGATCGATCGAAGCCATCGAAGATACCATCAAGGGACCCATCGCTTTAGAGAACGTAATCGCCTAAAATTACAAATTGTGGAGCCATAATTCACACATGGCGAACCGACCGAACCCATCATAAGGTTCAACCAGGGACCCACACATATCGCACAACACACAGTTCGAAAGTCACATCCTAATGAATTGGTAAAACCTCTCCAGCCAGGCGACTCGAAACACAAAAAGACAGACTATGTCTATGGCCATAGCTACGGAACATAACACATAAGTAATAGTTCTATGCGGACAAGAACTTCATTCCCCTTTTAAACATAGTCTTAGCATATCTTAAATTCATATTATCATATTTCTTTCAAGGAAACATGTATTTATATCTTGCATTAATAAGTTAATCAAGATGTATATAGTCACAAACATGTGTAAAAATTACTTTAAAACTTTCAAAATAATTTAGATAAGTGCATATAGTCTATTTATAGTCTATTTTACTAATTTCATGTCTCATAGTAATCATCAAATAAACTAACAAATCAGAAACATATAATAAGTCCACAGTTAGCATAAATCAAGCAATTTTACTTAAAACTTAATAACTCAAAATTTACTTATCAAAAATTCATAAAATTTTACAGTAAATTGCCTTATAATATGTAGAAGGTACAGTAAAATTTTCATATATTTTTTATTGCATTCAATAATTCGCAAAAATTCAAATACTCGTAGAAAAATATGTTATAATTCAAAATTAGCATCTATATTCAACAATCATTATTCTTTTTAATAAGATTAAAATATATTTCATGCTCATTAATCATACACGTGCATCCAAATAATCAAACAAATCATAACATAGAATTAAGGTGAGTTCTTAATTTAGCGAAATTAAGTTTTTAATTATTTAGTTAACTCTAGATTATTATATCCATGTATTATTTCTTTTTAATTATCTTTCCCTAATCTTTTTTAGTTAAAAAGAAAATATAAGAATTACTCACTTTAATTTAACCCAATGGATCTCTTTGATCCTTTTTTACTTTCTTAATCTACCAATCAAAAGTCTCCAAACTCTTCCTTTCCTTAATCTACCAAGCAAAAAGCCTCCAAACTCTTCATTTCCTTAATCTACCAAGAAGCTTCCAAACTCTTCTTTTCCTTCTCTCTGTTTGTGTTGTGTTTCTTTTTATTTGGTGTGCTTTCTAGGAGAAAAATCAACTCATATTTATAGGAACTTTAAACCAATGAAAATTATGATACTTGTCAAATTATTTTTAAAAAACATGAGCTAAAACCATGTGCATTTTGTTTTATAAAAAAACTATGGACTAACAATACCATGGTTTCAAAAATCCATGTGTAAACTAAAACAATTGGCTTATATTTATTTTATTTTATTTTATTTTTATTTTGCTTAATTACTAAGTTTGCATTTGACTTGGCTTAACTTGACCAATTTTATGTGACTAGGCAACTTATTAAACATAATGTTGATAATTTTAATGCATGTAAATTATTTCAATAAACAAATAATTTTAATTGTTCTCGAAGTATTAAGGTTGACAAAATATTATACGACCTATTAAATCACTATATTCAAGTCAAATATTCATATACAAGTAAATGATTATTAGTTAAAATCTTGGGGTGTGACATTTAAGGCGCTCATTTTTGCTTTACTTTGGGAGTGGGGGCTAAAATGTAATTTTGTCTTTGTCTTTTTGAAAATTTTCATATCATATTAATAAAATAATGCATTTGTTCTTAGAGTCTTGCATTCATCCCCTTTACATGAGTCAAAATCCTTAAAATACAAAAATTAATAAAAAGCACCCTACAAGGAATTATTCAATCAAGCATCGTTCATCAAGGAAGCCACCTGTATCACCACCTTCAAAGCCAAGAAAAAGCTAGTCTTCTCTCCGGCGTTCAAGAAGAGTTAGACATGGGCATCCAAAGAGAACGTGGGGGCTCATGATCAAAAGCGTCATACAACCACAACAATTCCTCGGGGGAGACACAAATCATCTACCATGCTAACAAATGAGCTATTAGCACACGGACTAAAAGCTCAAAATTAGAATGATGCATATAAGGTCATAGAACTTCATATTTTCAAACAAGTCCAGTTCATCCGTCTCTACTCCAAAGAAAGTGGATAGACGTTAACCTTGAGACCAAACAGGTTGTCAAGGTTCGGACATCTCCGTCGAGTCTCGGACCCAGGAGTGGTTAAGGTTTAGACATCCCTATCAAGATTTAGACCCAATAGCGAGTCAAGGTTCGGACATCTCCATCGAGCTTCAAACCCAACAATAGTCGAGGCTTAGACATCCCCTTCGAGCTTCGGACCCAACATCGTTCAAGGTTCAAACACCCCCATTGAGCTTCGGGCCCAACATCGGTCAAGGTTGAAACAACCAGTCAAGCTTCAAACCCAACAAGTGGTTAAGGTTCAAACATCCCCATCGAGCTTCGGGCCCAACAACGGTCAAGGTTCGGACAACTAGTCGAGCTTCGGGACTAACAGCGATCACGGTTCACACCATGCCAAGACTTTAGGATTGCTCCATGGCCAAGTCAAGGCAAGTACATTTGAAACATGATCCGGCTACATATCATTTTTTATGTAACACTTGAATTTATCTACATTTAATTATCAGCGGACAAAACCGTTAGTACGGAAAATTTTACCCAAGCTTCGGACCAAGAATGGACAAGTTTAGGCCCCTTATTTAAGCTTCAAGACCTTGAACAAGCCAAGCTCAGGATGCCCTGTCAAACTTCGGATCCAAAAGTGATCAAGTTTAGGCACCCACTGGAGTTCGGACTTCACTACTCGAGTCAAGTTCGAGCTTCCCGCCAAGCTTCGGACTAAGTACGTGGTCAAGTTTAGGCATACCAATCCGAGCTTCAGGAGTTTAATTAGCTAAGTTTAGGAATAAACCAACCAGACTTCAAAATCCATTAACTAATTCCTGATGCATCAATTTCACAAATGCAAGCGACGTCCGAGCGACACCAACTAAACAAGTAAGTACCCTTTAGTGTCTACTTTGACCTTCGTCTTTCAAAATCGGTCAAAATGGAGGGTAACTATATACACTTAAAAAGTGTTGTCCCTTATTTATGTATTTATTTTATTTGTTTGTCGGACCGGTAATGAAAACCGATCCTCATTTACATGCTTGGGTCAAGATTTGATTAAAGGAGAGTGATAAAACACAATTTTTAAACTCACAATTTAGATTAGTAAAGGTCGTCTATGGAGGAGCGGAATGGAGAGCATTCCTTTCTATTTCATACCTTCGCCCCCAAACACCGAACTCGGTTTATGACCAATGGAGTCTCTTTTAAAATCTCTTTAAAGCTTAGTTTGTCAATACTAAGATTGGAAGAGTATTTTCTGTATTTTTGTTAGTTTTTATTTCCTAAAACCGATCGGCAACCTCCTTGTTTTTGCTTTTATTTATTATTATTTGCTTGTCGGCATTTCGGACTAAAAACAGAAAATTCCGGTTCCATTTTGACAACCAAGGGTATGAGGCCGAGACCGAATCCTCGGTCACGACCCTATAGTTGGTGTTGACTACCGATCAGCATAGGCTTACACCGGTGTCGGCTAATGGCCGGCCTCAGCCCCTAGCCCAACCAAATTTTTCTATTTAGTCCAAGAGCTTTACAAAACAATGCAACTTTTATTTTCTGTTTTCTTGACCTTCGAAATAACATCCCGAGACCTTTTTAAAATTAATTTCTAAAATAAAATGATTAATAAAAATCTCCAATCACACCTCACCTAAATTGTTTTTAAATTAAATTATAAAAAGAAATAATCTAAATAAGAGGCACAACCCACTTTCCAAATAAACTTTCGAAAGAGTTTTAACAAAAATAAAATAAACAAACGCCGACATTCGTGGGGAAACTCGATCCGCTTCCCTATGGGGACAAGTCGTGATTCCTACAATAAGGCTCGAATTTAAGATCGACTTTACTAAACGGTAACAAATATAGTACTAAACTTTTTGAACTGATTTGTGTTTGTGTTCCTTTTACATATTTAACAATCTATTTGGTCTTTGTAATTTATGAGTTTAGATATAAATTAATTTCCTAACTAAGATAGTTTTTTTTATATTTTTTTAGGGTGGATATGTAAATAATAGAGGTACTAGTATATACATCTGTGCTGATTTAGAAATGAAAGGCTAACATAAATATTTTAATTTTTTTAAAAAATATTAGAATCTTTTCGCAGCTTAACTACTTGTAAATTAAACAATAGGATTCTTACATATAAACTTATCTATCACTCTCTCTCTAAACTCTTTGTCACCCTTCCCTCCCTCTATCTCTCTCTACTCTACTTCTTTTTCTTCTTCTTGAAGGATCTAAATGCATCCGGTGATGCATCTTTGCTTTAGAAGAGGATTAAACCCACTGCTAATCTCACTCGATATAACTTAATGATATTTTCCATTACTCTTAATGATTTCGAATCCCGGTGCTACTCCTCTCGTGCTTTTTTCTCTATATATATAATTGAAGTGCTGAAAAGGCCGTATATAAGCAATTAGAAAGGATAAACACGCCATATGTGGATGAAAGAATGGTATGAACTACTTATCTTTCGAATTTTCTATTTATTGATTTTTTCATTTTATTTCCACACTTTTGGTTTGTTCATTTAATCAATTAGAATTGTTCATTGCTTATCATAAATTTGCTTATCAGTTTACAAAATTATGTTTGGTTTTTGAAGGACTAATATTTCTATACTTTGGGTTTGTTCATTAAATCAATTAGAATTGTCCATTGCTTATCATAGATTTGTTCATCAGTTTACAAGATTATATATTTGGTTTTTGTAAGACTAATATTCCAAAATCTAATTTGGGAGAGCATCACAACAAATTTTTATTGCTGATATTATACTTATTCCCAGCCAACATCAAAATATACAAGAGGAATGAGCATGGTATGGAGGGGGAGGGAGTGAGTGAGAGGGGAAGCTTATAATTTTAGGTCTCCCTAGATTGTCTCTCCACTTATTGTGCTTCGATTTGAGTTATTATTCATTAATAAAAGGATGGGATCATTTGATTTCCTTATTATTTTGTTGAATATATTTTTTTTAAAAAACTTGAGCAAATTATTACTATGAACAATACTTGTTCAATTTAATGAATACTACTCAGTAACCCATAGTGAATAATACTCGAAACTCAATGAATGAGCCCAAGTTGTTGCAATTTGACGATGAACGATACCCATCAATCCAATGAACAAACCAAACTTAACAGTGAACAACCACGGACATGGTAAACCATCTCAGTCACTTTATGAACAAACCAGAGTCACGAGGTGAATAATATGTTAAGTGAAAAGTTAGAAGTTTCACGAGTGTATTTTCGATAAAGTAGATGAAGAACGGTTATTAATTTGTTTAACAAACAAATCTCATTTGCATAATGAACAAGCTCCATTATTTAGATGACAAAACCACAATCATATCTTACTTAAAAAAGCTGAATTTTGTGATACCAATAAATAACTCATTAAGTTATATCAAAAAACATATTGAAAAAATCAAGAAATTGTCGGGCTCATTGTTGAGTGTTGATGGAGTTATGTAACACTAGAAAGTCAAGCATAAGTAGGACTCTAATTTTTTTAATTTATATTGATAATTACATGACATTAATTTATGATGTGCGCATGATGGAGCATAAGTTCATAGGAGCACTTTAAAAATAGTATGGCCTAGACGATATGGTATATGGAGGATAAAGGATAACGAGATATTGAATTTAAATGAGGTTACTGTAAGGTGTGATTTTAAAATTGGGAATCCAGATTTTCCCTTTTTCCCGACCTAATGTAACAAAAACAGACCTATACATTTCATATTGCGAGTCAATGTCACTCTATCTAAATTATCATTGTGATTTTTTTGTTGTTATTACTAGTGAAGAAAGAAGAATTGTGATACCATCCTATCAGTTTAACTCATATGTCATTTGCCTTAATTTATTTTTATATAACAATGATTTTGAAAACCTTGTATATCTACCGTCGGTTTTAGTGTAACACCCCAAAACACCCTCTCGGGAGTATTACATCGCCGAGTTCCTTAACGAAACTCCCAAGGCTCTTTCTAGTGTTGGTTTGGCTGTCTAAACTCAACTTAAAGATAACAACGATGGTTTCCCAAAAGGATATGAGATTTCCTAAAAATTTCGGCAGAGTTACTGTTTGTAATATAGACTAACCCATAGGCTTAAAGCCGTACAATCCTGCAAGGAAAGCATCACATAACTCAACGAGCCACCCGCTCGGAGTATACAACTCAACGGCCACACACCGGAGTCCAACCAACCATGCGATAAAACTTACAACAATCTAAAAGGGTTTACTATACATATGGTACAAACTACATGAACTAAATTACAAGTACAATATTTAGAAATATAAGAAATGCACATCCGCGATTCAAATCGCGCAAGCAACCAGACAAACGGCAATCAATGAGGTCCAGAATAAGCTAAGTGGCGCACTCGAGAATGTACCGCAACACTTGGGAGGGGAAATTTGTGGGGGTGAGCAATAATCAACGGGCTCACCGGAGTCCTACACCCTTAAAATGGAAATTCTTTACACATAATACTCATAATAATCAAATCAGCGAAAGCATAATAATATAATACAAATCTATATCATTTTCAATGAAATCTCTTGAAATCATTTGCAACATAAAACTCATACCACTTCAATCATTCAAAGCACGGATTGAAATCATTTTGGGAATTGAATCACATGAAACAAGGTGGAACCATTCTGCAATTTCTTTCAAAAACTTTCTGAAAATTCTTTCGGGGCTTTAGACGATTGAACTAGCACCAGGCGGTTCTCGGGCGCTACCCCGACTCGGGTTCCGGGACCTATCTCTAGTCAAATACCTGGAAGGCTCCGCTTTCCTCGTCAGGAAAGAATCAACCTCTCCGGTTGATGGGCATCCTGATACGCATATCAGGACCCCGTGGCCCGATACGCACGACCACCTCCTTCCTCCGGTCTAAACAATCTAGCCCATAATTCATTTCAATCGAATCACTTATCAAATGGTTTCTAACCAAGATCTCAATCAATTTCTCATTGTAGAAGGCATGACATACGTGCCACCCTTCTAAATTTCACTTTCTCAAACAAGATTCACTTTCTTAAACAAGTTTCGCTTCTTTAAAACACATTCACGTTTGAAAGGCGAGTTCACAAGAAGTTGCATTCAAGGATTATTTCACGTAAAATACAAAACGCCTTTCAAAACTACTTTGAACATCACGTAAAGAACTCACTTAACATGAATAGCCATCATTCAATGCAAGCAATCATTCTCAACTCTTTCCAACTATACTTTTCTCAATCCACCACTCGTAGCACGATTAGTTTCCATTTTCCGAGCCACAATAACCGCAAGCGAATACCACCTAATTGAACGTTCAACTTCTCACAATTCTCTATCTTTACTTCAATTCCTCATTCTATGTTTTTACTTTATGAATCCACTTCTTTTGCTCACGTCTCGACTTCTCACTACTTCCAGTCTTTACTCCAACTCCTCATTTTAGGTCTTTATTTCATAAATTAACTTCCTTTGCTCATACTCAGCCATATGACTCCTATACTCACTGTATCACTTAAATTCCTCTTGTTAGGTTCATCTTCCAACTTAATTTCATCTCAAAGACTTAGATACATTCTAAACTCAACTTAACCTTACAACTCCCCGCTCTTCGTTTCCCTGCCTCAAACTCCCGCGGTATGTTTCTTTCTTATTAATCGACTCTTATTCGTCCATCCTTAGTTGTATAACTCTTAATCACTTTTCATCACTCAATTCTGGTTAGCTTCGCTTACCTTCAAGTCTAGTTCAATCTCACGGACTCGAGCACATCTCCAATTCAGTTTAACCCAACCACTGCTTTATACTCTAGTTCCTCAATTGTGTACCAATCACTATAAACTCATATTCTCCTTTTATGTCAACTCGCAATTTCCCAATGTCGGCAGTTATCTCCCCCCACAACATCATAAACTCAAGTAATCTCTAAGCAATTCGCACTCGGATCGCAGCTTCTTTGTCTTTAATCGCTAATTGAAACTTCGATAATAGTCCTTGGACCTCCGCAATATAACTTTCTCATAATCTCCAAGTATCCTAATTCAGCCTTCACACTTAATCGGATTATCTCAAGTTGTAATTCATCCTAACTACTTCCTACGGTACAATCATTCCGTATTCCCAGACAAACATTCAATGTTCACAATAAAACAGACATTCGATATTCACAAGAAATTCATTTGGGTTTCGAAACTAATAATAGCTTAGAGTATAAGACTACCCACCTCGATTCGGGGATTGAAGGTTTGTTGGTTTGCTTGAGACTCGAGCTCCCGGTTCGGTTCCTCCTTTCGTTCCTCTTTCCCTGCTGCTAGCCTCGGTTTCCGCTGCCTTCCTCTGCGCCTGACCGTCCCTCGCGTTCGCCGATCGTCTCACCTTCGTTCGCCGTTCGGGCGCTGGCCTCCGGCCGCTCCTTCGCTCGCGCACCCACTCTCTTTCTCTTTCTTGTTCCCTCGGTTCCCGACTCGGTCTCGCAGTCCCTTCCTCTCTCTTGCTCTCGTCCTCCCTCTCGGTGCTTGCTGGCCGCGACGTTCTCGCTGTTCGAGCGGCCACGGCCACGGCCTCCGGGCTCTCGCGCACTCTCCCTCTCCCGCTTTGTCTCCCTCGCTCGGCCTCTCTCTCTCTCGTTGCTACTTCGTTCGGTCCCCGCCCCCTTCTTTCTTTTTTCCTCTGCTCCTCTCTTTCCCTTTTTTCGGTGGCTCTCATTAGGTGCGGCCAGCACTCGCTTAATCAACACTAATCCCTTTCCCCTTTTTTTCTTTTTTTTTTCATCCTCAATATAATTAAACCCATGTGCGTAACATATGCGGTCTCCGATTAATACATAGCTGGTCCGGGCAAACACTCGAAAACCGAATTAATACGCTTCACCAATAAGAGTTACGCGAACTAATAATAACTCGCTCAAATTAATTTACGAGTATCTAACCGCGTATAACTTGGTCTCTCGACCTACTCCATTTAACCAAGGCTAAATAATTAGCTCTACCTCGTAAGACCACCTAACCCCAAAATTACGGGTCTTACATTTAGTTATATTAATTAACATTTATTTGTTGTACCATTATATTTAGTCGAAGTACAAATTTATGATTAAGATAATATATATATAACTTCTAACAACACATAATAGTAATCTTTTCAAAATTGTTAAATGGTGGTCTCGGTAGTGAATGTAAGAATTTCATCCAATTAAAAAATAATTTATTCTTAAAAGAACATATATGTTTCCGTTCATATATATTATTTTAGAATGAAGATAGTTGTAGAATAAAATTATATGAAAGCTAAAATGAAAATATTAGAAAATTAGAACAAATCTTTATGCAATTCCCACCTAGAAGAGTTACATTAATAATCATATCATAGCAAATTGTAAATTAAATTGGCCTTACAAAATACTTTCCCCACGTTGAACTTGCTATTTTTTTTAATTCTCTATAATTTTCTTAATTTTAGACTTTTACTTTTACTTTTCACCAATATCATATTTTCATACTCCTAAAACTTAAAACCCAAAATCCACAAAAAATAAAAAACAAAACTAATACTCATATTTTCTTTTTTTTTTGTAATCCATTAAAGTTGACGTAAGGAAAAATATATGGTAAACTCTATATCTCATTAAATTAATGTTGTCACCCTACAAAATATTCAATTCCCATTAATTAAGGATCAAACACCCAAATGAAAGAAAAAAATTCATGACATAATTATAATTGAATTGGATTCACTGAAGTTTTCTTTTTCATTCGACTTCAATTTAAATGTAGTTTAAACTCAAATAGTTCAAATTTTTTAATCATCTTAATTGAAGTAAGATCAGATAGTTATGTCATTCCTCACTAATTGTGTGATTATTTAATCACTTTGTTATGTTGAACACTATCTATGCATATATATAATAGTATTGTTTTCAAAATTATCGAATGGTGGTTTGACAGTTAATTTACGATATTTATCCAATATAGATATAACAATTTTTCCTTGAAAGGAAAGGTTTTCCACTCATTTATTGACTCTCTAAGACTCACCCTACCAAACAAATCAAAATATAAATGATTTAAAATACGCCAACACATAAAATGAAAGAATAAAGAAACGTCACTAAGAAATGCATTGAACACAATATCAAATTATGGGCTAACGAACATGCTAACCAGAACTTACGAGTTGAAATGACACTAACTCGACGTCATTTGCCTAACAAAATACACCCTAAAGCTTCTTTGAAGTAGATAGTATCATCATATATATAATCAACGAGAATTTTCAATAGCAACACAGTTTGAATACCCAACTAATTGGTCCTTGGCATTATTGAATTGAATAACAAGAATTTGAATTGAATAAAGAAGTAAGATATTTCCCTTCATGTTCATCTTTTTAAATTTTTTTATTTTTAAATGAAACGTAAAATTTTCACATTTTTAAAGAGTGACATGATTTTGGTATTATCGAATTTTACGAGCTACTTTAGATTATATATACTATTCAAGTATAGAAAGATTAAGAAGTTTTTATTGTAATTGCCAATTTAAATTCTATATACTTGTGTATTTATTATTTAGGGTTTGGATTGCATATAAGCTCTCATTTATTTTTTATGTATATTGATATGCAATATTATTCAGGTCCGAAATATAATAATTTTCTATAACATTATTAACTTTTCATTGTTGATGGTGCTTTTTGACTTGGTGTCATAAAATTGTATCAGTTGAAAATATATTTGTTATAGGAATTTTTAAAATTAAAATCAACAGAAACATATTACAAAAATAATGTTTAAATATTTGATTATCTAAAGAAGCAATTTGGTTATGCTAATCAAGATTCATCCTATGCACGAGTGATGTAACAAACATTAATAAATCATAAATTAATATAATAAAAATATAAGAACTACATATATACTTGATATTAATAATTGAAAATATCTACAAGATAGAAAGTTATGATTCAAATTTGTTCGGAATAAGACGTGATGAATAAAAAGTTAGGAATTATACTGCTTTAAATTCGTAATTTGTGGGCTTTAATTTTGTAATTTGTGTTATGTTTAAAATGATGGAAACTTAGTATGCCAACTTCTATTAAACCTGTAGGATTTCGAATAAATTCATATATCTCAAAATTTTTCACTAAAAAAACATGAAAATACCAACGGAATTTTTCCGACGAGTGTCGTCGAAATTTGTTTTTGGACCTCCGATGGAATTCGCATCGGAAGTCCGACGAGAATTCCCATCGGATTTCCATTCGTCGGAGGGGAATTCCGACGGGTTTTCGTCGGAATTCCCGTCGCTATTTTCGTTCTTTTTGTAGTGTTTGCATAACATACAAATTATTTTTATTTTGTTACAAATATAGTTTTTTAGTCTCTTCCTAACATTTCTTTGAATGACTTATTATTGACAAATATATTTAAATCATATATTTTACAATTGTAAGTTTTTTAAATTATTAAAAGATGAGTATTTTCCATCGAGCCTCCCCGCCATCTTGAAATAGAAGCTCATGTTACTCTTATTATGTTAATTAATTGAGAGGTATAGTTATGTCTTGAGGAAAGCAATTGGTTGTTAATCGAGTAAAACATGTATTTATAAAATCACAATTATATTAATATTTTTGCGTTGTCGACTCACTACTAAAATTCCGATCAATTTTCAATACAAGGACAGAACATAGATGATTTTAATTACCGTGCGCCGCGAATTCACCTATCATGCCCTTTACGAGTGTGTAGAAACCACGGCCAGCCGGGGCCCACCGATCTTCCCCACTTGTGTCGGGTCTCTTTTTGAAGATTGAGTTTTGAAGATGGTTTTGAAAGTCGATTTTAGAATATGGGGATGAACCTTTTATTAAGATCTTCCGAGTTTCATTAAATCTAATTAGTTAAAGTTTGAATGTTAATTTTATTAATTATTTTATTTTAGAAATTATTTTTAGAATTCCGGGATCTTATTTTCTAATTAAAGAATAAATAACATTAGGGTTTTGGTTATGCCGTGAGGCTTTAGGGTCAGATTGGTGTAAAAACACCAATCCGGACCGAAGCCTTACTAGCCGACCCCATGGCGCAGTAGTAGCTCGCTCCTAGGGGTGGCCTGCGCTAACCGAGGCTGTGGCTGTTGGAACCGGCCTCGGTCTCTACCTAGTGGACAGATCCAAAACCTAATGTTACTATTCCTGCAACTAGAAAACACCGAGATGCAAATTGGAGTAGAATAAAGTATAAAATAAAGGAGTCGCCGATCAACTTTTAGGATAGAAAAACTAACCAAAAATAAAAATTTACTCTTCCAATCTTAGTATGAGAAAACTAACACTAAAAGAGGCTAAAATGACTCCATCGGTCTTAGAACCGAGAATCGGATTTGGGGGCGATGGTACGAAACGTAGGGAAAACCCTTCCGTTCCGCTCATCCGAAGATGGCCATTACTAGTTCAAGTAGTGTATCAAAATAATGCGAGAAAACAAGCATACAACGACATGCTAAGCGAAATTAAAGCAACCAAAACATAACAAGGAAAGCAATAAAGAAAAGCGAGAAAGAAAAGTGAGAAATAGAAAAATTACATCGGTCGGAGAGAAATTTAAAGTGATTACATCTCTTAAACCACATTACGGAAAGCAATAAAAAAGAAAAAAATAGAACCGTTTGAAGGCTAAAACATTGCCTTCAGGTTGTCCCACCTTACCGATATGGATCTCCACACTCGGATCTCTCGATGCAACTACCACAATCAAAGAAAAGGGTTTGTTTGGTGAATTGTGTATAAGGTATAGTAATGATCAATTGAATAAGTGCCCGAGAGATCGGAATAACTTAATATTCTTTAACTCTTTACACGAATAGTAAAAGATGAGTATCTTTATGGAAATTTCAACAGAGTAATATTTAGATGAGAGTGCTCAGGTTACGTAATGTTAAGGCAGGAAGCCCCATGGGAATGAGAGTTATACGTCTATATATAGGAAAGGACCTAGGTCACAAATGACCTGGGGTTTGCCTCCATCTAACCGTCCAAATAGGTGAAATAAACTAGACCAAATCATAAGAGATAGAACCAAATCGAAAGGGATAAAACCGGATAAAAGAGGGGAGGTAGGCGCCGACCAATCGGATGGGCTGGGGTTTCGTGCCCTAATTGTGTCTCCAATGACTCTCTAAGCTCAAAGTGCAGCATTCCACCACGCTTCTAGAAGGCGAGTGCCGGCCTCACGACGTCGTTTCGGGAGAAAGCTTCTAGCCTCGTGTGGGCTATCTCGTGAAGCTCAAAACGCAACACTTTGATGCTCCCGATCATAAAATGCAACATTTTAACGTCGTCTTCAGGTCTTCAACTCCTTGTCCGACTGGAACAAAATTAGAATGCAGTATTTTATACTTAGAATTTCCTAGCACACATTATGGAACTCCACAATCTCTAAAGGCTCGACCTGGTTCTTGGACGGTCCGAAAGAAAAGAGGATTTGTGGACCGACCTAAGGCAAAAAGGCTATTTATTTGGTGATGGGGGTTCTTTATGGTTTACTAGCTTATGTTGCACCAATCGATCACAGTTCGATATCCAAATCCACAAACATGAATCGGGGTTATCATCATCGGGCCAACAAAACAAAACACGTAAATAAAGAGATAAGAGATGACACTTTTTAGGTGTCTACACTATGATACAAATTATATCTTTTTGCTCGTTACTTATTATTGTTAAATATATTTGGATCACTTCTATACTTATAATATTTTTAAAAATTATTAAATTACTCCGTGAATATCACCGATCTAGACTAGTGTGTGTGTGTGCTTATATATATATATATATATATATATATATATATATATATATATATATATATATATATTCGGTGAGAATTTGACCTTACTATGAGAATTAGAATTTATGAATGTAGGCCTTTCCTTTTTAATCCACTCGATTAATTTTATGCCACATCATCAACTACTCATCCACCTTCCCTCCACCCATAATCCACCTAAAGTGAAGGCCTTTGAAGTCCACCACCAATTGACTTCTCATCGACCACCGGCTTGCGTGACCATAATCGCCATTGGAAGACTCGACAGAGTCATTAAACCCATATTGAAATTAACCGTCCTATGATAAGTATGGTGGTAGCCTCCTTCTGTTTCACTTGCTTGTTTGTAGTTCCTTGGTTACACATGGTTAGGCCGTTGTCTCTCTCCTCTAACCCAACGACCATGTTAGCATTTTTCGACCACAAAAAGTAAAATTGCTGCCATCATTGGCTGTTGCAAGCCTAAAATGTTGCATGGTAGCTGCCACATCTTGACTCGGTGCTTGAAAATTGAAGCATTCCCGTTAGTGGGTTCACCTTGCCTAAATTTACTCATGTTTTCTTAGGGTTTTCCATAGCCATTGGAAAATGCTTTTTGTTACTGGAGGATCAATAACCTCCACTACATTGATGAGATTTAGGTCCCAATTGATGAGGGAGAAACTAGGTTCGGATTACAATTCCAGGGAGAGTCTATGTAGCATGACAACATCTCTAGGTTCGCGACGACAACTAGCATTGAATGACAATCGTGGTAATCCACCGAGGCCCGTGGTGGTGGTCGGGGTCCGGATAGATGTTCACAAGCATTTGAGTTTCGGCGGTCGAAAAAAGTTTGCATGTCATAGGGCGTGAATTGGTAATGCTAGGAGGAGCAAATCAGGCGATGACATAGCAAAATCATGATGGTTGGATAAGAAACAAATGATTCGATTAATAATGTCTAATTCTTATTTAAATGTTAGTTCTCACTATATATATATATATATATATATATATATATATATATATATATATATATATATAAGCTGTTTATCCATATTTACTATGTTTTTATCCTCATTAGATGCAAAATTTGAAGATTTGCCCTTGGAGAGTGTAAGTCACCCTAGAGGGGGTGAATAGGATGGTGAAGAAAGTTAAACAATTTTTGCGCCAACACAAACTAAAAGCAGATTTTGAGTATAGATTGGACTCGTAAATACAATAACACAAACATACGTGGAAACCCTCCCGGGGTAGAAAACCACGGACAAGTGCTAATCCAAGCACCAAGTCAAATCCACTATTTTGAATCCACAAAATACAAAGGACTCGACTCAACCATAATTGCTCCCTTAAACAATTCTTTACAATCTTTTTTAGAATCGAAGTTCCCTTATCCGATTTAGTACTTCCCGATTGAGGTAACCTTTACAATTAGGGACAACTGAGTTGAGTTAACCCTTACAACTTAGTCAAGGGACTTACAAAGAAAGTAAAAGAAGTATATAATTGATTACAAGAATTTCTTTACAATCGAAAATATCAAATACAGATTTGGAGTTGTAAGAAGAAGATTGATCGAGTATGCACTTAGTAAATGTTCAACAATAGGTGCAGCAATGTGTTGAGCAATCTTCTAGTCTTGTGAAGTGGCTTCTATTTATAGCCAACCAGGCAGAGTCATCGTTGAGTCTTGGTTTTGGACTGAAATCTTCACTAGCCATTATAACGGTTATTTTGAGTCACTCGAAAAGATCCGTTGGGATGTGAACGTTGTGCAACGGCTCTGGGCTCCAAAAGATGGTCTAACTACACGGTGTCTAAACCTTATCTAGAAGTAGCTAAAACTTGTCTGTTGGTGTTTAACGGCTAGAAGCCAATTGCTTTTGAAATTTAAAAAAGATTAGCCTCGTTTGAATAACCTACAAAAGCAAACCACATTGGTTCTCAAAGTATAAAATACTTTGGTCCAAGATTAGGCACGGATAATAATTAAATCGGAGTAATTAAATGCTTAATTATCTTTGGTCTAAAAGAATGGAATTTTCTGAGTCTAATATTTAATGTGTTCAAATTC
Organism: Talinum fruticosum; assembly: GCA_021018815.1. Lineage (NCBI taxonomy): Eukaryota > Viridiplantae > Streptophyta > Magnoliopsida > Caryophyllales > Talinaceae > Talinum > Talinum fruticosum. The sequence goes on from JAITYX010000067.1 coordinate 3,295,120, forward strand.
CATCTTGACTCAATCCTAAAATAATTAGAAAGAATAAAACATCGTAGTATAAGAATTTGATCTCGGTCAAATAACTCTCAAGGAAATAAAGTGACTTAGAATAAAGAATTAATACTGTAATTCACTTTGCGTTGAAATACAAAGTTAGTGCTCGGAATAAAAGTATTAGAGAAATTATTTGAGCATGCGATGGTTCCGAGTGATGTCCGAGTGAGTACGAAACACAAGTGTAGGAGATATGCAATAAAGCGCTTTCTAAGTCAGTCAAAACATAATGAAAACTTAGAAAAGAGTTTCTATAATACGCAGAATGACTTAGAATCAAAACCTAAGAGAGATAGAGATTTATACCTAAATCTTCAATCTCCCCTTTTTGATGAAAGGCATTCCATACTTAAGATAGAAACTTGTCAGTTCAAAACATGAGTTTTCATTGTCAATGATCGGAACAGAAATAATGTTCTCTTAAGTATCGGAGCGTAGAGTGACTCGGAGATACTTATAAATTGCAGTTCGGATCATATCATAACTCGTAACAGCTTGTGCGGATAATAAATCAAAGCAAAGAAAAATAAATATATTGTATCTTGAGCGAGTAAGTTATAGAGTTAAGTATTAAGAGCATCAAGGCAAAATAAAAAAATGTAATCCGGAAACAAGTGTGCTCAGAAAAGTAAAAATCATTCATTGCTAAAAAAAAAAAATACAAATACTTAAAAATGACAAGGGAGGAGCTCCCCAAACTAAACATCCAGGTTTTCTATATTTTCTCACCCTATACATTTCATCAAAAGGAGGGAAGAAAACAGTAGATAAGTACAACCGATGTTAGACAAAAAAAAAAAAATAGAAACAGAAACAAAAAAATGAACTAAGAAGAGGGTGAAGACTCGGACTCGAATGTGTATCACTCTTAGTACTATCAAGGACTCGGTACAAACCTCATCTCTCCTACATTTTGATTACAAGTCATTCTGAGTGTTATAGAAACTATTGACATGTTTTCATTCAATTTTGATTGACTCAAAAATCACCCTTTTGTTCATCAACTCACACTCGATGCTTCGAGTCACTCGGACACTACTCGGACTTATCGCATGTTCAAACATTCTCTCTAACACTTTTAATCTATGTTTTGACTTCATATTCTAAGTTAAAGTGAATTACTCGCAATAATTTAACTTTTTAAGTCAGCATGTTTGTTTGAAACATATTTGTCTAGATCAAGTACTCATACTCGATATTCTCTTTATAACTTGATCTTTCCTAAGACTCGACTACAGTATGGAATTTGAGTATAATGAATATTAGACTTAGAAAATTCCACTCTTCTAGGTCTCGGATAATTATATAGTTAATTACCTTAATTAAATTATTATCTATGCCTAATCTTGGACCAAAGTATTTTGTACTTTGAGAATCAAAATTTATTTACTTTTGTAGGTTATCTAAACGAGATTATCCTATTTTTGAATTACAAAAGTAACCGACTTCAAGTCGTCAATCACCAGCGAGACAAGGCTTTTCTACTTCGAACCAGGCCCGGACACTCGTGTTAGGGTTATCTATTTATAAAACTGAAAATCTTCAACGCTAACCTCAACGCTGGTTTCCACCCTACTTTTCGGACACCACTAGTGGATTGGGACATCCTAAGGAGTCAAGAGCCGTTGTACAACGTTCACATCTCAACGGATCTTTTCGAGCGAATAAAAAGAACTATTACAATGGCCACAAAGGACTTCTATTCAAAAGATAGTCACAATGACTAATCCGCTTGGTCATCTATAAATAGAAGCGACTTCACAAGATTTGAAGATTGCTGAACACATTCGCTGAAATTATATCTCTTTGTATAATACTCATTCAATCTTCTTCTTACAACTCCAAGTCTATACTTAACACTTTTTTGAGTTGTAAAGTTGTGTAATCAGATCACATACTCTTTCTTACTCTCCAAGTGAGGTCCCTTGACCAAGCCGTAAGGGTTAACTCAGCTTAGTTGTCCCTAACTTTAAAGGTTACTTCGGTTAGGAAGTACTAGATCGGATAAGCGAACTTCGAGTCTAAGAAAACTCGTTAGGAATTGTTTAAAGGAGCAATTATGGTTGAGTCGGTCTATCGTATTTTGTGGATTCAAAATAGTTGATTTGACTTGGTGCTTGGATTAGCACTAGCCGTGGTTTTCTACCCCAGGAGGGTTTCCACATAAATTTGATTTCATACTTTTCCGAGTCCAATCTAGACTCGGATCGTCTTGATTATTCAATTTAAACTTTAACCCTTCCATTGTTTTAAAATTCCCTCATCACCCCATTCACCCCCTCTAGGGTGACCAAGACTCTCCACGAGCAAACCTTCAATTGGTATCGAGCCTAGCCTTTCGAAATGATATAACAATCGAAAGGTCTAAAGATCAAATGGCTCGTAACAACGGAGAGTTCGATGAAGGAAGATCTTCCAGCAGACCACCAAAGTTCAAAGGATAAAATATCGTGCACTAGAAGAAACTCATGGAATGCTTTTTATTGGATCACAATGAAGATGTGTGGAAGATCATACAAGAAGGAAATTACATTCCAATGAAGATGGAAGATACAAAACCCGTGCCTAAAGCAAAATTCGAGTACACCATTGAAGAGGCGTAAAAGTTCGGAAAGAACTTTAAAGCAATGAACATTCCGATGTGCGCCATCAGCTCGGAAGAATACAACAGAGTGTCAGCCGTGACACAGCAAAAGATGTGTGGGACACTCTTGTCAACACATATGAAGGAACCATCCAAGTAAGACAAGCGAAGATAAGCTAATGTCTTCACAAATACGAGCTGTTCAAGATGGAGCCGAAGAAAACATCACTCGGATGTTCATACGCTTCACCGAGATTACAAATAATCTCAAATCTCCGGGTAGAAAGATATCTCATGAAGAAATGTGCAAAAAAATTATGAGAAGTCTACCCAAGAGAAGATGGGGTCCAAAGGTAACCACTATCGACAAAGATCGGAACCTCTCACTATTAAAGCCGGACGAACTCATTGGGAAGCTAGTCACCCATGAGATCTATCTCGGAAGAAGAGGACGCCGAGGTTAGCACTAAAAAGAATATTGTACTAAAGACCTCAAAAAGTAAAGGAGAAAATCTGAGTTCCTTATACTCGAAGAAGATCCTATGACACTCATTGCTCGAGGCTTCAAAAGAATGATGAAGCATAAAAGATGGGAGAAAAGGCCAAGAGAAGAGTTCTATAAGAAAGACAAGAAGGATAGAAAAGGTAAACACTCTTCCCCTTCAAAGTTATCTTTAACTATGAACTCGGTCTGTTTTGAATGTGGCAAGCAAAGATCACAAAGTCAAAGACTATCCAAGGAGAAACAGGGACGAAAGAAGAAGACGGCTATGATGGCCACATGGAGTGATGAAGATTCATCCGAAGAGGATGAAGAATCGGACGACTCAAAGTGTCTCGATGGCATTATCGGACTCAAAAGTCGAATCTGAGTTAGACTCTAACAACTCGGACAATGAGGAGAGTAATCCTCGGGAGGTAATTGAATACTTCCTCAAGTTTTCCAAAGTTGATTTTGCTAAACATATTTATACTTTGGAAGAAAAGTCCAATTCCGATTCTTCCCAATTTAAAGAACAACTTGAGTCTCTTACTTTTGAGAGTATTACTTTGAAAAATGAATTGGAAAATCCGAGACTTACTCGAGAGAGCTCAAAACTAGTACTCAAGCTAATGAGACTAAGTTTGAGACACTCGTAAGAGAAAATGAGCATCTAAAACAAAAGCTCAATGAGTCCGAAGAACTTGTTTTGAAATTTACTCAAGGTCAAAAAACCTTGACATGCTCTTAGGCTCTCGGTATGTCTCCTTCGTAAAGGAAGGACTCGGTTTTAATAAAGAAGAGGAATCTAATTCCTACTCATATCTTTTCAAAAGGATTCCGTAACCGTAAAGTTCGGGAAGGCTGAGCACGGTCCCATTCATAAGAATGAAAGGAGGACTGAGCCGAGACCAGCTTATAAGAGAAAATCTTCTCCACCTAGGTTTACAAAAGAAAAGATTTTCAAAAGAAAGAGACACAGATTCGGTTTTCGAAAAGGAAGACTAAGAATCGGACCAAACCCAAAGTTATTCAAATATGGGTTCCCAAAAGTCTTCTTCCTCAAAAAGGACCACAGTAAGGGGAGTTACTGGGTTCGTTAGAGGAAGTGAGAAGGGTTAGTATGTTTCTAACTTGCGGGTAACTCGAGAAAAGACAAAAGGTCATTGGTATTTAGACAGTGGTTGCTCACGCCACATGTCGAGAGATTCAAGACTCTTTTCCGAGTTAGAAGATTACAAGGGAGGCAAAGTCACCTTTAGAGATAATAGTAAAGGCAAGATAGTTGGGATAGGTAAGACTGGAAAAGGAGACAATCTGGTCAGCCCAGATCTACCTTGTCAAGGGATTAAAGTTCAATCTACTTAGTATCTCTCAATCGTGTGACAAAGGTCAAGAGGTAAGATTCACTTAGACCAATTGCTATATTTCGATGCAACTACCAGGGAGACTAAACTCTCGGGTAAAAGGTCGGGTAACACCTACACTATTCCTTTTTCTTATCCAAGTCAGAACCTATCATGTTTAAAAGCTTCTCCGCATGATGATTCTTAGACATGTCATCGTAGATTAGGTCATGTTAGCATGCACACCATTCAAAAACTTGCATCTCATGGTTTAGTGAGAGGCTTGCCTAACTCGTGCATTTAAGAAAGATAAAATTTATGAAGCATGCGCTAAAGGGGAACAAGTCAGATCATCTTTCAAATCTCTCAAAACTGTTTCCCATCCAACGTGCTTGAAATGTTGCATATGGACTTATGTGGTGAAATTCCTGTAAAGAGCCTCGGAGGTAAATCATATGTACTTGTGATTATTAATGATTATTCATGATTTACCCGGGTTTGTTTTCTTAAGCACAAAAATGAAGCTTTCAAAGAGTTCAGCAAGCTCTACAGAAAAATTCAAGTTGAGTGTCGGACTCATATCGGAAGAATTCGAACCGACCATGAAAGGGAGTTCGATTACTCAAAATTTGCAGGGTTCCGTGATAAGAATGGTATCTCCCATAACTTCTCAGCACCAAGAACTCCTCAACAAAATGGAGTAGTGGAGAGAAAGAATAGAACTCTTGAAGAAATAGGAAGGACAATGATGATTGAACAAGATCTACCTTACTATTTTTGGGCTGAGGCGATTAATACAACAAACTACACATTGAGCGAGATGCCTCATCAAACCATCTAAAGAAAACTCCATACGAGCTCTACAAAAGGAAGAAACCCAACATTTCATTCTTCAAACCCTTTGGATGTAAGTGTTATGTTCACAATAATGGTAAGGATCACCTGACTAAGTTTGATGCTCGGTCGGATGAAGGTATTTTTCTTGGTTATTCATCCGATAGTAAAGCATATCGCATTTTCAATAAACGAACTAACAAAGTGAAAGAAAGCATCCACGTTGTTTTTGATGAGATTGACCAGGGAAAAGCAAGTGAGTCAGCATTCTTAGATCCGAAACTCAGTCGAGATGATGATCTTGCTGAAGAAGAGCTCAAACAGAGTCAAGGAAAAGCAACTCGGAATGAGGTAACTTAGAATATCATGACTTAGACCGAATCGGCTCAAGAGCCAGCTCGGAATCGTCGAAAGTCAACCAGATGAGCAAGCTCAATCAAATCGGATCATCGAAGATTAACCAATTCAACCCACAAATCTGGTGAACTAGAGAACAGGTAGAGCATTCAAATATGCTTCGAGTCACCCACTCGATAACATCTCGTCCGACATCAACAAGTGGGATAAGAACTCGTTCTTCTTTACATAATCTATGTGCATTCACCGCATTAATTTCATTAACTGAACCAAGAAATGCTGTAGAGGCCCTAAATGAACTTGAATGGGTAGAGGCCATGCAAGAGGAACTTAATCAATTCGAAAGAAACCAAGTCCGGACTCCGACCAAACAACCTTCCGTCCACCCAGTCATAGGTACCAAATGGGTTTTCAAGAACAAACTGGATGAAGGTGGGTTGGTAGTCGAAATAAGGCTAGACTTGTGCCTCAAGGTTATAATCAAGAGGAAGGAATTGATTGTGGGGAAACCTTTGCACCAGTTGCTAGGATTGAAGCAATTAGAATCCTATTGGCATTTGCATCAAGCATGAACATTAAATTGTATCAAATGGATGTCAAATGTGCTTTTCTTAATGGTTCCATTCAAGAGGAAGTCTACGTTGAGCAACCCCTTGGATTTGAAAACTAAGAAGTTCCAAATCATGTTTTCAAGTTCTAAAAAGCTCTTTATGGTCTTAAACAAGCTCCCGAGTTTGGTATGAAAGACTGAGCAGACTTCTTGGTTTAAAATGATTTTAAAAGAGGTCGGATTGACAAAACTCTCTTCATAAAAACCAAAGGGAAAGACTTTCTTATTGCTCGGATCTATGTCGATGATATAATTTTTGAGCTACTAATGAAAATCTCTATCGAGATTTTTCCGAGTTAATGAGACAGAATTCCAAATGAGCATGATGGGAGAGCTCAATTTCTTCCTTGGTCTACAAATCAAACAAGACAAAGATGGCATCTATGCCCATCAATCAAAGTATACCAAGGAGTTGCTGAAGAAATACAAACTCCAAGATGCAAAACATGCAGCAACACTAATGAAATAGTAGCATAAAACTGGACTCGGACTGAAAAAGGTAAAGCAAGTATATCGAAACTCTATTGAGGTATGATTGGACCTCTGCTATATCTTACTTCCAAGTAGGCCGGACATAATGTTTAGTGTATGTCCGTGTGAAAGATTTCAAGCTAATCCAAAAGAATCACATCTCACTCGCGGTGAAGAGAATCTTTAGATATCTTGCAGGGACTCGTAATCTAGGTCTATGGTACTCAAGAGACTCGGAACTAACCTTCACTAGATACTCGGACGCGAATTATGCTGCATACAAGGTTGATAGAAAGAGCACCTCAGGAGCCTCGCCGGTTTCGGGTCAATCCCTTATATCTTGGCACTCAAAGAAGCGTAACTCGGCTGCTCTATCAACTCGCTGAAGCTGAGTATATTGTAGCTGGAGCATGTTGTGCTTAAATTCTATGGATCAAGCAACACTTGAGACATCTTGGATTATCATTCAAATCAATTCCAATCAAGTGTGATAATCGTAGTACAATAAGCATCACTAAGAATCTAGTTCAAGCACTCAAAGACAAAGCATATTGAGGTCGGTATCATTTTCTAAGAGACCACTCGAGAAAGGTGATATTGAACTTAAATTCATTCCTACCAAACTTCAACTAGCTGATATCTTTACTAAGCCACTTAGTGAGGATCGGCTTTGATTTATTTAGGAATGAACTTGGCATGATAAATGCATGATTCTATTCTAAGTGAAATTATCTTGCATGATTATGTGTTATATGTTGTCCTCTCTTTGTTTTGATAACAACTAGTTCAGTTGACCCAGTGATACCGAGCTATAAGTTATTACTTGTTTGCTATTTCGAGTCACTCGTAAACTTTACTGAGTCGGACTCGGTATTTGAGAAAATTGGACATCAAACTTCGAAATCATCTCTAGATTAGTGGAGAATTTCAGAAATTTTTTAAAATTTCTCTTTTTCTATATCTCTCGTCACGCGTATCGATAAGAGAACTAGCTGTTAGAAGACAAACACTGGAATTCTAACCGTTGGAGAGCATAACAGCTTACACCGGTTTGAAGCGACCATTGTAGAGTTGGGTCGAACGGATATCGAAGGACATTTTCTTTCTCTATATATAGCATCTATTTTCCTTCATTTCGCTACTTTACTCTCACTCACTCACACTCTCGCATACTAGCTCTCAAGTAAGTTCAGTATTTTCAAAGAGCAAACCTTCACTCTCAAGCAAGCAAGAAAACTTCTCAAGTAAGCTAACCTTAAGCTCTTATCTCTTCAAGCTACCTCTTCCCTCTCTCAAAGTTCATCTCTTTTCTTCTCAAAAATCCATAACCATGCCGAAAAGAGGTTCCGCCCTGCATTTTCTTGGTTCTCGCAACTAAGAAACCTTGAACCAAAAGCCAAGAGGGTCCTTCTAACCCCTCTAAAATCATTGTCACCCAACACCTGATGTTAGATGACAAATTCTTCCCAACCATAAAATTCTCGTGGTTGAACCACATCAAAGCCACGAGGTTTTATAATTTCCTCTGTTTCGGTGATTTTATCTACCCGTAACTCGTGGTTGAGTTCTATTCCAACCTTTCTAGCTTTGAGGGGATCCTCACCTCCAAAGTTCGTGATGTGGTGGTTTACATCAATGTCTCTCTCCTCCACCGCTTATTCAAAGTTTCATCTCTTTTCCTCAATAGCAACTTTATCCCCTTCAATGAGGTTGCTTGAAGAATTCTTTGAGAAATATGCCAAAGAAATCCCCGAGTCGCGCAAAAACTTTTCATTGACTCGGATGAAGACAGAGACACGTCTTCTTTGTTTCCTGCTGATGAGAACCTTCTTCTCTCATCACTCCAAGCAAAGAGAATCTGAATTCCAAGATTCTCAAGGCTTTGTTTGACATACTTGAGGGCTACGATGTAGACCTCTTCCCAACAATCATCGAGCAAATGGCCTCTCGTGCCAGCTCGGACCAAGAAATCCACCTCTCTTCCTTTTGGGGCCCTCCTCACCTTCATCTTCAAACAGTTCAAGGTCCCGCTCCCTCGGATCCTAATGAGGTTTCCGAGGTTGCCATAGTGGTTGGCGAAAAGAGCTTCTTGAAGACTCGGACACTCGCTCAATACCTTTCGAGTTATATAAAAGGAATCGGGTATAACAATTTCATATAGAGTTTTGATTCCAAGGCATTCTCCGTGTCTCGAAACTTATCTTCTCTAAGTAACACAGCCCATACTTATTATATTTACTCGCTTATCTCGTAAGCGACTCGTAAAACTGGTTCTTTGTTCCGAGTCTATCTTCACTCGGATTAATCGCAGTTTGAATATACCAAGTATTCCGTCGTTTCTCACACGGAATCCGACTTGTGGTTATACGTCCTATTTTGTTATAGTCAGTATTCTTAGCTTATTTCATGCTTAGTCTATATCAAGTTAATCTTCTCCGATATTCTTTATTGAACTTGGTTCTTCGCTTTGACTAAGTCGGATGGAATTCCGAGTATCATGGATATTGGACTCGTAAAATTCCATTTCATTTCGACTCGGATAATCGGCTGCTTAATTATCATAATTATTTTATTATCTCGTGTCTAATCTTGGGCCAAAGTATTTTATACTTTGAGAACCAAAATTGATTTACTTTTGTAGGTTATTCAATCGAGGATACAATTTTTTCAAACTACAAAAGTAACCGGCTTCGAACGTCAAATCACCAGGCAGACATGGCTCTTCACCTTCTCTCGCTCCGAGTCCCGATAGATTGTGTCGGCGTTGTCTATTTCCAAATCTGGAAAACTGGAACGCCAAGCTTAACGGTGGTTTCTACCTTATCTTTCAAGACACAGCTAATGGTTTTGGGACTTTCAAGAGAGTTAAACCGTTGTCCAACGTTCATATTACAATGGATACTTTACGAGTGACTCGAAAGCTTCTATCAACGGTCACGAGAGGACTCTCGGTCAGCAGATGAAGATAACGGCTACTCTGCTCGGACATCTATAAATAGAAGCCATCTCACAAGACTTGAAGGTTGCCGAATATATTGTTTATACACATACTTGCTCAAAGTTATTGTATTTACTTTCAATCTTCAACTTACAACTCCCACTCTGTAATTCTTTAATTTCTAAGTTGTAAGGTCTTGTACTCGATTACAAACTCTTTCTTACATTCTTTGTAAGGTCCCTTGACTAAGCTGTAAGGGTTAACTCAGCTTAGTTGTCCCTAGCTGTAAGGGTTATCTTAGGTAGGAAGTACTAAATCGGATAAGGGAATTTCTAAGTCTAGGAAAACTTGTATAGAGTTGTCTAAGGGAGCAGCTCGGGTTCGGTCGGTTCACGGTATTTTGTGGACTCAAAATAGTGAATTTGACTTCGTGTCCGGATTGACACGGTCCGTGGTTTTCTGCTCCAGGAGGGTTTCCACGTAAAATCTAAGTGTTATCTTTCCGAGTTCATTCTAGACTCGCATGACCTTCATCGCTCTTGTTCTTTCCGTCCGATTGCTTTCCGAGTACAATCTTTTCGACCTCGTTGATAGATTCGGAATCCGTCTTCGTCTCTATTCCGCACAAAAGTGTGTGATTCCGTAAAGAATTTTCTATCACCCTATTCACCCCCTAGGGTGACTCGGACTCTCCCGAGCAAACCTTCAATTGGTATCGAGCCTAGCCTTTCGAAAGGATCTAACAATCCAAAGGTTTAAAGATCAAATGGCTCGTAACACCGGAGAGTTCGACGAAGGAAGATCTTCCAACAGAGCCACCAAAATTCAAAGGATCAAACTTTGGGCACTCGGAAGAAGCTTATGGAATGTTTTCTTATGGATCATGATGAAGAGGTATGGGAAATCATACAACAAGGAAACTACATCCCAATGAAGACAGATGAATTCAGAATCCTTCCCAAGATAAAGGCCGAGTTCACACCAGGAGAAGCAGAGAAGTTCGAAAGAATTTCAAAGCAATGAATATCCTTACGTGCGCCATAAGCTCGGAAGAATATAATCGAGTCTCTCGCTCGTGACTCTGCTAAAGAGGTGTGGGATACTTTGGTCAACACCTACGAAGGTACAAGTCGGGTGAGACAAGCGAAGATCGACCAATATCTTCATAAGTATGAGCTTTTCAAAATGGAGCCAGAGGAGAACACTACTCGGATGTTCATTCGCTTCACCGAGATTACCAACAATCTCAAATCTCTCGGGAAAGAAAATTTCCCATGAAGAAATGTGCCTGGAAAATTCTCGAAGTCTACCCAAGAGACGATGGGGTCCGAAGGTGACTCGCCATAGAAGAGGCTCGTAACCTTTCACTCTTGAAGCCGACAAGCTCATCGAAAGCTTCTAACGCATGAGATACATCCGGAAGAAGAAGATGTTGAGGGGAGTACCAAAAGGAACATTGCACTTAAAGCCTCGGAATCCAAAGAAGCAAATCTGAGCTCTTCGACTCAAAAGACGATCCCATGGCACTCATTGCAAGAGGCTTCAAGAGAATGATGAAGCACAAAAGATGGGACAAAAGGCCAAAAGAAGAATTCTACAAGAAAGATAAGAGAGATAGAAAAGGTAAGTTTTCTTCTCCCTAAAAGTTATCCTTATCTAAAAATTCTGGATGTTTTGAATGTGGCAGCAAAGACCACATAGTCAAGGACTCGTCCAAAAAGGAAAAAGGACAGAAGAAGAAAAAGGCCATGATGGCAACATGGAGCGATGAGGACTCATCGAAGAGGACGAGGACTCGGATGACTCAAAGTGTCCGATGGCAATCTCGACTCGAAGCCGAAGGAGAGTCGGACTCAAACTCGGACAATGAGGAAACTAATCCTCAAGAGGTAATCGAATACTTTCTTAAATTCTCCAAAGTTGATTTAGCTAAGTATATTTTTACTTTGGAAGAAAAGTCCAATTCCGATTCCTCTCAATTCAAAGAACAACTTGAGTCAATCACTTCGAGAGTACTTCTTTGAAAAATGAATTAGAAAAACTGAGACTCTCACTCGAGAGAACTCAAGACTAGTGCTCAATCTAATGAGACCGAGTTTGAGTTACTCGGAAAAGAAAATGAGCAATTAAAACGAAGCTCACCGAGTCTCAAGATCCGATTTTAAAATTTACTCAAGGTCGAAAAACCTTGACATGCTCTTAGGATCACAATGTGTCTCCTTTCGAAAAGAAGGTCTCGGTTTCAACGGAGAAGAGGAATCAAATTCCTACTCGAATCTGTTTAAAAATGACTCTGAACTGTAAAGTTCGAGAAAGCTGAGCATGGTCCCATTCACGAAATGAAAGGAGGACTAAGCCCGTAACTATTTACAAAAAGAAACCATTTTCTTCTGTTTCAAAAGGAAAGGTTTTCAAAAATAAAGAGACACAGACTCGGTTCTCGAGAAGAAGACTCGGAATCGGACAAAACCCAAAGTCATTCAAATCGGGTTCCGAAACACCTTCTTCCTCGTAAAAGGACCACGAGTAAGGAGTGTTACTGGGTTCATTAGAGGAAGTGAGAAGGGTTAAAATCTCTTTATTTTGCGGGTCACTCGAAGAGATCAAAAGGACACCGGTACCTTGACGAGTGGATGTTCACGCCATATGTCCGGAGATACCGGACTCTTTTCGAATTGAATAGACATAAAGGAGGAAAAGTCACATTTGTAGATGATAGCAAAGGCAAGATTGTGGGGATTGGCAAGATTGGAAAAGGAAGCAATCTGGTCGATCCAGTCTATCTTGTCAAGGGATTAAAATATAATATGCTCGAGCATCTCTCAACTATGTGACAAAGGTCAAGAGGTAAGAGTCACTCGGACTAATTGCACTATTTCGATGTCTCCACCAAAGAGATCAAGCTTTCGGGTAAGAGATCGGGTAATACTTACATCATCCCTCTCTCCGACCCAAGTCAGAATCTATCTTGCTTAAAAGCATCTCTTCATGATGATTCATGGTCTTGGCATCGTAGATTAGGTCATATTAGCAGGCATACTATCAAAAAGCTTGCATCTCATAGTCTCGGTTAGAGGTTTACCTAACTCGTACCTTTGACAAAGACAAAGTTTGTGAAGTATGCACAAGGGGGAAACAGGTCGGATCCTCATTCAAATCTCTCAAGACTGTTTCAACATCAAAGGTGCTTGAACTGCTACATATGGATCTATGTGGTGAAATCCCGAGAAAGAGCCTCGGAGGTAAATCCTACATTCTTGTCATTATTGATGATTTTTCAAGATTTACCTGGGTGTGTTTTCTCAAGCATAAAAATGAAGCCTTCAAGGAGTTCAGCAAGCTTTGTAGAAAGATTCAAGTTGAGTCTCGTAATCAGATTCAAAAGATTCGAACCGACCATGGAAGGGAGTTCGACTACTCGGAATTCTTAGAGTTCTCGCGATCGTAATGGAATCTCTCACAACTTCTTAGCACCAAGAACACCTCAACGGAATGGGGTAGTAGAGAGAAAGAACAGAACCCTTGAAGAAATAGCAAGGACAATGATGATAGAACACAATTTGCCCTACTATTTCGGGCCGAGGCAGTCAATACAGCTGACTACACTTTGAACAAATACCTCATTAGACCCATTCTCGAAGAAAACACCCTACGAGCTCTACAAAGGAAAGAAGCCAAACATCTCATACTTTAAGCCCTTTGGGTGCAAGTGTTTTATTCACAATAATGGTAAGAATCACTCGACCAAGTTTGACGCCGAGTCGATGAAGGTATTTTTCTGGGTTACTCTTCCCATAGTAAAGCTTATCGTGTCTTTAACAAAAGCACTAACAAAGTGGAAGAAAGCATCCACGTAGTGTTTGATGAGTGTGAACAGGAGAAGCTAAGTGAATCATCATACTCGTAACCGAAACTCAGTAGAGATGATGATGAAGTCGAGACTACAAAGACTCGGACTCAACCCGCTCGGAATGAAGTCACTCGAACGCGAAACTCGAACGCGGAAACTCGTAACGAGATAGTTCAAGAGCTCGCTCGAACGAACAAGTTAATGAAGAGGATCATTCGAACAAGCTTCGAAGATCGAGCAGCTTAGCCCACAAACCCGGTGAATCAAAGAACTGGTAAAGCTTTCAAATTTACTTCCAGTCATCCCCAAGAAAACATTATTTCGATATCAACAGTGGGATAAGAACTCGCTCCTCTTTACACAATCTATGTGCATTCACCGCATTCATTTCATTAATCGAACCCAAAAATGCACTAGAGGCCCTTAATGAACCTGAATGGGTAGAGGCCATACAAGAGCAACTTAATCAATTCGAGAGAAACCAAGTCCGGACTCGACCAACCGACCTTCCGACCACCCAGTTATAGGAACCAAATGGGTTTTCAAGAACAAACTGGATGAGGGTGGAGTGGTAGTCGAAACAAGGCTAGACTTGTGGCTCGGGGATATAATCAAGAAGAAGGAATTGATTGTGGGGAAACCTTTGCACCAAGTAGCTGAATTGAGGCCATTAGAATATCGTTGGCATTTGCATCCAAGCATGCATATTAAATTATATCAAATGGATGTTAAATGTGCATTTCTCAATGGTTTTATTGAAGAAGAAGTCTATGTCGAGCAGCCTCCTAGTTTTAAAATCTCCGAATTTCCAAATCATGTTTTCAAACCTCAAAAGGCTCTCTATGGTCTTAAACAAGCACCTCGAGCTTGGTATGAAAGACCGAGTAGCTTCTTGGTTCAAAATGATTTTAAAAGAGGTCAGATCGACAAGACTCTCTTCATAAAGACCAAAGCGAAAGATTTCCTTATTGTTTAAATCTATGTTGATGATATTATTTTCGGTGCTACTACTGAGTTTCGTGCCGAGAATTTTCTCGAGTTGATGAGTCAAGAATTCCAAATGAGTATGATGGGAGAACTCAATTTCTTCCTTGGGTTGCAAATCAAACAAGACAAAGATGGAATCTTTGTTCATCAATCAAAGTACACCAAGGAACTGCTGAAGAAATACAAACTTCAAGATGCAAAGCACGCATCTACTCCTATGAGCAACGAAGATAAAGCTTGACTCGGATGAGAAAGGTAAAGCAATAGATCGAAACTCTATCGAGGTATGATTGGATCTTTGCTATATCTTACTTCCAAGCGAGCCGTATATAATGTTCGAGTGTCCGCCTATGCGCAAGATTTCAAGCTAATCCAAAAGAATCACATCTCACTCGCGGTGAAGAGAATATTCGGATATCTTGCAGTACTCGTAATTTAGGTCTATGGTATTCCGTAAACTTAGAACTCGACTCGATCTGGATACTCGGACGCAGTACTACGCAGGATACATAGTTGATCGAAAGAGCACATCCGGAGCTTGCCAATTTCTGGATCAATCCCTAATATCTTAGCACTCAAAGAAGCGTAACTCCGTAGCTCTATCAACTGCCGAAGCCGAGTATATTGCCGCTGGAGCTTGTTGCGCTCGCATTCTTTGGATAAAGCAACACTTGAGAGATCTTGGACTATCATTCAAATCAGTACCTATCAAGTGTGACAACCAAAGTGCAATTAGTATCACCAAGAACCCTGTCCAAGCATTCGAAAACAAAGCATATTGAGGTCGGATATCACTTCTTACGCGATCACTCGTAAAAGGGTGATATTGCACTCGAGTTTATTCCTACTAATCTTCAATTAGCCGACATCTTTACTAAGCCTCTTGGTGAAGATCAGTTTTGCTTTATTCGAAATGAGCTTGGTATGTTAAATGCTTGATTATGTGCTATTCTTATTCATTACCTAATTACGTGTTACGTGCTTTCACCGTTAATAACCATTAGTTCAGTTGATTCAGTGATACTTGGGTTGATAGTTATTTCATGTTTCGAGTCACTCGAAACCTTTCGAGTCAAACTCAAACGTAGAGAAAATTGGACTTCAAATTTTCCGAAACTATCTCTAGATAAGTGGAGAGTTTTGGATCATATTTTCAAAATCTTTCTCTCTCTCTCTCAAGCGATGCGATCGGATGTTAGCCGTGGATTTCTAACGGCTGGAATCCTAACCGTTGAAGAGAACCGTCACACCGGTCTTTGGTGACTCGATGGACAAGCCGAGTCGAATGGAGTTATACTTAACGGATAGTTGACGGGCGCGCTTATTTTCTATAAATAACGTCTATCCATTTTCATCTCGGTACTCTAACCTCCATCTCTCTCAAAAGAAACTTCTCGCGGAAGATTACTACGTGAACAGTCATCCTTGATCATTCGCAAGCATCGAAGAAGCTCTCTCTCTCGTAAGTTACGACTGCTCTCATCTCTTTCTTCTACATTTTTCTTTTCTTGTCTTCTACATCTCCTTCTCTTTCCTACTCGAAAAGTTTCATCTTTTCCTTCCTCCTCTCACAATGCCTAAAAGAGGAAACCATCCCGACTTCCAGTGTTTCTTCATCCTCCAAAAAGCCTCGCACCAATAAGCCGTAAAGCTCAACCCCTTCCAAACCCGTTGTCACCCAAGCACCTTGCGCTAGATGACAAATTCTTTCCAACAACCAAATTTTCTTGGTTGTCCAACATACAAACCATCGGAGCATACCACTTTATATGCTTCGACGAGTTCATCTATCCCGAACTCGTTTCGAGTTTTATACTCACCTCACTCACTCCGAAAATGTTCTAACCTCTAGGGTTCGTAACATTACTGTTCGCCTAATCACCTCTCTCCTCCACCGCCTCGTTCAAGGTCTCTTCTCTTTTCTTGAACAGCAATCCTATTCCTTTCACTCGAAGTCGCCGACGACTTCTTTGAAAAATACACCAAAGGATTCCCGAGTCTCGGAAAAACTTTTCGTGACTCGGTTGAAGTCGAAGCTCGTCTTCCGTGCTTTCTGCTGATGAGAACCTTTTTCTCACAACATTCCCGCAAGGAGAACCCTAACTCCAAGCATCTCAAATCTCTCTTCGACATCCTTGAGGGATACGAAGTAGACCTCTTCCCCTCCATCATTGAGCGGATGGCCGCTATGCCAGCTCAACTCCAATCCAAGAAGAACACCTCCCTTCCTTTCGGTGCTCTTCGACCCTTGTTTTCAAACAATTTCAAGTTCCTCTCCCCTCGGACCCAAACGCGGTGTCCGAAGCTGCCGTTGTAGTCGGCAAGAAGGAACTACAGGGGTATGGATACCAAGAAACCGACCCCGGTGTCCGGGTTCGTAGCCGAGGCCCCTTCTCCACCTCGGACTCGAAATCTACCCCTCTTTCTCTTCCCTCTCCAACCGGTGCTAACTCCACCTCAGGTGCCTCAAAATCTCTCTCTACTCTCTTGTCCCCTGTTTTCATGGACAAGATCAGCTCCGTGTCTTCCGATTTCAAAGACATGCTCCGAGCTTTCAAATCTGTTCTCCAAAATCTGACCATCAACCAAAAGATCGGTCAATCCCAAATCCGAGAGCAGCGAGTCTCTTATTTTTGAGATGAAGGAGCTAGTCAAGGAGTAGAAGGAGTTGGTCGAGCTCCTCGAGAGAGACGGTCCAAGGCGGCTCAGGACCATGATGACTCGGACACGTCCGAAGCGTCTTCGAGCCCGGGCCCGACCTCCTCGGACAGCGGGGAAGAAGAAGAAGAAGAAGAAGAAGCCGCAGATGCAAAGCCGCAGACGCCGAGGAACTCGCGGGCTGAGGCGAGTCCTTCCGGGCAAAGGGAAGAAGATGGCGTGGCAATCGCCGAGGGTCGCCTGCTCCTCAAGCTCAAATAGCTGTACTCGGCTTAGAGAGCGAGTCCGGGTGGGTCGGACGACCTAGCTACTCCAGGCGGGTCGACAGAGCAGCCCTCTCCAGCCACCGAGGTTCCAAGGGAAGAACCCCTCAATCCACTCACTCCGGTCAGCCACTCGGAACCGAGCCCCGACGATCATCCTGGTTCTCCTTCGTCGCGCTCAAGCACATCGTCAAGGTCATATCAGCGCCGCGAACCTCCGCTCCCTCCACTCCCTCCACTCGAAATCTCCCTCTCCCTCTTAGGCGCCATGCACCGAGTCACAATTCCTCGTCCGCGGAACTTTCTTCTTTCTAAAATTTTTTTGTCCGGACATATCGGTTATATTATTTTTCTTTTCTCTCTCTTGTTGTATTTTTTTTTGCTGAAAGGCAAGGGGAGAAATAGAGTCGAAACTGGTTGTCTTGTTTAGGGGAGTTTTTCCGCCCTTTTGAATTTTAATGGATTAATGCTTTTCATTATTAACTTCGAGTTTATTTTTGCCAAGCATATCTTTTCCGAGTTAATGTTAATAACTTAAAGCATACTCTTTTTTTGCTCGATATATTAAGTATTGCTCTAATCTATTGAGTATGTCTTACTCATGCGAAAACTACTCGTAATCAATCTTTTTCCTCTAACAAAGTTTCTGTTTAAGTATGGAATACCTTTCATCAAAAAGGAGGAGATTGAAGACTCGTGACATCTGCTCCATACCTTTTCGAGTTATATAAAAGGAATCGGGTATAACAATTTCATATAGAGTTTTGATTCTAAGGCATTCTCTCGTGTCTCGTAAACTTATCTTCTCTAAGTAACACAGCCCTTACTTATTATATTTACTCGCTTATCCGTAGCTGACTCGTAAAACCGGTTCTTTGTTCCGAGTCTATCTTCACTCGATTAATCGCAGTTTGAATATACCGATATTCCGTCGTTTCTCACTCGTAATCCGACTTGTGGTTATACGTCCTATTTTGTTATAGTCAGTATTCTTAGCTTATTTCATGCTTAGTCTATATCAAGTTAATCCTCTCCGATATTCTTTATTGAACTTGGTTCTTCGCTTTGACTAAGTCGGATGGAATTCCGAGTATCATGGATATTGGACTCGTAAAATTCCATTTCATTTCGACTCGGATAATCGCTGCTTAATTATCATAATTATTTTATTATCTCGTGTCTAATCTTGGGCCAAAGTATTTTATACTTTGAGAACCAAAATTGATTTACTTTTGTAGGTTATTCAATCGGGGATACAATTTTTTCAAACTACAAAAGTAACCGGCTTCGTAACGTCAAATCACCAGCGAGACATGGCTCTTCACCTTCTCTCGCTCCGGTCCCAGAGATTGTGTCGGCGTTGTCCGTTTCCAAATCTGAAAACTGGAACGCCAAGCTTAACGGTGGTTTCGACCTTATCTTTCAAGACACCGCTAATGGTTTTGGGACTTTCAAGAGAGTTAAACCGTTGTCCAACGTTCATATTACAACGGATACTTTCTGAGTGACTCGGAAAGCTTCTATCGACTGATTACGAGAGGACTCTCGGTCAGCAGATGAAGATAACGGCTACTCTGCTCGGACATCTATAAATAGAAGCCATCTCACAAGACTTGAAGGTTGCCGAACATATTGTTTATACACATACTTGCTCAAAGTTATTGTATTTACTTTCAATCTTCAACTTACAACTCCCACTCTGTAATTCTTTAATTTCGAGTTGTAAGGTCTTGTACTTAGTTACAAACTCTTTCTTACATTCTTTGTAAGGTGCCTTGACTAAGTCGTAAGGGTTAACTCAGCTTAGTTGTCCCTAGCTGTAAGGCTTATCTCAGCTAGGAAGTACTAGATCGGATAAGGGAATTTCGAGTCTAGGAAAACTTGTATAGAGTTGTCTAAGGGAGCAACTCGGGTTTAGTCAGTTCACGGTATTTTGTGGACTCAAAATAGTGAATTTGACTTCGTGTCCGGATTGACACGGTCCGTGGTTTTCTGCCCCGGGAGGGTTTCCACGTAAAATCCAAGTGTTATCTTTCCGAGTTCATTCTAGACTCGGACGGCCTTACTCGCTCTTGTTCTTTCCGTCCGATTGCTTTACGAGTACAATCTTTTCGACCCTGTTGATAGATTCGGAATCTGTCTTCGTCTCTATTCTCGCGCAAAGCGTGTGATTCCGAAAAGAATTTTCTATCACCCTATTCACCCCCTCTAAGGTGACTCGGACTCTCCCCAAGCAAACCTTCACTTCTCATCTATGGATACCAGGAAACCCAACCGGGTGTCCGGGTTCACGACTCGAGATTGAGGCAACCATCTCCTCCGCCTCGGACTCGGACTTCTCTATCTCTCCCTCCTCCACCTGGTGGTGCCTCCACCTCAGGTCTCCCTCCTCAAGCCACAATCGCTTTGTCTACCACAATGATAGACAAGCTCTCCTCCGTGTCCTCGAAATCAAGGACACTTTCCGGTCATTCAAGACTCGTCCTTCGATCTATGACCATTAACCAAAAACAACCCAATCTCAAATCCGAGAGCAGTAGGATGTGCTCCTTGAGATAAAGGCTCCGGTTAAGGAGCTGAAAGAACTGATCAAGCTCCTCGGAGAATAACGCTCCAAAGCGGCTCGAGACTCGGACAGCTCGAAACATCTAAAGAGTCCTCGAGCCCTACCAAATCTCCATCCGGAGAGGCAGTGAAGAAGAAGAGGAGGCTGCGGTTGAAGCAGCTCCTTCGAGGAGAAGGAGGAAGGCGAGAACGAAGAAGAAGAGAAGGAGGAAGAAGGAGGAGAAAAGGGAGAAGCCGAGGGACAAGGTGCTCCCGCCCTCAACCGGAACCGATTAGCTCATACAGCGAGTGTGAGTGAGTCGAAGACCTCGCCGACACTAGTCGGTCGGCAGCTGTCAAACCAGAGGAAGCGCCACTCTATCGAATTTTAAGAGGATGAACCTCTGGATGACCTTGTTCTAGGTCGGCCACTCGTAGCCGAGCCCATTCCAGAGATCCCGATGCTCGCCCGCCCAAACCTTCAACGTCTTCACGTTCGTACCAGCAAAGGCGCACCGCACGTTCATCCGCTTCAACTCGGACGGCTCCCACCCCACCATCTTAGTTTTAAATTTTTTTTCTATGTTTTCATTTTTTTTCGTCCGGACACAAATTGTATCTACTTGATACATTCTTCCCCATTATGTTTTTTTTTTTTTTTTGGCGAAAGGCAAGGGGGAGAATATTTAGAAAATTTGTTGTCTTGTTTAGGGGAGTTTCTCTCACCCTTTCCCGTGTATATATTTTCTATGTTTATGAATATAATGAAGTTTCGAGTTCGTGAATATTGTGTTGCTTCTTTCCGAGTTAACATATATTAGTGTATTTTGCTCCGATATATCAGCTCATTTATTTATTTTTGCTCTAATATAACTACTCATACTTTTTCACCAAATGAGTTATCTACAGACAACATTCTAAGCCCGAATCACTTCATTTATTTCTCTCGTGATGTTTTTTACTCTAAGCTCCGATACATTCATTGCTAAATGAGTAAGTATGAAAATTCTTGATTATTCAAGCTACGATACATTCTGTGCCAAATGAATAAGTATGAAAACTTTTTATTCCACTAACAAAGTTTCTATCTCGAGTATGGAATGCCTTTCAACGAAAAGGGGAGATTGAAGACTCAAACTCGAATGTGTATCATTCGAGTACTATCAAGGACTCGGTACAAACCTCATCTCTCATAGGTTTTGATTACAAGTCATTCCGAGTGTTATAGAAACTACTGCACATGTTTTCATTCAATTCGATTGACTTAGAAATCACCCTCTTGTTCATCAACTCACACTGATGCTTCGAGTCACTCGGACACTACTCGGACTTATCGCATGTTCATACATTCTCTCTAACACTTTTAATCTATGTTTTGACTTCATATTCTAAGTTAAAGTGAATTACTGCGATAATTCAACTTTCTAAGTCAGCATGTTTGTTTGAAACATATTTGTCTAGATCAAGTACTCATACTCGATATTCTTTTTATAACTTGATCTTTCCTGAGACTCGACTCGGATGGAATTTTAGTATAATGAATATTAGACTCGGAAAATTTCACTCTTCTAGGTCTCGAATAATTATGCACTTAATTATCTTAATTAAATTATTATCCGTGTCTAATCTTATATCAAAGTATTTTATACTTTGAGAACCAAAATTTATTTACTTTTGTAGGTTATCTAAACAAGGTTATCCTATTTTTGAATTACAAAAGTAACCTAGCTTCAAGTCTGTCAATCACCAGCAGACAAGGCTTTTCTACTTCGAACTAGGCCCGGACACTATGTTAGGGTTGTCTGTTTCCAAAACAAGAAATCTTCAACGCTAAGCTCAATAGTGGTTTCCACCCTACTTTTTAGACACCACTAGTGAATTGGGACATCCTAAGGAGTCAAGAGTCGTTGTACAACGTTAACATCTCAACGGATCTTTTCTCGGCGAATCGGAAGAACCGTCACAACGGTCACAAAGGACTTCTATTCGGAAGATAGTCATAACGGCTAATCTGCTTGGTCATTTATAAATAGAAGTCACTTCACAAGACTTGAAGATTGTTGAACACATTGCTGAAATTATATCTCTTTGTATAATACTCATTCAATCTTCTTCTTACAACTCCAAGTCTCGTACTTAACACTTTTCCGAGTTGTAAAGTCGTGTAATCAGTCACATACTCTTTCCTACTCTCCAAGTAAGGTCCCTTGACTGAGTTGTAAGGGTTAACTCAACTCGGTTGTCCCTAGCTGTAAAGGTTACCTCGGTTAGGAAGTACTAGATTAAATAAGGGAACTTCGAGTCTAGGAAAACTCGTTAGGAATTGTTTAAAGGGAGCAACTATGGTTGCGTCGGTCTCTGTATTTTGTGGATTCAAATAGTGGATTTGACTTCGTGCTTAGATTAGCACTGGTTGTGGTTTTTGCCCTAGGAGGGCTTCCACGTAAATCTGATTTCATACTTTTCCGAGTCCAATCTAGACTCATACTATCTTGATTATTCAATTTAAACTTTAACCCTTCCATTGTTTTAAAATTCCCTCATCACCCTACTCACCCACCCTCTAGGGTGACCAAGACTCTCCATGAGCAAACCTTCGGAGGGGCCTTATTTTCCGGAGGAGGAAGGACAAGCAAGTGCACTCGCTCCTCGTATGCTCGCATAGAAATGGATGAATGAGGCGGCTGCAAGACCTTGGAATGTCTAGAATTTGCTCTGTCTTGGCTCCGTAAACCAAGGACACATCGTCCTCGAGGCTTATCTTCCTCGAAGACACCAGCGGGCGGTGCTTCTGCGACAACTTCTTTGGATTGACCAGCTTTGCCAGCCTCTTATGACCAACTCGAGAGGATGATCCGAGGAGATCGGCTCCGGTTCTTGTTCTTTTGCACCTTGGCCCTCAAGTTGAGCGGCCTCTTCTTTGTCTTTATCCTCTTCTCCCTTCTTCTCTTCTCCTACTTCTTCGACTCGAGCTTCTTCCTTAGCTGCCTCTTCTACCTCGGTTGAGGTAGAATTAGCTGGGCTTAAGGACTCCTCAAAAGTATCGGTAGTGTCCGAGTCCTCGGTAGCTTTCGACCGTCACTCTTGGAGGAGTTGAAATTGCTCGTGCTTGTTGCTTGATAATCTCCTTAAGCTCGATCATCAGGTCCTGGTTTTCCCGATCCGGGATCGTGCGGTCTTCCGGTTAATAACCAAGTTTTGAAGGACATGCTTGAGAAAGCGGAGAGTGGTCTAAAACTCTTCGGACACGTAAGCAATTTTGTTTACCAACTCGGCAAACACAGCGAGCAGAGGGAGGAGAAGGTTAAAAAGTAGAGGGACCAGCAGTAGGGGGTGGAAGTGTTGGTGTAGTCCGAGTTTGAGTAGGTGGAGGAGAGAGAGGTGACAACTCGGACTCCATGAACCTAGACACCGAGCTGAACTTCCTAGTATCCAAACCCGAAGTTCTTTTACGCCAATGCAAATGGCAGCCTTAGAGCGTTTGGATCCGAGGGGAAAGGGACTTTGAATTGTTTGAAGATGACAAGTGAAAAGAGCTCCGAAAGAAAATTGAGGGGACTTCTTCGAGTGAGCTGGCACGAAGCCATCCGCTCAATGATTGCTGGAAAGAGGTCTACGTCGTAGCCCTCTAAGATATCAAACAAGGCTTTGAGAATCTTAGAGTTCGGATTCTCTTCGCTAGAATGATGAGCGAAAAAGGTCCTCATCGGATAAAACAGAGCAACGTTGCCTCGGTTTCATCTAAGTCACCGAGAAGTTCTTTCGTGACTTAGGGACTTCCTTGCCATACTTTTCAAAGAAGTCGTCGGCGACTTCCATGAAAGGTATAGGGTTGGAATTAAGAAAAGAGAAGTAACTTTGAAAAGTCTCGTGGAGGAGAGAGATGTTGATACGAACAACTTTATCTTGAACTTTTGAGGTGATGATTCCCTCATGATAAGACATGTTCGCATAGAACTCGACAACGAGTTCCGAATAGATGAATTCACTAAAGTACAAATAATTGTAAACCCAAGTAATTTTGATATGGTGCAACCACGAGAAGGATGTGTGAAGGTTTGCTCGGGAGAGTCCGAGTCACCCTAGAGGAGGGGTGAATAGGGTGATAGAAAATTCTTCGCGAAAACACACTCTTTTTGGCGTAAAAGAGGCAAAGACAGCTTTCGAGTCTAGACACGTGGTCGAAAAGATTGGACTCGAAAGCAATGAATCGGACGAAACAAGAGTAGTTAGGCCGTCTCGAGTCTCGAATGAACTCGTAAAGAGAACGCAGAGATTTTACGTGGAAACCCTCCCGGGGCAGAAAACCACGGCCCGTGTCAATCCGGACACGAAGTCAAATCCACTATTTTGAGTCCACAAAATACGGTGAACCGATCGAACCCGAGTTGCTCCCTTGGACAACTCTATACAAGTTTTCCTAGACTCGAAGTTACCTTATCTCGATCTAGTACTTCCTAGCTGAGATAACCCTTACAGCTAGGGACAACTAAGCTGAGTTAACCCTTACAGCTTAGTCAAGGG
Source organism: Talinum fruticosum (assembly GCA_021018815.1). NCBI lineage: Eukaryota > Viridiplantae > Streptophyta > Magnoliopsida > Caryophyllales > Talinaceae > Talinum > Talinum fruticosum. The sequence continues at coordinate 3,319,612 of JAITYX010000067.1, forward strand.
ACCTTACAAAGAATGTAAGAAGAGTTTGTAATCGAGTACAAGACCTTACAACTCGTAGAGTAATGAATTACGAGTTGGAGTTGTAAGTTGAAGATTGAAAGTAGATACAATGACTTTTCTCAAGTATGTGTATTAACAATAGAATCGGCAATCTTCAAGTCTTGTGAAGTGGCTTCTATTTATAGATGACCAGGCAGAGTAGCCGTTATCTTCATCTCGCTGACCGAGAGTCCTCTGTGACCGTTGATAGAAGCTTTCGAGTCACTCGAAAGTATCCGTTGAAATATGGACGTTGGACAACGGTTTAACTCTCTTGGAAGTCCCAAAACCATCGGTTGTGTCTTGAAAAATGAGGTGAAAACCACTGTTAGGCTTAGCGTTCCAGCTTTTCGGATATGGAAGCGCACGACTTCGACACAATCTTCCGGGACTAAAGCGAGGAAGGTGAAAAGCCATATCTCGCTGGTGATTTGACGTTCGAAGCCGCCTACTTTTGTAGTTCGAAAAGATATCCTCGATTGAATAACCTACAAAAGTAAAACAACTTTGGTTCTCAAAGTATAAAATACTTTGGTCCAAGGTTAGACACGGATAATAAAATAATTATGATAATTACGCAATTGATTATCCGAGTTAGAAAAGAAATGGAATTTTCCGAGTCTAATATCCATGATACTCAAAATTCCATATGACTTAGTCTTAAGCAAAGAATCAAGTTCTATAACGAATATCGAGTGGGAAAAACTTGATATAGACTAAGCATGAGAAGAACTACGAATACTGACTATGCAAACAATAGAGTAGAAAACCATAAGTCGATTTTGAGTGAGAAACGGCGGAATACTTGGTATATTCGAAATGCGATTAATCGAGTGAGAGTGGACTCGGAATAAAGAACCAGTTTTCGAGTCGCTAACCGAAAAGCGATAAAAGAGATAAGTGAGGGCCGAATCACTTAGAGAAAATACTATTTTACTCAAGTAAGTTTCTAAGACATAGAGAATGCCTTGGAATCAAAACTCTACATGAATAACATCGGTATACCTGATTCCTTTTGCATGACTTAGAAAGATATTGAGCAGATGTCCGAGTCTTCAATGTGGTTGGGAAGAATTTATCAACGTAAGGTGTTGGACGACAAAGATTTTAGAAGGATTCGATGTGCCTTCTTGGGCATTTTCAATACGGGGCTTCTTGGTAGCCGAACCTAATTCTTCACCAGTTCCTTATTTAGGCATGGTGAATGATGAGAAACAGAGAGAATAAGAAAAGAGAGAGAGAGAAAGAGAAAATGAGCGAGCAAGTAATATCGAGAAATGAGAGAGTAAGTAAGCGGTAGGCAAAGTAAAGAAAACAAGGTAAAGAGGTGCTACTTATAGCAGAAATGAATGACCTTCAACCTTCGTTCGACTTGAAAACCAAGCAGTACTCTCGGACCGGTGTGACGTTCTCCACTCCAACGGCTAGTATTCCAGCAGACTTTCTTCCAACGGCTAGTTTTCTCTAATTGAAATGCGTGGCAAAGAGAGAGAAGAAAGAGTTTTTGAAAAGATTTCGAAATACTCCATTTATCTAGAGATTATCTCGAAGTTTGATGTCCATTTTGCTCATACACTCGAGTCCGACTCAGTATCGTTTCCGAGTGACTAAGAACACTCGAAAACTAATAACTCATTGATCGAGTCACACTCGAGTCAACCGATCCATTCATTATCAAAACACATAACACATAACCATACAAAAATAATTCATGTAATAAATCTCATAATCATGTATTAATCATGCCAAGCTCATTCCTAATAAACAAAAGTGGTCCTCACTAAGAGGCTTAGTGAAAATATCAGCTAACTGAAATTTTGTAGGAATGAATTCAAGTTCAATATGAACTTTCTCGAGTGGTCTCTCGGAAAATGATACCTAACCTCAATATGCTTTGTCTTTGAGGGTTAGACTGGATTCTTAGTGATACTAATTACACTCTTATTATCACACTTGATTGGGATTGATGTGAATAATAGCCCGAGATCCTTCAAGTGCTGCTTGATCCACGGAATCCGAGGACAACAAGCTTCAGCTGCAATGTACTCACCCTCGATAGTTGATAGAGCAACCGAGTTTTGTTTCTTTGAATGCCAGGAGATGAGGGATTGAACTAGAAATTGATATGCTCTTGATGTGCTCTTTCTATCAACTTTGTATCCAAGTATAATCAGCATTTGAGTATCCAGTGAGAGTCGGTTTTGAGTCTTTTGAAAACCATAGACCAAGATTTTGAGTCCCTGCAAGATATCCGAAAATTCTCTTCACCGTAGTGAGATGTGATTCTTTTGGATTAGCTTGAAATCTTACACAAAGGTAGACATTGAACATGATATCTAATCTACTAGATGTGAGATAAAGTAAAGATCTAATCATATCTTTGTAGAGTTTCGATCTACAGACTTTACCTTTCTCGTCGAGTCCGGTTTCAAACTGCTACTCGGAGGTTTTGCTATATGCTTCACATCTTGTAGCTTTTACTTCTTTAACAACTCCTTAGGATACTTAGATTCATGGACATAGATGTCATCCTTGTCTTGTTTGATTTGTAGACCAAGAAAGAAGTTAAGTTCTCCCATCATACTCATTTGAAACTCCTGTCTCATCAACTCGGAAAACTCTTGACATAGAGTTTCATTAGTAGCTCCAAAAATAATGTCATCAACATAAATCTGAATGACAAGAAAATCTTTCCCTTTGGTTTTGGTAAAAAGAGTTTTGTCAATCTGACCTCTTTTGAAATCATTTTCAACCAAGAAACTGCTCAATCTGTCATACCAAGCTCTAGGAGCCTGTTTAGAACCATATAAAGCCTTTTGCAACTTTAAAACATGATCTGGAAATTTTGAGTTTTCAAATCCAGGGGGTTGCTCAACATAAACTTCTTCTTCAATGAAACCATTCAGAAAAGCACATTTGACATCCATTTGATAAAGTTTGATATTCATGCTAGATGCAAATGCTAACAAGATTCCGATTGCCTCAATCCTAACAACAGGTACAAAGTTTTCCCCACAATTAATCCCTTCCTCTTGATTGTAACCCCGAGTAACAAGTCTAACCTTATTTCGACTACCAACCCTTCCTCATCTAATTTGTTCTTGAAAACCCATTTGGTTCCTATGACTGGGTGGTCGAAGGTCGTTTGGTCGAGTTCGGTCTTGGTTTCTTTCAAATTCATTAAGCTCTTTTTGCATGGCCTCTACCCATTCAGGTTCATTTAGGGCCTCTAGTGCATTTTTGAGTTCGATTAATGATATGAATGTAGAAAATGCACACAGATTATGCAAAGAAGAATGAATTTTTACCCCACTGTTGATGTTACGAGTATGTTTTCGGTGGATGACTGGATGTATATTTGAAAGCTTTACCTGTCCTCTTATTTACCAAGTTTGTTGGTTGAGCAGCTTGATCTTCAGTTGGTTGATCTTGCTGAATCTTTGCATTGACTTGTGCTTCCGCATTCCGAGCTGGCTCTTGAGCTTGTTCAATCTGAGTTAGAACATTCCGAGTTGCTCCATTCTAAGTTGCCTCGGTAATTCTGTTTTGACTCTTTCTTAGCTCGGCTTCAGCAAGGTCATCTTCATCTCTCGTTAAGCTCCGAGATCTGCATATGTGGACTTACTTATCCTGCTAAGATCAATCTCATCAAAGACAACGTGGATACTTTCTTCCACTTTGTTAGTTCTTTTGTTAAACACATGATAAGCTTTGCTATGAGATGAGTAACCCAGAAATATACGTTCATCTAGCCTAGCATAAAACTTAGCCGGATGCTCCTTACCATTGTTGTGAACATAGCATTTACACCTGAATGGTCCGAAGTAGGAGATGTTGGGTTTCTTTCCCTTGTATAGCTCATAGGAAGTCTTCTTCAAGATTGGTCTAATGAGGCATATGTTCGAGTGTGTAATTCGTTGTGTTGATCGCCTCGGCCTAAAAATAGTAAGGTAGATCATTTTTAATCATCATAGTCCTTCCTATTTCTTCAAGAGTTTTGTTCTTTCTCTCTACTACTCCATTTTGTTGAGGAGTTCTTGGCGCAGAGAAGTTATGGGAGATGTCATTCTTGTCACGTAAGTCTGCAGATTCCGAGTAGTCGAACTCCCTTCCATGGTCGGTTCGAATTCTCCCGATTTGAGTCCGAGACTCCACTTGAATTTTCCTGCAGATCTTAGTGAACTCTTTGAAGGCTTCATTATTGGTCTTGAGAAAACATACCTAGGTAAATCGTGAGAAATCATCAATAATGACAAGTACATATGATTTACCTCCAAGGCTTTCCACAGGAATTTCACCACACAAATCCATATGAACCAATTCAAGCACTTTGGATGTGGACACAGTTTTGAGTGGTTTGAAACATGATCCGACTCGCTTTCCTTTTGTGCATGCTTCACATATTTTATCTTTCTTAAATGCACGAGTTAGGTAATCCCTTAACCAATCCATGAGATACGAGTTTCTTGATAGTATGCATGCTAATATGACATAGTCTATGATGCCAAGTCCATGAATAATCATTCAAAGATGCTTTCAAACAAGATAAATTCGACTTAAATTTGAGATCGAGATAGTATAGGTGTTACGTGACCTCGGACCAGCTGAGAGCTTAGTCTCCTTGGTAACCGCATCGAAATGTAGCAGTTGGTCCGAGTGAACCTTACCTCTTGGCCTTTGTCACACGGTTGCAAAATGCTAAGGAGATTGTATTTCAGTCCTTTAACAAGATAGATTGGACTAACCGAGTTGTTTTATTCACCAATTTTTCCAATCCCTACTATCTTACCTTTGCTATTGTCTCCAAATGTGACTTTTCCTCCTTTTAGATTTTCTAACGCAGAAAAGACTCTTGAATCTCTTGACATGTGGCATGAACAACCACTGTCTAAGTACCAATGACATTTCTTCTTTTAAGTTACCTGCAAAACGAAATGACCTAACCCTTCTCACTTCCTCTTACAAACCCAAGTAACTCATCTGTGGTCTTTCTTTGAAGAAGAGCACTCTTTGGAACCCATATTTGAATAAGTTTGAGTCTAGTCCGATTTTTAGTCTTCCTTCTAGAAAACTAAGTCTATGTCTCCTTCTTTTGAAAATCTTTTATTTTGTAAACAGGTGGAGAAGGCTTTTTCCTGTAAACTGTTATGGGCTCAGTCCTATTTTCATTCTTATGAATTGGACCATGCTCGGCCTTCCTGAACTTTACAGTTTTGGAGTCCGTGTTGAAGATATTTGAATAGGAATTAGATTCCTCTTCAGCATTGTAGCTAAGTCCTTCTTTCCTGAATGAGACACATTGAGAGCCAAGTAAAAATCTAGGTTTTTTAACCTTGAGTGAGTTTCAAAACAAGCTCTTGAGACTTATTGAGCTTCCTTTTCAATTGCTCATTCTTTGTTCCGAGTGACTCGGACTCGGACTTATTTTCTTGAGCACTCGGTCTTTAGGATCTTCGATTTTGTCTCGGGTTTTCTAACTCAAATTGCTCTCATCGATAAGAGACTCAAGTTTTTCTTTGAATTGTGAAGAGTCAAAATTGGACTTTTCTTCCGGAGTATAAATATATCCGGCTAAATCAACTTTGGAGAATTTGAGAAATATTCAATTACCTCCTTAATATCTCGAGTTCTCATTGTCCGACTCGGATTCAACTTCGAGTCTATAAGTGCCATAAGACACTTTGAGTCGTCGAATCATCTTCTTCGGATGTATCGTCATCACTCCGGGTAGCCATCATAGCCTTCTTTTTCTGTCTTTCTTTCTTTCTTTTGGGACAATGTTTGACTATGTGCTCCTTGCTGCCACATTCAAAGCAACCAGAGTTCTTAGATAAAGATAACTTTGAAGGGGATGAATATTTACCTTTTCTGTCCTTATATTTTTTGTAGAACTCATCCTTTGGCCTCTTTTCCCACTTCTTGTATTTCGTCATTCTCTTGAAGCCGTGGGCTATGAGGGCCATAGGATCCTCTTCGATTATGAGGAGTTCGAGACTTTCACGTCTGTTTTCTTAAGCCTTCAGTGCAATGTTCCTTTTGGTATTTACCTCGGCATCCTCTTCTTCCATATGAATCTCGTGGGTAAGTAACTTCCCAATAAGCTCGTCTGGTCTTAGTTGAGAGAGGTTCTTAGCTTCTTCAATGGTTGTCACCTTGGGACCCCATCTCTTCTTTGGTAGACTTCTCAAAATCTTTCCGGACATTTATTCATGAGAGATCTTTCTACCCAAAGATTTGAGATTATTAGTAATCTCTATGAACGGAACATACATCTAAGTGATGTTTTCTTCGGCTTCATCTTGAACAGCTTCATATTTATGAAGATATTAACTTATCTTTGCCTCGCTTCACTTAGCTTATTCCTTCATAGGGGTTGACAAGAGTGTCCCACACCTCTTTGGCCGTGTCACGATCCGAGACCCAGCTTGTATTCTTCCGTGCTAATGGCACACATCGGTGTGTTCATAGCTTTGAAGTTCTTTACGAACTTCTCGGTCTCTTTATTGGTGTACTCAGATTTGGCTTTAGACACAGTAGTTCCATTCTTCGTCTTGATTGAAATGAAGTTGCCTTATTGGAATATGCTCCAAACATCTTCATCGTTATCCATCAGGAAACACTCCATCATCTTCTTCCAATGTACAAAGTTTAACCCTTTGAACTTTGGTGGTCTTGTGGATGATCTTCCTTCATCGAACTCTCCATTGTTCCGAGCCACCCGATCTTTATACCTGTGGATGGTGAGATCCTCTTAAAAAGCTAGACTTTGATACCAATTGAAAGTTTGCTCTTAGAGAGTCTAAGTCACCCTAGAGGGGAGTGAATAGGGTGATGAAGAAAGTTAAATAATTTTTACGCCAACACAAACCAAAAGCGGATTCTAAGTCTAGATTGGATTCGGAAAGACAATAACACAAACATATGTGGAAACCCTCCTAGGGCGAGAAAACCACGGACAGTGCTAATCCAAGGACCAAGTCAAATCCACTATTTTGAATCCATAAAATGCAAAGGACTCGACTAAACTAGAATTGATCCCTTAAACAATTCCTTACAATATTTTTCTAGACTCACAAGTTCCCTTATCTCGATCTATACTTCCTGACCGAGGTAACCTTTCCAATCGGGGACAACTAAGATGAGTTAACCCTTACACCTCAGTCAAGGGGCTTACAAAGAAAGTAAGAGAAGTATGTAATTGATTACAAGATGAAGACTCAAATTCTAACTCTAAGTCATTCCGATTACCACATGAAGATTCGGATATAAATCTTATCTCTTCTAAGTTTTGATTTCAAGAGATCCGAGTGTTATAGAAACTCTCGTATAAGTTTTCATTCGTTTCGATCGACTCAAAAACACATTATTGTATATCTTCTACACTGATGTTTTTGATTCACGCATACATCACTCGAACTATCACATGTTCAAATATTTTCTCTAACTCTTTTATTCCGAGTTCGATCTGCATATTTCAACGCGAAGTGAATTACAATGGTAATTCCTTTTTCTAAGTCAGTTTGTTTATTTGATAATTATTTGTCCAAATCAAGTTGATATACTCGATGTTCTATTCTTTTAACTTGATCATCCTTAGGATTGACTCGATGGAATTTAAGTATGTTAAATATTAGACTCGGAAAATTCCACACTTCTAGGCCAAAAATAATTATGCGAGTTAATTATTTTAATTTAATTATTATCCTTACCTAATCTTGGACCAAAGTATTTTATACTTTGAGAACCAAAGTGGTTTACTTTTGTAGGTTATTCAAACAAGGTCAACTCATCTTTGAAATACAAAAGTAGCCGGCTTCTAGTTGTCAATCAACAGTAGACAAGCTTTATCTACTTCGAACAAGAGCTTAGACACTCGTGTTAGGATTGTCTGTTTCCAAAACTAGAAAACTCTAATGCTAGGCTCAATGGTGGTCTTCACGATAAGGGAACTTCGAGTTTACTGAAAACATTGTAAGGAATTGTCTAAGGGAGCAATTCGGTAGAGTCGATCCTTTGGATTTTGAGGATTCAAAATAGTATATTTGACTTGGTGTTTGGATTAGCATTGTCCGTGATTTTCTACCCCAAGAGGGTTTCCACGTATTTACGAGTGTGCTTTTTTTAGTTCAATTTAAACTCGGACTCAACTCGTTTATCTCTTTCAAAGCAAAAATTGTCTAAGTTTGTTAAATTTCCTCATCACCCTATTCAAACCCCTCCCCTCCTAAGGTGACTTAGACTCTCCAAGAGCAAACCTTCAATTGGTATCGAGCCTAGCCTTTCAAGAAGGATCTAACAATCCAAAGATCTAAAGATCAAATGGCTCGGAACATTGGAGAGTTAGATGAAGGAAGGTCATCCACCAGAACACCAAAGTTTAAAGGGTCAAACTGTGTGCATTGGAAGAAACTAATGGAGTGCTTTCTCTGGACAACGATGAAGATGTCCGGAACATCATCCAAGAAGGAAACTACATCCCAATGAAGATGAAAGAAACAAGATCTCGTGCCTAAAGAAAAATTCGAGTACACCAATGAAGAATCGGAGAAGTTCGAAAGAACTTCAAAGCAATGAACATTCTGTTGTGTACTATCAGCTCGGAAGAGTACAACAGAGTGTCGACCGCAACACGACCAAAGACGTGTGGGACACTCTTGTCAATACATACGAAGGAACAACCCAAGTGAAACAAGCGAAGATAAGCCGAGTATCTTCACAAATATGAGCTATTCAAGATGGAGCCAAAAGAAAACATCACTCGGATGTTCATTGAGATTACAAACAATCTCAATTCTTTGGGTAGAAAAATTTCTCATGAAGAAATGTGTAGAAAAATATTGAGAAGTCTAGCAAAGAGGAGATGGGGTCCCAAAGTGACAGCCATCGAGGAAGCTCATAACCTCTCTCAACTAAAGCCGGACGAACCGATCGGAAGCCGCTTACCCATGAGATTCACCTGGAAGAAGAGGATGTCGATGTCAACACCGGAAGGAACATTGCGTCTGTAGGCCTAGGATCCAATGGAACTCATTGCCCGAGGCTTCAAAAGAATTATGAAACATAAGAAGTGGAAAAAAGCCAAAGGAAGAGTTTTACAAGAAAGATAAGAAGGACAGAAAAGGTAAATATCCTTCCCCTTCAAAATTATCTTTAACTAGGAACTCGGCTATTTTGAATGTGGCAAGCAAAGATCACATAGTCAAGGACTCGTCCAAAGAGACAGAATGACAGAAAGAAAAAGAAAGCTATGATGGCCACATGGAGCGATGATGACTCATCCGAAGAAGAACATGATTCCGATGAATCAAAGTGTCTAATGGCACTAATAGACTCGTAAGCTGAATCCGAGTAAGATGCCGACAACTCAAACACTAAGCGAGACAAGTCCTCAAGAGGTAATTGAATACTTTCTCAAGTTCTCCAAAGCTGATTTAGCTAGATATATTTACACTTTGGAAGAAAAGTCTAATTCCGATTCTTCTCAATTCAAAGAACAACTTGAGTCTCTTGCTTTTGAAAGCAATGATTTGAAAAATAAATTTGAAAAATTGAGACTAACTCTAAAAGAACTCAAGGTCGGTACTCAAGTTAATGAGACCGAATCCGAGTCACTCGAAGAGAAAATGAGCATCCGAAAAGAAAGCTCAATGAGTCTTAAGAGCTTGTCCTGAAATTTACTCAAGGTCGGAAAAACCTTGACATGCTTTTAGGCCTTTAGTGTGTGTAACACCCCAAAATACCCCCGGGAGTATTACATCGCCGAGTTCCTTAGAGGAACTCCCAAGGCTCTTTCCGGTATTGGTTTGGCTGTCTAAACTCAACTTAAAGATAATAGCGGTGGTTTCTCAAAGGAACTTGAGATTTCCTAAAAATTTCGGCAGAGTTCCGTTTGTAATATGGGTTATCCCGTAGGCGCGAAGCCTAAAACCCTGCATAAGAAACATAATATGACTCAACGAGCCACACGCTCGGAGTATACAACTCAACGGCCACACGCCGAGTCCAACCAATCATGCTATAAAACTTAAAACAATCTAACTGGTTTACAATATTTCGGGTACAACTATATGAACTAAATTACAAGTACAATCATTTAGAAATAAACAATGCATGGCAGCCACTTGGGTTACTTCAACCGTCAACAATCGGCAGGAGTCCGAAGCGTGTTAAGTGTAGATTGTGCTTCGAAAGTGTACCGCAACACCGGGTGGGGACGGGGCAATTTGTGGGGGTGAGCAATAATCCACGGGCTCACCGGAGTCTTATACCCTTAAAATGGAAATTCTTTACACATAATACTCATAATAATGAAATCCGCAAAAACATAATAACGTAATAGAAATCTATATACTTTTCACTGAAATCTCTTGTAATGAAAAAGATCAAGACTCTTCAATCACTTAAAAACACAGTTTCACATTCATGAACATACTTTTGGGGTTGAATCAACTTTTCCGGGCCTTCGAGGATTCGAACTAGCACTTCTTTAATTCGGGCGCGACCCCGACAAAAGGCTCCTGGGACCATTCTTCAGGAAGTCTCGGAGCGGGCATCCTGTCTCTCCAGGACCCCTATTAGAACCCTTCCCTCAAAGCTTCTAGCTGGGCGTCCCCGGTTCGAACACTTCGGTATGCTAAACGATCCGTAGCTTGTCGATTCAAAACTATTTGCACATTCTCATTTATCACATTCACTTCACAACTTACTCAATCGATTTGGTATCAAGGAACACCACGTGTCACCCTTATAAATCCACTTTTCAAATCTAATTTACTTTCTCAAATACTTTTGCTTTTTAGAATAGAATCACGTTGGAAAGACGTTTCACAGAAATCACATTCAAGGGTCATTTCACATAAAACACAAAACTTCTTTTGACTACTTGAAAGCATCACATAAAGCATTCACATAGTATGAATAATCACCATTCATTGCAAGCAATCATCCTCGACTCTTTCCAACTAAGTTTTTCTCAATTCATCGGTTAGTACGATTGAATCCCTTTCCGAGCCACAATAACCGCAAGTAGGTACTATTTAACTCGACGTTCTCACTTTTCCCAATCCACTATCTTTACCTCATTTCCTCATTTCATGACTTCACTTTGTAAACCGACCTCTTTTGCCCTCATTCAACCATATATCCTTAAACTTACTTTACCGAATTTCCTTTATCTCTATTCGCCTTTTAATTCAATTCTCTCTCCAAGGTCTTAGACATGACTATGGCTTAGTTCCACTTTACCGTCCCCAACTTGCTATTTCCCAACCTCAATTTTCCGTTTAATATCTCTTACCTTATTAATCGATACTTGCTCGCCCATTCTTAATTATGTACCTCTTACTTACTTTTCATTATTCAATTCCCGTTAGCTACTTACTTTCACGCTCGGCTCAACCTCGAGGATTTAATATACTTTGAATGTAATTAATCTCATAATCACCCATTTCTCACTTACTTGTCCCAATTGCGCATTACTCAATACGAATTCATAGTCCTCTTTATACTTCGACGTACCATCCCCCAATGTTCGTAATTAGCTCTTAATATCGCAGGTTCAAGAATCTCTACAACTTAGTTAACTCATAATTCATATCCATAACCCCACTCTTCATCCTTAATAGTTAATCGAACTTCAATACTACTCCTTTGACCTATGTAATCTAACCTCCTCGAATCAGCAGGTTCCAATTCAACTTTAAGTAACTCTTAAATCTCTTAGAAGTTCCCGATTTAACTCTACTATTAAACCCCAAGTAACTCCCTTCATCTCACGATTCAGCCCTCTTAATTCCTTAATTGCATTCTAAGTTCTTGTTTCAATCTCAAACAGCGAATAGGTCCGTTTCCGCAATACGGATACTCTACGTTCACAACAATTCAATATTCACATAACACATTCAACAATCACAATAAACTCATTTAGATTTCGAACATACTAATAGTTTGGAGTATAAGACTACCCACCTCGATTCGAGGATTGAAGGTTTGTAATTTGCTTGAGGCTCGAGCTCCCTGGTTCAGCTTCCTTCTTTCATCCCTTTTTCCCCTTGCTCGCTAGCCTCGGTTTCTGCCACCTCTCGGCTCGGCCCTCACGCGTGCTTACCGCCGGTCTGCCTCCCTTGTCGCTGTCGCCGTCGCGGGTCCCGGTCCCCGGCCTCCCGGACTTTCTCGCGCTGTCCGCCTCGCCCACCGCTTGCTCTGTCCCAACCTCTCGCTTTCTTCCCTCGCTCGCGTCGCCGGCTGCCCGCTGCGTTCGTCACTCCGCTCGCCGGCCTCCGGCCTCTGCTTTGGTTCCCGCACGCCTCCTCTCTCTCTTTCCCCTTTTGGTGCTCTCCCTTCGCCCGCGTCGCTCGCGTAGCCAACCGTCGCCTTCGGTCCGGCGGTGGTCGCCGTCCTCGCGGTCTCCTTCGCCGCGCGCACTCGCCCCCTCCCTCTCTCTCTTCCGTTCGGTGGTTCTCTCTCTCTCCCTTGCTCTGTTGCTCTGCTTCTTCTTCCTCTCGCTTTCCCCGTTCCCCACCTTCGGTCCTCTTGTCTTTTAATTCCTTGTACTCTCTCTCCACCGCTTGACAAAACCCACCCCTTCATTCTATTGGACCTCAATTTTGTTTCGTTATCCCATTATGGCATAAGTAACCTTCTTCGTTATAAACCAATTCGTGCCTCTTCCTTCCTCCGTCCTCTTATATTTTGTCTCCTAATTTATTTTGATGCATCAATTAGGACACTGCCTAACCGCACCGAGTTTCAACTCAAATAAGAAGGGAGGGTATTTCCTCGATTCCTTATTTGACAACAGTTCTCAAAGGAATACTCAAGTAATACGCCCGGCCGCAAATAAAATCACTCACTCAACCCCCTAGTTACGGGGAAAAATATTCAATAATTCTATGCTTTTCAACTCGCTTTCTTTAAAATTCCGGATATTACGAGTGTGTCTCCTTCAAGAAAAAATGACTTGGTTTTAATGAAGAGGAAGAATCTAATTTTTACTCTAATCTTTTCAAAAGGACTCTAGAACCGTGAAGTTCAAGAAGGTTGAGCATGGTCTCATTCATGAGAATGAAAGGAGGACTTAGCATAGACCAGTTTACAGGAGAAAACCTTCTCCACCTATTTACAAAAGAAAATATTTTCAAAAGAAAGAGACACAGACTCAATTCTCTAGAAAGAAAGACTCGAATCGGACCAAACCCAAAGTATTAAAATCTGGGTTCCCAAGAGTCTTCTTCCTCGAAAAGGACCACGAGTAAAGGGAGTTATTGGGTTCGTTACGGGAAGTGAGAAGGGTTAGTGCGTTTCTTATTTGCAAGTAACTCGGAAAAGGACAAAAGGTCATTGGTACTTAGACAGGTGGATGGGCACGCCACATGTCAGGAGATTCAAGGCTCTTTTCCGAGTTAGAAGATTTGAAAGGAGGCAAAGTCACCTTTGGAGATGACAAGTAAGGGTAAGATAGTTAGAATTGGCAAGATTGGTGAAGGAGATAACCTAGTTAGTCCAGTTTATCTTGTCAAGGGATTAAAGAACAATCTACTCATCATCTCTCATCTGTGTGACAAAGGTCAAGAGGTAAGGTTCACTCGGACCAATTGCTACATTTCTGATGCAGCTACCAAAGAGACTAAGCTCTCGGGTAAGAGGTTAGGTAACACCTATACTATTTCTCTTTCTTATCCAAGTCAGAATTTATCTTCCTTAAAAGCATCATTGCATGATGATTCTTGGACATGGCATCGTAGACTAGGTCATATCAGTATGCACACTATCAAAAACTTGCATCTCATGGTTTAGTGAGAGGCTTGCCTAACTGTACATTTAAGAAAGATAAAATTTACGAAGCATGCACTAAAGGGAAACAAGTCGGATCATCTTTCAAATCTCTCAAAACTGTTTTCACATCTAAAGTGCTTAAAATGTTGCATATAGACTTATGTGGTGAAATTCCTGTAAAGAGCCTTGGAGATAAATCATATGTACTTATGATTATTGATGATTATTCACAATTTACCCGGGTTTGTTTTCTTAAGCACAAAAATGAAGCTTTTCAAAGAGTTCAGCAAGCTCTGCAGAAAATTCAAGTGGAGTCTCGGACTCATATTAGAAGAATTCGAACCGACCATGGAAGGGAGTTCAACTACTCGGAATTTACAGAGTTCTGCGACAAGAACGGTATCTCTCACAACTTCTCAGCACCCAGAACTCCTCAACGTAACGGAGTAGTGGAGAGAAAGAACCGAACTCTTAAAGAAATAGGAAAGACGATGATGGTTGAAAATGATCTACCTTACTATTTCTGGGCCGAGGCGATCAACCCAAGAAATTACACACTCAACATATGCCTCATAAGACCTATCTTAAAGAAAACTCCCTACGAGCTTTATAAGGGAAAGAAGCCTAACATTTCATATTTCAAACCCTTTGGATGTCAATGCTTTATTCACAATAACGATAAGGATCACTCGACCAAGTTTGATGTTAGGTTAGATGAAGGTATATTTCGGGTTACTCATCTCACAATGAAAGCTTATCGTGTGGAAGAAAGTATCCACGTTGTGTTTGATGAGATAGATAAGGGAAGAACAAGTGAGTCAACCTTCTCGGATCCGAAACTCGGTTGAGATGAAGATGATCTTGCTGAAGCTGAGCTCCGAAAGAGTCATAGGAAATCAACTCGGAATGAGCCGACTCGTAACATTGTGACTCAAACCGAACCAACTCAAGAGCCAGCTCGAATTCGAAGGACAAGTGAATGAGGAGACTCAACAAGCTCAAACTATCGAAGATCAGCTAGTTCAACCAATAAATTTGGTGAACCAGAGAACGAGTAAAGCATTCAAATATGCTTCGAGCCACCCACTAGAGAACATTCTATCCGACATTAATAGTGGGGTAAGAACTCGTTCTTCTTTGCAAAATCTATGTGCATTCACTGCATTCATATCATTAACATAACTCAGAAATGCACTAAAGGCCCTAAATGAACCTGAATGGGTAGAGGCCGTGCAAGAAGAGCTCAAACAATTTGAAAGAAACCAAGTCCGGACTCGACCAAACGACCTTCCGACCACCCAATCATAGGAACCAAATGGGTTTTCAAAAACAAACTGGATGAGGATGGGTTGGTAGTCGGAAATAAGGCTAGACTTGTGGCTCAAGGTTACAATCAAGAGGAAGGAATTGATTGTGGGAAACCTTTGCACCAATTGCTAGGATCGAAGCAATCGGAATCTTGTTGGCATTTGCATCTAGCATGAATATAAAATTGTATCAAATGGATGTTAAATGTGCTTTTCTGAATGGTTTCATTCAAGAGGAAGTCTATGTTGAGCAACCCCTAGATTTGAAAACTCATAATTCCCAAATCATTTCAAATTGCAAAAAGCTTTATATGGTCTTAAACAGCTCCCGGAGCTTGGTATGAAAGATCGAGCGGTTTCTTGGTTGAAAATGATTTCAAAATAGGTCAGATTGACAAAACTCTTTTCGTAAAAACCAAGGGGAAAGATTTCTTTATTGCTTAAATTTATGTTAATGATATTATTATTGGAGCTACTAATGAAAATCTCTATCAAGATTTTTCTGAGTTGATGAGACAGGAGTTCCAAATGAGTACGATGGGAGAACTCAATTTCTTTCTTGGTCTACTAATCAAACAAGACAAAGATGGAATCTATGTCCATCAATCTAAGTATACCAAGGAGTTGTTCAATAAGTACAAGGTTCAAGATATGAGACATGCAGTCACACCTATGAGTAGCAAGCATAAAACTAGACTCGGACTGAAAAAGGTAAAGCAATGATCGTAAACTCTATAAAGGTATGATTGGATCTCTGCTATATTTCACATCCAATAGGCCGGATATTATGTTTAGTGTATGTCTCGTGTGCAAAATTTCAAGCTAATCCAAAGAATCACATCTTACTACAGTGAAGAGGATTTTCGGATAACTTACAGGGACTCAGAATTTTGGTCTATGGTTTTCAAGGGACTCGAACCGACCCTCACTAGATACTCGGATGCTGACTATGCCGGTTACAAAGTTGATAGAAAGAGCACATCAGGAGCATGCCAATTTCGGGTCAATCCCTCATATCTTGGCAATTAAAGAAATAGAACTCAATTGCTCTATCAATCGCTAAAGCTGAGTACATTGCAACCGGAGCTTATCGTGCTCGGATTCTTTGGACCAAGCAACACTTGAATGATCTTGGACTATCATTCAAATCCATCCCAATCAAGTGTGACAATCAAAGTGCAATCAGCATCACTAAGAATCCAGTTTAACACTCAAAGATAGCCTATTGAGGTCAGGTATCATTTTCTAAGATACCATTCTGAGAAAGGTGATATTGAACTTGAATTTATTCCTATAAAATTTCTATTAGCTGATATTTTCACTAAGCCACTTAGTGAGGATCAGTTTTGTTTTATTAGGAATGAGCTTAGAATGATTAATGTATGATTATGTGATTTTATAAGTGAAATTTTCTTGCATGATTATGTGTTATATGTTTTTCTTTTGCCTTAATAACAAATGGTTCAGATTGACCAAGTGAAACTAAGCTATAAGTTATTAGGTCTCCGAGTGTTCCGAGTCACTCGAAACCACACTCGAGTTAGACTCGGTTTTTGAGCAAAATGGACATCAAACTTCCGAAATCATCTCTAGATAAATGGAGAATTGCAAAAATATTTTTTTAAAAGTCTTTCTCTCTCTCTCTCTCTCTCTCTCTCTCTCTGTCGCGCACATTGATCGGAGAAAACTAGCTGTTGGAAGAAAGTTGCTTGGAATTCTACCCGTTGAAAAGTAGAAACGTCACACCTGTCCGAGACGGTACGTTAAAGCTTCAAGTCGGACCGAAGGTTGAAGGTCATTTCTTTTCGCTATAAATAGCACTCCTTTACCTTTATTTCATTACTTTATTCACTCGCCTTCTTACTCTCTAAGTATTCTCGCTCTCTCTCTAAATTCTAACCTCTCTCTCTCTCTCTCTCTCTCTCTCTCTCTCTCTCTCTCTCTCTCTCTCTCTCGTCCACTCGATTTCTCTAAAAATTTGTCACCATGCCTAAAAGGGGTTCCGCACAAGATTTCATGGGGTCTCGCTACCAAGAAGCCCCACACCAAACTCCTCAAGAGGGTACCTCTAACCCCTCTAAAATCTTCGTCACTCAACATCGAACGTTGGATGACAAATTCTTTCCAGCCACCTCGTTTTCGTGGTTGCCATACATAAAGAGCACTAGAGTATACAATTTTTTGTGCTTCGGTGAGTTTATCTATCTTAAACTCGTTGCTGAGTTCTACTCCAATATGTCGTACTCCGAGGGAGTCGTTACCTCATGAGTTCAAGATAAGGTTGTTCACATCAACCTCTCTTTACAAAATTTTCAAAGTCTCTTCTCTCTTTCGAACATCAATCCCATCCCCTTCACGGAGATTACAAATGAATTCTTTGAGAAATACGCGAAGGAGGTCCCCGAGTCATATAAAAATTCTTAATGACTCGGATGAAGACCGAGGCCATATTCCTCTGTTTTCTCTTGATGAGAACTTTCTTTTCTCATCACTCTAGCAAAGAGAATCCCAACTCCAAGATTCTCAAAGCTCTTTTGACATTCTAGAGGGCTACGACGTAGACCTCTTCCCCGATATTCTTGAGCAAATGGCTTCGTGCCAGCTCAATCTAAAAACTCGCTCCATTCCCCTTCGCGACCCTTCCGATCGTTGTTTTTAAATAGTTCAAGGTCCCCCTCCCCTCGGATCCAAATGCAGTTTCGAGGCTGCCATAGTGGTAGGCGGGAAGAAGCTTCTCGACTACGGATATCAATAAGTCAAGCCTGGTGTTTGGGTCCATGGGTCCGAGTTGAAACCGCCTTCACCCCTCCCACTCGGACTCGGATTCCTTTACCACTCCCTCCTCAATCAGGTGGTCCCTCCACTTCTCAACCACCTCCTACAAGCATTCGATGCTCTGTCTGCCGTTTTGGTAGACAAACTCTCTTCTCGTGTCCGAAGAACTTCGAGGCTCTAAAGATTGTCCTTCAAAGCCTCGGTGATTAAATAGAAGACAACCCAATCTCGGATCCAGGAGCACCAGGATCTCGCTAATTGAGATGAAGGGCATCATCAAGGAGCGGCACGAGCAACTCCAACTCCTCCAAGAACGCCGTTCCAAGGCTGCCCGAGACCCAAAAAGTTCAAACACTTCGAGGAGTCCTCCAGCTCACCAAGTCTCATTCGGTTGATGTTGAAGAAGAAGAAGTTGCAGCTGAAGCAGCTCGAGCCGAGGAGGAGAAGGAACAAGAGAAGGAGGAAGAGGAGAAAGAGAAAGAGGAGGAAGCTAAACCCGAGGGACAAGCTGCTGCAGCTCCTAAACCGAATTGATCTCCTAATATGAAGATCCGAGTAGGTCGAAGACGCCGGGGACATTGGTCGATCCACGGTTGTCAAGTCGAAGCACCTCCGTCTCATCGTCTTCCAGGAGGATGAGCCCGAAGATGATATGACCCTAGGTCATACGACCGGAGCGGAGCCACTTTCGGACATCCCTGTGCTGCCGCCGCCACGATCATTAACTTCATCTCAAGCCTACAAGCACCGGCGCACTACTCGTCCCTCCACCTCCCGACAGTAAGCCCCCCTTAATCTATTTTCTTTTATTTTTTATTTTTTTGTCCAACATCAAGTGTACTTCCTTGATATTTTCTTCCCTCTTTTTGATGAAATGCAAGGGGAAAATATAGAAATTGGATGTTGTTGTACTTAGGGGAGCTCAGCCTTTATTTCTTTTTTAGCACAAGAATGAATGAATTTTCTTTTCGAACGAGACTTATTTCGAGTTACTTCTTTCCGAGTTAGATATCTTCTATTATTTTTCCGCTCCGATATAATTTGTTCATCTCTTTGCTTTAATGTGTTATCCGCATAACTTTTATGAGTGATTATAGCATTAGCAATGCATTTTATAAGTATGGAATATTTCTCAATCATTACTTCTCATTCCGAGATGTTCTACTTAGTAAGAATGAAAACTCATGTTTTGCACTAACAGGTTTCTATCTCGAGTATGGAATTCCTTTCATCAAAAATGGGGAGATTGAAGACTCAAATTCTAACTCTAAGTCATTCCGAGTAACACATGAAGATTTAGGTATAAATCTTATCTCTTCTAAGTTTTGATTTCAAGACATTCCGAGTGTTGTAGAAACTCTCTTATAAGTTTTCATTTGTTTCTAATCGACTCAAAAACACATTATTGTATATCTTCTACACTCGATGTTTCTTATTCACGTAGACATCACTCGAATTATTGCATATTCAAATAATTTCTCAAACTCTTTTATTCTCGAGTTCGATTGCATATTTCAACGCGAAGTGAATTACAATGGTAATTCCTTTTTCTAAGTCGGTTTGTTTGTTTGATAATTATTTGTCCGGATCAAGTTGATATACTCGATGTTCTATTCTTTTAACTTGATCATCCTTAGGATTGACTCGATGGAATTTGAGTATGTTAAATATTAGACTCGGAAAATTCCACACTTCTAGGCCAAAAATAATTATGCGATTAATTATTTTAATTTAATTATTATCCTTACCTAATCTTGGACCAAAGTATTTTATACTTTGAGAACCAAAGTGGTTTACTTTTGTAGGTTATTCAAACAAGGTCAACTCATCTTTGAAATACAAAAGTAGCCGGCTTCTAGTCGTCAATCAACGATAGACAAGCTTTATCTACTTCGAACAAGAGCTCGGACACCATGTCGGGATTGTCTATTTCCAAAACTGGAAAACTCCAACGCTAGGCTCAACGGTGGTTTCCACCTTACTTTTCGGACATCACCAGTTGACTGGAACACCTTTTGGAGCCAAGAGCCGTTACACAACGTTCACATCCCAACGGATCTTTTCGAGTGACTCGTAAGAGTCGTTACAACGGCCGATAAATACTTCGTTCGTAACCAAGACACAACAGTCACTCTACTTGGTTATCTATAAATACAAGTCACTTCACAAGACTAGAAGATTGTTGAACATCATTGCAAAACACATTACTTAAGCAAAAAGTCATTGTTTTCATACTCAATCTTCGTTTACAACTCCCGACTTGTAATTAATATTTTCGAGTTGTAAAGTCTTATAATCGATTACATACTTCTCTTACTTTCTGAGTAAGGTCCCCGACCGAGCTGTAAGGGTTAACTCAGCTCATTTTTCCGTAATTGTAAAGGTTATCTCAGTTAGGAAGTATTAGATCGGATAAAGGAACTTCGAGTTTACGAAAACATTGTAAGGAATTTTCTAAGGGAGCAATTCGGTAGAGTCGAGTCCTTTGTATTTTGAGGATTCAAAATAGTGGATTTGACTTGGTGCTTGGATTAGCACTGTCCGTGGTTTTCTACCCCACGAGGGTTTCCACGTATTTCTAAGTGTTTGCTTTTTTGAGTTCAATCTACACTCGGACTCACTGTTTATATCTTTTAAAGCAAAAATTGTCTAAGTTTGTTTAAATTTCCTCATCACCTTATTCACCCCCTCCCTCTAGGGTGACTTAGACTCTCCAAGAGCAAACCTTAACAAGACTTTCTTTACAACTCGGAAAATATCAAATTCAGATTTGGAGTTGTAAAAACAAGATTGATCGAGTATGAGCTTAGTAAGTGTTCAACAATAGGTGCAACAATGTGTTCGATAATCTTCTAGTCTTGTGAAGTGTCTTCTATTTATAGCCAACCAGGCAGGGTGACCGTTGAGTCTTGGTTCCGGACTCGAAATCTTCACTAATCGTTGTAACGGCTATTCCGAGTCACTCGAAAAGATCCGTTGGGATGTGAACGTTGTGCAACAGCTCTTGGCTCCCAAAGATGGTCTAATGACTTGGTGGTGACTGAAAGCCGAGGTGGAAACAACCATTAGGCCTAGAGTTGGAGTTTTCCAATAATGAAAATAAACAACTCTAACACGGTGTCCGAGCCTTTGTCCGAAGTAGCTAAAACTTGTCTGCTGGTGTTTAACGACTAGAAGCCGTTGCTTTTGAAATTCAAAAACAGATTAGCCTCGTTTGAATAACTTACAAAAGCAAACCACATTGGTTCTCAAAGTATAAAATACTTTGGTCCAAGATTAGGCACGGATAATAATTAAATCGGAGTTATTATATGTTTAATTATCTTTAGCCTAAAAGAATGGAATTTTCCGAGTCTAATATTTAATGCGTTCAAATTCCATCTTGAGTCAATCCTAAAATAATCGAGTTCGAAAGAATAAAATATCGAGTATAAGAACTTGATATGGTTAAATCACTCTTAAGGAAATAAACCGACTTACGATAAAGAATTAACGTCGTAATTCACTTTGCGTTGAAATACAAAGTCGGTGTTCGGAATAAAAGTGTTATAGAAATTATTTGAGCATGCGATGGTTCCGAGTGATGTTTGAGTGAATCGAAATACCAGGTGCGAGGAGATATGCAATAAAGCGCTTTCGAGTCGGTTAGAATAGAATGAAAACTTAAAAAGAGTATATAATACGTAGAATGACTTAGAATCAAAACTTAAGAGAGATAAAAATTTATACCTGAGTTTTCAAAATTATTAATATTTGTCTCTCCTTTATAATTGCAATGCTTCTTTATATTACTAATGTGATGCGTGCCGTAAATAAATTAGTTAATGTAATTTACAAAATAGGATAATATGACATTAACAGAAGAGTTGGTAATAATATACAATGTATAATCATTTGTTGCTATATTAAAACTTATAACGATTAGGTAATTAGGAGAAAAATTCGTATATAAAAAGGGGAACGGTTAGTGCTAGTAAATTAAAATAAGATCATATTTGGTCTAATTTTAAAAAAATTATTTTTATTTTTTAAAAGTATTTTTTTAAATTATTTTTAAAGAAAAATTGAAATGTTTGGCCTAAATTTTATATAAGTATTTTTTAAATAATTAATTTATTTAACTAAAATTTTTAGAAAAAGAGAGAAAAAGGAGATAGAGATAAAATAAAACAACAAGAGAGAGAAGAGGAGAGAGATAGAGATAGAGGAGAGAGAAAGAGAGACAGAGATAAAATAATGTAAAAAAGAGGAGAGAGAGAAAGGAAAGAGAGATAGATAATAAGATTATGGGTATTTGTTAGGGAGTTTTTCCAAAACTTAGTTTTTGGGTAGTTTTTTTTTTCAAAATTATTTTTGAAAAATAGTTTTAATTTTTTAAAAAGTAGTGTTTGGCCTAATTTTAGTTTTTACCAAACTCATTAATAGGAATGGAAGTGCGGTGGGTTCTGGTCGGGTAAAGTCATACTCGTACCAGTCACCTATTTTCAAAAATCATATTCATACCCGTACACACACCCACCGAATTTTAAAAACCTGTACTTTACCTATAACTATTAGGTTTTTTGAGTTTACAGGCTTTATCCGATTTTAAATAATGGAGGCAAAATCCTTGGATGTTGGGTTGTCGGAAAGTTTCTAATTGAGCGTGTGAAAGAGATGATTGAGAGAGGGACAGAGATGACTGAGCAAGAGGAGCGGAGTAAGCAAGGAGCAGAGTAAGTAGCAAGAGGCTGCCTGAACTAAAGGAGCAGAGAGAGTTGCAAGAGCCTCACACTAAGCAGTGAGATGTGAGTGAGCAACGACCCTAGGACTGAGCGACCACATAGCTGCTAAAAGAGAAAGAGAGAGAGAGATAGAGAAAGAGAGAGAAACGCGGGAAGCCATGAGAGAAGAGGGGAGCAGCGAAAGGCAAGAGGCGAGAGGAGAGACAGACTGAAGAGAGGATTAGGGTTTTTGTCCTAAAATATCCTTACATCAATTCAGATCAGGCTTGAACAGTTTCACAATCAGGCTGAGCATTGCTGTTAGCTACTCGAAAAATAAAAAATATCGCATTAAACAACCGAGCACAAGTTGAGTCCGGTTGCTGAGCGGATGAACCTTGTACCCGACCTAAACCCAAATCTAGACTTTACCCACCCCAATACCCGATTTTGCACAACCTTTTATACCTAAACCCGCTAAAAACGGATCAGATTTGGGTTGAATTTTTCAAGTTCAGGTGAAATTTTCCTACTCATTAATTTGAAGAATGGACAAGGCATAAGCACGCCTAGGCAGAGCCTTCAATAGAGAACTGAAAGGCAATTATTATTATTATTATTATTATTATTATTATTATTATTATTATTATTATTATTATTATTATTATTATTGTTGTTATTGTTGTTATTATTGTTATTATACGGGAAGTATATAGTCGTAGTAATAGTGTATACAGTAGTTGTAGTAGTTGTTATAATAATAGTACTAATATTACAACCCCCATCAACTACATATATTATATGGGGAAGTATACGCTAAATACAAAATCCCTAAATAATATATAAATAAATAAATATATGTAATTTAATACTGCATAGGTTTTTAACACAGCCTTTAGATAAGAGACATATACGAGTGATTTAATGAGATAGTTGACTTATATTTTTTAACATTATTAATATCGTGGTAATATGATCTTTTCTTTGGCTAATAGCTAATAAAGATCATGTTTGGCTGTAACAAATGTTTGGAAAAAATAATTGTCTGAAATGTTTAACTGTTTTGACTAAATCAAAACAACTATAGTGTTCGGTAGAGAGATGTTTGAAAGAGTTGTTTAGCCTCAAACAGTTGTTTTTAAACAACTCTTCCCATTAACCTTTTGGGAAGAGATATTTGAAAAAATGACACATTTATCCAAAAATTTGAGAAATTACACCATATGTTACCGTCCTTATTATTATTATTATTATTATTATTATTATTATTATTATTATTATTATTATTTATTACTACTACTACTACCACCACCAAAAATTTGAGAAATTACACTATATGTTACCGACCTTTATTATTATTATTATTATTATTATTATTATTATTATTATTATTATTATTATTATTATTATTATGTTATTAATTGTTATTATTTATTACTACTACTACTGTTGTTGCTGCTACTACTATTATTACTATGTGAATGATTTTTATTTAAATTAAATACAATAAATATTATTTTAGATAGAAAATAAATATAAATTTTGTAAAAATAGTAAGAAAATAAATTTTAATAAATGAAGATAATTTATGTACATAACATAATATAATTATATTCGAGAAGAAAATAAAACGATCAATAAAAACACATATATTTATTTAAAAGACAACTTTTTTTGAGAGAATTTAAAAGACAACTTAGACATAAGGGTATAAATGAAATTTCACCAACTATATTTTTCTCAAAAAACCTAATTTTACTAAACACCTTTTCAAAAAAACAGCTAATTCAAATAGTTAATACAAACATCTAATAACAAACAATTAAAACAAACAACTAATAGTTAACAAATAACATCTGTTCGCCAAATAGGGCCAAATTATTTTGGGACAACCTTAACATTCATATAAAATTCTAAATAAAATACTAATTAGACATCTTTGTCCTACTACTTATACCATCGAGTTAACACTGATTGTGCAAAGCATAATATTTTAGCTAGTGTTATCGAAACTAAATATCAATCATATATAACAATATAAACACTCGTCTAATCTGATGACGACGTGGAAGAGCTCCGATAGGAGAAGACTCCTCGACCACAACATGCTTAAGGGCAAACCCCTAATCAATTTTGTCGTGCACGATTCGGCCGTACCCTCCATTTATCCTAAATAACAGCCCATAGGAGTTCAAGTACTCTCGGTACAAGGTGTTATCAGGCGTCCGGCCCCATCTAGTGATGACAACCACATGAGACACATCTTTATTTATATAGCATATAGGGCTTCCCGGGGTCCGTACAGGAGCTCTTGGCGGCCCGTCGTGTCATAGTTATCGCCCATTAGGATTGCCCCTATCACTCGGACTCGTATGTAATAAAATGCTTCAATTTGTAAACAACCCCTTCTTCTTTTGGGTCAATATAGTCCCACCCATTTTGTATCGATGGACACCCCGCAAACCATAGAAGGGGTGTGACTAATTAATAAATTTATGGTACTATACTATGATATGCATAAATATACAAAATAGAAGGGGTGTGACTAATTAATAAACTTATGGTACTATATTATGATACACAAACATACGAATGTTGAAAGCAACAAAAAAATTGGTAAAAGGCAAGCATTTAACTATGTTACTCATTCTTTCATCTGTAATGAGTACTCCAGTTCATGTCTATGGGGCTCATATTCCATAGACTGAACAAAATTTCTAGATTTAATAGTTTGTAGAGTAATAAAACTAGTATCTCATTTGTCACGCATCAGCTAATAGTCCAATATCTAACTATGGACGACCAGAGGATATTCTAAATTTTCTATGTAAAATAAAATCTAACTCAATCCAGAGCATTTAAAATTTAAAGTAAGAGGCCACAGGAACTAGATGAAAAATAAATACAGGCATAAAGTAATATACAACCCAAAAATATGTCAAGGCATATAATAGTCAAAATATTTTTTAAAGAAAACTTTTTATTCTTTGTCAGTGAAACATATTGAAAATTAATTGGGCGTAGAAAAGTAAGACACCAACAACCAAAAATTACTTCAGAATTTCAACACCTCCCCCTCCCTGCAAAAAAATTAAAAAAGGAAAAGATAAAGGACTCGTATTAAGCCCTAAATCTCAGAAGACATCTCTATTCTAAATGATCCATACTCACTACGATATGTATGAGAGAAGAGAGGGAGGGAGTTGGGGGGATATAATCAAGCACCAAGAGAGAGAAGTTTACGACTTCCTTCAAAGTACAACCTTTCTTGAATTCGTTTCTATATATAAAGAGTTGAAGTTTTAATATTTTTCTTTGTGAAGAAGATATATCTTCTGAATGGACTAATTTATCTTTTTTAATTTTAAATGATCCATACACACTGCGATATGTATTGCAAATTTTTACAAATAAGAGTTTATTAAATACTTATAAAACTTGAGTTGGCATCCTTGTCATTATTATATTGATTTTTTTAATCATTCATTATTATTTTAGGAGAATATCATAGAAAAGGGAAGAAAAATAAAGTGCTCCTAATACCATGCAAAATATATATTGGCAGTTACAATGATAATAGTAAGTAACACCTTATCAAACCATGCAAGTAATTGGATCAAAAAAGGAAGAAAAAATCATACAAGTAATATTGATCCGTGGATGAAGTTAATTAGGGCCAAAAAAGAAAACATATACCCTATCAGGTTTCTTCTTCCCTGGATCGTAATCAGCAGCAGTGACCACTCCATTTTTCAAGATCCAGCAGAGCATTCTCTCAATGATGCAGAATTTGTGCTTCTTCACGATAGTTTCTCGAACATCAATCAGCTGCCATAAAGATAATTTTGGAGACACTGGCTCATTATTCTCAAAAGCTTGTGTCTTTAATTTAGCCTCAATGGCCTTAATGACGGTATGAGACTCAATTATCTGATTATGCAAGCATAAACTTGTTATTAGAAACAAGTAACAAAAAATTAACTAAACAAGTATCATAACTAATTAATAAACTTTCCTCATATTGCACGTGCCTTAGAGGTAAAGAAGAAAAAGCAAAAAATAGCAATACATATCACATCAACTAATCAAACAATGGGTTAAGGTTGTCACTTTTCACAAATAATATAAAGTCCAAATGATCTAATTAACCATATTTGCCCTCAAAGGAATGCTGCTTAAGCCTAGCGAGGGATGTTGTGTATATTACCTTCATGACCTTGCTCAATTAGATATTTACTTTGTTGTAACTGTGATTTTTTACCTTTCATTTCATTTCTGCATATTACGTATTCACTATGTTGTATTCATCTATCGTTTTCTTTATATGAAACTACAAAACTCATGGCAAATCTAACATATTTTCTCCAGTTTTGAAAATTGATATTTCTAATATAACATATGAATTATTTGGTCAGTGGGGTACATGATTTTATTTTGACTCCAAGTTTTAGAAGTTGGCAACACAAAAAGAAGAAGAAGGTAAAAAATATCTAATGATAGCTTAGATTATTTACCATTACATAAGAACGATATATGACAAAATGAAGAATACATTACTTTAGTTTATGATTTTATGCATTTTTCCACGTTTTCTCAAAGTTTTCCATTGATGAGTTTTATTTACATTATTATTGTAGCTTAAAGTAGGAAGGTGTTTTGTTCTTTAAAACGCTAGAAATTCTTGTTCAAGTTTATATATATATATATATATATTAAATTATAATTCAATGGGTCAGGTTACCCGATAAGTAGCATGGATATCGTAATTAAAAATTTCTCTAAACTCTTATATACATTTTTTAAAGTGAAGTAAAGTTATATAAAGCACAACAAATCAATTTAAGTGCAAAAAATAAATAGAGATAAAAGACAATTAATTTCTTCATGATTTTGACCTACCTCCAAACTAGCTTGGATTTGCACGCACACGTGCAATCAAATTGAAAAGATTTGGATTTTAAAATAATAATATCATAATGATAATTTTGACTGTAAAAGTACATGATATTATATATTGTTTATTACATACTATATAATATATTATGCATTCTTCCCTAACATTCTGAGTTTGAATCTTTATTTCAACCTCGATTAAATACTTTCTTAATTGACAACATATTAATCTACTTTCATTTCACAAGTCATTCATTGTATCAATACTACGAAATTAAAGAGTATGATTGGACAATCAAGTTTTAATCTAAGAGCATATAACAACAATTATGATGATGATTACGATGATGACTAAAACCATCGATTATCATCAGTTCCACTTGGCTACTATAGTGAATGGCTAGCTTAGCTAACAAATATTATACTCCCTTATATGTTTGATATGCTAATAGATTCTCTTATATGTTTGATATATTAATAGACTTGATAAATTTCAGGCTTATGATGTATAAGTATTAAATGTTATTCATCAACCTCAAAAGATAATGTAGTAGCATACGATTATGATTTTATTTGATTGAGCTCATTCAAGTATGTGTGATGCTTTTGTTAGACTTATATACGTTGTCAAAATTATTAAATATAATTAAGACCAAAACAAAGTAAGAAGGTTCAAAATTTCATAAACCAAGCCCAAGGAGCCTGTTTAAGATCATATAAAGCTTTATGGAGGCGACAAACATCTCGAGGTCGATTCGGGTCAACAAAGCCGGATGGTTGCTACATTTGCATAGTTATGTGGGTTTTCCAGTGAGAAAAGTATTATTCACATCCAATTGTTTCATTTTTCACTCTTAACTTGTAGTCAGAGAAAGGACAAGTCAAATAGTCAGCTTGACCTTAGGACTAAAGGTATCAAAGAAATCCACTCCAACTTCTTAATGAAAACCCTTAGCTACGAGTCAAACCTTATAGCTTTCAATATTTCCATCGACATGGAGTTTAATTCAATAAACTCATTTACAACCAACGACGTTTTATAATTATTTGTAATATCTTTTTGTATATATAGAAAATTATTTTCTCCCCTCCATAGCAAGTGGATTTAAAAAAAAAGATTAAAAAAGATAGAGACAGGTAAAAATAACCTCTGGTTACTCTTCCATGCTCTTGTCTTGGGCTTGCATATTTTTATGAGAAGGGATTGAAGACTGAATGAAGAGAGTTAGGCATCGAGCCTAACTTGTTATTTTTGGATTAAGGTATCCAACTTATTAATCTCTTGACCTAAACCCCGATGGCCAAAAAAGAAAAGATATAACCAATCGGCTTTCTTCTTCAGTGGATCATAATCGGTAGCAACGACCACTCCATTTTTCAAGATCCAGCAGAGCATTCTTACGATGGTGCGGAACTTATGCTTCTTAATGATAGTTTCTCAAACATCAATCGACTGTTGTAAAGATAATTTTAGAGGTACTTGACTCATTATTCTCAAAATCTTGCTTCTTTGATTTAGCCTCGATGGCCTTAATGATGGCATAAGGAACGCAATGATCCGATTATGTATGCATAAATTTGTTATTAGAAATAGGTAGAAGAAAATTCAATAAACAAGTATCGGAGGTAATTAAACTTTCCTCGTATCTGTACGTGCCTTAGAGATAATCAAGAAAAAACAAAAATTAGCAGTATATATCACATCGACTAATTAAACAATGGGATAAGGTTGTCACTTTTCACATATAACATCAAGTCCAATTGATCTAATTAACCCTATTTGCCCTTAAAGAAATGTTGTTTAAGCCTAGCGAAGGATGTTTGTGTGTATTACCTTCACGACCTTGATCAATTACATATTCACTATGTTGTAACGGTGATTTTTTACCTTTCATTTCATTTCTGCATATTACATATTCACTATATTGTATTCATTTGTCGTTTTCTTTATATGAAACTACAAAACTTATGGCAAAGCTAACATATTTTCTCCAGTTTTGGAAATTGATATTTCTAATATAGCATATGAATTATTTGGTTTGTGTGGTACAAGATTTTATTTTGACTCCAAGTTTTTAGAAGTTGGCAACATAAAAAGAGAAAGAACGGAAAAATTATCTAGTGACAGACTTAGATTATTTACCATTACGTAAGAACAATATACGACAAAATGAAGAATACATTACTTTAGTTTATGGTTTTATGCATTTTTCCACGTTTTTTCAAAGTTTTCCATCGATGAGTTTTATTTACATTATTATTGTAGTTTAAAGTATGAAGGTGTTTGTTCTTTGAAATGCTAGAAATTATTATTCAAGTTTATATATATATGATATTATATATTAAATTATAATTAAATGGGTCAAGTTACCCTATAAGTAGCGTGGATATCGTAATTAAAAATATTTGTTTTTAGAGTGAACTAAAGTTATATAAAGCACAACAAATCAATTTAAGTTCGAAAAATAAACAGCGATAAGACAATTAATTTCTTCATGATTTTGACCTACATCCAAACTAGCTTGGATTTGCACGCATACGTGTAATGAATTGAAAAGGTTTGGATTTTAAAATAATAATATCATAATAATAATTTTGACTATAAAAGTACATGACATTATGTATTATTTATTGCATACTATATAATATATTATATAATATATTATGCATTCTTCTCTAAAATTCTCAATTCGAATCGCATTTCAACCTCGATTAAATGCTTTAATTGACAACATATTAATTTATTTTCATTACATAAGCCATTCATTATATCAATATTACGAAATTTAAGAGCATGACTGGACAACCAATTTTTAATGTAAGAGCATGTAACGACATTTATGACGATGATTACGATGATGACTGAAACCCGCGATTATCATCGGTTCCAATTGGCTCTTATAGTGAATGGCTAGTTTAGCTACGAATTCCCTTATATGTTTGATATGTTAATAGATTTGACAAATTTTAGGCTAATGATGTATTAGTATTAACTGTTGTTCATAAATGTCAAAAGATGTAGAGCATACGATTATGATTTTATTTGATCGAGTTAATTCAAGTATGTGTGATGCTTTTGTTAGACTTTTATGCGTTGTCAAAATTATTAATATATTAAGACCAGAACAAAGGAAGAAGATTTTAAAGCTTTATGAACCAATGCCGATGAGCCTGTTTAAGATCATATAAAGCTTTATGGAGGCGGCAAACATCTCATGGTCGATTCAGGTCAACAATGTCAGGCGATTGCTATATATATATATATATATATATATATATATATATATATATATATATATATATATATATATATAGTTATGTGGGTTTTCCGTTGAGAAAAGTATTATTCACATCCAATTATTTTATTTTCCACTCTCAACTTGTAGTCAGAGAAAGAACAAGTCAAATAATCAGCTTGACCTCGGGACGAAAGGTATCGAAGAAATCCACTCCAACTTCTTAATGAAAACCCTCAGCTACGAGTCAAAACTTATAGTGTTCAATAGTTCCATCAGCACAGATTTTAATTCAATAAACCATTTGCATCCAACGATGTTTTATAATTATTTGTAATATTTTTTTTTGTATATATAGAAAATCATTTTCTCCCTTCCATAGCAATTGGATTTAAAAAAAAGATTAAAAAACAGATAGAGACAAGTAAAAATGATCTCTAGTTACTCTTTTTCTTGTCTTGGGGTTGCATATTTTTATGAGAAGGGATTGGAGACTGAATGGAGGGAGTCGAGTGTCGAGCCTAATTTGTTATTTTTGGGCTAAGGCATCCAACTTATTAATCTCTAAACCCGAGCCCCGATGGCCGAAAAGAAAAGATATACCCTATCGGTTTTCTTCTTCACTGGATCGTAATCACTACCAACGACCACTCCATTTTCAAGATCCAGCAGAGCATTCTCTCGATGGTGCGGAACTTATGCTTCTTCACGATAGTTTTTCGAACATCAATCGATTGTCTGTAAAGATAATTTTGGAGGTACTGACTCATTATTCTAAAAAGTTTGCTTCTTTAATTTAGCCTCGAAGGCCTTAATGACGGCTTGAGGAACGCAATGATCTTATTATGCATGCATAAATTTGTTATTAGAAATAAGTAGCAAAAAATTAACTAAATAAGTATAAGAGATAATTAATAAGCTTTCCTCGTATTGTACGTGCCTCGGAGGTAAAGAAAAAAAATAAAAAATAGCAGTATATATCACATCAGCTAATTAAATAATGGGCTAAGGCTGTCACTTTTCACGAGATAACATAAAGTCCAATTGATCTAATTAATCACATTTGTCCTTAAAGAAATGTTGCTTCAGCCTAGCGAGGGATGTTGTGTGTATTACCTTCATGACCTTGATCAATTACATATTCATTATATTGTAACGGTAATTTTTTACCTTTCATTTTATTTCTGCAAATTAGATATTCACTATGTTGTATTCATCTGTCGTTTTCTTTAGTGAAACTACAAAACTCATGACAAAGCTAACATATTTTCTCTAACTTTGGAAATTGATATTTCTAATATAGCATATGAATTATTTGGTCTTTGGGGAACATGATTTTATTTTGACTCCAAGTTTTTAAAAGTTGACAACACAAAAGAGAAAGAAGGTAAAAAATACCTAGTGATAACTTAGATTATTTACCATTAAGTAGGAACGATATACGACAAAATGAAGAATACATTACTTTGGTTTATGATTTTATGCATTTTTCCACGTTTTTCAAAGTTTTCCACCAATAAGTTTTATTTACATTATTATTGTAACTTAAAGTAGGAAAGTGTTTGTTCTTTAAAATACTAGAAATTCTTGTTCTCTTATATATTTTTTAGAGAAAACTAAAGTTTTATAAAGCACAATAAATCGATTTAAGTGCGAAAAATAAATAGAGATAAGACAATTGATTTGTTCATGATCTTGACCTACATCCAAACTAGTTTGGATTTGCACGCATACGTGAAATGAATTGAAAGGGTTTAAATTTTAAAATAATACTATCATAATGATAGTTTGGAATATAAAAGTACATGATATTATATATTATTTATTATATAATAGACAATATCTTATATTATATATTATGCATTCTTCTCTAAAATTTTGAGTTCGAATCTCCATTTCAAGTTCAATTAAATGCTTCCTTAATTGACAACATATTAACATATTTTCATTGCATATTCATTCATTGTATCAATACTACGAAATTAAAAAGTATGATTGGACAACCAATTTTTAATCTAAGAGTATGTGACGACAATTATGATGATGATTACGATGATGAATGAAACCATCAATTATCATCAGTTCCACTTGGCTACTATAGTGAATGGCTAGCTTAGCTAACAAATATATTATGCTCCTTTATATGTTTGATATGCTAATAGATTCCTTATATGTTTGATATGTTAATAGACTCGGGCTTATGATGTCTTAGTATTAACTGTTGTTCATAAACCTCAAAAGATAATGTAGTAGCATACGATTATGATTTTACTTGATCGAGTTAATTCAAGTATGTGTAATGCTTTTGTTAGACTTTTATACGTTGTCAAAATTATTAATATATTAAGACCAGAACAAAGTAAGAAGGTTCAAAGTTTCATGAACCAAGGCCGGGGGAGCCTGTTTAGGATCATATAAAGTTTTATGGAGACGACAAACATCTCGAGGTCGATTCGGGTCAACAAGACAGTGGTTGATACATATACATAGTTATGTGGGTTTTACATTGAGAAACGTATTATTCACATCCAATTATTTCATTTTCCACCATCAACTTGTAATTAGAGAAAGAACAAGTCAAATAGTTAGCTTGACCCCAGGACTAAAGGTATCAAAGAAATCCACTCCAACTTCTTAATGAAATTCCTCGATTACGAGTCAAACCTTATAGTGTTCAATAGTTCCATCAGCATGGAGTTTAATTCAATAAACTCATTTGCAACCAACAACATTTGCCCCTGGATGAGTTGGACAAAGTGATCGTGTTCCATTATTGTGAAGGGCATAATATTAAGGTTCCATAGCATTCTGCCAATTAGGGTTGAGATAGGCTTGTTTATATGTGGTGGGCTCTTTAGGGCAAGGGTTAGGAAGAAAAAGATGGCGGCTAGTGTGAAGGGATTTTGGTTTGAGGGAGTGTTTTCGTGATTGAGTGGTCATTAAATGAGTCGACATGTACCCAACCATTGATGCTAGTTTGTGACTGGTCACAAGTTAGGCCCGACATTGATGCTAGTTCGAAAATGATTATATGGTGAATCAAGACCATAATATGTATCCAACCATGTCTTCTTCACTAATCGGATTAAAAGTTTCGCAAGGGGCATCGGTCGGGGCTTGCTTCATTTCAAAGTACTCAAGTACTGAGATAGAGCCTTGTTAAAGATGTTGAAGTTGATTGTGAAGTTGCATAACTCGACCACGAGATCGTGATTGAAAAATACGTTCAAGTGCGGTGCATGCATTATGAGTGGTTTGGGCACGTCCAACGAGTGCCTAAAACGCGTTCGGTTATGTGTGATCTTAGCCATAAGAGTATCATATGATTCTTCTTCTTCCTTTTTAAGAACTCTCGATTGGGTTCAATGACGGAATGTTGATCGTCACCCGTAGGTGGAGTCGTGATAGTAGGATCGGAAATATTGACATGAGTGAGATATCCTTCCAAATCAAAGGCTTCCAGTGCGGAACCAATGGTGGACTGCCAGAGAAAGTAGTTTTCATGATTTAGCTTCAATGAGATGTTAGGAAAAGAGAATGAAGATTCAGTGTTACGAATGACAGAATGTGTTGTTTGAGTTGGAGGTCATTGCTTATGAAGGAAAGGACCATTAGTCTCAAGAGCTCTGAACCAAATTAAATAAATGGAAGAGTTTAATATTTCCACTATATCTTTGAGAACTAATATTACCGCTATATTAGTTTGCATGAAATAGGAATTCTATAACAAATGAGTGATAACTCAAGATAAGAGAGAGAATAGGAAGAGATAATATACAACTATATCTACTAGCAAATATTTCTTTGATAGTGTTTGCTTTGTAATTATCGTGTTTCTCGATCTTTTGTCTTAAGTTACTCTAGGGTTTGTCCTAATAATGGGATTGAGTATAGCTGTATTGCAGGGGTGTTCACGGTTCGGTTCGGTTCGGTTCGGTTCAGTTTTTAACCGATTAATTGGATTTAACGGTTCGTGAAATAGTGAACCGGAACCGTAACCAAATAAACCGGTTAACCGGATATCGGTTAGCAATATTATTCGATTTGATTCATCGGCTAACCGGAACCGGAAATGAAAAAATTTATGAAATAATTTTCGGAATTTACTGGGCCAGCTTCAGCCACTGAACCAGCTGCATCTGCTGGGCCCAGCAGCCCAGCTTACCCTAGTGCTGCTAACTCACATTACTGCCCAACTTCAAGGCTTGCTAGTGAACTTATCACTTTTTAGTTTTCTAAAATTCAGTCAATGAATCTTGGATTGAATGCAAATCCACTTTATTAATCTTAAATTCACAAATTCAGTCCACTGTGCAGGCAGAAAAGAGAATAAATAAAATCTTTGAAATTTTTTTTTCAAATAAGTAAATTATCATATAATAATTTTATTTTAAAAAAAACTTATTGGTTTAAAAGTAATATATAATTTGCAAATTGCAATCCTCCAGAACCTTAAGTTAGTTTGAAGTTCATAACACAAGCATCCATACATAGGGGTGGCACATCTGGCAGGTACTCTGAAATATAACCGAAATTAGTCAAACACGTAAAGTTCTAGAATTGGAATCGTTTGACCGGTTTCAAGTAAGATTCCTAAATTTTAGGAACCTACCAAACAAGTTCCGGTTCCGGTTCCAATAATAAAACCTTGAAACCATTAAAACAAGTTTAGGTTTTCGAACTGTGGATACCAGAATCGTTAACAATGTTTTAAATTTTCAACCTTTTCAATTTTCAATTTTCAATATGAGATCCATGTGATTTTCACTCTTTAATTTTTAATATGAGACCTAACACACAATTGATGAAAAAATCCTAAATAATACTAATAAGCACCCTCACCTTTTTCTTTTTATAATGATAATGTTATGTATAGGGTACCACGGAATCGGAAGCTGGACCACGAGATTCGAGTTAAGGTTCCTTAAATTAAGGAATCGGTTAAACATGTTCCGATTTAGATTTCTAAAATTTAGGAAGCGATCAAACAGATTCGAGTTCCACTTTTGGGACAGAGTACCGGAATCGCTCACCTATATCCATACACCTGAATCGAAAAAATAATTTACACTAAACCTGTCAATTCGGTTATACAACGGATAAAATACGAATCGAGTGTATTTAAATTCAAGTAAAAACGGATTCAATATATTTCGAATTTGAGTAAAAGACGGACGGTCAAATTTCAATCCAACAGGACGAAAGTACCTTTTTTGTCGAGTTTTTTTCTTTTGTCATTATAAAACCCAACATATTTTTACTAAAAATTATCCATAATTTTACAAAAAAGTATAGTATTTCTATTTTCATTAAAACAATATTCAAAATTTTCATATATGTGTGAGGATCTCATTGTACAGAGTGGTTTGACCCATTCAAATAAAGTTAATAAAAAGTTGGGTCAATAATAGGTCGAATAAGTTAACTTATTGTGATTCATTTAAGGTTTTGATGTTTATTTCAACTTATGTACTATAGTTTCACATTTAAATTTATTGTCAATCATTTATGAGTAATAACAATTAATTATAAAGAGATAGAAATAGAAACGAACAAAAACTAAGTAGAAACGAACATAAACAAACAAAAACAATACACAAACAAACATAAATATTTTATTATTATTTTTCTCAAATATAAGAAAAATAATATTTTATGTTTGAAAAAAATTAAAATACTATCCAAAACAAAACCTAAAAAACCTAATATAGTTTCATCCAGATGCATAAAACAAGATATCAATTTCCCTTACGCTTAATATCATGTATGAAGGACCATCAATAGAAACATTGCACGATCCTTGTAACGACAAACAATAAATGCTATTAAGGATGAAATAGTGATTAGTGGTGGAATGTTCCCTAGTAACTTATACGATTATAACTTTTAATATTATATTAGTAAGTTTTGTGTACGCTTATTATATCCACATCTTAACACTTTACATATAATTATTTTAGTGACCCGTTTATAAAAGTAATAATAATAATAATAATAATAATAATAATAATAATAATAATAATAATAATAATATAAACGAACATAAACAAACATAAGAGAACATAAAAGAACAGAAACAAACATAAATAAATGTTTTTTATGTAAGGTCAAACATGCCCATAATTTAATATATAGTGTCGTAATATCCCTATTACCATTTGCATCAATAACAAGTTATTATGATTAGCAGTTATAATAATTGTTGTAGCAGTTAGTTGTTATGACAGTTATAGCGACTATATAGTGGGTTGTTATCGATTATAAATGTTGATTCCAACACACCACCTTCAAGCTCTAACCTCTATGGTCACAATTAGGAAGCAAACTTTATCAAACAAGTTATATATCTAACAAACCGATAATTACTGATCCACTTTATTAATCATTGATGACCGACTACCGAATCCATCCACCTCATATTTGATCTTCTCTCACTAGTAATATAAGCAACAATGGACTTAAAATTCCATACAAACAGTAGTTGTAACAGTCAATATGTCACAAAGTAACATACTCATAGTCATACCGCCCTTTTGCCCAATCTAAACGCTACAAATACTGTGTAGCGTTAGTGCACACCCCAAAAGTAGGACAAGATTCTAAGCATATTAGCTTTCAAACATACTATGCTTACAAGGAGGAGCTTCTAAGCAGCAGAAGGCTCAGCAATGGCAACATTTTTCTGTAAGCTTAGGATAAATAAGCTACAAACCTAAAACCACAAAGCTTAACCAGTCAATAGCAACTAGAAGTTGAAATAGCGCTTCGAAAACAGATAGAATAGAATAGAAAACATTGGTGCCATTCTTCAACATTTAGCTGCATAGACTTTGCACCATATACTACTATCATCCTGCTCGGATTGCAAGTAAAAGCACTTCATCTGAGCTCATCATTAAATGAATTTAAGACAATGCTTAACGATTAAAAAATGTAAAAAGAAATCGAATTGAAACTTTGTTGCGAGTAAGACTTGCATATATATATATATATATAACCAATAATAGGTCTCCCGAAAATAATGAATAAAAGATTTTGTGCTAAACCTACAACTAAACCTACATGTACCAAGTATACGAGAACAAGGAATTTGAAAATAAATACCAATAATAATCAAATTAAACTAAATCAAAATCAAGCTGTGATCAAAACCTATTGTAACTATGCAGAAATGAGACCAACATAACCTGCGAGGAGAGCCAGGAAGGACGATATAACAAATGAACCTACGACAATGAATGGTTCTTGGACTCCATACAGTTCAAGGTGGTAATGCACGGGCGCTACTGGGAGTAAGTGACGTCCTTTTCCCCACAACCTCTCAGTGACCTTGAAGTAGAGTATCTAAGACAGATGAGTAGTTAGATATCTAGGAAGGCATATTGTGTTCTGTTGTTCTAAGGACACAAAAAAAAAAAAAAAAAAAAAAAAAAAAAAAAACAGCCAGCCATGTAGAAGAACAGAAATATAAAAACTTGATGTTTGAAAATATCAATCATAAAAGTACAAGGACAAACTAGCCTTCTTTACAGGAAATGACTCCTAACTTCCCAATCAGGAATCTACTACAGAAGGTTTCTACTAATAATCTCTCAATCCAAAACAACCCATGTTGATTGTTAGAATGATCATTTTGTCTTTGTCCAATGATATTATGAAGTTCACTTCTCAATAAACTTTCAGTGTTTTAATTGGCTGGTAAAACATATTCAAACCGACAATATTGGCATCAAAGCTGAACAAATATATTTGCACATATTCACAGGATTTGACTATGCAAATTAGACAAAGGCAGTATCTGATAAGCATGATTTTGACTGTAAACACATATCATGTGAATAGCTTTCAGAAAATAAGGTCAGTTTATCAATCAATTACCAGCACTTTTAACATAAATGTGCCCAGGCTTCAACATATTCATCAAGTAGCATTTATCTCATGCTTTACACGAACCCATTTTAGTCTAGCCTTCAAAATATTGTTCAATGTTTTACCCAAATCATTTTGATGACTCTGCAAATTACTCTTTGAAAGGGAGAGTTAAAAGTAGAGATATAGTCAAGCTTTAAAAAATTTCAAATCTCTTGCCAGCAATTGGTGATGATGAACTTTAAAGTTGAATATGCAGCTATGAAGTCTTTGAAATGGATGCTTTCAAGTCAAAGATGCCAACTTTTCTTTTCAATCATCTGAACAATGAGTAGACTACAAGCACATGGCTCATGTAACACCAAGAAATCTGAGTACTAGTGCACTACTTATCAATACGATCAGATCAATGGCAGAACATAAATATGACTATCTTATATTATAAAGCAGACAAAGTTAGGGTATATTAGACCTTGCAACCATATATGTCATGCCATAAGGACAAGGGAATACCATGCGATTTGATTTTTCACTCATTACAGCATCCAATATTTTTCTAGCTTATGCATGCTTTACTAGTAAAGCATGCTTTCCCTACGCAATGTAAAGTTTGTAAACCTGAGGAATGAAGTTCCTGACAGCAACATTGACCAAGCACACATTAAGAGCTTCACATTCTGAGTTCAAATTGTGAGAATATGTACAGAAAGTTTTCTTTCTTACAGTTTAAGTTAGTTATGTACAGCTGATTTAGTTTGTTAGAGCTTTGCAGAGCTGGACAAAATCTGTCATGGACGAATAAGGCTGATTAGCTGTGTGTGTGTGTCTGTGTATTTGATAGAGAGCTGTGTACATATTTGAAGATCTCTTGTATTTGTATAATCACTGTGAACAAATATGAAACTCTCTGAGAGCTCTTCTATTTCATCTTGGATATCTCATATTCTCTCCGTTAACGCAAAAATATAAGACCAGTTATATCTTTTTTGTGCTTAAGTTTTTATTCCATTAAAAATTGGTTTGAAAAAACCCCTCCACAAAAGAACAAGGAATCAAGATACTGGAAATTAAGGACGCACCAAATTTCATGTAGATGTCAGCAGTATATATAAACTACCTGCATAGTCACTGCTAGCACTTCAAGGACTACAACTCCTGATGCAATGAAAAGCGGATAGAACATGCCACTGCACGAAGCCATTGCTGCAAGAGCTCCAGCTAAGGCCAACGATCCAGTATTACCCATACATACAGACGTTTTGTATCGGTTGTGCAAAAGAAAACCAACACAGGCACCAGCCATTGATACACCAAATACAGCAACATCTGTTTTCCAAAAAGAAGTCGAATGAGAACCAGAAAATTAGGCAAGTCCAACTTGATTACATGGTTAATAACAGAATTTGGGCTTCCACAAACAAAGAGCTCAACATCATAATAATCTCAGTATATATAAGGACCAAAGTTCAAGCCTCAAATACATATTACCATGACCCATAGTAATAACGTCACAACTGCAAAGTAATTGAAACCATGGATTCAAAATGAGGCCGTTTCGTGAAGAAAAGGTTTTCACTTGACCGAACTGCGTCTTCACCCGCGACAACCGCGATGCAAAGTGTGACTGCCGCATTAGAGCAAGTCTTCCGTAATGCAACCAAACCCGAAATCGTGACCGAAACAGCATTTTGAATCCCTGACTGAAACATTAATTTATGAAGTCGGGATGATCTTACACCCTTCAATTGCATGAAATTGCTTTGAACTGAACTGAGAATTGGAAACCTAACCTAATCTTTGAATTGCAGGTTCACTGAAAATGAATAATAGGTGAAAACATTCCGTTTTTATGATAGCTAGGATATTGGTCAACTTCAAAGTACAAAATAATAATATCTTTAAAATGTTTTCAAACATTTGTGGAAACTGTTTCTCGCACCCCTGATGTGCATGCTCCTGCCACTAGCCTCATGCCTCGACTCCAGGAACATTCCCGCTTAGGACACATCCATCTCCTATATCCCCTCAAATGATTATTTAGTAGTGTCCTCGCCCTATTTTAATTTATTCTATTCAATTTGAGTACTTCATATTACTTTATTGTATAGTCGATTTCTTTTGCGTCTCTTATCTAATATTCATATACATTTCCTGCTTGTTTACTTATTCATTGATTATGGCTTATCTATTTGATTTATTCATTTACATAAACATCTTTACATTTTTATTTGCTCCTTTGAACCTCCACCAAAATGTGTTAATAAAGAAAGTGTTTATCAAGCATGGGGAAAAGCTCGCTTCCATCAGAAATCTGACAGTCTTCAGATTCATTAATTTTCAATCAGATAGAGAGAGCAAAAAGAGATTATCATCAATAAAAATGGAAATAACATGCTCAAATTCATCATCCTAGAAACATGTGTACTCACCAGAACAAATAGGAAGCACTGCTACAGACATTCCAACAAATGCAAGCGCAGAAGTGCCTCCGGCCATCCCATCCAGATTGTCAATTAAATTATGTCCATTGGCCATAAAGACAAATGTAAATAAGGTCAAAAGAACATAAAATTTTCCCACGTTGACCAGGCCAAATGGTGCAGGTAGTGGAACCAACATTTTCCTGCAATACAGAAATCAAGCAGGACGTGTCAGTGTAGAACTTGTGGACATTATCACATCAAATATGAAATATCCTTAAACTAGAACCTGAACAAATAAAATTACAAGTGCCTAAATCACCAATCACAATCATCAGATGCCAATATTCGCAACATTTTGACTAAATGACATAAATAACGAGCCATTTCATGGATGTTACCAGTCATGCAATAAAAAGAAAATAGAAGTATTCCAGTAGCATGAAGCAGCTTGGTGATCACGGAGGCTAGAACTGCTAAAAACATAATTATCTCACATGATATTCTGAAAAGACTCTCCAACCTTGTGAATAGTGGTGGGATGTTGGAACTCTTCAGCAAAGGCTAATGATACTACGTGGGCAAATTAACCAAGCCTCCCCCTCTCCCAAACACACAACACAATAAACATGTGTATCGACAACTTGGCATCCTCACAAAAACTAAAACCTTAGTGGCAAAAGCAATGCAGCAAGTTCCCACAGATGCAAGCTTATCCTCAAAGTTGACCTCGACAAACCCCAATGTCATAAATTTGACTTTTAATTGACAGAGAGAAAGCCCAGTTAGATAGATATTACCCTACTGCACGATCTTCATTAGGTCTAATGTTCAATGGTGAAGAACACAACAGTTTATGAATAAAAAGTTTATCACAATTGAAATTTAAACATTCACTAAATACTATAGCAAGTTCCCTAATTCGTTTGCCACAAGAATAATACATAAGTTACCATCACATAAATGTTGATCAGATTAGAACAAGAAGGTATACATGCCATAGGGAGACGAAATGTTTTTGGTGCACAGCCAAATTGAAAATGATGCTGCAAGAGCTACCTGTGAAATAATAACAGTGTTAGTATTGTAAAGTTGAAATACATGATTGTCACATCGAACATACAGTTGGAAATGCATGACACTTCCAAAGGACAAACTCTTAGAAGTCCTCACCTCCAATAAAATTCTTGTCCTTCTGGATAATCCAAAGCCATGATACTTTATGAGGCCCAGTACATCATCAAGAAAACCAACTGCAGCAAATGCCAGAGTTACTGCCACCATACCAGAAACTTCCGTCGAAGAACCACTCATAAGTTTAGCAATAGCAACACCAATAGGTATGAAAAACAGCCCACCAACTGTAGGGGTTCCTTTCTTAAAGTAAAGCCTGACAGGCCATTTTCTTTTAACTTTCTGACGAATATTGAATCTTTTAAGAACAGGAACAGACACATAGCCAGCACAGGCAGTTAACAATGCAGAGGCCAAAAAAGGAGACAAAAAGTAAAAGTTATCTAATGGTAGTCTAACAATACGCCAAGCACACCAATCCAAAAAGGCCAGAATCAATATCAAGAATGTGATCAATCCCAGATTAGTAACAAATCCATATGTAATCCTGCATTCACAGAAACATATATCTATCAGCAAAATTTGTGTTCCCTCAACCATAAATGTCACATAATAAACAAAATTCTCAAACACATAAATTCCACGAGGCCCTTTAGTTCAAGAGTCATGGATTTATCACTAACAAGAATATGGCAACAATACTGGCATCATAAGTCATACCCACACTCGACAATAATAATCAAGTAAACCAAAAGTTGCTTTATTTCACAAGGTATTAGATCAAGCGTTGTTCTATTTCACAAGATATTAGATCTTTGGATTGCAGTCACAACAAGCAGCCTCTCACATTAGAGAGTATGCTACTTTGCTCTCGGTGCACAGGTCATAATCTTTCGTTTCCATTGTTCCATGGCCACTTGCTCAACAACTTACAACCAAAACTTTCCTCTCATCCTATTTGGAATATATGACCCATATAAATTCACAGTTTCATATGACAGAAGCTTTATAGAATATCAACCACAATTATTGTTCTGTATCTTCAAAGGCCAATACACTATGCAAGGAGCATAACGTAAAGAACTAGAAGAATCAAACAGGCAACCTTGTTTTTTCTGTTTCACATGAAGGCAACATGAACCCACTGATCATGCAAATTAAAAGTGTCCTCACACAAATTTTGTAGCTTATTCAACTCAAGT
The DNA here is from genome assembly GCA_021018815.1 of Talinum fruticosum. Lineage (NCBI taxonomy): Eukaryota > Viridiplantae > Streptophyta > Magnoliopsida > Caryophyllales > Talinaceae > Talinum > Talinum fruticosum. The sequence continues at coordinate 3,362,903 of JAITYX010000067.1, forward strand.
TCAACCCTTTATTAGAATTTAGCATCATTGTCACTACTGTTATTATCGGCACTTCATCTGCAAATGTATATTTGTAATTGTCTACATGATTAACCCTGTTATTACCATTATCAATCAATATTTCATACGAAAATTCTATGTAGATAGCATCTTTGTCTGTCCACTGGCAAGGCTAAATACATACTTATCAAATTTTCCCAAACCCCGCTTCAATGGATCATGTATGAAACAGTGGTCTCGTATGCATGTATGCCCATTTTTGGACTAAGTAACTTTCGGGGTTTTGAGTTAAGTAAAAGAAAAGAAGATAAAAAAAGAGATTTTGGAAGGCTGACTGTTCTAATGATGAGTGGAGTCCACATCCAAAATCAAATTAGTGATTACTTCCAGCTGAAAGAACGCCATTTGATGGTAAACCAGTGACGGAAAAACAAACCAGTTGGGAGCAGGGGAGTGGTTAAAATAAATAACACTGCCATGTGTTCTAAAAATTACTGTAAGGCATGCAGAGCGCATCAAATATAACACAATGGAAACCAGGAAATCATATTCTAACAAAACAGTCTATTGCATAAACCCTTTTAAAAAACATGTTCCATGAATCCATTTGATAGTCTTTTTCCCTCTCCAAAAAGCATTCGATTTCTATTTTTAAAGTGAAAGACTTGGAAACTGGTTGCATCATCTCTCTCTCTCTCTCTCTCTCTCTCTCCCCTCCTCCGCCCACCCCTCTCTTGCGTGTGTGCGATAACACACACCTTATCCTCTATTAGTATCGTGCAAAAGGACTACACGTAGAAGTACATGTACACGTAAAGAGGGAAAGGGGGAGAATAAGAAGTCTTGAAGCACACATATACAGGGAAGGGGGAGGGGAGGGGAGAATAAAAAGTCTTACAATTAACTTTTGATTATCATCTCAACACAATATGTCAGTGACTTATTTTTCCCTACCTATAAGTGGATTGCCTTGATGGATCCAAGGGAATTCCTACTTATCACTCTTTCTTTTCTTGTGCACTAACGCCTTTACAAAAAGAGCCTCCTTCCTTTACAAGGATAAGGCTAACTATAGCTTTCACACCCCAAACCACACTTTGCAAATTCATGGATTAGTAGGAGTGCAGGTTGTACCTTTCTTTTCCTTGTCTATCATACATAAATGTAAAGCATGCATTATTTACTTAGGTGTGACACGCAAATAACATTTAGATTTTTCACCTGTGTTTCTTGTATCTCTTCCCAGACATAGCAAACCTATGAGCTGTGGCCGTCAAAGCATCCTCTGCAGTGACAAACTGCTTTTTGATTGTGGGCATATCAACATCGTTAATAGGTGTCACCAAAATCTCTCCATCACTATCTTCTCCATCGCTTGAAAAGATCATATACTCACTTGGCCCCTCATTGTTGCCCCAATCATCCCACGGTGAGATACCTAGTGAACCCTGAAATAGCAAAGGTATTTGTGAACGGAAAATGGAATTGTGTTGAGCGAAAGGCATATACTCAAGTCACTAAGCCATCATAGCACCTACGAAGACAAAAATCAGAAGAGATAATGCAGAATACCTGATCCATGGATCTAGGGCAAACCACATTGCTGCACAACTTGTATCCTTGCTTCCATATCTCAGAATCCCAAGACTGTTCATAGCAAAAAGGCAGCTAACATAAGTAGGAATCATCACACTTGAATGGAAACACATGGCATTATGCCCAATAAATAATCACTATAGCCAACATGAAGTTGCTAAAAATAAGAAAATAAATTGACGCTATCATTTCAGAAGCCGATTCACCCAAATTTGGTAAAGGCTTTCATCTTTTCTTCTCCTATAGACTATATGTTAGGTAAGAGACATCATTTTGGTTTTAAATTAGAGGAATAAGCGAAACAGAAAATCAAAGCCAACCCATAGGCAAAGTCTTATATTTTTAGCCTAAAGTGCATGAATTCTTCCTTTCATGAGAAATTTGATCCCCAAAAAGCATAAACGCAGAAGCTGTTTCAAATTACACACTAAAACCCAAGTTCTTCAGTTTTTCCTTAATGTCTAAACACAGCGAATCAGATTCTGCCTACGTGAATGGTAAGCATCCGACTGCGCATAAAAAACCGGGGGGAGAGGGAGAAAAGCGCTTTCTCCATACTTGCACCGACGCTTTTTCCAACTATACTCTAGTTTTGATTCTTGATGGACTGAGTCATCATCAGCTAAAAGAGAGAAAATACTACCGAAACAGCCATACATAAATGTAGCTTACATAACGAAAACAGCGATCAAATCAATTGATAATCACGCACCTGACGGCGAAAACGACGATTAGATGAAAATAAATAAAATTTGGTGAAGCTCCGAGCAAATGAGACCCTTTTTCGACAGAGACAAAACCCTAGACCACGAGGAACTTGGAGATTCGGCAAATGTGATTGTACAGTTTGCATGATATCTGCTTTCAACAAATTCGGAGTGGGGACGGAGATGAGGGACGAATCGAAGAAACATGCAGAGTAGTGTGGACTTGAATTTGGAGAGAGAAAATTGCGGAGATTTCGAAACAGAATATGTTTGAGAGAAAGGAGAGGGGTAGAAAGAATTAGAAGGAGGAGCTGCCGTTGAAGGACGGTGGTGGCGTCACTAGTCAGGCATCGCTCGTTGCTTGCTGGAAGGACCAAATAAAAATGAGTGCAAGACGGGATGTCACGGCACACCACTCAAGGTTCAGCAATCAGGCTGAGGACTCGGGTCATTTAATTTTGGCGCCGATATAATTAACTTTGGATCAAGTTACATTAGGCATATTTAAGTCTACCGCAAACAAATCAATGTTTGTTTAATGAATTCTCTTGTAAAAAGAAATAATTATGTTGGAAATTTTATTTTTGTCAATTTTTACATAAATATATTTTGGATGTTATATCAATTTTACCAAGTTTATATCAACTTGACATATGGATTAAAAAGATCAATGTAAATATATCAAGTTCAATACTTTATTTAAATAAGATAGCAAATAAATGATCAGATAAATGATCGACGAAATTAGTTGACCCAAATTAATCAGATTAATTTTTTTTCAAAATTAGTTAATTTTTAGTCTAAATACCATAATATAGTCATTTTTTTATGGAAATATGATCATTTTTTTGTTAAGAGATGCTCTCATATTTATTTATTTATTTATTTATATTATTACGTATATATTTTTTTAGTACTAGCATGTGATTTCGCCAAATAACATAACTCTATCGGTTATTTTTTTCTTATTTATGTTATATTGCATTAAACATAGTTCTCTTGCAAGAATTAAATTTATTATACCTAATCTTTTCATCTTATCTATTTATATAACTCTACGTAAGTTAAATATAAAAGGTAGACTTTCCAAGATGTACTTGCCCTTATGCAATAATTCATATGAGAATCATGAGCACATTTCTTTCTCTGTCCAATCAGTCAACTTATCTTGAATTACATCCTTGCAAAGTTTAGATTTCATGTTAAAATCAGTAGTATTGCAAAAATCAACAATGGTTGACATCTATTATACAAAGGCATATTTATATACTAATCTTATTTGTGGTTATTTACTCCATCTAGGGCAAGAGAAACTCGAGACGTTTTTGTTCCAAGACTTCTAGTTTGTCAAATCTTAGTGATTATTGTAAGCACATCATTTACATGAGATTGGCTTTTGTTAGGAAGAATACTAAAGAAAGTACAAAAGTAGCTTGATATTTCCATTGACCGAAAGGCTTGATCACTCTAATATTTCATTAGGTGTTGAATTCAACAAATTTTGATATTGTTGATGGTAACAAAATCTATTATTATTAGCAAACCAAAAAAAAAAAAAATTTCATCTTCTCCTCAAACAAATGTATAGTTTTACTTAACCTCATTGAAATATTCATTTCTTTTTTAAAATTCAATGTAAAAAATCTTATTTAATAATATGAATTTAGTTTAATTACAAGTGAATTTGAAGTTGATTTAATAAAGGATTTTTAAACGAGAATAATACGAATTTTGGGAGTATTGGCAAAAATAATACGATCTTTTTCTTGGTCATGAACAGAACAAACTTTGATACTATTTAACGATATCATAACATAACCGAGTTGTATGGGTGGAGATCTATTGGAAAGTTGATGTGGTAAGTGAACTTAACATGTGTATGGCGGAGTCAATTGTTTGAATTTGGATTTATGAGGTTTAAATGACAGTTAAGTAAGGTTCCTTTTTAAAAAATAAATTTGAATGAAAAAGCTTGCTTGTGCTGGATTAATAAGGTGTAAATGCGACTTAACCTCCACCTCTCTCCATCTCATCTGCGTATCTCTCTTTCCCTGAAACCCTTTTGATCTCTCTTTCTAAGAACAATGGGTAAAAAGTTCGAAAATTAGGGTTTGTGAGAACCGGGAGCTAAGGAGAAGGAAGAAGTAATTGAAGGTCGAAGAGGAGGAAGAAATTGAAAATCAAAGTGGTGGGGTTTTCAAAATCGCAACTCATTGAGGATGCATTGGTAAGATGTTATCATGATGTGCTAGTGATTAGCAAATATGTAAAAAGGCCCCAAACAGAGGAAGAAAAGTTCCATGAATGCCCTTTATGGAAGGTAATATCTTTGACAATTATTAGCCTTTTTTTTTTTTATGAAATTAGGGTTTTTGGAAAGGTGAACAATTGATAATTTAGATTAATGTTGTTTTTATGAAGGTTCCTAATCAAAATTGTGAATTTTTTTAAAGTGGGATGGTAATGAAGACGTAAGTTTGAATGAGAAGAATGAGATGTTGGAAGAACGTGTGGAAGAGATGATTAGTCTTATACTTAATTTGAATATTAAAGTGAAGAATCTAAAGGGAGTGACAACCGAGAGCTGCAAGGGAATCATGAAAGTAGAGTTATCAAGTGAAGTTAGATAGTTAATTGAAGAAAACAACAATTTAAGAAATAAAATATCCAAAGAAAAGATGAAGAGGACTAAGCAAATGAGGAGCTGAAAGCTTGCAAAGAAAAGTTGGCTAAAGTGAAACTGAATTGTTCAAGTAAGAATGGAAATCAAAGTGGGCTTTTTTTTTTTTTTTTGGGAAATTGTAATGGTTAGAGTTTCTTTAGTGAGGTTCATTTAAGAGGAGAAGGGTAAAGGTAGCTAGAGTTGGTAGTTTGGTTGGTGAAAATGTAATGAGGTGGTCAAAGAAATTAGGACATGAAATAGTACTTCATAACTCTAGCACTTGTATGTTCACTTTTGTGAAATGAAATGGTATTCCCTTTATAAAGTTATTTTTATATTGATCATTGTGCTTGCTGAAGTGTATCAAATAGAAACCATGATTGATTAGAAAAGTTTGGTAATAATAATAGCAACAATCAATTTGCAAAGCTTGGTAATAATACGTCAAACCTAATCAAATAAGGCCTTTTACTACGGTTCTCCGGGATACCTGTAGTACCGCATTAATAGGTCTTCTTTGACTAGGTTCGACCATATCTAGTTTAATTAGTTTTAGGGTTGGTGAAAGAAGACCTAACCATAGTAATAGGCTAGGAAGAAGGTTTTTACTACGGTTTTACGGAAGAACTGTAATAATAGGTCTTCTTTAATTAGGTTTGACCATGCCCGATTTGACTAGTTTTAGTGCTTGTTATATTTTTTTCATAAATTTTTTAATACATTAGGTTGAATAAACTTATTTAGTAAACTTATTTGACCAAGCTAAATAAAATTCATTAACAAAATCTAAATAAATATAATACAACAAATCCATTAAAGATAGTTTGATAGAAAACATGTTGACCACAAAAGTTTGCAAAGAAAAATACATATATTATCATTAGGCTAAATAATAATATCATGAATAGAATCATTCTTAGTTAGATAAGCAAAGTACACTACAAGCTTGTGCCTGTAGAAAAGATAGATAGAATATTATTAAATATTCATTTGATTGAAGGTCGGACTATAAAGCAAGCACCCTATTTTATATATATATAAAAAGAAAATTGAGTTGACCTCTCTCCCCTTAATTGTAAGGATTAAACTTAATTTCAGCCTTTCATTACAATTTATAATTAATCTCAACTGTTGATTTTTTAATCTCTCTCTCACTGGTCTTAGGGTCTCCCTCCTCAACTTGCACGTAATTAACCCCCTCCCAAAACTGTCACACTTGCATGTAATTAACCTCCCCTCCCAAAACTGTCACCCCACTATCTCTCCTGTGAACTTTCTCTCCCCACCCTTTCTCTACAGTCATTAACTCTCTCTTATTCATTCACTAATTCAATAATTCGTTTTTACCCAGCCTTCCCTCACCAAACAAATCTCTCTCTCCCCATTTTTCCTGCTCTGTTATTCATCCTCTTCCCCAATTAACCGGGATTATACGGGTTCGAGCACAAGAAAATTCACAACATATTCTTCAATTGAAAGGTAAAACGTTGGAGTCAATTCACATCAAAATACTATTGTGTGCAAATTCAGAACAAGCAAGATAGATAGATTGCCGACCAAATTAAAAATGCTACTGTGAAAAGGAAATCCATGTATCTTTAGCAGTTTCCAAACAGAATCCATAAAGCTCAAGTACATGAGCGCAAAGTTGTACTCTTGAGAAGATGAATTGTACCCTTCAATTGGATAAAACCCGGAGATCCCAAAACCCCTGAATTCAATTATTTGTTATAGATTTGTATAACAATGCGTATTACCTACAACTAGTCGTCCCCTCTATCTTGTCCGGTCACACTCTTACTCGCACGTCTGGCGTGGTTGGCCGCCTTCCGGGCCGTTGGCCGGCTGCCGTGGCTTTGCTCGCCGCTTCCTCTCTCTCTCTCTTGCTCACTCTCTCTCTCTCACTAGCTTGGTCTGTCCTTGTGCGGGTGGTCGGTCCACTTCCCGTGGTGGTGGCCGTATGGTGTTGCCATCGCTGCCACCATCTCCTCGCTCGCTCTCTCTCGCTTGCATTGTGTCTCTTTGATGCCGGTGCTCGGCCGCCTTCCCGGACCCTCTCTCTCTCCCCAACAGTCGTCGACCTCTCTCTCTCTCGCCGGTGGTCAGCCGTCTTCCCGCGCCTTCTCTCTCTCTCCCCTCTCTCTCTCAGTGCAGCCAATGAATAAATGGGTTAGGGTTTCTAACCCACTGCCACAAAAGCTAACTTAAATATCCCCCATAGTTTTTTTATCTTTTAACACAGCTATATAATACTTTTTTCTTAAATAAATTATTATTCATTTTTGGTAACACAAGTTGATTTATTTTTGTAATTGATTTGTTTTAAAATCAACTTAATCTATTTTTTTTTGTAACATTAACTATTTTTTAATTTTTAAATTGATTTCTTATTTTCTATAACACCAATTTATAAGATTTTTAGTAAATAACCTTTGTACTTATATTTTGAAAATATTATATGACAACATATAAACAATTAAGTTTATGATATAAAAAAATTCGAATCAACGTTTTATATGACTCACCAATTTAATCGATGCACCATTCACGTTCATTAAGAGACTGAAGGTTTACATATTTAAAATGGTATTCACTTCTTTTTTATTTTTGTTATAATATCAAACATTTAAATTTAATCGTTGAAGTGATATTGTAGAAATGAGATCGTGAAGGTGGAAGTTTAAGAAAAATAATTTATGTCAACCCAATCTTCCCGAGTTGCTTGCTTGACATTATGTTTTTAGTTCCTTTAATTCTTTGCTAATTCATTACATTGTAAATTATTGTATTGTACACTCATATTGCTTTGATTATAATACCTTCAAAAGTGATTACTCTTCACTCGACTATCACATACAAAGTTTATTTCCTTCTAAATTTCCCACAAACTAAGTAATGTTGTCTTCATCAGCTCCTTCGATCAAGTTTTATTCAACTATTCTCACTGTGGAGTCAAGTGGGTCATGCTTATGTCCGACATCTACCACAATTTTGGTAAATTAATTTTATAAGGTTTACATGTTCAATTATTGATGTCTTATTCTATGTCTCCATACTCATAATAAATACATATCAAGTCTCAAATATGACAATTGAATTGGAGTTTATTTTCTCCTCGGTTATGATTTTCTTCCTATTTTAGTTCATATGAATAGTAGAAAGAGTGCAATTTAGTTTAATGTTTGTAGACCATATTATTACTCATATGAAATACCGTTTACCTAATTGAAGTTAGAAAAGATAAATAGGTGTAAACTTCCCTCATATGATTCTAACATAAAAGATTAAATCAATACATTAAGGAATTCCATATATATTTGGGAGATACTCTAATGTCATATGGAATAATAAAATTCCCCACAAATATAATAAGTTAAATACTCATATGAAATACTTATTTGCTATTTTATTTCAACATTATAATTTCAAGAGAAGAGTCAAAACTCATACAACAATTAAAAAACTTAATCCCAGGCAACGTAAGTATGTAATAGACTCACAAAGAGGGAGGAAGCTGGGGAACTAAAACCAACAAAAATATGCACTTCTATGTCAATAACAATACAACAAAGTGGTGTTACAAAGATAAAAATAAGTGTTATAAAGATAAAAACTAATTTTTTTTAAATCGGTGTTTAATTTCGAATCAATCAAGATAACAAAATAAAACCATACTTTATTTAATATCATTTTTTTGTATATTTAAGTTATTATTCAGCATCATTTTTAGTTAGTTATGTTTATATGGAGATATAAGTAACTTATTAACAAAATAAAATAAAAACATGTCATCAAAAATAGATACATTGATTTACCGCTACTAATATTGTTCAATATATACTATAATATATATATATATATATTAACATGTATCTAGAGAAAGTATTGTAGTTATTAAACTATACTAGTATGTGTTCTAACTAAAATATTTGTAAATAATCATTTATAATATTATGTAGTTATAGACAACACTATGATTCACTATGAATCTATAAGAAAGCGACTCCGCTACAAAGAAGCTCGATTGAATGCTAGATGGAGGTTGTTCACAAAAAGGTGTCAAGATGTTAATAATTCACGCTATATTGCTGAACATCAACGATACCAGGAAGAAGCTACACTGTGGAACTTATCACTATCACGATTAGGAAGAAGCTCCATAGTGAGAAGGTTTGAACAACGTTATTATTTTACCGGAACCATGATTACATGTAACGATTGTAATGTTATGATGTGGTATGACGAAATTGCTCCAAGCCGAAGAAGTGGTCCCCCTAGATTTAATTTGTGTTGCCATTATGGTCAAGTAAGATTAGATCCTTTACCGAGCACCTCCGCCTCTACTGGAGTCTTTATTTAACAATAGAACTTTTATGGACAATATACGAACTTACAACTTCATGTTGTCGTTCATTTCAATGGGGGCTTCTATCGACTACTCTGTCATGGATGGACGTGGACCACACACATTTCGTATAAGTGGTGAAAACTACCATCAAATTGGGTCTCTACTTCCGCAGAAGGACAACCACCGAGATTTGCGCAACTTTATATATATGACACGCACTTTGAGTCGCAAAATTGTCTTCATGCTTTAAACAGAGAAAACAGGTCGACTGGGATTAATTTATCAATTTTACAAGACTTGCAGCACATGTTAGATGAATGTAATCCTTATGTACATGTTTTCGAAGTGCTAGAAATATCCTCAATAGTAGTGTCCAACATGATATGCGTATTCGTATCCTTAAATCACGACCGTGGGGCAGTATCTTAGACCCACTGCCGATGAAGTTGCAACCCTTACGGTAGGAGGTAGAGGTGCTAAAGAAGTTGGTAGTGATATAATAGTACGCAAAATCAATGGCAATATGTAATGGATTTATGGCATTCATCCTTTTTATATGGTTCTACAATATCCCCTCCTACTTCCATATGGAACGAGATAGTTGGGGAATAGGAATCCCTTTCGCTACAAGATCACGTAGAAATAGTCAAGGAGTTACGGTTTGTCAATACTATGCATTTAGGATACAATTCCGACTCAACGAGGCTAATATTTTACTTCTCGGCGATAGATTGTTCCTTTAATTTATCGTCGATTGCTTTACTCGTTATAGATCGGTGTCGGCTACGGTATGTCTAGGATCATCAAGAAAGGTTACGTATAGAGGTTTATATTGGTCTAGCCGATGCAGATCACTACTGGAGAGACAGATACAAGTGGCATTGGTCGACGATGCACATTGCCATCCTCTTTTACAGGAGGTCCCTGTTACATGAGGCGCCATTTTCTTGATGCTATGGCAATATGCTCACAAATCGGTTATCCAGATTTCTTTATCACATTTACATGCAACCCAAATTGGTCGGAAATTCAAGAGGCACTTCAACTACAACCCGGACAACATGCAAACTACGGACACTGATATTGTAGCTCGAGTCTTTCGATTGAGGTTGCGAGAGTTAATGCGAGATTTTAAAGAAAGACACATATTTGGGATAGTCATTGCAGGTTTGTTATAATTAATTTTCAACCTTATCATGTCGTCATCAAATAGAAAAGTCATTACCTATATAATTTTAAATACCTTGCTAAATTTATTTGTTTGTTACCTTTGCAGATATATATGTAATTGAATTTCAAAAGCGAGGGTTACCTCATTCTCATATTCTTCTAACCCTTGCACATGATGACAAGCCAAGTTGTGCGGAAGAAATGGATTCCTTTATTTGCGCGAGCTCCCTCACCAAGATGTTGATCCACTTGCATATGATACGAGTCACACGACGTCCGATACATGGTCCATGTGGTCGGGATATCCCCAATGCTCCATGTATGGAGGGTTCAAACTGTAGCAAACCTTACCCAAAATCCTTCTACAATGAGACATCTATTGAGGAAAATGGTTTTGTTAAGTATAGGCGTAGAAATGATGGCAAAAGAATCATTTTAAATGGGAAGGAGATTGATAACCGCTGGGTTGTTCCCTACAATCGCGATCTATGTGTGAAGTATGATGCTCACATCAATGTTGAACATTGTGCTCAGCATAAAGTCATTAAGTACCTCCACAAGTACATGCATAAAGGTTCGGATCGAGCTACATTTGTCATTCAAGAGAATATTGATAATACCGAGGGAGGAAACAACAAGAGTATAGGGACGTTGATGAGATAAAACAATACCTAGATGGTAGATTGTTGGGAGAAATATTTTATTGCAAGTGCACGGTGTAGCTGTAGCTAGAAACCGGCAAGAACGGGTCGTGTCCACGAGGAACTCGCTTTCAAATACTAAATCCACCTAAAAACTCTAATCTAGGTAAAACTCGGTTCGACGAGTGATTTGGTTTTTAGATTTAACTAATAACAAAACAACTATGAGAAAACAATTAATAACAAGCCTTAGATTGGGATTAATCACACTACTATGCTTGAAACCAAAATCAAATATCGTTTGAGATTTGCTTATGCTAGCGAGTTTAGAAGGGGAGACACCAATTAAACCTATCTTCGCCTACTTTCGAAGGTCAAAGACTAATCTTGCACAATCTAATCACCTATTTTCATGGGATTAATAAAGAGCAAAATCACAAAGAATGCATCTCACAACCCCGATTAAAACCTTAATTATTTTCATATTGAAGTTCTAATCATTCACAACGTCATTCTAGGTAAGTTTTCATCTTTCGATGTTTACAAAACCCTAATAAAAACATATGAGTCCTCTTTCGAGGTAATCAATGAAAAAGTGATGAACGAAGTGAATTCTAACCTAACAGGCATGAAACAATTCAATTGGTACTCAATTCATGATTATCAAGGCATAATAGGGATCAATCCCAACCTAAGAAGAGAAATTAGCCCCTAAACATGATACTAAACAATTAACGTAATTTAGGGAACATAGCCATGGAGAAACAAAGAGAAATTGTGAAGAAAAGATAAAGAGAAGAAATTATGATTATCGAATAAAAACTTGAAGCGATTTAATCATACATAAGCTTGAAGTAGAAAATTAGAATTGAGTATTCTTAAGTCTCCTTTTGGAGGCTGCTCTCGAAAACCCTAGCTAAAATTTAGAATTCCGTAAAAAATATCCCTAAAAATACAATTTGGAAACTTAAATATCCGCGAAACAAGTAGTCGCACGACCGTGCAAGGTCACACGGGTACCATGCGAAATTCTGCGCAGTTTCACAGCCGTGTAGCTTCAAATTCAGCAGCTTCTCGCACGGCCGTGCGAGATGCGCACAAGGGGCCGTGCGGCCTTCTTTGGCTTCGAACCGTTCGCTCGATAATCTGCACGGCCATGCGGCTTTGCACTGCTGGGCTGTGCAACGTCTTTTGATGTGTTTGAGGCTTCTTTCTCACTTCCTCTTGGGCCCGAACTCTCCTCTTCATCGCTTTCATCAAATTTGTCTCGAATCTCTCTAATTTATGCCCAAAAACCTAAAATAAAGAGATTTACGAGCTTAGGTGACGATGAAGAGAAAATAAACAAAATCCAACCCAAAACTGAATAAATATCATTGAAATCATCACGGAATTGGGTTAAATAATGCCTTAAAAACCGATAAAAACGAGGTTTAACAACTCCCCCATGCTTAGCTCTTGCTTGTCCGCAAGCAAGACTGTCAATTTACAATCCCGGGTTAAAACCTCGTATTCACCCTCCTCGGGTGATGAGTTAACAGATCCGATCAATGGAAAGGATCATGCACACAGGTAACTTATTCAAAGCTTCACACTTTCCATGAAAACTTGCTTGAAAAATCCAATGACTACAATGCTTGGCTACAATGCACGACTGTCTCATATTGAACCACATTAGCATTCATGATGCCCTCAAACAAATGGCGAGCTAGCTTGACCGGTGGACCCTCACTTTAGGAATTGTGGATCACTCATCTTATTTGAAAATTTTGAGGGTTCTCTCAATATCTCTTTCCAAAAACACAACCTACCATAGGCTTGGTCATATTCTCATTCTCCACCACTATAAAAGCAAACATGCAAGTGCAATCAAGAGGTCTTTCAAAGCTTGTAACGTGGCCAAGGTTCATTGGTAGAAAGGGGAACCAATTTGGGATATGTGGAGCTAAATAGCCGAAGCCTAACAACTAAGGAGCAAAAACAATTCCAAACATGACTGAAAACTTTCTCCTAATTCACCTCTTTAAGCACAACATGTTTTAAGACAACTTTTGGAATGAACATATAACTTTTTTGAACTTTCCACATGCCAACCACTTATTTCCTCACTTCTTTTCTTTTTCTTCTTTTTCTTTTTCTTTTTTTCTTCTTTTTCTTTTTTTTTTTTTAAGAGAGAAGAAAATTCAAAACTTTCAAGGATAGATAAAATTGGCATGGGGATTATAAACACTACTCAATTCCAAAAGGGTCTAAAAGGGGAACTTATCATATTTTTTCAACACGGTTCCCCAAATTAAACTACAAACTGAATGCAACACTCCATCGTTCGGACCAAAACTACCCAATAAGTATTGCTCCATTAGACCCGGCTTTGGTATAGGAAATGTATAAAGGCCTAAGGTAAAGTAGATGTAGGTGTATCAAGAAGCGAGTTAAAGCTCAAATGGGTAGCAAATGGTATAAATGAATGGGATGACTTTTTGGCTCATGTAGCTTGAAAACAAACGAATGCCTCTATCATATTACACAATGCATATGCCAAGTGTGGTCTCAAAGAGAAATAGAGCAAGTTCTAGAGGTATACATAAAGGAAGAGTCACACAAAGAATGAAACATGAGACTAAAATTGATGAATTAGTCTATAAGGCTCAAAGTCTCATGGGCTTATCCACCACAATCAACAACTAGCTCAAAGATTTACCACATGTTCAAGTTTACCAATCATGCAAAGCAATTCTCAAAGACACCGGCAAGCAACTCAAGACATCGCAATCAAATTCATTCGCAAGTTCATTTCCACACAAAGTTTCTACCAAGAATGGGCAATCAAATCATGCACAATTACGCCCAAAGATCAACTATCACAATTCACATCATCATCACGAGAGGGGTTTTCAAAGCTATTTTTGGGATTTTTAAATTTTTTTAAAGCAATAAAAGCTAACTAATAAAGATACCTCATATAAAAGAGAATGAAAGAAGGGATGGAGCGTGTTTACCTCAAAAGTTTATGAATTTCCCTCCTCCATAATTCCTTAAATGAGCCAAGATCAAAAGGAAGAACAAAAATGTAAGTAATGCAAAGATTCTAACCTATATGCTTAGGACTACATGATAAAAAGAAAGGTGAAAAAATGAAAAAGTAATCCTAAGAAACTACATGAATGCAACCTAAATGAATGCAAATCCATCCCTACCATCCTTAAAACATCATCCAATAGCTGCAAGCTACTCCCCATGCTTAACTCTTGCATTGTCCTCAATGAAAAAGGGCAAGAAAAGAAAGGAAAGAGAAGAAAGCCTACAAACAACGAGAAATTGTAATAAGGGTGGGAGGGAGGGATTTTTTTTGTTTTTTTAAAGCAATAAAAATGCTTGGGTTACCTCCCAAGAAGCGCTTGTTTAAGGTCCTTAAGCTTGACCCTTACCTCAAACAGTAGACAGGGAGGACCGAGGATGAAGATAAAGTGAAGAATGGTCTTGTGACATGAAATTCATTACCTCCTCATCATGATCAACACTCGAGCAAACCGAATATCCGCTTCGATGGGCAAGTCCGGTGGAGCAGGTTGGCGTGGGTGGCTCATCCCATGTGCGGATATCAAATCAACTGCAGTGGCTGGGAATAGGAGCCAAGGGTACCGGTGGTGGTGGGAGGAAGAAATCAACACTTTCACCACAGATGTGAAAGGAGATCTTCCCTACAGGTACATCAATCACAGACTCCTGCAGTTGCTGTAAATGGTCTCTCTAAGATAATAGGGACTCGGATGCTCTCATCTATATCCATCACCACAAAATTGCAAGGAACAACAAACTTCCCTACTTGAATAGGTACATCCTCCAGAATACCCACGGGGCACCGAACAGATCGATCTGCGAGTTGAATGGAGATATTGGTGGGTTGCGGATCACCTAGCCGAAGCTTCCTGTAGAGTGGAAGTGGCATTATGCTCACACTTGCTCCGAGATCACAAAGGGCTCTATCAATCTCCACTCCCTTGATTGAGCGAGAGAATAGAAAAACTTCCCGGATCCTCGCAGCTTAGAAGGTGACTTGCTTTGCAAAACTACACTACACACCTCCCCATGCTTATTACGTAAACATCCTCCAACCTAGTCTTCTTGGAGAAAATCTCCCTTAAAAACTTAAGATAGGAGGGTGTCTCCTTGATAGCCTCCAAGAATAACATGTTGATGTAGACCTTCTTCAACATATCCAACAAATTTCAAAAATCGAGGCTCTAACAATCTCTCGAGGATATGGTACATGTGACCGATATAGGCGTACGGGAGGTGTTTTAGAGGCATGCTCATCCGAACTCCGAATTAGGCTATGCTCATCAATCCGAGTAGTACTCGTGCTTGTCTTCCCGCAAAATCATAACATGACTCTCTACTAACTCTACGCTACGAGTTTGAACAACGATTGACATGGGCCCTAGGATTGATCTCTGGCTGGCCCGGCAAATGCCCTTGAGGTCTAGAAGGATGGCTCACTTGTTGGGCTATTTGGGATATTTGGGTCTCCAGTGATCCTGTGGTGGGTAGACATGCCCTCAAACTTAGAAGTCAATTGCTTGATAGATTCACCCAATGCCTCATTTGTTCTAGACTCGTGTTTGAATGAAGCTTTCCATGAGGCTCTCTAGATTTGACTTTTGAGGTGGGGGTTGAGGTACTCGGATTAAAAGGGGCCCTAGGCCGAAAACCAGGTGGCAAAGGATTGTTATTCCTGTAGGAAAATTTGGGGTGATTCTTCAATCCAAGGTTGTAGGTTTGCGAGTACGGATCATTTTGTGGTCTAGAATTAAAGTTCCGTAAGGCATTGGCTTGGTCAACAGCTTGGAAATCAACTTGGCACTCAGCGGCCACATGTCCTTGCACTCCACATATCTCACAAACTACATATCCCTCATTTGCAAGCACTTGAAGAACCACCGGAAGTAGACACTCGCACTCACTCGCTCTAACTTCGACCGAGAGCCTCCACTTTGCTAGCTAGGAGGGCTATAGAATCAATCTCATGCATCCCTCCTTCGGAACCGACTTTTCAGTGCCCCAATGATAGTCGTTGGAAGCCATGTTCTCAATAAGGGTCTTGGCTTCACTTTCACCCTTAGCCATTAGGGAACCTCCTGCGGCCGCATCTATAGAAATTCGAATCCGGGAGGTAGCCCATTGTAGAAAGTCTCGTAGGAGCATCCATTCAGGAATGCCGTGGTGAGGACACTTCTTTTGGAGATCCTTGTAACGCTCCCAAGCCTCATAAAGTGACTCTCTCGTCCTCTAAGCAAAAGGTGGAGATGGTGTTTCGCAATTTAGAGGTCTTGCTTGGGGAAAGAACTTTGCCATGAACGCCTTTGACAAAGCTTCCCAAGTGGCTTACTTGTTGGGGTCCTCATTCAACAACCAATCCTTGGCTCTATCCTTTAAGGAGAAGGGAAAGAGCTTAAGGCGGAGGGCTTCATCGGTGAAGTTGTTGATCTTCACAGCTCCACACTTCTCCAAGAAGGAGTTGATGTGTCGGATGGCATTTTCGCTAGGAAGCCCTCCAAATGCATCTTACCACATGAAGTGAATGAGCGACATCTTCACCTCAAAGTCCTCTCGCAGCGGCATTCGGCCCAAGATGGCCGAAATTGCCCCGGACGCACTAGGGATGGCATAGTCCCCTAGCGATCTCGATTGTGGTCCTTGCTCTGCCATCCTTTCCTCTCTTCTCCGCCTTCCGGCAGCTGCGCTTATTAACCTTGCTGTTGCTTCGATTTTAGGGTCAAGTGGGACAATTTCTCTCCCTCTTCGACTCCTCCTACGCATGCAAAAACAAGAACTATACCGAGCGTAAACAGGTTCAAGCGTAAATCAAGAAAAGATAGGTGCTCGAGACAAGAACACAAGACCTAGTTTCAAGTCTAAAAGCAAATTTAGTACTCAAAAGAACAAAGTTCCCCAGTAACGGCGTCAAAAACTTGTTGGGAGAAATATTTTACCACAAGTGCACGGTGAAGCTGTAGCTAGAAACCAGCAAGTACGGGTCGTGTCTACGAGGAACTCGCTTTCGGATACTAAATCCACCTAAAAACTCTAATCTAGTTAAAACTCGGTTCGACAGGTGATTTGGTTTTCGATTTAACTAATAACAAAACAACTATGAGAAAACAATGAATAACAAGCCTTAGATTGGGATTAATCACACTACTATGCTCGAAACCAAAATCGAATGCCATTTGAGATTTGCCTATGCTAGCAGTTTAGAAGGGGAGACACCAATTAAACCTATCTTCGCCTACTTTCGAAGGTCAAAGATTAATCTTGCACAATCTAATCACATATTTTCATAGGATTAATAAAGAGCAAAATCACAAAGAATGCGTCTCACAAACCCCTATTAAAACCTTAATTATTTTCATATTGAAGTTCTAATCGTTCACAACGTCATTCTAGTTAAGTTTTCATCTTTCTTTACAAAACCCTAATAAAAACATATGAGTCCTCTTTCGAGGTAATTAATGAAAAAGTGATGAACGAAACGAATTCTAACCTAACAGGCATAAAATAATTCAATTGGTACTCAATTCATGATTATTAAGGCATAATAGGGATCAATCCCAACCTAAGAAGAGAAATTAGCCCCTAAACATGATACTAAACAATTGATAGAATTTAGGGAACATAGTCATGGAGAAACGAAGAGAAATTGTGAAGAAAAGATAAAGAGAAGAAATTACGATTATCGAATAAAAACTTAAAGCGATTCAATCATACATAAACTTGAAGTAGAAAATTAGAATTGAGTGTTCTTGAGTCTCCTTTGGGGGCTGCCTCTCAAAAACCCTAGCTAAAATTTAGAATTACGGAAAAAGATCCCTAAAAATACAATTTGGAAACTTAAATATCCGCGGAACATGATGAGTCGCACGGCCGTGCAAGGTCGCACGGGTACCGTGTAAAATTCTCGTCGCAGTTTCACACAGCCGTGCAGCTTTAAATTCGTAGCCTCTCGCACATGCGAGATGCGCACAGGGGCCGTGCGGCCTTCTTTGGCTTCGAATCGTTCGCCCGATGATCCGCACGGCTGTGCAGCTTTGCACACGGGCCGTAAAACGTCTCTTGATGTGTTTGAGGCTTCTTTCTCACTTCCTCTTGGGCCCGAACTCTCCTCTTCATCGCGTTTCATCAAATTTGTCTCGAATCTCTCTAATTTATTCCCAAAAGCCTCGAAATAAAGAGATTTACGAGCTTAGGTGAAGATGAAGAGAAAATAAACAAAATCCAACCCAAAACTGAATAAATATCATTGAAATCATCACGGAATCGGGTTAAATAATGCCTTAAAAACCGATAAAAATGAGGTTTAACATAGATACATTTCAGCTATCGAAGCAACTTGGTGAATATTTGAATTTGAAATAACTCATTGCTATCCATCCGTGGAAATGCTACACTACCACTTGTCGTAGGCAACACCATATTATTTTTAATGAAAATGATGATTTGGAGGAAGTTGTCGATATGGCTCAACATAGTGTCGGTATGCTCATGGCGTGGTTTGAAGTTAATTGAGTTGACCGTGAAGTAAATTGTTACACTTATGCTGAATTCCCCAAGTATTATGTGTGGAATCGTAGAACCAAAGAATGGACAAGACGACAACAACGGGTAGGTCTTGGTCGACTTTCTTTTGCACATCCTAACTCGGGTGAGAGATACTACTTGAGAATGCTCGCTTGCAATGGTTCATGGTGCCAAGTCTTTTCAAGAGTTAAGAACTGTTAATGGCACGAGTATGCGACATTTCGTGAAGCTTGCGTAGCATTAGGATTACTTGATGACAATAGTGAATGGGATTATGCTCTATATGAGGCTTCCGGATGGGCAACTCGGGGCACACTTACGAAGTATGTTTTGCTCGTTACTTATGTACAATCAAGTGGGACAACCTCAACTACTTTGGGAAAATCATTGGAAAGACCTTTCGATGACCTTGACCGAAGATTACAATGTGAACATCAAAATCTTGAGTTACACTTGAGCATTGAGTAAAGGAAAAACCTATGCCTATATGAGCTGGAGTTGATTATGAGAAAACATGGTCGTTTGTTGAAGGATTACCCTCCTCTACCAAGTATCGTCCTCAAATATGGTACTTCAATTAAGAAATCGTCTTATCACGGAGCAATTAGATTATGATATTGCTACCGAAGATGAAAATCTTAACGTGATGCTCCCTCTTTGAATTCCGAACAAGTGGATATCTTTCATCCCGTAGTGAATGTTAATTATTTTAATCATAGTGGGTGCGTCTCCGTATATGGGAGTGGTGGAATAGGTGAGACATATTTGTGGAAGGTGATTGTATCTCGCGCTTAGGCCAAAAGGGAAGTTAATTTTGTCGGTTGCATCATCCGGGATAGCTGCATTACTACTACCATTTGGTAAACCGCACATTGAATGTTCAAGATCCCTATTAATCTTACGTAAGCAACGTATTGTTCTTTCTCAAAGCATTCTCGATCTAGCTGACTTAATTCGAAAAACATCATTGATTATTTGGGATGAGGCTCCTATGGCACATTGTTTTGTGTTTGAGACAAGTGGATCGTACCTTAAGGGACATTTCGATCAACAAAATATACTTTTGGAGGGAAATTGTTAGTTTTTGGTGGTGATTTTCGACAAATACTTCCAGCTTGTCACCAAGGGAAGTAGAGCGGACATAGTTGTTGCATCACTATCTCGATCAAATTTTTGGCCTCATTGCTCTGTCATGCATCCGAGGATCAATATGCGATTGAGGGATCCAAGTTTGAGCAATAATGATTATGAACGCTTGCGTCATTTCGCTGATTGGGTATTGAGTGTTGGTGATGGTAGTTTGCAAGGGATCTCAATACATGCAGGGAATGAGGAAAATTGGATAGAGATTCCATCGGAATTCCTCGTACTTAATGACGAGTAAGGGTTTGAGTAAGTTAATATCGAAAACTTACCCCGATTCATCTACTAGGTACAATGATGGATCGTACATGCAAGAGCGTTCCATACTTGCTCCTACAAATAATTATGTTGATCAATTGAACTTACGAGATATTATCTATGCTCCCGGTGACTCCCACACTTATTTGAGTTCCGATACGTTTTACGAAAGCAACGACCACCCCGACATACATGATATCAACTCCCCGAGATACTACATGGGCTCAATTTATCCGGTTTGCCTAATCATGAACTTCAATTGAAAGTTTGTACTCCCGTAGTCCTTCTAACAAATCTCGATTCATCATTGGGATTATGTAATGGGACGAGGCTTAATCATTGAACGACTTGGGCATAAGGTCCTTCAAGCACCGGATCATTACTGGTCAAAATATTGGACAAACGGTGCTTATTCCGCGTATTGATCTCACACCATCGGCAGGAGATGCACCATTTGCATTAAAACGAAGACAATTCCCAATTAAATTGGCTTTTGCGATGACAATTAACAAAAGCCAAGGTCAAACCTTCAACTATGTCGGAGTGTATCTTCTAAAATCAGTATTCGTCATGGTCAACTTTATGTTGCAATCTCGCGTGTAACGTCGCCATCGGGGTTAAGGTTCTTGATTTCCAACAAGAGCAACATACCGGATAATATTACAAAAATATTGTCTACAGAGAAGTTTTCAATGACATCCCCTCTCCTCCTCAGTAAACCGATTGTACTATTTTGACTTAAGTTATTTTTACAAATGATTGTATATATTGTTTACTATTGTTTACATCAATATCAACTCTTATATTTATTTATTATGCTTTTAAATTGTGTTGAATAGATGAATAATTTATCTAATGATACTTCTAAATTACCATATAGTTATTAGAAAAATTAATATAGCGACAATAAGACTGAGTCTTAGCTAGTGTGTGTGTGTATATATATATATATATATATATACACACACACACAATAAATTGTTGGCCATAGAAGTTTCATTCAAGAAAGTTACATTCTTGAGCTGAAGAGAGGATGTTATCCCGATTGAAATTGCAAAACCCCGCAAAAAGCAATGGTTTGAGTTAAGAGGGAATATTCAAACAGAAAGTTATCAAGTGACACAAGATGACAGAGTTTATACATTGTCTAATGGCTGCCCTCTAATTGTTACACTTCTTCCCCTTCTCTTTGTTATTCCTCTCTCCCTACAGTTGAAGGTGAAATGGTTGCATCGAGATTAGTTATTACTGGAGTTTTTCTTAGTCTGCCCCTACTTATCCTTTGTGGGGGTATAACATTAGTGGTTTGAATATCCTTATTAGGACATGTCCTCTTGTTGTGACCATTTTATGGCAGATTGTGCATTTCCTTCTCATGACTGGTTAGGTGGCCTACCCTCTTGGGATCTTCATAAGGGTCCTTTCTCTCGGTTTTTCTTCGGTCTACTAGGCATAACCTTCATTTCTGGTGGATTTAGAGGCATCTCTTTTGGAGGCCAATGCTTCTCCCTAATACATGGTAAGATAACTCCTTCATAAGTTACATGTACATATCCCTTTTGAAAAATAGGTGAATGAAATCCTCAACGTCTTCTTTGAGCCAAGCGGTATTTTAGTCAAGTCGCACTTTTTACATGTTCATGTTGTAACATTCATATCTACATGGAAGCTATCAAGTCTATGACTAATCTCAAATATTTTGTTTCCGAAGGGATGGGGAGACAATTTCTAAATGCTTCTCTTTCTTTTTCAAACTTTGCCATAGCTCTAGGACAAATGTCATCATCAACATTTTCCATGTGTGCTCTTTTAACATTAACAAGTCTTTACAACGTATGCCATAACTAATCTCCTCAAGCATGAATATAAAATAGTTAAACCTAACTTGCACCATGTATGCATTAAAAGTTTCAGCCATGTTGTCGACAATGTATTCATACTTGGTTTATGTAATTATATATGCTCTACGAAAGTTTTGGGGTTGTCAACAACAAAATCATAGGTTATAGTGGGAGATGTTTTTCTTCGCTTTATTCAATGTTATGTTAAAGTTAGTTTCATCGTATGCCTTTGTGCGAGATACATAAAAAGTGTCATCATTATTTGTTTTAATTATTTTATATGTTTCTAATAACATGATAATGAAAACTCAGTCTTGTTTTTGCATTCTCAAGTCAAGATTAGACTAAAGAACAGTGACGAAAGCCATTTTAGCCCACAAAAAGCCAATTAGCTCCAAAAATAGCCCAATTTGCTTTTCCTTGGGCTGAATCAGTCCATATTCATTTATTTTCGAGATGGTCCATCCAGGTTCGAGCTCCCAAGCCTAGTCCCGAACCCGTGTCAATTCCTCGCTAAAACATAACGTATCATAAAATGTGGTCGTTTTTAGGGTCCAAACTCAGCATGGTTTCCCGGACCATAAAACGTGGTCGTTTTTGCAGACGCCTACCTATGGACTCCTCTAAATGACGACGTTTTGGCTGGTTCGGTTCTCCAAATTTTTCTCCGGCAATTTTTGGAAATTTCGATCCAGTTTACCCTTTAGTCGGCGGAGGGGGAGGGGTTGATTACCCTAAAATTTTCTATACATAGGAGAGTCCCCCCGACACACTAGTTTTCAGATGTGTTCCGCCCATTTTTATTCTGAAACTCTTTCCCATTCTCTCTTCTCTACTCTCCCTCATTTACACTCCAAATTTTCCCTCTAAACCTACATAAGAGAGTCGTCTCTCCACCTCTTTTCTTTACTTTGCCCTATCAATCACGATTCAAGCTCAACAGATGGGTCAACCTAAGAGCCATTTCAACCATTTTGGAGTTTGTTTTATTTAGCTTTATTTAGTTTCGGCTTTTAATCACTTTCCGTATTATGGCTTAAGATGTAACCGTTTCATTTTATCGTTTTCTTTTGCTTTCTTTATTTATCACTTTGTTTTGCCGCTTTGTTTATTTGCTTTATTTATTACTTTATTAATCGCTTTACATCACACTTTGATTGCTTTAGATCTCGTCTTTCGCATGTTAGTAGCCTCGTTTTTCTAACGTAAATATTTTCAATAAGTAGAGGTCGTCTTATACGAGCGGAATGAGGAGTGTTCCTTTTCATTTTGTACCATCGTACTTGAACATTGAATCGTTTGTTTTAGACATATGGAGACCTTCTTCAAAACCTTTTAAATATTATGGATTTTGTCCCTTTCAGTTGTCCCTGCAATGAATTCGAAATTAGGAAAGTGATTGTTTTATTTGTTAGTTTTTATTTCAAAATTGATCGGCAACTTCTGCCTTTTTAACCTTTTCTATCTATAAATTACATCTTAGTTTTTTTTTTTTTTTTGCAAATTCGGTTAAAGTTAAGAAGATTGACTAACATCCAAAAGCCATGTGACGAGACTCGCCTCGACTATCTAGGTCGGATGGTTGGCGTTGAGCAACAACTTTAGTGGGCCGGCCTGACCCTAAGCTATTATTTGAGCTTAGTTCCCGCCCAAGCGAGTTCTGGTTGTCCGGTTTAGTAGCTTTGTGATATCAACTTTTTCCCCCTTAATGTTTTTGTCTAAAAAGCATCACGAGACTTCTAGAATTACTTTCGAAAATAAAATGATTTATTAAAATCATCAATCAACCCTTCTTAAATATCTCTTTCAAAAACCTTATTAAATCATCTTGATAAGCACAACTCACATGAAACGGACGTTCATGGGGCAACTCGATTCAGGAGAAGAAGTGCGGGTGCTTATTGATTGCTCTCTATGCGAAACCTATGGAGAGTCTGAAAGCCTGACTCTAGAAGCAAGTTCTTCAGATATAGGAAGTTTAAATAAAGGTTGAAAGCAAAATCATTGATCTTGGGTACCTAGGCTCTCAGCTTACATGGCGAGGGAAAAAGTCTCCAAGGTTCAGTTGTATGTATTAGAGCTTAGATAGAGCTCCGTTTAAGAAAGCAAAAATGTCATTTTTCCTTCGCGGAGTAAGTCGTGGTTCCTACAGTAGCGATTCTGCTAGAGATACTTATTAAGAGAATGAGATTCGAAACTTGAATTTGCGAGTTTTTATCACCTTTGAATTAGCCATCTTTGCATAGTTTTAGGCAACTTTGAACATAAATTTTTTTGGACCTTATAGGATTCAATCCTTAAGTACCTTTTCGGATGACCGAATCATTATCTTGGTGGGATCACTCGACTTAACACTAAGGTATGATTACTTTCTCCCTTATACCAAGTTTTCTTGATTTCGATTGAGAGACACAGATTATTCAAGTATCATTATGCATCCCATAGGGATGAAATTTTTAGACTATGAGCTGAAAGTTTACTTGGAGAGGCTAATCATCCTAGCGGGAGGGTATAAAATTGTGAAAATTAAGTTCAAAATTGAGATAACAACTCGGACAAAGAAACCGAATCTAGAGTGACTAAAAAACACGAAAGAATAAAGACACTTGTTTTACGAGAAAATCCTCCCGGGGTAGAAAATCTCGGACTGTGCTAATCCAAGCACAAAGTCAAACTCCACTATTTTAATTTATAAAAATAGAGTTAAAGACTACCCAGATTTGCTCCCTTAAACAAATCTCTTATAATTTTCGCAAACCCATAAATTCTCTTATCCGACCTAATACTTCTAAATTGAGATACCCTGTACAACTTCGGATAAGTAAGTTGAAGTTACATTATCAACTCAGTCAACTTAGCAAAGTGCTTGAAATGAAAGAGAGACTACAAGACTTTTCCTACCGAGCTACACAAAAGATTAAGAGAATAAAAGTGAGAGCTATAAAGGTAGAAGAATGAATGAGTATATTAAGTGTTTGGTTCCAACAATCTTTCAAGTCTTGTATCAAGGCTACTGTGTGGAAGAAATTCGTTATGTCTTCGGTTAGAAGAAATGGGTCAACTAGTCGTTGTAACGGATAGCCCGAGAACTCAATTTTCTGGACCATCTTGAATTAGCCGTTGAGTTTAGGTCCTAACTTTCAGAAGTTGTTCTACCAACTCAAGGTATCTCAAGGTATCTCGAAAGATAAGGTAGAAAAATACGTTAGACTCAAAAATGAGAAGTTACCCAAAACACAATGACAACTTAGTCTTGAGTGTGCTCGTAATTTCCAGCTTTTCTATATGCGGTTTTTCAATGGTAAAGAAGCCATTGTTTAAATCTGCAAAAAAAAAAAAAAAAAGGTACTCAAAGTATAAAAATACTTTGGCTCAAGATTATATTAGAATTAGTCTAAATCAAGCATTTAGAAGACTAAATCTCCTTAATCTTTTAAACTAGAATTTTTCAAGTCTAATATTCAATATGTTCTAATTTCAACTATATCTTAACTTAAAGAATAAGCTTAGTAAAGATAAGTTCATGAGTTATTTACACATTTTTGAGTGGCTACCAACTTAATTAATTTCTACAAAGAGAATTTGGCTTAGATAGTATTAAGACCAATAATTTTAGTTCAATGCCAGCTTTAAAATGAAGTTGTGAATGTGAAATTATTTAGGCAAACTTGATGTATGAGTCATACTGAATTGGTCAGTTTCCCAAAACTAAGTAGTAGAGCTTAGCTCGGTCAAGTTTAGTTAATATGACAGGGTCAATTTCTACTTTCTAAAGTAGAACTGGTTCCTTAGATTTTGAAGAGAAAACATTCGAGTACAAAGTCTTAGGCCAGTCATCTAAGATTACTTAGTCTTGTGAATTTCTTTTAGGATGCATCTTGGTTAATACCAAGTTTAGATGAATTATTTGAACTCAAAATTAATTAAGGGCTCGATTAATCATACTTGAATCTTCATAAGTCACCATGTCCATCTAATGTAGAATTTTCTTGTAAATATAGAACCTTTGCAATTTAGGTTGGAACTTCATTTACATACTTGGATGTATGTGATTACTTTTATTATTTGATCCCTTTTCTTGAGCTTAGTAGCTTAGTGAGTTCATCTACCTAATAATTATAGCTTTGGTGCAAAACTAAAAATAATAATAAAACTAAGTTGGTCCATAAAACTAAAAATAATACTAAAAATAATAATTTCAATTATATCTTAACTTAAAGAATAAGCTTAGTAAAGATAAGTTCATGAATTATTTAGACATATTTCAGTGGCTACCAACTTAATTAATTTCTAACTTAATTAATTTCTGCAAAGAGAATCTGGCTTAGATAGTATTAAGACCAATAATTTTAGTTCAATGCTAGTTTTAAAGTGAAGTTGTGAATGTGAAATTATTTAGGCAAACTTGATGTATGAGTCATACTGAATTGGTCGAGTTTCCATAACTAAGTAACGAGCTTAGCTCGGTCAAGCTTAGTTAATATGACAGAGTCAATTTCTACTTTCTATAGTAGAACTTATTCCTTAGATTTTGAAGAGAAAATATTTGAGTACAAAGTCTTAGGTCTGTCATCTAAGATTACTTAGTCTTGTGAATTTCTTTTAGGATGCATCTTGGTTAATCCCAAGTTTAGATGAATGATTTGAACTCAAAATTAATTAATGGCTTACTTAATCATACTTGAGTCTTCATGAGTCACCATGTCCATCTAATGTAGAATTTTCTTGTAAATACAAAACCTTTGCGATTTAGGTTGGAACTTCATTTGCATACTTGGATGTATGTGATTACTTTTATCATTTGATCCCTTTTCTTGAGCTTAGTAGCTTAGCGAGTTCATCTACCTAATAATTATGTTGCATTGGTGCAAAACTAAAAATAATAATAAAATTTTGAGTTGGTCCATAATATGCAGTTTGGCAAAATCAAATTTTCCTTCCTTCCGTCCCCTTAGGTTAGTCCATATTTGCATTTTTTGAGTCAAAATATGTCTTTTAAAGGTCAGTCCATTTATTCCTCCCGTATTAGTTAAAAAACGGACATAATTCGGATGGGCCCTTCGACATGTGCCCGCCCGCCGTCTTTCTTTAAGTAAGGTTCTATCACCGGAGCTCTTTTACGTCTTTAGTTGTTTTAGGTCCTTTTTTTTGCATTAGCAAAAAAATAAATGATCTCATTGAAGGTGAATCCATTCATTTCATTTTTGCATTAGCAAAAAAAAACATATAATTTAAGGTGAGCCCATTTATTTCATTTTTGTTATAGACTTATACTCCGAGGGATGGGGGATTTTAAACACTAAACAGAGAAAGAGTCGGGGATAGAGTTTAAAACAACAAAAAAATAGGAAGAGAGATTTAAAACACCAAACAAAGAAGAGAGACAGGGAATCGGAGTTTAAAACAAAAAAAAGGAGGGTGGGGGATTTTAAACTCTAAACAGACAAGAGAGACATAGATTGAGAGTTTAGAACAACAAGAAAAGAGGGGAGGGGATTTTAAATACTAAACAGAGGAGACACGAGAGAAGAGAGATAGGGACCGAGAGTTTAGAGAAACACAAAAGGAGGGGAGGAGATTTTAACATACCTTAATATATGCATCATACATAATAGGTAATGCTTGTATCATCTTAAGGTTTTCATCCCACCCAAAGCCGAATATTTGCTTCAAAGCTTTGATATCACTCCCCATGTAGCTTTCACCATTTTCGGATGATTATTAACATGCTCGGACAAGCATAATAATCATACTCGGACAAGCATTTGACATTGTACTTTTCGATAGGAAATCTGACTGCAACAATGAAAGTAGACAAACTTGAAAGTGTTGTTTGGTTGATTGCCCTTCTTATATTCATTAGACAAAAGTTTCAATAACTCCTTGGACATTGTCTTTGACGATCGGAATTGAGTTCTTTTCTCATCTTCTTTTTGTCCATACTTTAACTCACGAAATTCTATTTCAATAAATAGGAGCAACAAACACAAGAAAATTCAATGTTGTATCCATGCCTACACAATCTATAGTTGCCCAAAAAAATGAATTTGTTAGTGTACTTGTTAAAGGAAGAAGAAAATCAAACTTACAAGAAGACGTTATAATCTATATCAAATCAAATTCACAGCAAACACTTGAAAGTTAAAGGAAGAAGAAAATCAAACTTACAAGAAGACATTATAATGTGAACCGAGAGCAAAGGATTTGGCTTCGTTCTTGATAATTTTTCCACATTGCATTCGCTATAGCATCCCTTTTATTTTGCAAACTTGGTTTTCTTCCCTTTCTTCTCTTTGTGAGAAACGTGATTTGTTTGTATTATTCGAGAATTCTGTATCCACTTCTCTCATAATATAGTCATTTGGATCAACACTCCTAAGAAAGTTGTGTGACACACAACATACAAGAACGACATCCACTTGAATTTTAAAATCCCAAAATGGCTATGAGTCTAGCACACGAAAGCGCTTTTTCAAGACACCAAATACCCTTTCTATACTAATCCTCAAGGAAGAATGATGTAGATTGAACAACTCCTTAGCATTTGTTGGGGTGAGTTCTCATCAAACTCTTTCGGATGATATCGAACTTTCCTATAAGGTGGTTAAAAACCTTTCCAAAGCGCATAATTAAAATCTAATAGAAAATATTTCCTTATAAGAGATCAAAAATTTTATTGCTATCTAGGTGGCATTACTTTAAGGGGAAAAAACAAGTTATCAAGAGGTACCTTTTGAGGCACGAAAGCCTCTTGAAAATGCATCATTTGATACCCTAGAATCATGTAC
The DNA here is from genome assembly GCA_021018815.1 of Talinum fruticosum. Lineage (NCBI taxonomy): Eukaryota > Viridiplantae > Streptophyta > Magnoliopsida > Caryophyllales > Talinaceae > Talinum > Talinum fruticosum. The sequence continues at coordinate 3,391,635 of JAITYX010000067.1, forward strand.
TCGATCCTTACCACCCAGCTAGCACTTATGTTAACTTTAGGTCATCAAAAGATACCGCAGCCAATATATTTTGCGACAACTCCCATTTTCTATTCCTATACCTAACTTGATCTTCAACGGGTACAAATGCGTGCATGTGAATACCATCTAAAGCTCCTATATAATCCTCAAACCATGGATAAACCCTAGAATTGTTTACAATTTTCAAAGGAGTATAGGAAGTAGTAGGGTTAACAAACTTTGAGTACAACTTAAGTATAGCTCTAAGAACCATTTGAAAATAGATATGGACGGTCCAAGTAGAACGGAAGAACCTTCCTCCTATTGCCCTAAATCTCACATTATGACCTAATAGGTGTAGAAACATCACAATTTGTTCTTTAACACTCATATGCACAATGTTAGTAAGAAATCCCTTCCCTTCAAGAGTTTTACACAACATAAAAAAGGCCAAAGGATTTATTCAAATTTGGTCAATATAATGTCTATCCCCACATAACAATACACTATTTATGTTATTTTCTCTCACAACATCTCTATTGACATGCAGTTAACATGAGATTTGAAGAAATTCATCACTATGTGTTTTTTATACTTTTTAAGAAAAGCTACTCGTGCCTCCTAAAAAGCAATAGTAGCACCTAGGTGGCCATAGATTCTTCTTTTTCTAATTCATCCACCATCTAAAGAATATAACTAAAATCAAATGGCACAGTCACACTATACGTGAAGACACTTGAGGTTCAAAATAGAAATAACCCACATTTCTAGGGAAGCGAGTAGCTACAATACAACAGTTGCAAAAATAAATAATTGCCTAAATAAATACGATTATTTGATATTTTGAAATGGGATTTATTGCAAGTGAACTACAACCTGGCTTGCCAATGGGAAAGGAATAAAACAGGATGTAACATAGCAAATTCCAAAGGAAAAAATAGGGCAATTCATTTCGAGGCTTTGTAACCAACATTGACAGACAAATTTCAAGGGAAAAAATAATCGTAGAACAATCAATGATCACAAATAATTGGCAGCAATTGCAAAGAAATAGGGAAAACACGGGTTTCCAAAACTAACGTTGAACCGATGAAGAATAAGACCCTAGAGATTATGCGAAGAGAAGTCTTAAGATGAAGATATTAATGAATTTCGTCCGATGAGAGAGAACTTACAACCAAAGGTGAAGACAAAGAGGGAATAAGAGGGCAATTATGATATAATCAATACATCATATTAATCATAATCCTAGACTACAATCACCAAAGCACAATTATATTTATATACATTAAAGTTGGATATGAGCTCTATATGAGTGACAAATAGAATGTTTATGTGGCGATGTCTCATAAATATTGTGTTTATGAAAACAATAGATTTAATTATATTTTAAGTAATTGATTTATATGAAATTATACCATGAATTAATTAATTGTATTGATCCAAAAACAAATTTATTCATATTCAAACATTACCCTTTTGTATATGCATTAGTATACCTTTTCATAATTTATAAAAGTTGGATAGAATCAATATATAAGTGTTGGTTCAAAACAAAAAATATATGATTTTATAGTAATACGTAAAATGACATATGTCATAACTATATATGATTACTTGACCACATAAATATTTATCTTAGATTGAATTAATATAATACTATATTCAAAGAAAACAAATAATTTTTTAATTATATATATAAAGTAATTAATATGACCGTAATATAATTGTTAATAAATTAATTAATATTTAAAAGATATTTATTTACCTATCAAAAATAAAAATAAAAAGTTTCACATATTAGAGAATTTTTAAAGTAGTCAATATAACTATATATGAAAACAAAAGAAATTTTAAAAATTATATAAAAAGGGTAATTATATTATTATAAAATTATCATCTACTTTGAAAATCATATATTTATTATTTATTTATATTAATAAAATTAAAATAAAAAATATGTACAACCCTTGTATCGCAAGGGTATGACACTAGTGAACATAATACTCCATCCTAGGCTTTCTTTCTTTTTAAATGAAAAAAGACATGTAATACCATACAAGCATAACTGAAATCATATCATATGGAGTATAACCAAGACACATTAAGGTGATGTTTATGTTATAATCTATTTTCACTACGTCGGAACAAAATGAGAATACTCAACAAGAAAATGAGTGAATAGTGTTTTTGTTGTTGAATTATGTATCTTTCCAAACAACGAGGTGTAATCGGTTGAATTTGCCTACTTGCTCGGTTCATCGATATCTTTGGATGACAGACACAACCTCCGGCCAACTATTGCAACTATTTGGCAATTGGGAACTTTACCTAAGATTAAACATTTTTGGTGGAGAGTTTTCTCTAATACTTTACCCACCAAAGCCCTTCTTCATCACCACCATATCACCCAAGATGATGTCCGCTCACGGTGTAAAAAGGAAAGAGAAGATGTCCGGCATGCTTTATTTGATTGTGATTTGTCTAAGAATATTTGGGACACTATGGAAGAAAAAGCCTACCAACTTAAACAAACTTCGTGGACCTGGATGAATTGTTACAAGCTTGGCACAAAGAAATGGAGGAAGACATGTTCCAGCTTTGTCTCACAATAGGTCGGCAAATATAGGCAAGTAGAAATGATTATGTCTTTAATCAAAATAAAGTCCCAATGAGCTTAATCCAAGCACCGAGCAACACAACTTGTGCTTGATATGAAAAAATTGAAATTAGAGGAGCTGCAACATGGCAGGCAAGTCTCACAAACTCATCACATCCGGGGTCCACCCGTTGGAAATACTTTGAAGATTAATGTTGATGCGTCAATTCAATCTAATGAGTGGGTTGGCATGGGTGTCGTGGTGAGAGATAAAAATGGTGAAGTTGTTCTAGATAGCGTCAAAAGGACCAAAGCCAAGTGGACAACAAGTATATAAGAAACTAAAGCAGCCTTCTACGGCTCGCAACTGGCAAAGAGATTCAACTTTGACAAGATTATCATGGAGTCGGACCGCCTCTCCCTTATCCAAAGAGTCTCTGCACCTACGAGTCTTCCTTAGTTACTTTGACATTGTCTTAGATGATTTGCTATCTATTTCTAAAAATTTATCATTTTACTCATGGTCTCATACGAGGAGAGATGAAAATACAGCGACACATAATCTTGCCAAAGTAATTCAGTCAATTCGAACAAATTTGGATAGGGATTATCCCAACCCAAATTGAACCTTTTGTACGCTTGGATATTTCATCAATGAATTGAGACCACTTTATCTTTAAAAAAATTTATATAGTTGTAGTATTATAGATTACACAAGAAAGGAATATGAAAGAAATATTTGATAGACTTGTTTTTAGCACCGATTGATACAACTTCTCCATGCCACCCCATATGCATATGCAAACGAAAATGCAAGTCTTCTTCATATGCATATGTCCGACCCTCTTTTGTCCGAGTCAAATTTACTCATTATTTTCTCTATTCTCTCAATCCAACTCTAAGTACGCTATCATCTACTCGATTCTTTGAATACCATCGGCATGGACATCCCCCTCTTTCTCTCCTTTCTATTGTCCTTTGGAAGCCCGTTTCCAATGTGGTGGTCTCGAGCACTTATTAGTTTTATTCCTAGTGACTAGGAATGCAAGAGGGGTATTGCTTGGATTAGATCCTAAGCTTCAGCCACACATAAACACGGACATAAATAGGACAATGGATTCAATCAAGAAGCTATCTTAGAGATATACTATTGGCACCAAGAAAAAAAAAGAAAAAAAGAGAGTGACAAAAAGCTCAACTAAGAGGTTTTCGACTTCTCCTCAATTAGTATTAGATTAGAGGTCAAACATCAAAACTCTAGAACCACTAACTCATTCATCCATTTCGAAAATATAGAGAAAATAGTAATGTATAGAGCTATGAGATGACAAGATGAGAAAATAATTTTAAATGAGAAAATTACCCAAATTAGATCAATTAAGCGGTTTGAGGAGAGATGATTCAAGATGCTTGAATTTTGAGGTTGAGGCTGCAAGATCGAACAACATAAAATCAACAAAAACTAACTTAATAAATCATAGATCGGGAACCGGAAACCACCAAAAGCATCAATCAATAAAGTTTCATATCTCGAATAGTGAAGAGGTTTCAGTCGCGCAAGGAGAGAGAGCGAGATCACATATCAAGATTTTTGCCTTTGTTGAGCGAGCGAGAGGAGAGAGAGCGAGATAAGCGAGACGGGAGAGAAGCTTTAGGGCTTCGGATGAGTGACAAATGAGAGTCGAGCCGGAAGGAGGGAGAGCCGAGCAAGAGGGAGTGAGGGAGTGGCAAGAGTGAGGTTGGACTTGACTCGGGAAAATTAACTTCCCTAAAATCAAAGTAATTATTTTCTCCAATTAAAAAAAACTTTTTTGTAAATTTTTATATTATCATACACTAGAAAATATAATCTTAATTTTGCGGAAAAATATTTTCCCTAACCAAACACACTCTTAGAGTACGTTCGTTTTAATTGTTAAAATTAGCGTGTATAGCATTTATGAGTCGTTATGAGATGTTACGAATCGTTATGAGCTATTATAATTATCGGTTATAAGCTGTTATCGGTTGTATAGCGGTTATAACCTCGCTATAGCGGTTATGAGCGGTTATAAGTCGTTATAACGGTAATAATAATATTAATAATTAACTTTTTAATAATAATGACAATAATAATAATAATAACAATAAAATGATAATAATAATAGTAATAATTATAATAATAATTATAATACGTTATTATTTATTATTATTAGTATTAATATATTATTATTTCATGGAGTAATCAGAGAAAAATAATAATAATAATAATAATAATAATAATAATAATAATAATAATAATAATAATAATAATATGAGTTTATCATTAATTCGTTAATGAGTAGACATGTTATAGCGATTATAAATATACTGTTATAAACTGTTATGAGTTATTATAACGGTTATAAGCGAGTTATGAACGGTTATAAGTGGTTATTAGCGTTTATCGGTTATAAACACTAATTCAAACGGACCGTTGAGAGAGATCGTGTGTTGAGTGTTGACTATGAAGACAAGTATTTGTCGTTGAGTCGCCGGTCGGCCCCTTCCTCTCACCTGCTGGTATATAATAAATTCTCAGGAAATCTCATTCCTCCCACCCCGGTTCCATCCCCCGAAAAAAAAAAAAAAAAAACAAAGATCTGTTTACAGTGAACAAGAATCAAATCCTTCCTCCCTCTCCCATCTATTGTTCTTTCGGAAATAAGTCGGAAAATTTGATCCAGATTCGGCACGCAAGTTGGATTTTGTCCCGATTTCCCTCTCTTTTCCCAATTGAATTTTCTGGCAAAGGGAAAAATTCCAAAATTTTAAGTAAGAACAGAGCTTTTCTTCCTTGGTTGGATCGGGAGCATGTCGAAGTCTCTCCCGTACTCCATGAAAGATGTTGGCTATGACAACGCCAAGTTCCGCCATCGTTCTTTCTCCAAGGTTCTCCCAACCCACCTTTTTGTTTTTTAATTTCTCTCTCATTGATGGAAGAAATAATTGATTTCGGTTCCGTTGAGCTGTTACTATTTTAATGTGATGTCTTTGCTTGTTATGAGAAATTTCATTTGGCCATGAGAGATTTAGTTGATTAGCATGTTTTATGGTACACGATATGCAATTTTTGTTTATATTTATTTTCAGTTCAAGTTGAGTAATCGCCTAGGCTGTTGAGTATATTTGAGATCATATCTATTTAGGAAGAAGGACGGGAAAAAAGGCTGTGCCTTTGCTTGATTAGTGGTGTTAAAGGGTTTTGTTACTTAGTATTTGTGGATTGGAATAATTTACTATGGCAACCCATATTTTACTCTTAAGTATTGTTCGTGGGTGTGGTGTTATATTTTCAGCTCATGTCTATTTAGGAAGAAGGATGGGGAAAAAACGCGGTGCCTTTGCTTGATTAGTGGTGTTAAAGGGTTTTGTTACTTAGTATTTGTGGATTGGAATAATTTACTATGGCATCCCATATTTTACACTTAAGTGTTGTTCGTGGGTGTGGTGTTATATTTTCAGCTTGTTTTGGAGTGGTGGAGTTGGCCACTTGATTAAATAGGATCCAATCTTTATAAAGGAATACTAAAATTATTTATTTGCTGGAATGGATTCTGGAGTTGCATTTTAGTTTTCTTTCGCTCTTGCAATGCTTGTAGCCTCTTTGCTGTTGCCTCTAACTCAAATCTATTAAATATGGTTCCTTGAGGTACTTGTGAGTGGACAGATACTAATTGTAATTTGGCTGATAGAATTGGTTCCTTGAGTGCTTATGAAGAAGCACTCAGTGATCAGCCGGAATCAGATTGTAGATCTTGGAAAGAAGTGTGAGCGAGATGCATAAGTGGTAGGTGACAAGTCCTTGTTACCTTAGAACTGGTTAAGGATTTTGAAAGTTGGATACTGTGTGGAACACAGATAAGCACCAATTGGCTAGTTGAATAAATATTAATTCTCATTTGTGTTTTAGCTTGTTCGTGAATCATGCTTTGTTTTGTTATGTGCTGAAAATTCAATATATGATTTGCACTAATGGTTGGAAACTGAGCCAAAAAGGATTGTAGAACTGGGGCTTTGTCTTATAACTTCAAGATTACAAAGAGTCATGAGTTTGTTGGTTTGTTGCATTGGAAAAATGTGGTTTTCCAAGATAACCATTTGTAATTGGATTATTCTTCATCAAGCTGTGTATCTCATCATTTCACAGGTGCTTAATCAGACAGTGTTCACCAACAATGTTAAACATGAATGTTTCAAGTGCAGCACTGGGAAGTTCCTTGTGATAGTATTGCTTCTTGGGCTTGGTTACCTCATGCTTATACCAGCAGAACACACTGATGCTACCTACGGAATAAACAATAATGTAACCAAGGCTAAAGGAAATGCCACGTTGGCTGCCAATAGCAGACTGAAGAGAATTTTCAGACAAGCGCCAAGGTTACCTCCTCGATTGACGCCTGATGAAATGCTTAACAACAATAACTCTACCCTTCATATTGGGATTGATGCATTAAAATGGATGGGCAAACAACACAAAGTTAGAGAGGCTTTCATCCATGCATGGTCTGGTTACAAAAATATGCAATGGGTTTTGATGAACTTATGCCAGTAAGCAAGAGGGGAACTGATGGTTTAGGAGGTCTTGGGGCAACAGTTGTGGATGCTCTGGATACAGCTATGATAATGGGCATAGAGGATATTGTTTCTGAAGCTGGCTCATGGATTGAAACGCACCTAGCAGAAAGGATCAATAATAAGGGCCAAGTCAATCTATTTGAAACTACCATTCGCGTTTTGGGCGGCCTTTTAAGTGCTTATCATTTAAGTGGGGGAGCAAGTTCCGCATCTACCCAAGCCGGGCCCAGACCAAATGTATATTTAGAAAATGCCAGACTGCTAGCAGATCGCTTGCTTTCTGCCTTTACTTCTAGTCCAACTGCCATTCCCTTCAGTGATGTCATATTACATGACAGCTCGGCACATCCAGCCCCTGATGGATTGAGTAGCACATCAGAAGTCTCTACATTACAACTGGAATTCAACTATCTCAGTGAGGTTACAGGTGACCTGAAGTATAGTTTGGAAGCAATGAAGGTTTTGGAGCACATGAAGACTCTGCCGAAGGTAGAAGGACTTGTTCCTATTTATATCAGGTATGTACACAAATTCAGGTATTATAACATAACATATATATCGCTAGACTGCAGCAATGTGTCATTTTTACTGCTCATGTCTGAGCTGTTAAGCTCTTATCTCCTATGGTTCCCCCCCACCCCACCCCACCCCACCCCAAACAATTGATTTTAAGGTTTTTCCTTGGTTGGATTTTCTATTGTTGTGCCATTAACTTGCTTTTCCCTAGTATTGCAATTTAGTTAGCTGTTGATTGATATAGTGCCCCAGTTAAAGATGCGAACTTCCAGCCCACCATAGTCTGAGAGAACATGTTTACGAGGGCAGGCGCTAGGAGTGTTCCATGCAGGATCAATGTAAAATGGGAAGCAGTGCAGTATATAGAGATTTCAATTTTCCATAAAAGAAAAGTAATTTTGAAGGATCTGTTCAAAGTAGTATTATTCTTTTGAAATTCCCTCAAAAAAAAAAAAAAAAGGGAATGTGGGAGATTCATAATTATGAAGTTTGATGCTTAAGTGAGACAGGTGACTTGTGATTAAGGATGATCTAAGAATCTAATTGGTGGTTATGTGACAAGAGTAAGGATATGTCACAAAGGTGCATTAAGAGGGTGATGTATCATTGTGGATGAGGTAAAAGAGTAATTTCTTCTGTTGGGGGTTTGGATGGCTTTTGTGGGCTTAGGGCTGGAGCCGCTTGGGCCATGGATGTGCAAGTAAGGTTAGTGCCCCTGCATGTCCTTGAGGCAGGGTGATGCGTCAGGAGACTTTCCCTGGGCATCCGATGTGGAAGGCTAGAAGCTTGGCTTGTTGTGGATTCATGTTATGTCTATATTTACATACACGCATATTGTCTCTCACGCATATTCTCTCTCTCTCTCTCTCACACACACACACACACACACACACAACATTATAAATAGATTATGGTCCTTGGTAGTGAGCTGTTAGCTGTATTGGCCGATACTTGTTAGTTATTTGCATTACCCGTTTATGTTAGCTGTTTACATTAGTTGTTTACTAATTCCAAAAAGCTCATCGTGGACACAAAAAGCTCTTTCGTAAAGCTAGTTTACCAAATACCCAATTAGTTTCTTGACTAGGTCAAATAATTAATTTAGGTCCAAAAATTCTCTCTTAAAATCTCTTAGCCAAACACCTACATATCTTAGGTTATTATTATTGTTGATCATTATTGAAGTTGAAATCTCCTCTTTCTAACCTTGTTGGAGTTCAATTTACCTGAATGTTTTAACCCCAAGAAGTTTCTTTTCAAAATATATTTCTTTCACTAATTAGCTTCATAAAGCGAGACCCTCCCCCCCAGTGTGTCCTCTGAAAAATCTGATATGTTTTCATTCTCATTTCTCCCATTGATGGGCCTGTCTGAAGGATAGTTTCTTTTCCCCCTGTTTTTCAAGTCTTTTGGAAATAGCCTCTCCATTTGTAAGGCTAAGGTTGCGTACGTGTTCATCTGCTATCTCCTAATTTGGTGAGATCAACATTTCATAGTGGTGGTGTTGGAAATGTAGATTTCAGGTGGTTGCTTTCTTGGACCTTCTCTGTTCTCCCCTGTGATGCTTCTGAGTTACACCATAAATCAATGAAAAAAAAAAACATCTTGGATAGTTAGGACAAATTTAGATCACCTTTCTGCTGGAAAAGTGGAACAGCATTTATTGCTCCCTAGCTATAAATAAAAAATGTATTACTGAGTTAGGGTACATGGTATGTAATGTATGATCATTGCCTCCCTGTTATTCTACCTGGTCTCCAAGTTCATAGAATGTGCATCAATTGTCGTAAAAAAAAGACAGATTAGGAGAAGAGATCTCACTATTTTGTAGAAATAGAACTAATCAGGTCCAGCTTAAAACCTTCCTAATAGAACCCTACTTTTTTCCTCTCACCAAGCTATTAAGTAGCTTGTGAAAAGTGATTGTCTCTGCTTGTTTGTATGTTTCTTTGCTCGGAATTTTTACCATCTAGTGAATAGGTTTTTACACAAAGCCTTCTCGTGGTGTTTTAGATGTGTGGCTTGCTAAGAAGATGCACACTAGTGAAGTAGATGGGTTGATTTGTCTATTGTACTGTATTGATGGGAACTTTGCTTTTGGTTTCCTTTTCCCTTTTGGTGTTTATGCAGTCCTCAGACTGGTGAATTTAGCGGCCAGAATATCAGACTAGGATCGCGGGGTGACAGCTATTATGAATATCTGTTAAAAATTTGGCTTCAACAGGGGGCATATAAAAACAGAAACTTGACATATTTACATGATATGTATGAAGAAGCTATGAAAGGTGTCAGGCACCTGCTTGTTCGAAAGTCAATACCTAATAGGTTGGTCTTCGTTGGGGAGTTGCCTTATGGAGCTAGCGGTGAATTTAGTCCCAAGATGGATCATTTGGTATGTATTGAAATCCTTGTTAACCATGCTTTCTGTATTTTTCATATTGTTGAGCTGAATTTATTTTTGTTGATTGTTGCTAATCATGAATGTTCATAGAGCTGGGTGCAATTTTAAGTTGATAATTATTTATACAGCCTAGGATATAATATCAGGAAGTTTGATGAGCCTATTGATTATTTTGTAAAGGAATCTGTCCCAATTTGTCGGCATTTAGGCTTTCTTTAGCCACCTAGGTTTGGAACTATTCCTTCTTGTGGAGAGAATGTTGAGAAGTGGGCCTAACACTGAAGGACACGACTGGTGTTCAGCTTTGATGATATGCTATTCCACTTTGCTGGTACCTTGTTTTGCATATCCGATGATTGATCTGCCATTCAAGTTTTGAATGGATGCTTATCCCTATGTACCTGCACAAGGAAGATGTGTTTAATGTACTTGAATAAATTTGTTTCTATAAAATGGAGTGGTGAGTTTCTGACCTCAACCTAATATGTCTCTGCGTGGCGTTCTAGATGACATCAAGAAGAGGCTGAAAGGTGGGTTGCAGAGGGAGAATACATTTGTTTTAAATGTTTGAGACTAGCTTATGAGAATTGGTACTTGCAAATACACTTCTTTTGGGGACTGGTGGATGCAGATTTTTGAATATGGGCGTCTCACTTTACAGTTTTATGAAATTTGACAAGAACCCATCGATTTTTATACGTGCCATTCGGAAAATTTTAAGAATCTTATATAGAATTCTCTTAAAAGTTTCGGAAAATGGGTGCCTAAGACCATGTGGTTGGCACATAAATCTGTCTCGGGAAAAATTTAGGGAAGCTATTGTGAATTTCTAAGAAGCACGGACACGGATATGTGGTACTGAGACAATATGACACCTACACATGGACACGATTTTTTAAAAAACAGGATACTGCATTTATATAATGGACATGTAGTGATGAGAGCATTTCTTTATTATCTATATGTTTATAGTTGGTTCTATGTTTTTAACCTTGTTTTATTTGATGCGGACAATACCAAATTTCCCACAGCGTTTGCACCCTACAAGGCTAGAATTATTAACGACAAAACCCTATTTCTTTGAGTCATCTATGTACTTTGCATGTGTTTGAGAGTGTCCAACAGTGTTGGTATCCAACTTGTGTTAGCTATGGATGCGTGAAGCTTATGTGAAGCTATGGAGAGTGTTCATTCTTTGCACCAAATGGCTCTTTGTCCACGTTATCTGCTCCCTCCCGTCGGCAGGCCCAGAAAAAAATAGAAATAGCAAAAAAGAATGAGTATAGGCATTGTAAAATAGTATTTCTTAACCCTCGCTTGTGCCAAATAGTTCTTATCCCACTTCACCTTTGTATGCAATAAGTTTGAACCCCCAAATTGTTGACGTGTCACAGTGACAATGAATATAGTTCTTATCCCACTTCACCTTTGTATGCAATAAGTTTGAACCCCCAAATTGTTGACGTGTCACAGTGATAATGAATTATTTGTCTATATGGTTATGGCACACTAGCAAGTTGGGGTTTCAAAGTTTATTGATATCAATACGGAGGGGTAAAAATTATTTCAATCAAGGATTAAAAAATTATGTGGGATTATGTCGAGGCCTCAAGAAAAAAAAAAAAAAAACCTCGGGAATTTCCTCATAATTAGAGGGAAGCTAAACCCCCAAACTGATTTTGATCATTAGGCAAGGCTTTTGATTCGAAATTTGAGACAACTAGGAAAACCAAACTGCTATTTCATGACTAACAAATGGAAGGGTGGATCACTAGCTGTGACAGTTTCAGCAACCACTACGTGATGGGTATGTGAGATGTGTCCTCAAGAGCCTTGGAGTTTATGGTAAGATTCCAATTTGTGACCGATTCTCTTCAACCCTTCAAGAGCCTAGTCCTCAAGGATACCAATGAGAGAAGGGCCCCTTGTTCTGCCAGCATTCAATTCTTCAAGACTTGGCGCCCTAGAGACCTGAGAGGCTAAGTCTGAGAGAGTTGTAATGATAATCTTGAATTTCTTCGAAGGCATTATTTGAAAATTAATTAAAAGTGGTGATTACCTTGATGGAAGAAAGCAAAAGTAGTTAGCCATCTGCCACTTGCAAGAATATAAAAATACACAAGGAAGGCAGATGTGTAGTGCAACAGATCCAAACCCCCCAAAAAAGAGAAGCATATATGTACAATGGCCTGTACTGCTCCATAAAATTTTTTTCGTTTTCCTTGACTGTGTATGAGGCCTCTTCTCTGATCAAATATATAATTTATGTCATGCTAACAGCATCACCTGCAATTTTATTGTTGCTGAAAATGTTGTTCTCGTATATTGCTGTGCACACATCCCATGTATACTGATTTCTTCTTGACAATGTTGCCTTTCAATCTTCTCGTCAACCAGTCTGAACACCTCAATTGAGTCTTAGCTTCTGCAGAAATTCTTTCCTGTAGTCACATCTCCCACCTCACCCAGAACCCAAAAAAAAAAAAAAAAAAGAGAGAAAAAATGAGATAACTTTGGAGAGAGGGGTTTTGTGTAACAAATCATCATGTATCCACATCAATAACCTGCTAATGTCTGTGTTTGCTTCTGATTCTAATTTTGTCCTAAATTACTGCCGTATTATGAAAGCAACTTTTGGTTAATGCCCCTTACCCCATACAAGCTTTGTCTAGTGGGAGTTTCCTTCTCATCAGCAGTAATCCGTTTATACCCACTAGTGAGATTATATTTGCCATTTTCATTGCACTTCCACCTGTTGTTATCAGTCTTAGAGCCGTTTCTCAATTCCTTTTTCCCTTTAACAATGTGCTTCTTCATGTAAGTTAAGTCTAAAGGGGCTTCGTAGCTCTACCCATCCTTTTTTCCTTATGATAGATGTGACTAATCCATCTAACCTATGAGCTATCAGTTTTTAAAGTGATATCTGACACGTAATTTTGATTTATTAGTGTTATGTACTTATAAAACAATGATAAAAGTAACAAATGCACCATTAGCATCTTACAAAAGACTATATTCATCCGAAATACTAAATACTTTTAATCCTTCTGTTTGCAGTTTTAAAGCTGAGGCTGTGATTTTGCAAGCCTCTTTTTTAATCCCTCATTTGGGTTTACAAACAAGGCCCGACATACATGTGGAATTCTGGCTTTTTGATCATATTCTTCCTATAAAAATCTTCTACACAGCTGTTCAATTTGATTAGTCACATACTTGGGAAAAGTAAATATTTTTGTCTGGTAGTTGTAGATACGACAGAATTGATGAGTTGAATTCTGCCTGTTTAAGTCCTCTTTGCCCACCCCTTGACTGTTGCTGTGATTCCATCAACCTTGATGTAAACCTGCATGAATATATTGCTCCTGGAGAAAGCTGACTCAATTTGGTGCAAAATATCAATGAGTAGGACAAATAGGCTGTTCCGTCTTTAGGCTTTGTATGATGAATGTCTCAACTAGCATCTGGCTTTTGATTTGTCTGAATTTTCGCTATTACTTCTTGACATGCTTTCTCTAAAAGCATGTCAGTCCTAAGTCCTAAGAATAGTAAAACTTCTGGTTATTGAATGTGCTCTTTGGCTATGATGTGACAGACTTTCCTCTTGCATGCTTTTTGTGAAACACAGCTGCATGTAAATTAAGTCCAAGCAGAGCTGAATCCTCTCTCTCTCTCTCTCTCCCCTCAGGTCTCCCAAAGTACTTCAAATAAGCAACACTTGGTGTAGACTGCCCTAGTAGGTCTAGGGAGACCTAAATATAGACAATCTTACGCCTGTATGTGGAGGAGCCTGTTCCAAGAGACATATAAGAAGTAATTTCTTGAAAACCTTCTTAGGGTTGAAATTCCTTAGTTTCTTTTAAGGGCAAGTGTACATCTAAAATAGTAGAAACAAATTAGTAGGTCTTTTATGAGATTGTCTTACACTCTTACCTACGAGATATTCAGAGACGGATGCCTTTGAGGTGACTTAATAATTTCATGGTGGCTAATAATTTATTTTGGGGTGAGTTGAATAACAGTCAGCTCCAGAAGAATAAAGAATTATTAGTCACCCTAAATTCAAAAGGCATCCTAAAATGAATTACCAATCACCTCAAAAATTTGAAAAAGTTATCCTTGAAGAAGTCATCTCACGATATCTTTTACATAGGATGGTCTCATCTAGGAATTCTCAAAGCACAATACTTGCACTTGAGTTTGCCTGTGTTTTTAACCATGGAAAGCAAGTAATGTGCCGCTGAATTGGTAATGTTCATAACATATTCGGGCTCATGCCTATTGAATTTCTAGTTTTTGGGTGTTAGGCGAAATCAACTTTTTAGACAATGCTTTCTGATTGAAGAAAAACAATGAAAACATGTTCTTTTAGGACAGCGTCTTTGGTTTGTGAACAAGGTTCGTTTAGAAGTCTAGAAATACTTTTTCTTTTTTTCTTTTGGGTTCTAATGAGGTGTAAAGGCCAATGTAGGTGGAACTCAAACCTAGGTCTTTGACATCCGCATAGTAAGACTGGTTGTTCTGTGATCAAAACTTCAAATCTCTTGTTATGCTTATAGATGCTCGTCTAATGAGTGTATGGGTTTCTGATTCTCTCTTTCCCCTTCCGTTCTAAAGGAGACTGTTTTCTTGATGCATTTATTAAGTACGTTATTACAAAGAAATATTGTTGTTTACATGAGTATTGATCTTATGTGTTCAGGTTTGTTTCCTTTCTGGTACCCTTGCGCTTGGTGCCACTAAAGGACTCACCAAATCACAAGCCACTAAGGAAAACTTGCTCAGCTTTGAGGACCGGGAAAATTTAAGGCTTGCTGAAGACCTGGCTAAGACTTGTTTTGAAATGTATTCAGTAACTTCTACAGGTCTTGCTCCAGAAATTGCTTACTTTCACACTGAGGTTAGTACAATTCTTGGTGATGGTTCAAAGTAGTTCATTGATTCATTTGTAACATCTTTGATTTGTGTCCCTGCCATTGATTCTGCCCCACTTTGTTCTTTGTTATTTATGTATGCCTGTTATATGACTGAGATTTAACAGGAGTACCTTACTTACAATATATAATTTAGACCTTTGAAAGTGAATAGGCCTCCTTTCTATCCCTCGTTTTATTCAAAAGACAACTGAGATTACTTTTATTCATAAGCCTCACTTCAATGAATAGTAAGGCTTTTTGTCATCAAATGGGAAGTCCCTCTTTTTCTTTTTATTTAATTTTTGTGAGAGACAAAGCCATGGCTACCTTATATTCTTATCGTCAAGGTTGAATTCATCCAAGATGAAAGACAAAACCGAGATTAGTTCATAAGCCTCCAATCAAGCTATGGGGGTGTTTGGTACTATTTTGCTCCTACTCAGGTATGGAGTGCCAGATACGATTAAATATCTGTTTGTCCGACTCCTTATAAGTGAAAATGAAGGATATGGGGGATCCATATTTGTAACTAGGACACATGTACTTTATAGCCATGGTTACACGAGTATGGAAACACACATGGTTAATGGATATTTGAATAATTTATTAAATAGAAAAAGTTATTGTGAGACGGAAACTTTTATGGTGAATTTAAATACATAGAGGATGACTAATAATTCATTTAGGGGTGACTCTAATAAAAGTCACTTCTTGATGAATTATTAGTCATTTTCAAATTAAGAAGTCTACTCTAGTATAAGTTATTGCTCATATTAAAGCATTCAAAA
Organism: Talinum fruticosum; assembly: GCA_021018815.1. Classification (NCBI taxonomy): domain Eukaryota; kingdom Viridiplantae; phylum Streptophyta; class Magnoliopsida; order Caryophyllales; family Talinaceae; genus Talinum; species Talinum fruticosum. The sequence goes on from JAITYX010000067.1 coordinate 3,407,448, forward strand.
AGTTACCCCTAACAAAATCCGTCTCACAATAACTCTTACGTGAGACGGTCTCATATAAGAATTTGTGATTGAATAATTTGACCCAAAAAACAGGCAACTAAATGTATCCATTACCATAAGCAAATCTTTCAAGGTGGTTAAATATTCTACCTCCATATGGTGGGTCCCTAAAAGGCATGTAGTTTTTTCTTTCCTGATATTTTTTTTTGCTAAAGAAAGGGGAAAAGATTTCTTCTTTCCAAATCTGAAAGTGACCATCGAAGAGACAGACAAATCATCTTTGTCTTGTTTCAACCTTCTTCTTTGGCTTCTTCACTAGCAATGTTGCAGACACTTATTCTGGCATTCTAACCGTTGCTTATCCATCTCATTCTGGCATTTTAACCACTGGTACCATCCATCCCAGAGGGATTACTGATGAAACCCTAGGAGAGAGGGTAGTGAATCAAGGCTACTTAAGTGTGTCTCATGGCTGCTTTGCCCAAATGCAATCACCTGAGTAGGACACGTATATCGTGTTCGTACCCATGCCTTGTCGTGTCGTCATGTCGACTTGGGTACGCGGGGAATATGCCGAGTCTGAGCATCATAGGTTTGGTATAGAGTTTTCTGCCAAAAATTAGCTTTTTGGAGCAAAATTAGTTGTCCGACCCAGTCCTAATTTGGGTGTTTGATATAAAATAACTTCGAACTACTAGCCTTTTGATATCAACTTTTTCTGCCACATTGTTTAGAATCAACTAATTTACCAAGTACTTTTCCAAGACAACTAATAACTACTTATACATTAGCTAACACATTAGCTAATAGCTTAATCCAGACAAGTAATAGCTAACAGCGAATGCAAAAACCCTCATCTATCAACACTCAAACTATAATATTTTTCCAACATGACTATATATAGGAACATAACATTTTTTTATTGATAAGAAAAAGAGAGTATATATTGAATCAAGTAGATGGATGCATGCTACAAAAGGGCTATATACAACCAAAATGTAGACTATCCACAAAATCTACAAAATCAAAAGAAGATTGGTAAAAATAGCCACTATCCCAAAAGTAGAGGGTCTTCATAATCTTATCCTTAAAGCGCTGAAGAAAAGTCTCAACTCCTTGGAAGACTCTCCTGTTTTGCTTGCACCAAATGCTCCTATACAAACATAACATTCTATTGACCACAAAACAATTTAAAACACGAATTTATATTGCTTCGAGTTGATAACCAAGCATCTTAACCTTTAATACAATACAATTTATGTGGCGTTTGGTTGGATGTAATACAATAGGGGTGTAATGTAATCAATTATGTAATGTAATTAGGTATGTAATGTAATGGACAATAATTACATTATCATATTTGGTTATATAAAAAGTGTAATGTAATCATAAAGGTAATTGATTATTTCAATGATAAGAAATAGTAATTAAATTATTATAGTGGACATAAATGTTATCTAAATAAAAATTTGAGCTACATATTTAGATGTGAGCTTTTTAAAATATTTTCTATCAAATAATCAAATTTTATTTTTTTTAGCAAATATCAAGTATATTATTCTAATGACAATAAATATCGTAATAGAGATAAATGTTATCCACATGAAAACATTTTTAATTCGAAACCATATTTGAAAATTTTTTAATCTTTTCTATTATATTTTGTAATTTTAAATTTTTTTGTGGCAAAAAGATCAACCGCATTATTTTAGTAGCGCTAAATGTTTGTCATAGTGAAGATAAATGTTATCCAAATAACAAAATTTTAAATTTTAAATTTATATTTGAGCTTTTTTAATCTCATCTATCATGTAATTAAGTTTTGAATGTTTTTCATTGATAAAAATTACCAACTGAAATTATTTTATTGATGATAAATATTTATTGAAATAAAGATAAATGTTAACAAGTAAAAAATTTTGATCTAAAAATTTTAATTTAAGCATTTTTTGTCTTTTTAATTGAATAGTTAAATTTTAAATCTAAAATATTGAAGTTGAATTTTTCTCTTAGTGACCAACCGATCATATCATATATTATAATATAATAAAAGAAAAAAATCAAGTTTCTTCTCAAATGGATGAATTTTTTGCTTGCCACGGTGGAGGGAGAAAAGGATACGGAATAGAAAGAGAGGGAGAGAGGGAGAGAGATAGAGAATTATTAAAAGTGTATTAAAATTTGATCACAAGGATGGATGTAATCATGATTGTTTAATAAATGTCTAAGTAATTGTAATTGCATAGGTAGAGGTTAATGTAATTACAGTGCAATTTTGATTGCGTTACAAAGTTGTAACCTAACATGATAATGTAATGACCATTACCACTTTGATTACATCCAACCACACATGCCCTTATGTGCATAATCTTGGACATTATCTAGCGACATTATTATCTATTTGAGCAGGCTTTCTTTGAAGGAGGACTTGACGGTGGTAACAAGAGTTCACAATATTCTAATGACATTATAATCAAGCCTGCTGACCGTCATAATCTTTTGCGTCCTGAAACAGTGGAATCATTGTTTGTTTTGTATCGCATCACAGAAGACCCAAAGTAAGTTGTTGATTTTGCAAAATGCTTTGTGTGAATGCAATCCCTAGGTTTAGTTAAACCTGGCAATATTTCAGTTGATTTCACAGAGTCAGAGTATGCTAGTAGAATAATCAGGTCAACTCAGGTCATTTCAGGTGAGTTTATTGTATCTTAGCGTCTGCTATTGGGTTGTCCAGTAATCTTGTCAAAAAAAAAAAAAAAAAGCAGCTAGCATTGATAACGTAAATTTATGGATTGATTTTGTTTGGGCTGGGTCAAAACCAGATTAGTTTGCTTTCAGTCTGGGTCAGGTTGGATAATCTAGTTCATCATGAGGACTAAGGTTCCTTACTCTGCAGGTACCGTGAATGGGGTTGGCAAATTTTTGAGGCATTTGAGAAATACACAAAGGTTGATGGTGGTGGGTACACATCCCTTAATGATGTAACCACAATTCCTCCCCACAAAAGAGACAAAATGGAGACCTTTTTCCTGGGTGAAACACTTAAGTATTTATACTTGCTATTTTCTGACAGTAATCTTGTTCCATTAGATGAATTCGTTTTCAATACGGAGGCACACCCTATTCCCATTAACTTCACCAATACCAGGCAATGATGCATAAGTGAGGACATGTGAATGTGACAGTGGGTGGAAGAGCATCTGATTTTGCAATGGATTTATAGAAGGCCCAAGTCAAGCCATTGCACTTGACTTGTTTCACACTCTTGTAAGAGCTTCACGTTTGATCTTTTCTCGGAGAACAACTGCAGTTGCTGATTCCTAATAGATCCGCGTCTGTTTTCACCTGCTTACCAAGATGTATTCACAGTTGTAAAATACATGCTCAGAGGGATTCGATCAAAAACATGAATGGGGTTTCCCATCAAATGTTAGTCAGCTCATAGACTCTCAGAATTCTGCTACGAAAGCATCTAATTGTTTGTATGATACACTTGCATCTCTCAAAATATATAGAAGGCCAAATAGTTGCAATTATTGGTAAATCAACTCTCTGGCTACACAGTTTATTCTTTGAACTGCTTGACCTTTACGGTGGTTCAGAGGAAAAACAAGCAATCTTCATTTCTAATGACGTGTATGTCCTCTACCTCTGCATTGTCTGAATTGATGATTTTTGTGTAGTGTCCTCCAAAATTTTGACCTGCAGTTCCACAGGGTTTTGAGATGTTAAAGGATAAACTTGAGGACCTGGAGAGTATTCTGACTTCTGTGTGCGTGTCTGTTTTTCTTTTTGGAGAAATTTGAATATTTAGGTGAATGCTTTACTTGTTAGCCCCATTTAAGCATGACCAAATATTTCCAAACCTCAAACAATTTGTGGCTGGATTGCTGTTCAGTTTCAGAAAAAGTCTAAAAATAAGCTGGTACAATTTTCTGGAGAGAGTGGAGGTTGTCATTTCATATGGGTCAGATTGAGGTTCTTCACCAGTCCTACCGAGGAAATGCAGTTATTAATTTATTTGAATTTCAGGACATGCTGCATGTCCTACCAAGAAAATGCAATCAGTAATCTTCAGTCAGATTTCATGTCGGTTCAGTTAAGCCGTATAATATGGCATTTTGTGGGTTATACAGGTAATTGGGTGTTTGAGTTTATTTTACGTGGCAGTTACCAAATATATATATATATATATATATATATATATATATATATATATATATATATATATAAACGTATCTTACCTGCAATTCTAAGCAGTCCCTCAATGGTATCAGGCAGGACGATCAATTTGCCTTGTAGGTCCTCCGTTTGTGCATTTGGGACCTTCATATGAATGGTAACTCTGGTCTTACTATCATACCTGAACCTCTTGGTTACTGTTTGACATTTACAATGACAAAGACTCTCTGGCCATCGACATTCTGTGCCACTATGGCTGCGTTGGCTTTCTCCACCATCCTGCCATTCACCATAGAGATACCCAAGGCTTTCTAAGGCTTTCAGTTTCTGCAAAACATAACTTTCGAGTTAGCTCCTGTCTTCAAAAGGCAATGCTGAATTGTCTGTAGCACTTGAGTTGAGGAGTTAGGTAGGGTTGGGTTTAGGTGGGATTAATTTAGGTTCTGTCAAAATTGTTTGACAGAATAGCCAGATTGGGCCGAGTCCTTTCAGGTTCGGGTTGTTATTACGGGTCTCTAACAAGCGTGTCAAGAAAACTAAATAAATATTGACCTAAGATGAAATTGTATGTAAGCCAGGTTTAGGTCGGGTCTAAATGGGCTAACCTACATGTCTCCCATTTGAAATGCAGTTTCATACCAGAAGCAAATTGGTCATTATAATGTGGTTGTCTGTTGGGTTTGCTTGAATGACATTCATAAACGAGCTTCTTTTTAGCCTTAATATCTGACACAGCTCTGTAGTTCGGACTGCAAATGGTTGTGACTTGTTACACAAAACGCCCAACTCTCCAAATGTATCTCCTGGAAGAACTTTCTGAGCAACCTGCGTATTTTCTATATATAAAAAAACAAGGCGTATGGGACACTCTTATATTGCTACTCCACTAAGGCATTATTTAGCTAAGAGGAAAATGATCTTGCAATAATTAAAAAAAGTTTCAATAAAATATTTTGAGGGACATATATCTGCTGCAGAAATATAAATATAACCAAATTGTACATGGTGGGAATGATTACAAAGATCTTTCATTTCTCTTAAATGAAATATAATTTTCAACTGTTGGGTTGCAAAAATTGTTCTTAGGAGAAAAGAAAGTCTCTTATTTTCGCCTAAACATTGGAAGTGTTCGAAACCACTTTTTGAGACAACAGTTTTGCTTTCTGAGTTCTGACATGGAAAAGTACGGTACCTGACCACGGCCAGTAACTTGCACTAACAGGTCCTACAAAGACAATTGGTTTCATTAGTTATCAGCTTTGTTTTTCTTTTTTATTCCTGCATAATTGTGCAATATGTAATGGTTTGCCGAAACCTATGTTTATGAGTGCTTACTGCTGCACCAAAAACTAGGATATACATATCAGTTGGAGCCTGATTTTGCAGAATCACATCCTCCCTTGGTGGTAAATATCCGACCTCCATTTCACAAACCTGTATAACACAAAACATGGTTGGCTGGATGTACCATAATGTCATCATATTTGTAATGTGGAACTCAAAATGAGGTGTAAGAAATCATACAAGCTGGAAAAGCGAATTTTGAGAGACTCCGTGGAAGAGTTCAACTTTCTGAATGATGGGAAAGAAGAGATAGTGCGAAATGTTTGATTGGATGGCTTTGGGCAGACCGTTTAGGGTCTCCTGCTGTTTTAATCCTTGTGTTTTGAACTTGAGACATACATGTGACAGCATCTGTTCCTGTAGTTGCGAAGGAAGCTGGTTCTGTTCTGCGAATTCTACACAAGCCCTGATTGTATCCCTCTGAAAAATCAGTTGAACAACATAAATAACTCGAAAATGCACCTAATGCAAGCAGAATTAGAATTTGAACTGAATTAAATCTAAAGTGATAAACTGATTTGGCTGATCATATTGATTGCATATTCTTGACAAAACTATAAGGCAAACTAACAAGTACCCATAAGTTGAATCCGAAAAGTACTCACAAAATTTCTGGTGCGACTGGTCCTGTGAACAACAAGGTTTGTCATGTTGCCAATCAAGTAAGAGGTGAGTCCTAGGTTGAATAGCATGTAAAAATGCCATATAGCATCTCTATTGTGTTTTCGGCATGGAGATCACCATAGCCAGTAGTTGTTAGTGTGACAATAGACCAGTAAATGGAAGCAATGTATCGCTTCCACACACTCTGTGACTTGAAATCTGGATTTACAGCACCGATCCATGTCCTTTTCGAATCAGGGTATCTGTCTGCTATCAGATAATTGAAGCATCCAGCGCAATGAACAGCAAACAGAGTTACCTGCAAAGGCATGAATGATTTCATGTCTCGGTGTCTTTGCAAAATACAACTCTGCTGTCTCTGGCTATGAAAGATACCCAATCAATGTCGTCTAATATATTGTGTTTTCTCTTTTTTTTTTTTTTGGGGAGGGGAAGAGGGGGGGACCGCAACTCTATGCTTGGGAAGGTGTTGCCTATACACTACACAAAAAAAGTTTAGTCCACTGCAAGGCAAAATTTTTCAACATTCTATAGCTGCATGGAAAGTATGCAACATGTTGTTCGATTCGTCTGCACAAGTTAGATTTTGTTTCGTGATATTTTATTAAAATATGTCAAAAACAAGTTAACATTCGTCTGCACAAGTTACATTTTGTTTAGTGATATTTTATTAAAATATGTCAAAAACAAGTTAACGATGTGAAATTTGTAGAAAGTGTAGTATCCTATATGAATCTTTAGAAATTAAGAGTTGAATATTTGAATATCAAGTCTAGAGACAGTAAGGTGTAATCTATCGAATACAATACTGCCGTATTTTTATAAAGTTGCATAAGAAGAGTTGAAGATGGCTTACTGAGATGAGTTTAGTGCAACGGGTCCAAAAATAGTTGAACCGTTGGTTTTTCTCAAGCCTGAGAATGAACATAGGATTTGATCAGTATCTATACTACTTTTAGCCGGCAATTCAGAATGTACATACCAAGGGCTTCATTTGAATTTAAGATTTGGACCTTGCAAAGAGGGAGCTGACTCTTCGAAGTCGCCATAATCTGAGCATGCTAAGTGCTTTAAACCCCAATGCACCGATGTGGTCTGTAAAGAGAAGGCTAATGGACTGAAGTGGTGCTGTTGAGCATACATCAAAGATAAACCAGGTTGATAGGTACCTGCCGGCAAAATCAGGATGAACAAACCCGAACCAAACTGGATGCATGTAACTCGATTTTGGCCCCAATCTAGAAATTTGACTTGAATTTACACATGACAAATAGGTCATTTGGTTTGGTTTTCGGTTGTATTAATTTCAGATCAGGTCATATTCGGGTCAATAAGATTTTGTTGAGGTTTAAAAAGTCGGTAATAAAAGTCCCACATTGATAAATGAAATACTATTATACATGTTTATAAGTTTGTGAATTACATAATCTATTACAAATTGGTTTTGAGTTAGCTTGTATGCACCCCTCATTTTTGGTTCGGGTCATGTTCGATTCAGTTTGGTTCAATTCGAGATTGAAGTCCACTATGAGTTAGTTGTTTTGGGTGTTAGCTTGAGTATAGGTTGACATTTCTCACCAATATTGGTTGTATTTTGTAGAACGATTTATTGGATAAACTGTAACAAGAATGAGTATAGAGTATATACTGAACTAGAGATGACCCATATTGGACGTTTCATCAGCCAGTTTTTCAACGCTCAACATATATGACCCCTGTACTACGTGTAATACTGACCTGGTCGCGATTCTCTTGTGATCATCGATTAGTAGGCCAGATCGGCTAGTGAAGTATGCCACGAAGAAGGTGAGAACAATATCAATGGCGAAGAAACCATTAATAATGTGGTTAATGATGAACAACGCATCATGTTTGCATGACAGGAATGCAAACTCAAAAGGACAGAACCATGACGAGTATATGACTAGGACTATGAGCAGCATCTCCCATGCCCTGAAACTTAAATTGTGAAACCATGAGGGACTGACATGATTTACTAACTCAAAACATCATGCATTTATTATTCTATTTGTAGGCTGAAGCATTACCTATAGTGCAGATCAAAAGGCGAGATGATGTATTTTCTGAGCTTGGTTGCTTTGTTTATTTGAGCCCCGAGAGATGGTAGGATATCGCCTGAGAGCACACTGCTGTAGTTGCTGCCCTGGACTTGGAACTTGTCATTGCAAAGACACTTCAAGCATGACATTTTCTGATTGATGTGATCTGCTTGGTCCACAGAGGAAGAGAATGTAGTGAAAAAGAGAAGTCTTAGAACATTTCGCCGCTTAGCGGGAGTATCAAGGAGGAGGGGAATAAATAGGGAGGTAAGAACCCTCTTTCTCCTGCCCCTAAAGTTTGACTGGACATGTTTTTGTGTAATAAGGATAATGCAAATGGTGTCGTTTCCCAAGTGGAAAGATAGACCAGGGAAAAAGGCAACAATAATAACACTACCAACCGGGGTGGGTTCCACTAAAGTAGGGCTAGGGAAGATTCAGATGTAGGAAAAAAGGCGAATAGCGAATTTTCTTTTTTTTTTCGTTTTCTTTGTGAGCTTCCAAAAAATAAAAAAGGAGGGAGGGGGGGATTGCCACACAGATGCTGATGGAAATGGAAAATAATCCTACTGCAATTGTGATGATAATGCTGATGGAAGTGGGCAGTGGGCGTGCATGGTGGGGAGAAATGAATTATGCTGACACTTTCGGAGATTCATAGGACAGATTCTAGGTGACAATTGTATTTGGACTTCACTTCCAATACATAATAGATGGGACTGCCAAACATGTGAGTTTATCAGGCGGTCTATAGTACTGACCAATTATAGTGTAACATAGCAGATATTTTACTGGCTTAGACGCTCAGGAGATGGAAGATAAATAATTCAATTTGTTATGTTATCATTTGAGGATGACCCTTTGATGAGGATGATGATGAAATGACTTGGGATATTTGGGGAAAGCTTAATCAGAATTGGGTTTGAATTTGGACAAAGTTTATTGGGATGGCATGTTTAATTGTTTTCCGAAGTTTGAGTCAATACATTTCAAGTTTGAATAAACTGAGTCCATAAATTTTGATCCTACCATGTGAATAACGAAGCACGTTGACAATGAGTAAAGAACATCATGGGCCGAGATTTGATTTTTCTCTAAGTTTTTATTAGATTAAGATAGTTTAAGTTAAATCCATTTAGTTATGTTCAAACCTGTCAATTTGAGCGGGCGGGTTAAATACGGGTCGAGTGTGTTCGGGTTTGGGTAAAATACGTGTTGGGTGTATTTCGGATTTGGGTAAAATACGGGAGGTCGTATATCGGGTTATACGAGTTTCGGGTCGACCAAACGGGTTAAGACCGCCTTTTTATCAGCTTATTTTTTTAATTAAAAAAATTGAGCATAATTTTTACTTAAAATTGCCAATAATTCTACGAAAAAGTATAATATTTGTATTTTCTAAAAAGATTATTCAAAAATATTCAAAAATTTCATTATGATATTTGTGTAAGGTCCTATTGAGTCGAACGGGTTGGCCGCTTGACCCTTTTAAGTAAGGCCAACGAAAGATTGGGTCAATAATGGGTTGAATAATAATGACTTGTTCTGTAATGATTATTTCAAGGTTACGATGTTTATTTCAAGGTTACGATGTTTATTTCACTTGTTTATATTATACTAAGGAGGTTTATATGCATATTTAATGCATTTTAAAATACATTAAGAAAGTTTTGACTTGGGTAGGCTTAACCGATCTGTTTTATTCACTAGCAAAAATTTGACTTTGTTTTAGTTCGGCTCATTGCCTACTTTAGGAGTTATGGTTCGAGTACGAGTAAAACAATTTAAAATAAATAAGAATTAAAGATTTATGATAAACTAAAATTATTATTTTTAATTATAACATCAAAATTTTACATCTTTATAATAATATTATTTCTACAAAATAAAAGAGTATTATTTAGATGTGATTAGGTATATTCAATTCACCAAAAATATAACAAGTATAACTTGTACACTTGTAGTATTTTAATATATTACACCATTTGAATCTATATATGTTTTTATTAAAATTAACTATGCATAAGTTTTGTATATAATGGCTTTTGTTTATGAGGAAGAAGTTGAGAAATGAAATAGTATTAGTCTTCATCCGTAAATGATTGTAATAAATATGTAACATCTCTCTAAATAATCCGATATGATAAATAACCATTATTAAAAGAGCGATAATGAAAAATCATATAATATACATGAAACATTCAATCAACAAGTCACAAAGCTAAAATGGTTGTTTTTATTGCCTTGACCTAACGGGTCAAATGGGTTCGAGTCGAGTTTGACCCACTGATTTGCGGGTTTTATGGGTTCGGGTCGAGAAAATCGTGTCCAAAACCCAAAAATTTTCGGGCGGGTTCGGGTCGGATCGGCTTTTGCTAGGTCTAGTTATGTTTAAGTCGTGTCGGATATGAATTATTATTATATTATCATATCTAATTTAGATCAATTTAATTTTAATCAAATTACTTAATGTTGCTTTTGATCTAGTCAAATTACCATAAAATAATTAATAATTACGTTTTTCAGATTACGTAGTCAAATAAAGGCGAGTCTTTATTCGAAGTAAATAAAACTCGAAAAAATAAAATAAAAAGAGGACCACATTAGCATACTAAATTCTTAGGAAAACCTAACTTTATGGATGCTACATGGACCAATAAGGTTCCAATTTATAAGTATTTGTTTTCCCTTTAATGACGAAACAAGTTATAAGTGTTGAAATATTTACATTACCAACTATACTTTATGAATTCGGTGATATGATATAAGTTGGGAGAGAAAAACTAATCTTTTATGAAAAGGACACTATAAAAATAGGAGATTGATTGTAAAAAATAAATTAAAATAATATTTAGAATAACTTAACTATAGAAATGAATTCATGTTATAATTTGTAATGTTAAAATGGTACAAGTTCGTTTGATGACTCATTTAGTTGAAACCATTTAATTGTAGAAAATTAAAATAAAATACTATTTATAATAACTTAAATTTATTGAATTAAATTTATGGTATAATTTATACTGTTAAAATGGTACAAGTTTGTTTGTTGGCTCATTTAGTTGAAACCAGTAGGCCACTCAATTAGTGCGCTGATTGTTGGCTTATAGGTCATCATTTTACGTCCACGTTCTCTTTGCTGAGAAATGCATTCTCCTCTCACCCAACGCTGTCATCCCTGTCACCTTGTATTATCTTTGTTCCCTCATCCACCAAGATATGACAAAAAGATCATCATATGAGAGTTTGGTTTTAAGTTAACCTTAAAATTGGTTCATGTTGAGATCGACGATCTTTTAATTTGGGTTTTTATATACAATTCAGTAATTCTCAGTTCAAGTAAATTTTAAATATGTTGGGTACAAATTTAGTTACATATATTAAGATTATATTACTTATGCAGATTACTTGATAATTGTTTAACTAATATTTTTACTACATATTCGTTATCGGTTTTTGAGAAATAGTGTGGTTGGTAATGAAGTTTACTGCCTTTCCAATTTATGAAGAGACCAAGGTTGCATTGCCTATTAATCTTCTAATAAATAGGCAATATTAATTTGCCTAATGTCAAAAGTTCATTTGTCCTAACTGTCAGAGTATGATTTTATGGCAACCATATTTATGCATCCAAGTTTACAATTCTAAATGCAAAGTGACGTTTGATCCACTCATATTGCGTCGGAGTTCCCTAATCCAACTCGAGTTTAAAGCTTGCATGATGAAAATTTGTCCCTTCAAGAATTCTTGGTGCGCAATATGCCTAAGAGCCTTCATGATGAATATGGTTGTGGTGCATTGTCCCCTTACCTCGAGGTTGTCAACCCGCTAAACTTTTCTAGATAAAAGTTAAACGGGATATAAGCTATTTTTTTTCCAAGGAAAGGTTGTAAAGAATTGTAAGGTAGTTATAATGTTGGTTATAAAAACGATAAAAAATTATAAGATTATAAGTTAAAAATAAATGAGACAAGAGCTAAATCCTATTATTTGTAAAAAAAATTGATCAATAAACACAAGACTGCCCAAAACCACCTCTCACCGGTCCTACCCCTCCCCCTAAAAAGAATAATAATAATACTGTATTGTCTCATGAGACTACAATCTTAAAATTAGAGTATACATATTTGTTTTTAGCCTGTTGCAAGGGAAACTCTAGTTGCTGAAAGGACTTTAGGGTGCTCATGAATTTTTTAAATGGATAAATACTATACCCAATCGGGTCATTCGGTTCGGTTTCGATTCCGGTTAGTTCGGTTCGGGTTAACTTCGGGTCGATCTTGTTCGGGTCCGGTTCGGTTTCGGGTTCGGGTCAACTTCGGTTCGGGTAAACTTCGGTCGATCTCGTTCGGGTTCATTCGGTTTCGGTTCGGGTTAACTTCGGTTCGAGTCAACTTCGGTTCGGTTCAACTTCGGGTCAATCTCGTTCGGGTTCGATTTGGGTTATTTTCGGATCTAGTCGTAATCGGGTAACTTTTTGGGTCAAAATCAATTCAAAATTATACCACTATAGGCACAAAAGTCCATCCCGAGAGACTCAACAAAAAAAATGTGGGTTGGGTCACTTTTATTGGGGTTAAATCGATTCGGATCTGATTCGGTTCGAGTCATTTTGGGTTCGGTTCGGTTTCGGTTCGGGTCATTTCGGGTCGGTTCATTTCGATTTTCGGGTCAAAATCGGTTCAACTATTTCGGATGTCGGTTCGGTTTAAATTTTGGGTCGTTTGGGTTGACCTGTTCGGTTCGGTCGGCTTTGCGAGTCTAATAAATACAATAATACATTAGTAAACCTCTAATACGTTGGACTACATGTTGGTCATGGTCAACGCACACCTAAAACTGTTGGTGGAGGGGGCAAATTCATATTTAGCACAAGTCTCATATGTTTGCAATTATGACAAATCATAATTCAAATTGTAATTTATCAAAATATATTCCATTCATCTTATTTTAGTTATTTGTTTTTTTTTTTGGATTTCTCAAATTATTTATGTAGTTTTCATTTTGTAAAAATTGTTGATAGTTTTTCTCTTTTATATCCCTCATAATAATGAACAATAAAAGTTATTTATGAAAATAAAATAGATAGTCTAATTAATTGTATGAGTATTAAAGGACTCTTACTGAATCAAGAGCTTTTACTATGAAAAATGATGAATTATTACTAGTTAATAATTGATGTTCAAATATTAAAGTTGTTAACAAATCTAAACTTTTTACATGCTACGAGTGTAATTGGTAGTTAGGCGAATATATTTTCACATAAGATCGTTTCACATAAGAATTATTGTAAGACGAATATATTTATGCATAATTTTTTTAAAAAGTTAGACGAATATATTTTGAAGTATATATAATCGTATTGTTCCGGCTTGTTTGCACAGTTGAGAATAAGTCAAATTTTGATTTTGATACTATAATATTTTATTTTATTTTATTTTTATAAAAACTTATAAGAGGTGAAAAAATTGCTTTCGGATTTCGAACTCATGAAATTAAAGAAATGAAAAGGAAATACACGATTGGAGGTGACTGCGGTACAAAACAACCCCTAGGGGATGTCGTTTCTTCAACAATAACTATTCATTGAATCAAACAAGAAAAGGGGAATTCAAGAAACAAGTTCAAAAGGAAAGCACCTAATTGACAACAACAACATCACCTCCGCCAAAATTTTTTTGTGAAAATCAAAGATAGGTAGCTGGCACCAAGTCAACACGACCAAAGTATATGCCAAGTGCCAACACCACATCTGTTTTTGTGTTGAATATGAAAGTTTAATATGGAGATGTAAATCACTTTAGAGGAGGGTTGAATAGGGTATTTGGAAGATTTTAAAGAACTTTAGTTCTTACGAACCGAGCTCTCGTAATGTTAAGAAAAGTTTAGGGTGAAGACTCGGTATGAACTTATCTCTATTAATAGTTTTGAATTCAAGTAATTCTCACACCTTAGAAACATTATCTTTGAGTTTTCATATAGAAAGTTATTCTTGAGTGAACACTTAGATTTAGGTTTTTGATCCACTCGGATAAACTTAGACAGAAATCTTGTCTAAATAATTTCATGAGCTTAACTTGTTATTTCAACTGACTTGTTCTAAAAGTTCAAATTAGAATTATAGTATTAATTCTAATTTAAATCGATTTATCTAATTGAAATTATTTTGAAATGGTAAATAACGAAATATGTCTATGTAGTTCTCTAACTCATTTATCATTCAAAGATAGACATAAATGAAAATGAAACTGAATATTAGACTTAAAATTTTTTATTTAATTAGATTAAGGATATTCAACGTTTAAATATTTAAATTAATTAATATCCTTGACTAATCTTAGACCAAAGTATTTTTATACTTTGAGTACCACTTTAGTTTATTTTTGCAAGTTGATAAAAGTTGATTTATCTCAATTTGAAAAGTAAAAACAACCGACTTCTTACCATTAAACGCCAACAGACAGGAAAGCCGCATTTTCAAGCGGTCTCGGACACCGTGTCGGGATGCGGTTGTTTCTACTCTAGATTTCAGTCACAACAAGTGGGTTGGATTACTTTTTGAGCCAAGAACTGAAGTACAATGACTACCTTCGAGCCAGTTCTTTTTCCGGAGGACTTAGATTATCCGTTAGAACGGCTAGTGATTCTCTTTAGTTAAGCCCAAGGCACAACGACTATCTCGCTTTGCTGATTATAAATGGAAGCCACTTTACAAGACTCGGAAGATTGCTAGAACACAACTCTCAACTCTTATACTCAATCTTTCTAGCTTTCAACTCCGTACTTAGATTCTTAACATCCGAGTTGAACCAAAAAGTCTTGTAATCACTTACATTCATTCTTACTCAATTCTTTTGTATTTTCCTTGATTGAGCTAGAAGGCGTAACTCAGCTTAGTTGTACCTAACTATAAAGGGTATCTCTGTTAAGAAGTATTAGGGTAGATTAGGTAGTTTCTATGCCTAGGAAAACTTGTATTGAATTGTCTAAGAGAGCAATTCGGAGAGTCAGTCCTTATATTTTGTGGATTCAAAATAGTGGATTTGACTTGATATCCGGACTGATACCAGTCGTGGTTTTCTCGCCCTAGAGGGTTTTCATGTAAAATCTCCTATTCTTATTGTTCTAAGTCCAATCTAGACTCAGCTCCTCATTTCGAGTTATGACTTGAGCACCAAAATTTTATAATTCCGCAAAATTTCCTTCACACCCTTATTCAACCCCCTCTATGGTGATTCGGACTCTCGAGCACAAAATTAGAGCCTAGCCTTGTAGAAGGATCTAATAATCCAAGATTTTAAGATCAAATGGCTTTTAACTATGGAGAGTTTGAAGAAGGAAGGTCTTTCACCAGGCCATCAAAGTTCAAAGGGTCTAACTTCGCCCACTTGGAAGAAGATCATGGAATGCTTCATCGAAGACTACGACGAAGAAATCTGGGAATCATCTCGCAACGAAAATTACATTCCTACTAAGTTAGATGGGACTCGAACGGTAGCCAAGGTGAAGTCAGAATTCACTTCGAAGAGAATGATAAGCACGAAAGAACTTCAAGGTAATGAACATCCTAATGTACGCCATATATGCCTCGGAGTATAATAGAGTATCCGCTTGTGATAGGGCAAAAGAAGTGTGGGACACTCTTGTCATCACTTATGAAGGCACAAGTCAAGTAAGACAGGCAAAGATAAGTCGAGTATCTCCTCAAATACGAAATGTTCAAGATGGAGGCTGATAAGAACATAACTCGGATATATAACCGTTTCATTGAGACTCGTCAACAATCTCAAGTCCCTTAGGAAGAAAATGTCCAATGAGGAGTCTTCCGAAAAGAAGAAGATGAGGACCAAAGGTAATAATCATCAAAGAGGCTCAAGACCTTACCAAGCCGAGACCGGATGAGCTCATTGGGAAGCTTCTCACCCATGATGAAGACTCGATTCTAACTCTAAGACATTATGAGAAATACATGAAGACTCGGATTCTAACTCTAATACATTCCGAGTAATACATGAAGACTCGGATTCTAACTCTAAGACATTCCGAGTAATACATGAAGACTCAGGTATAAACCTCATCCCTCATAAGTTTTGATTACAAGTCATTCCGAGTGTTATAGAAACTCCTGTATAAGTTTTCATTCGTTTCGACTGACTCGGAAAACACATTCTTGAATATTTGTCACATTGATGTTTCGAGTCACTCAAACATCACTCAGATCTATCGCATGTTCAAATAATCTCTCTAACACTTTTATTCTAAGTTCGATCTGCATATTTCAACACAAAGTGAATTACAGACATTAATTCCTCTTTCTAAGTCGGTTTGTTTGTTTGAGAAATTTTTATCCGGATCAAGTCTTTATACTCGATGATTATACTCTTTTTAACTTGATCTTTCTTAGGATTGACTTCGATGGAATTTGAGTATATTGAATACTCAGAAAAATTCCACTCTTCTAGGCTTAAGATAATTATGCACTTAATTGTCTTAATTAAATTATTATCTGTGCCTAATTTTGGACCAAAGTATTTTATACTTTGAGAACCAAAGTGGTTTAATTTTGTAGGTTATCCAAACGAGGTTATCTCATTTTTGAATTACAAAAGTATACGACTTCTAGCTGTCAATCACCAAGCAAACAATCTTTATCTACTTTTGAACAGGGCTCGAGCAACGTGTCGGGGTTGTCTATTTCCAAAACTGGAAAACTCCAACGCTAAGCTCAATGGTGGTTTCCAACTTGCTTTTCGGACATCATCAGTTGATTGGAGTACCTTTAGGAGCGAAGAGCCGTTGCACAACGTTCACATCCCAACAGATCTTTTCCGAGTGACTCGGAAGAACCGTTATAATGGCCGAGTAAAGACTTCGTTCGGAACCAAGACACAACGGTCACTCTGCTTGGTCATCTATAAATAGAAGCCACTTCACAAGACTTGAAGATTGTTGGAACTATTGTTGAAACACATTACTTAAGAAAAAGTCATTGTTTTCATATTCAATTTACAACTCCCGACTTGTAACTAATACTTTCTAAGTTGTAAAGTCTTATAATCGGTTACATACTTCTCTTACTTTCGAGTAAGGTCCCTTGACTGAGTTGTAAGGGTTATCTCAGCTCGGTTGTCCCTACCTATAAAGGTTACCTCGGTTAGGAAGTACTAGATCGGATAAGGAAACTTCGAATCTAGGAAAACATTGTAAGGAATTGTCTAAGGGAATAATTCCGGTAGAGTCAGTCCGTTGTATTTTGAGGATTCAAAATAGTGGATTTGACTTGGTGCTTGGATTAGCACTCGTCCGTGGCTTTCTGCCCCAGGAGGGTTTCCAAGTAATTCTAAGTGTATACTTTTCCGAGTCCAATCTAGACTCGAATCATCTATTTATCTTCTTCTAAGCAAAAAGATTCTAAGTTTGTTAAAATTTCCTCATCGCCCTATTCACCCCCTCTAGGGTGACGTAGACTCTCTAGGAGCAAACCTTCACATGAGTTACATCTAGAGGAGGAAGAAACTGGGGTCACCATTACACAAAACATTGCTCTCAAAATCTCGGAGGGAACTGGTCTAAGTCCGAGCTCATCGGATTCGAGGAAGACCCAATATCACTTCGGCTAGAGGTTTCAAAAAGATGCTTGAAATGCAAGAAGTGGTAGAACAAGCCAACGCATGAGGTCTTCAAGAAGGAAAAGAAAGGTAAATTCCCATTCTCTTCAAATTTGTCTTTGACTAAAAATTCTAGTTGTTTCGAAAGTAGAAGCAAGGAACACTTCGTCAAAGATTGCCTAAAGAGAAGAAAGGATTGAAAGAAGAAAAAGAAAATGGTGGTAACATGGAGTGACGATGAGTCGAATAAGATAATGACACTAATGATGAATCAAATTATCTCATGGCACCGACGGACTTAGAAGGTAGATCCGAGTCGAGAGTGAAGCTTCGGACACGAGGAAACCGACCCTCGGAGAGGTAATCGATTATTTCCTTAAGTTCTCTAAGCATGATTTAGCTAGATATATTTTCACTTTAGAGGAAAAGTCCAATTTCGATTCTTTAATGTTCAAAGAGAAACTTGAGTCTTTTAAGCCTGAGAACAAAATTTTAAAAACTGATTTAGAAAATATGAGACTTAACATAAAGGTACTAGAGACTAGTTCGATGATAATGAGACTGAGTCGAGTGCTCGGAACAGTAAAATGGGTAACTGAAATAGAAGCTCATAGAGTCTCAACATTTGGTTTTGAAACTTACTCAAGGTTAGAAAAACCTTAATTTGCTCTTAGGTTCTCAATGTGTTATATTACAAAAAGAGGACTTGGCTATAATGTTGAACAGGATGATAACTCTTGAAAAATCTTTTCAAAAATGATTCCAAAACAGTTAATTTTATAAAAGCTCAACACGATCCTATTCATTCAAAAAAGAAAGGAACTGAGCCTAGACCTGTTTATAAAAGAAAGTCTTCACAACTTGTTTACAAAAACAAAGGATTTAAAAAAGAAGAAGACTCGGACTCAATTTCTTAAGAAGAAGACTCATAATTAAACCAAGCCCAAAGTTATTCAAATTTGGGTTCCCAAAAGTGCTCTTCCTCAAAGACTGACCTCAGTATGGACAATTACTGAGTTTATAAGAGGAAGTGAGAAGGGTTAGTTTGTTTCTATTTTGCAGGCGACTTAGAAAAAGAAAGATCGTTGGTACTTAGATAGTGGTTGCTCATGTCACATGTCCGGAGATTCAAGACTCTTTTTTGAGCTAGAGAAAATGAAATGAGGAAAAGTCACATTTGGAGAAAACAACAAGGGTAAGATTGGTAGAGTTGGTCATGGTGACAACTCGGTCAGCTCAGTCTACCTTGTCAAGGACTCAAATATAATTTATTGAGCATCTCCTAGTTGTATGACGAAGGTCAAGAGGTAAGGTTCACTCACACTAATTGCTTCACAACGAATGTTACTTTCAATGAGATTAAGCTCTTTGGTCCGAGGTCAGGTAACACTTACACTATTCCTTTTTCTAATTCTACTCAAAATTTATCATGTTTAAAAGCTTTTGCTAATGATGATTCATGGACATAACATCGTAGTTCAGGTCATATTAGTATGCATACCATTAAGAAACTTGCTTCACAAGGGTTAGTTCGAGGACTCCCTAACTGTAGTTTTAAGAAAGATAAAATTTGTGATGCATGCACAAAAGGGGAACAAGTGAGATCATCATTTAAGCCACTCAAAATTTTTTCCACCTCGAAAGTGCTCGAATTGATTCATATGGATTTATGTGGTGAAATCCCTATTAAAAGCTTTAAAGGTAAATCATATGTGTTTGTCATTATTGATGATTTCTCATGATTTATCCGGTTTACGTCAGATTGTCTCACATAAAGCAAAACTATTACTAATAAATAGTATTAAAACAAAGGATATATACATGACGTATTAATAAAAATTTGCATTGAACTTAAATGTATATTTAATTAATAGGATAGAGTGCTTAATTAGTTTTATATTATATATGTAATTCCTAGAAGAAATAGAAAATGAAATTATATGAATATAATCGTTGTTTGTGCTTTGTATAAGTGCATGCATGAATATAGTTCACATGCTTACTTGGAACAAAGACTTGTTTGTGGTTGATAACCTCTCGCAAATATATGTACATATATATCTAATTCATAAATAAGATAATCAAACATCCATACCTAGCATCCATCCTCTTATCTTCAAGAAAGTAGGTAATAAGCAACTTCCATCTCTAATTGGGTGATTTTTGGCCTTACAATATGCATATTGGGCCTCATAAATTTTGATATTTAATACACATCAACCCCGTTGTCCCTAAAGACTAAGGTATAACTCTCCATCTCTCTTAGGTTTTGATTCTAAGTCATTCTAAGCTCTATAGAAAATTGTATCTAAGTTTTTATTCTGTTTTGGTTGGCTCGGAAAACACTTCATTGTATATTTCTTATTTGCACTTCTGACCCACTTAGACATCACTCAGAACCATCACATGTTCAAATGATTTCTCTAACTCATTTATTCTGAGCACTAACTTTGCACTTCAAGTTAAAATGAATTACAACGTTAACTCTTTATTCTAAGTCAGTTTATTTCTTGGAGAATTATTTGATTGAATCAATTTCATGCTTATTGCTTGAGTTCATTTCAAACTTGATCTTTTAAGGATTGACTCAAGATGGAATCTAGTCTTAATGGATATTATACTAAGAAAATTCCATTCTTTTTAGGTTAAAGATAATTAAGTACTTAATTACTTTGATTTAATTTTTATCTATGCCTAATCTTGGACCAAAGTATTTTATACTTTGAGAACCAATGTGATTTTCTTTTGTAGGTTATTCAAACAAAGTTAATCTACTTTTGAAATACAAAAGCAGCTGACTTCTAGCCGTTAAACACCAGCAGACAAAAATTAGCTACTTTTGGACATGGCTTAGACACCGTGACATGGTTGTTTGTTTCCGAAATTGGAAAACTCCAACTCTAGGTCTAACAGTTGTTTCCACCTCAGTTTTCAATCACCACCAGATGATTGGACCATCTTTTGGAGCCAAGAGCCATTGCATAACGTTCACATCCCAATGGATCTCTTCCGAGTGACTTAGAATAGCCATTACAATGGTTAGTGAAGATTTCAGATCCGAAACAAGACTCAACGATCATTCTGCCTAGATGTTTATAAATAGAAGCCACTTTGTAATACTTAAAGGTTGCCGAATTTATTGTAGAACCAATTGCTAGCTTCATACTCATTCAATCTTCTACTTACAACTCCAACATTGTATTTCATATTTTTTCGATTGTAAAGAACGTCTTGTAATCAGTTACATTCTTTTCTTATTTTCTTTGTAATTTCTTTGACTAAGTTGTAAGGGTTAACTTAGCTCGGTTGTCCTTGATTGTAAAGGTTAACTCGGTCGGGAAGTATTAGATCGGATAAGGGAACTTCGAGTCTAGGAAAATCTTGTAAGGAATTGTCTAAAGGAGCAATTCTGGTTAGAATCGATCCTGTGTAATTGAGGATTCAATTAGTGGATTTGACTTGGTGCTTGGATTAGCACCGTCCGTGGTTTTCTACCCCAGGAGGGTTTCCACGTACTTCGTGTGTTTATCTTTCTGAGTCTAATCTAAACTCGGAATCCGATTTTGCTAAGTCCTGTGCAAAAAGAGTTCAATTTTATTTAAATTACTTCATCACCCTATTCACCCCCTCTAGGATGACTTAGTCTCTCCAAGAGCAAACCTTCAATTGATATTAGAACCTAACCTTTCAAGAGGATCTCACAATCCAAAGGTCTAAAGATCAGACAACTTAGAACAATGGAGAATTCGATGAAGAAAGATCATCTACCGGATCAGCTAAGTTCAAGGGGTTAAAATTTGCACATTGGAAGAAGATGATGGAGTGTTTCCTGATGGATAACGATGAAGATGTTTGGAATATCATCTAGAATGGGAACTATATTCCAAAGAAGATGGAAGGTGCAAGATATGTTCCTAAAGAGAAGTCCGAGTACACAAATGAGGAAACCGAGAAGTTTAGAAAGAGCTTCAAAGCAATGAACACACCGATGTGTGCCATCAACTCGGAAGAATATAACGAGTGTCAGCCTGTGACATAGCCAAAGAGGTGTGGGACACACTTGTTAACACCTATGAAGGAACAAGTCAAGTGAAGCAGGCAAAGATAAGTCAGTATCTTCACAAATACGAGCTATTCAAGATGGAGCCGAAGAGAACATCTCTCAAATGTATACTTGATTCACAAAGATTACTAATAATCTCAAATATCCGGGTAGAAAGATTTCACACGAGGAAATGGTCAGAAAAATTATGAGAAGTCTACCAAAAAGAAGATGGGGTCCCAAGGTGACAGCCGTATAAGAGGTTCGTAACTCGTCTCCGATAAAGCCAAACGAGCTTATTGGGAAGCTGCTCACTCATGAGATTCATCTCGGAAGAAAAAGATGCCGAGGTCAGCACCAAAAGAAACATATTGCACTAAAGGCCTCGGAAAGCAAACGTAAAATTCTGAGCTCCTCAAAATCAGAAGAGTATCCCATCGCACTCATTGCCCGAGGCTTCAAAAAGATGATGAAGTACAAGAAGTGGGAAAATAGGCCAAAGGAAGAATTCTATAAGAAAGATAAGAAGGATAGGAAAGGTAAATACCCATCCCCTTCAAAGTTATCTTTAACTAAGAACTCTAGTTGCTTTGAATGTGGCAGCAAGGAGCACGTAGTCAAAGATTGTCCTAGAAGAAAGAAGAAGATGATTCTGATGACTTAAAGTGTCTTATGGCACTAACGGACTCGAAGTTGAATCCGAGTCGGACAATGAGAACTCGGATATTGAGGAGGTAATTGAATACTTTCTCAAGTACTCCAAAGTTGATTTAGCTAGATATATTTATAGTTTGGAAGAAAAGTCCAATTCTAACTCTTCACAATTGAAAGAATAATTTCATCTCTTACTGCTGAGAGCAATGTTTCAAAACCGAGTTAGAAAACTTGGGACAAAATTTGAAAGTACTCAAGACCAATGCTCAAAACAATGAGACCGAGTCCGAGTCACTCGTGAACAAAGAATGAGCGGCTGAGAAGGAAGCTCAATGAGTCTTAAGAGCTTGTTTTGAAACTCACTCAAGGTCAAAAAACCTTGATCTTGTACTCGACTCTCAGTGTGTCTCATTCAGGAAAGAAGGGCTTGGCTACAATGCTCGCAGAGGAATCTAATTCCTATTCCAATCTTTTTAGAATTGATTCCAAAACTGTAAAGTTCAAGAAGGCTGAGCATAGTCCCATTCATTCAAATGAAAAGAGGACTAAGCTCGGACCAGTTTACAAGAAAAGATCTTCTCCACCTGTTTACAAAAGATAAGATTTTCAAAGGCAAGAGACACAAACTCGGTTTTTAGAAAGAAGACTCGGAATCAAACCGGACCCAAAACCAGTCAAATCTGGGTTCCCAAAAGTGCTCTTCATTAGAAAAGGACCATAGTAAAGGGAGTTACTGGATTTGTAAGAGGAAGTGAGAAGGGTTAGTTTGTTTGTGTCTTACAGGTAACTCGAAGAAGAAGGGTCACCGGTACTTAGACGGTGGGTGCTCACGCCACATGTCCAGGTGATTCAAGACTCTTTTCGAATTAAAAGATCTAAAAGGAGGCAAAGTCACATTTGGAGACAATAGCAAGGGCAAGATGGTGAGGATTGGAAAGATTGGCAAAGGAAACAACTCATTCAGTCCGATCCGCCTTGTCAAAGGGTTGAAGTACGATCTCCTTAGCATTTCTCGCCTATGTGACAAAGGCCAAGAGGTAACGTTCACTTAGACCAATCGCTACATTTCTAATGCAGTCACCAAAGAAACTAAGCTCTCAGGTTTGAGGTCAGGTAACACTTATACCAGTCCTCTTTTAAATTCTAGTCAGAATTTATCTTGCTTAAAAGCATCCTTGAATGATGTTTCATGGACTTGGCATCGTAGACTAGGTCATATTAGCATACATACAATCAAGAAACTTGCATCTCATGGATTGGTTAGGGGATTACCTTAAGAAAGATAAAATCGTGAAGCATGCACAAAAGGGAAGCAAGTCAGATCATCTTTCAAACCACTCAAAACTATGTCTACATCTAGAGTACTTGAATTAGTTCATATGGATTTGTTGGTGAAATTCAAAAGCCTTGGAGGTAAATCTTATGTGCTTGTCATTGTTGATGATTTCTCATGATTTACCTGGGTGTGGTTTCTGAAGAATAAGAATGAAGCTTTCAAAGAGTTCACTAAGATCTGCAGGAAAATTCAAGTTGAGTCTCAGATTCATATCGGAAGGATTCGAACCGACCATGGAAGGGAGTTCGACTACTCGGAATTTGGAGACTTCGTGACAAGAATGACATCTTTCACAACTTCATTGCACCAAGAACTCCTCAACAAAATGTAGTAGAGAGGAAGAATAGAAATCTTGAAGAAATATGAAGGACCATGATGATTGAAAATGATCTACCTTACTATTTCCGAGCTGAGGCAGATCAACACAACAAATTATACACTCAACAGATGCCTCATTAGACCTATTCTAAAGAAAACACCTTATAAGCTATACAATGGAAAGAAACCCAACATCTCCTACTTCAGACCATTTAGATGTAAATGCTTTATGCATAACAATGGTAAGGATCATCTGACTAAGTTTGATGCTAGATCAGATGGAGGTATATTTCTAGGTTACTCATCTCATAGTAAAGCTTATCCTGTGTTTAACAAAAGGACTAACAAAGTGGAAGAAAGTATCCATGTTGTCTTTGATGTGATTGATCTTGGCAGGAAAAGTGAATCCACATTATCATATCTCAAGCTTAACAGAGATGAAGATGACCTTGCTGAAGCTCGAACTCGAAAGAGTCAAAATAGAAGGATTGGGGAAACTCATAATGAGACAACTCGGAACGAACCAACTCAAAAATGTTGTGACTCGGAATGAACAAAATAAAGAGCTAGCTCGGAATCGTCGAAGAACAAGCTAATGCAGAGACTCAACAAGATCAACCAACTGAAGATCGGGTCATTCAACCAACAAACTTAATTAATCGGAGGATAGGTAGAGCATTCAAATATGCATCCAAGTCACCCACCTGAAAACATACTTTCCGATATCAACAGTGGAGTAAGAACTCGTTCTTCTTTGTAAAATTTGTGTGCATTTTCTACATTCATTTCACTAACAAAACCCAAAAATGCACTAGAGGCCCTAAATGAACCTGAATGGGTAGAAGCCAGCAAGAAGAGCTTAATCAATTTGAAAGAAACTAAGTCCGGACTTTAACCAAACGACTTTCCGACCACCCAAGTAATAGGAACCAAATGGGTTTTCAAGAACAAACTGGATGAGGAAGGGTTGGTAGTCAGAAATAAGGCTAAACTTGTTGCTCAGGGTTACAACCAAGAGGAAGGAATTGATTGTGGGGAAACCTTTTCACCTGTTGCTAAGATTGAGGCAATCAGAATTCTATTAGCATTTGCATCTAGCATGAACATCAAGCTCTATCAAATGGATGTCAAATGCGCTTTTCTGAATGGTTTTATTCAAAAAGAAGTTTATGTTGAGCAACCCCTTGGATTTGAAAACTCAAATTTCCAAATCATGTTTTCAAGTTGGAAAAGGCTTTATATGGTCTTAAACAAGCTTCCAAAGCTTGGTATGAAAGACTGAGCAGTTTCTTGGTTGAAAATGGTTTTAAAAGAGGTCAGATTGACAAAACTCTTTTCACAAAAACCAAGGGGAGTGATTTTCTTATCATTCAAATTTATGTTGATGATATCATTTTTGGAGCTACTAATGAAACTCTATGCCAAGAGTTTTCCGAGTTAATGAGATAGGAGTTCCAAATGAGTATGATGGGAAAACTCAATTTATTTCTTGGTTTTCAAATCAAACAAGGCAAGGATGTCATCTATGTTCATAATCTAAGTATACCAAGGAGTTATTGAAGAAATACAAGCTATAAGATGTGAAGCATACAGACAAAACCTATGAGTAGCAGTTTAAAACTGGACTCGGATGAGAAAGGTAAAGATGTAGATCGAAACTCTACAGAGCTATGATTAGCTCTTTACTCTATCTCACATCTAGTAGGCCGGATATCATGTTCACTGTCTCGCCTTTGTGCAATATTTCAAGCTAATCCAAAAGAATCACATCTCACAACGATTGAAGAGAATTTTTAGATATCTTGCAGGGACTCGGAATCTTGGTCTATGGTTTTCAAAAGACTAAAAATGACTCTCACTGGATACTCGGATGCTGATTATGCTGGATACAAGTTTGATAGAAAGAGCACATCAGGAGCATGTCAATTTCGAGTTAATCCCTTATCTCTTGACATTCAAGGAAACAGAACTCGGTTGCTCTATCAACAGCTGAGGCTGAGTATATTGCAGCTGAAGCTTGCTCGTGCTCAGATTCTCTTGATCAAACAGACACTTGAAGGATCTTCGACTATTATTCACATCTATCCCAATCAAGTGTGATAATCAAAGTGCAATCAGTATCACTAAGAATCCAGTTCACCACTCAAAGACTAAGCATATTGAGGTCAGGTATCATTTTCTAAGGGATCATTCTAAGAAAGGTGATATTGAGTTTGAATTATTCCTACTAAGTTTTAATTAGGTGATATTTTCACTAAGCCTCTTAGTGATGATCGGTGTTGTTTTATTAGGAATGTGCTTGGCATGATTAATGCATGATTATGTATTATTGCATCAATTATTCTTACATGATTATGTGTTATATGCTTTGATAACGACTGGATCAGTTGACTCGAGTGAGACTGAGCTATGAGTTATTAGCTTTCGAGTATTCTTAGTCACTCGGAAAAGATACTGAGTTAGACTCGGTTTATGAGCAAAATGGACATCAAAATTCTGAGGTCATCTCTCGGATAAATGGGGAATCTCGAAATATTTTTGAAAACTCTTTCTTCTCTCTCTTTGTCATGCATTTCAATAAGAAGAAACTAGCTGTTGGAAGAAAATTGTTGGAAAACTAGCCGTTACAGTGCGTAAACGACACAATGGTCTCGAGAATGTTGCTTGGTATTCGGGTCGAAAGAAGGTTGAAAGTATCTTTTTCGCTATAAATAGCACCCCTTCATTTTCTTTTCTTCACTTTACCTACTACTTACTTGCTCTCTTTGCTCTCAACACTACTACTTAGTCGCGCTCTTTCTCTCTCCCTCTCTCTCACTCTGAATTCTTAATTTTCTCTATTCTCTCTACTCTACTCTATCTCTTTTCATTCTCCCTTATTCTCCATTCTCTAAAAATGCCGAAGAGAGGAACCGTTTAAGATGGAGGGTTAGCCACAAAGAAGGCCCGAACCAAATCAAAGACTAAGGCTACTCAAGAAGGTACCTCGGATGCCCCTAAGTGCTTTGTCACCGAACACTTTACATTGGATGAAAAATTCTTTATTCTACTTCTTTTTCATGGTTGCCACACATCAGGAACACTTGTGTGTACAACTACTCGTGTTTTTGTGAGTACATTTATCCAAAACTCGTGTCCGAGTTCTATTCCAATATGACATCCACCGAGAGTGTCATATCTTCTATCATTCAAGAGAAGGTTGTTCGAATCAATCTCGCTCTTCTCTACAAGATTTTCAATGTCAAAACTCTTTTCTCAATTCCAACCCCATACTCTTCACAAAAATCGCTGATGATTTCTTTTATAAGTATGCTAAAGAAGTTCCGAGTCACGCAAAAATTTCTCTTTGACTTAGATGAAATCTGAAGCAAGACTTCTTTGCTTCATCTTGATGAGAACCTTCTTTTCTCATCATTCTAGCGAGGACAATCCCAACTCTAAGATTCTCAAAGCTCTTTTTGACATTCTTGAGGGCTATGAAGTAGACCTCTTCCCTTCTATTCTCGAGCAAATAGCACCTATGCCTGCTCATTTTTAGAAGTCAGCTCCTTTTCCTTTTAGAGCTCTTCTGATCTGCTGTCTTTAAGCGGTTCAAGGTCCCTCTTCCCTCTCACCTTAAAGTATGCTTGGAACCTGCTATTTGTCTAGGTAGGAATGAACTATCAGTGTCCGGGGTACCAGGAAGTCAAGCCTACTATCCGGTCTCATGTGTCCGAGTTACCACCACCTCATCTTCCTCTTCCTACTCGGACTCAAACTCCACTAGCTGCACCACTTCGATTCATTGGACCTTCTGCTTCTCATCCTCCTCCCTTTGCTGAAGTGTTTACTGAAATGGTAAACAAATTTGCTTCTTTGACCGAGGATTTTCAATGAACTTTGAAAATCTTCAAATATTTTATTCCTTCCTTAGTTCCGCTCCGGAAAACCGCACGAGTCTCGGATTCGAGAGAACCAAGAGCTGATATCCGAGCTCAAAGGGATCATCCAAGAACAACATGATCAGATCCACCACCTCCAAGAGCGTAGATCCAAAGCTGCTGAGGACTTAGAAACGTTTGATACTTCGAGGAGTCCTCCAGCTGACTAAGTCAACTTCAGCTGAAGTCGAAGAAGAAGCCGAGGAAGAAGCCAAGGGAAAAGTAGAAGAAGCCGAGAAGAAAGAAGAAAAAGAAGGAGATATGGCTGCTCAGCTGATGACCAAGGCGCAAAAGAATCGGAGATGATCTCTTTAGATCATGCTCCGAGCGACTCGAAAGAGGCTGGCGATGTAGGTCGGTCAAAAGTCCTTGCCTCAAAAGTAGAACCAGGAACTGTCTTTGAGGAAGACGAAGAAGCCGAGGATGATGTGGGTTTGGTTCGAAGAATCAGGACTGACCAAATTCCTGACATCCCAATTTTGCAGCCCTCTCGCTCATCTATTTCTACACAAGCTTACAGGCGAAGGCACACTGCACGTTCCTCCTCCTCCGGACAACCTGCTCCTACTTCTTAGTCTTCTTAATTTTTTAAACTCGGATTTTATTTTGTCCAACATCTGATGTACTTGTTCTTCTACTTTCTCCCTATTTTTGATGAAGTGCATAGGGGAGAAAAATAGAAACTTGGATGTTTGGTTTAGGGGAGTTCTTTTACCTTATGTCCGAGTTTATCTATTTTATTTGTTTGGTGTATATATATTTCGAGCAATGAATGAATTTTCTTTTTCGAGCATATTTGTTTCGAGTTACATATTTTTTAAACATCTCCGATACTTGACTCTTTAACATATCTCGCTCCGATTACAATTCTTGCTCTGGTTCATTATCAACAATCCCGTTCCGAGTTATGTTATGATCTAAGTTGCACGTTATAAGTTTCATTTAAGAAGGATTTTTGGAATATAATAATCCAAACTTTAGCACATTTGGAAACTATTAATTTGTACCTAAGAAATTGTTAGGAATAAGTCGTACTTTTTATGTAGTAAATTCTAGTATCCCAACACCGAGTTTTCCCTCTATTTTGGGGCTAGTCAAACTAAACACTTGGCCTAAATTTCTTTAAAATACATTCTCTGTTCCTTACACGTGTTACACGCCACCTACCTGTCATATTTTTGGCGAGTCAAATTCGGTGTTGGGATACTAAAATTTACTATATAAAAAGTACGGCTCATTCCTAACAATTTCTTAAGCCCAGATTAATAGTTTCCAAATCTTCCAATGTTCGATTATTATATTCCAAAAATCCTTAAGAATATATATCTTTTTCTCCGATCAATTCAATATGAAAATTTACTTTTGAACTAACAAGTTTCAATCTTAAGTGTGGAATGCATTTCATCAAAAAGGGGAGATTGAAGACTCGGGTATAACTCTTTATCTCTATTAGGTTTTGATTCCGAGCTCTACGTAAACTCGTATCTAAGTTTTCATTATGTTACGACTGGGTCGAAAGCACTTCATTGCATATCTCTTATTTGTGCTTCTAACCCACTCGGACTTCACTCATAACCGTCGCATGTTCAAATAATTTCTCTAACTCATTTATTCCGAGCAGTGACTTTGCACTTCAAGTTAAAATAAGTTACAACGTTAACTCTTTGTTATAAGTCGGTTTATTTCTTGGAGAATTATTTGATTGAATCAAGTTCATGCTTATTGCAGATTTAATTTCAAACTTGATCTTTTAAGGATTGACTCAAGATAGAATCTGGTCTTAATGGATATTAGACTTAAAAATTTCGTTCTTTTAGGCCAAAGATAATTAAGCACTTAAATTACTTTGATTTAATTTTTATCTATGCCTAATCTTGGACCAAAGTATTTTATACTTTGAAAACCAATGTGATTTTCTTTTGTAGGTTATTCAAACAAAGTTAATCTACTTTTGAAATACAAAAGCAGCCGACTTCTAGCCATTAAACACCGGAAGACAAAAATTAGCTACTTTTGGACATGGCTTAGACACCGTGACAGGGTTGT
Organism: Talinum fruticosum; assembly: GCA_021018815.1. NCBI lineage: Eukaryota > Viridiplantae > Streptophyta > Magnoliopsida > Caryophyllales > Talinaceae > Talinum > Talinum fruticosum. Next base: position 3,437,582 of record JAITYX010000067.1, read on the forward strand.
TCGTTTCCGAAATTGGAAAACTCCTACTCTAGGTCTAACGGTTGTTTCCACCTCGGTTTTCAATCACCACCAGATGATTGGACCATCTTTTGGAGCCAAGAGTCGTTGCACAATGATCACATCCCAACGGATATTAGACTCGGAATAGCCGTTACAACTGTTAATGAAGATTTCAGTCCGGATATAAGACTCAATGGCCATTCTGCCTGGATGTTTATAAATAGAAGCCTCTTTGCAATACTTGAAGGTTACCGAATTTATTGTAGAATCAATTGCTGGTCTCATATTAAATCAATCTTCTACTTAGAACTCCAACTCGTATTTCATATTTTCCGAGTTGTAAAGAAAGTCTTGTAATCAGTTACATTCTTCTCTTACTTTCTTTGTAAGTCCCTTGATTGAGTCGTAAGGGTTAACCGACCTTAATTGTCCCTGATTGTAAAGGTTAACTCGGTCAGGAAGTACTAGATCGGATAAGGGAACTTCGAGTCTAGAAAAATCTTGTCGGGAATTGTCTAAGTGAGCAATTCTGGTTAGAGTCAATCCTGTGTAATTGAGCATTCAATTAGTGGATTTGATTTGGTGCTTAGATTATCACTGTCCGTGGTTTTCTGCCCCATGAGGGTTTCTACGTACTTCTGTGTGTTTATCTTTTTGAGTCCAATCTAGACTCGGAACATGATTTTCTAAGTTACAGTGCAAAAAGAGTTCAATTTTATTTAAATGACTTCATCTCCCTATTCACCCCCTTTAGGATGACTTAGTCTCTCCAAGAGCAAACCTTCAGTCCCCATATACTAACTCAATTGATTGACCTTTTCCCAATGGGGCACCATCCACCGAATCTACCACATTTTGCATTATATTATTTGGTTCAACATATTCCTTTCTTAGAACCTCATCAAGCCCGTGATTTGTATCCTGTGAGAGAAGTTCGACAAATGGAATATCTTTAGTCAATTTCTTGACAGCCAAAACTTTTTCAACCAAACCATCAACATATTCCTAATATTGGGATCAGCTAATATATCATGGCTTTGACTTAGAATATTATCGAGACTTAGATGCCAAAGACTCTCCTACTATAGGATGGATTCTCCTCTTTAATATTTTTTAAATGCTTGCCATGTGTTTCAACTATAAGTGCCAAGTCTCTTTCAAAGAGAAGTTTGCACTCATCTACCTCTTATTAAAAATTTAAGTTTTATCAACAACCAAAATAATTAATTTCACTATCAAACAATAGTTACTATATACGCATTTTTTGTAGTTGTAAGGGTTGACTAATTATCAAGATGGATGTAACTCTTTTAGGATGCAATTTGGGGTAGGGGGAGGGGATAGGTTAATAAAGTAATTGGTGACTCATGATCCGAAACTGGGTGACTAATATATATTAATGAATATTACTTTTATTAAATAAGATAAAACTTACCCTTATTGTCACTTTGTTGATTTCTTCATCACTTGTTAGATGACCAGGTAACTCAAACGTGATAGTCATATGCCTAGATGAATTGGTAATGTTGACATTGCATACACGCGGTAAGCTAATTGTCTTACCATGTTGAGCAATAACACAACTTATTGGGTATGGCCTTTTTGTTTATCAAAAACACCAATAGCAAAACTAGCTTCCACCTCATCCTACATCCTAACTCTTACCCTCTTCATAGTCCAATGTTGGATCAAAGGTAAAATCGAAGGCTCGGGAATACCTTAAATTTTACTCCGTGGAAGTATATTAACTATAGGATTAGAATGCACCCAGAAATATTTGGGCCATAAGGGTTTTTTGGATTTTCGATTTTGTAGCTAATAATGCCTTCACATAGTCTATCTAAAACATACTACCACCAATCAAGCTTTCGGATAAGATCAACATTCTCGATAGCTCTTAGTACTCTAAAATAAAAAATTATGTTTAATGTAGGAGGTAGGAAGCCGGGTAAGGCATACAATACAAAAGATCGCTTGAATTTATCCCCCTTCTCTAGTGTAATCCTACAATACTCCTAGAAAATCAAGTGGACGAATAACATTTGTTGGCCCAAACCTCTACCGCCGCACATTTCTTAAATATATTTCTTCTAAGTTTCTACGTCGAGAAGTCTCTTTCACACACATACCGGGATTCCCGGGGAGACAAAATACGTCACATACATCATCGGTGGTGATAGCTATGTCTTTCCCATAACATATAAACAACATTCTATTGTGAGGTTTGAAATTATTAATCAAGCATGACATCATCGCCATTGATGTCTCTATTGGTGACATCCTATAAAGACCTCCAAATCCAATGTATTCAATCTCAAGCTTTCAATCCTCATTGAGAGACTGGATGAATTTTAACAATGTTAATGGTTTACATCTTCCTCGTAGAACCTTCCTCCCATTGAATCTATTCTTTTTATTAGTTGATGTGGAAATATTAGCCTCTTTTTGTTTTCTCTACGTCTCGTAGAATCTAAAAAGTGTCATCATTTTCTCTTTTATTTATTTATGTTAGCCAGGTGATGAAATCCCATTCTTATTTGTGAACTCGAGTCATGGTCGAACCGAAAACGATATAACGAAGTCGAGTAGCACACAAAAAGCCAACCAACACTAAAAACAAATCTTTCTAAAAATAGAAAGTTCCGAAAATGAAAAGTTTTCTGACTGACACTAGTCCTCTTTTTTTCCCCTTCTAGCTGGTCCAAACCAGGTTCGGACTACCATACGAGGAGTCGAGCTGGAGCTGGTCCCCAAGCCTACTAAACTCAATGTCTTACCTATTTTAGTGGCCAAATGCCACATGCGCTTTTGAACATCCATACAATGACGTTTACAACCTACTCCAGGTTTCCAAGGCTCTTGAAACAAGTATCGTTTTGTCTAGGGCAATTTATCCAATTTTTTCCTTTATCATTTCCGGCATTCCCGAGGCCCTGTTCAATCCTATTTCGGTGGCTGAGGGGAACTTTAGGGTTCTTTTGAACCCTAAATTTTCCTATAAATAAAGGGGTTCCCCATCCTCATTTTCACACAAATTCGGTTGGGAAACCCCCTCCCCGTTTATGCTTGAATTCTGTCTCTTTCTGTTCTCTCCACTCTCCCTCACTTCAACTCTAAATAAACCCTTTCTACTCCTCTCTCAAAAACACCTTCGTTTGCCCTTTTCACTTGCCATCGTTCTTACCAGTCACTCTGCCGAAGTTTGATCGTGATTTGAGCCTAGCAGGTGGGTCAACCTAAGGGCACACTTCAACCATCCCGAAGTTTAATTTTGCATCTTAGTTAATTTTAGTGTTTAATTGCTTTTTGTATTGTGGTTAAAAATGTAATTGTTTTATTTTTCACCCCCACTCGTAATCTTTTATTTCTTACTTTCCTTTTACTACTTGTCTTTATTGTTTTTATTTAGTTGCTTTATTTACGCTTTTAAGCATGTTTTGTTTGCCTTTAAGTTATTCCTATTGGATATTGATTGCATGACTTTATTAACATGATTTAAGCTCACATTTTTAAATAGTAAAGTCCATCTTTTTGACGAGCGTAATGAAGAGCATCCCTCTTTGTTTTGTACATTTGCTCCCAAACACCGGATCAATGGTTTAAAACCAATGAAGTCCTTTTTAAAAATTTTTTGATTTTGAGTCCTTGTACCGAATTTAGAAAAGTAATTATTTTTTATTTTTGCTATTTTTTTATTTTCTACAATTGACTAGCGATTCCCTGTTTAATCTTTTTATTCCGAATTGCATCTCGGCATTGTTTTACGAAATTGGGAGTCCGGACCGAATGGTCGGCGCTTGTCGACAATTCGGAGGGTCAACCCCGGCCTCAAGGCTGCTGGTGGGCTCAGCTCCTAGTCCATGTTGTGTAGATTGCCTGGCCCAATTGAGCTTTGCATCGGTATTCCTATTTTACTTTTTCTATTTAGAAATACTTCACGAGACTTCTAAAACCGCTTTCGAAAATAAAATGATTTCTTAAAAATCGCTAGTCAAACCCTTCTTAAAAATCTCTTTTTCAAAATTCTTATCCGTCGCTTAGTAAGCACACCTCTATTGAAGCTGATATTCATGGGAAAACTCGATTCGCTTCCTTACGAGGACGGGTTGTGGCTCCTACAACATCCGATGACATACTTGATGTCCTAGAAATATGAAATTTTCGTATCGAGTATACTTGAACCATGCATTCTACATGACCGTTATCCCTCTAACCTCTCAAAAATAAATGAAAAAATTAACTCCATAATCAATTAAATAAAAATTATGGCAATTTAACCCATTCATACCTGTGGGTTGTCTTCTTTTTGTTTTGTGGTTCTACATTATGACAATTTTCTACAATCACCTTCTTATTTGAGTTGTTGGTTTTCTTTTTTTTTCCTTACTATGTCTTCAAGAGGGATTGAATCATTGGAGCAATGAGATTATCTAGACCTCGATCGCTTTAAAAATAATACAATCATAAAAATTAGATTAGAAATGACAATATATAGTTAGTCATATAAGACATTGCTACAAATGTAAGTAAATTACTAGAACTTATGTATACCTCTTTTTATTCGTGGTAGCCTTTTGTATCACACTTGATTTCTTAGTTACTTGTTTTGTACCCAATCTAAAACCTACTATATGGTGATAATTATTAAACCTATAAAATGAAGGAATCAATGACTAATATAATAAAAATTAATAAAAGTATTATACGATGGTGATTGTTACCTTAATAATATATGACTATTGCTGATCAGCACTTGACATAAATTGGGTGACGAATATATTATTGGGTGACAAAATATAAGTAAACTAGGTTACTATTAATTGATACGTGGACCCCTTTTCCAAAACATATTCAAAACTACTAATTTATTTAATTAGGATAAAATAATTGACATGGAAAAATACACTAAAGTAGGTGAATCTTAGTCGTTTCATGTATAGAATTTAAAACGAAAAAAATATTTGTTGAGTACCCCGACATATGTGTCATGGATTTTTTAGGGCCTCACCTTTTTTACCTAATTTTAAAGTACCTTACCCGTTGGGAGCGTTTACATTAGTGGGATTAAGTTTTAAAATTTCAATGAGTGAAGGATTTAGGCTGCAAATGGTAGTTGGATTGCCACTAATGCCCTTAAATGCATCTAGGTCAAAATATAAAAGTTAAAACCCTCTTCTCTTCTTCATTTCCACCATTTTCAAAGTTTGAAGCTCTCTTCCTTCATCTCCAACCTAAATCGTGGACTCCGTCATTGAGGCAAGCTACGTATTTTATTTTTAAATTTGTTTTTTAAATTCCTTCATCTCCTACCTAAAGCATGCACTTCTCGTTTTCCTGTCGTTGAGTTTTGTATTTTTGGAACTTGCCTGCTGTGTTTGAATTTTTATTTGCTATAGAAAATGCATATTTTGAATCATTGCTTATTGTGTTTGAATTTTTGGAATTTCTCCGTTTCCTGTCTTTGAGTTTTGTAGATGAGTTAGAAGCTTTGATTTCACTGGAAATGCAATTCTTTATACAGGAAAGTGAGAATAAGTTTTCGTAAGTTTAGCAAAGTTTTGATAGCAATCCTTGTATCGGTTAATGCATTTTGACTACTTGAGGAAAAATTCTTCCTCTCGTGAAGCGATTTTGTAGTTCCTTCATCTCACCATTTTTTAATTGTTTCCCTGAAGCTAGTTTCATTAAATTTAAGTTAAGAATGGAAGGTTGTGGGAGTTCTTGGAGTGGAAGGAAATGCCCACAATGCTTATTGAGCGGAACATTTTAATACTAGATTTCGAATCCTAAAAAAAACCAAGTCGACCTTATTATGAATACGGTAATTGCGGTGAATTTGTGTAGTGGTCAGGTTCGAAGGGGAAGATTGTGAAGCTGAAGCAAGTCATGGATCCGGCATAAAGGTTGAAGGCTTTCATCATGTGATGGGAGATAAAAATCAGAGCATTCTAATAAAAATTTGTAATAAAATTAAGGAGATTAAGATAACAATTAAGCTCATGGATACAAGGTCTGTTTGAAGCTTTGAAGATGATGATAGAACTAAATGTGGTCGTATGCATCTATATAGTTATAATGTCAATGAAATAAAAAGTAGTGTGTGGAGGAGGGTTACTGTAAGTTTGGAACAAAGTTTGTAATTGCATGGTGGTGGCAAGTGTTTGTAATAGTGATGATTATTTTTTGAATTTCGAGATGAAATGAAATTTGGTGCTATTCTGAATGAGCACATATCATTTTCTACTTCATATTTTGAGTTATAATTGTCAATAGTAATTATGTATGAAATGAAATTAGGTAAATTATATATGAAACTAAAGCAATTAAATTAGGTAAAATACACTGCATTAAATTGAAAACATAATTTAACAAGAAAAGTTATCAGTTTAAAAAAGTAGCAAATAGCACTATCCATTTTGAATATTTCATACTACAATGTTGCTTCATTCACAAAATGTCTGCTTCATTTCAATGACATATTAGACTTATCTAAGCCATCATATGATCTTGCTTCATATTCTCCTTCCTTAGAGTTAGAGCTTGTCCAATTATTACCCCAACCTTCACCTTCTTCAATCACATGTTGCACTACCTTTTTCTTTAATTGAATAATGGGGACATCAAGGGGAAGTGAGTGGCAAAGCTGCATTCTGTTGTGGATTTGCACTGCCTTTGGATTGGTGTGAGGCTCTCTACTTGGGATTTTCTAGTGCTCTTTCTAAGTGGAGTCAAGCTTGGGATGGGTTTTCGGGGCTTCTTTTAACTCCGGTTGGGCTTTTGATGGGCTTCTTTCAACGGCAGTTAGGGTGTTGCTCATAGGTGGGATGGGTCTTCCGAGGCTTATTCTAGGTGGAATAAGCTTTGTGGCATGCTGTTTTAGCTTAGTTGGGCTTGTGGTCTCTACGTAGAAACTTGAATTCGTCCCTACGAGTGTAATTTTCCTCATAGAAACCTTATTGGTGCTTCTTCGATGAGCAACTTCTGTTTTGGTAAGCATGCTACAAAGGTTGGATAGGCACTAGTCTTACCTTGACTGTGTTTAGATTGACTTAGTATGAAATCCGCAATATCCTTCATTAACACTACAACTTCTTCTTCATACTCAACTTGCCTATCAACATCCACTATCCTTGTTTCACCCAGAGCAGGACTAACTTCCACTATAGCAATTTCATCGGCTGATCCTTGACCTCGCACTTCTTCACTCACTTGATGATTTCCTTGAGTTAAATCTATTTCCTCAGCTTCTTTATTTTGTTGCTCCTGTAACATTATGAACAATTTGCACAAATCATCTGGTTCGGGGCTATCAACCATATTAATCACAACAACATCCTCTTCCTTCCAAACAATAAAACATTCCACTACACCTGAATCTTTAACAATCCACACTTCCTGCCCTTCCTTTCCCAAGTTTAAAATAATAAAATGAAGGGACTTTTGGGGAGGTTCCTTACTTAACTTCCTCATTCTAACCTTAGTATAATTGTGAAATTCAAGGGTAAATATCTCATCTAGACTAAACTTCCCCAAATCTATGACATCTCCATTGTAATTAATGTGGACATTCTTCATCTCCATTTTGCACAATCTAAACATGACGAGATATTTGATAAATAACTAATTCCTATTTTTAACAAATTCAAAAGCCATAAAACTTCATCAAATTCATCATACAACTTACAATTACTTGGATTTTATTTTTCCATAATTAAACCTTAAAATCAGACTTTCACTAAGTTTGTTTCAATTCATGAAAAAGAAATTTATCTTAAAAAACACAATGTGCCATCAAAATTATATACTATTATGCCCAAAATTCCAACTTTTTATCTCCCTCTGTTTTCTATTGTTACTTCAGTCTCTTACAAAAAAATGCCACAAACTCCCCTTCAACACCATAATTGTCGAAACACAAACAATTTTGACTACTTATTTTCACACGGAAATTAAATTTTTAGAAATTATACACCTTCATCATCAAATTTTTTATTTAAAATTTTGAGTTCTTACCTAGTAAAATTTCGGATTCCCTCTCTCATTCACATGTGGCAATGTTTACAGTAATAATTGAGCTTCCCTTGCTTTTCGATCCTTCAAACTTCACTCTGTTCTTTGATTTTTCAAGGTTTATGGAGGTTTGGTTATGGATTCTGGAAGAGCTTCATTCGAGGAAGAAGGTTCGAGAAGAGAACATTGTGAAGCAAATGCTGGTGGGTGAAAGTAAATAAAAAATTTTACTTGCCACAGAGAGGTATAATCGTCTATTCAATTGTCAAACACTTAGTTAACAAACAATAATCATTTCTTTATACAAGTTACAACGGTGAGGGTACTCTAAAATTAGATAAAAAAGGTGAGGCCCTAAAAATTAATTACACATACGTCGGGGTACTAAAAAATTAATTACACAATTTAAAAATATATAATTCTACGACTATAAATACAGTCACATCTAATTATAAGACTATTAGTCACATATGAAATACTTAATTAGTATACTAAATAAATTAGATAATTCCACATATAATTAGTCAACTGTACATAATATTATTATTTTTGTTTTCCATATATGACTTTTTATGATAAATTTATGAATCGAAAGTATATGTGGACATCCAAAGTATGTTAATATGACTATTAATAGATTGGATGGATGATTATTTGTGATGAATTCATGTTTTAAATTAGTGTCATCCTACTAATTAACTGCTTAATTAGAATTCTTCTTTCTTTTGTTTTAGTCATACACTTAAGAAAAAAAAAGGGGAAAATAGACATTCTGATGCACAATTAGGATACTTAAATATATGTCTTATAATTATACATTACTATATTTATAGTCTTACAATTATACTTGGGTATATGGTATCTCAACTATATTTGTTCAGTGTACTTTCGTGACCATATTAGTCATATACTAAATATATAATTAGTCATATATTAATCTAACACAATAGTTAATACTTAGTTACATAATTAGTCATATACTAAATATATGATTAATCATATGTTAGCCTAACATAATTAGTTATATACTAAATATCCCAACCACTCATCTAATTATATAATTAGTCATATACTAAATATATAATTATTCATATATCAACCTAATATAATTACTCATACCTAGCTAGTTAGTCATCTATTTAATTTTCTTGCTACAATTTTCTCTAAATAGTCACATACACTAGTACAGGAACTACTTTTAAAGACGGGTCTTTAATGACGGTTACCGCCATGAAAATAGACCGGTGACATTTTTGTAAAAAATGCGGTTTTTAATGTATATATGACGGCAGTTCAACATAAGAACCGTCATCTAAAGTTTCTACTAAACCTTAGACCACGGTTCTTTTCTTGAACCGTCGTCGTAGATGTATCTATGACGACGGTTCAATAAAAGAATCGTAGTCTAAGAACTTTAGATGACGGTTCTTGGTAGTGAACCGTAGTCTAAAGTTCCGCACAAAAACCCTCGGCGTCTCACTTTTTCACTCTCATTTTAGTCCCACATTCTCTCTCTTCGGTTGCTCTTCTCTCCATGGTTGCTTGGTGGTTTTCGGAGGTTTTCATTGGCTTCCCACTCATTCTCTCTACGGTTTCCGGTGGTGGTTGCACTCCCCCTCACTCTCTCTACATTTCCGGTTGTGGCTACGCCACTCTCTCACCGACTTCTTTTTCGACCTCACTCTCTCCGCATGGTTGCACCTCTCTCACCGACTTATTTTTCCGAGCACCACCAGGTTTGTCTCTTTCTCTTCATCTTTAGAATTTTTCCCTAAATTCCATTGCGGGTTTTTAATTACGTTATTGTTTTCCTTGTCATTTTCGCCATTTTCATGAAATTCGAAAGTGTAGATAGTGCTTTCCAATTTCGGATCTAAACTCGAAAGTGTAATTTAGGAGTCTTATATTTCGCGGTGTTTTAGATAAAATTTGTAGATTAATCTTATAATTGAGGAATGTGAATGGATATAATATGAAAATTATTGTACATGTTTATTTATCAAGATTTGTATAATTGCTTGCAATATAAAATGGATTCTTCCAAAAGTACAAAAAATCAAAGGGGCGAACTATGATGAACAAGGAGAAGTTGGTCCAGAGTAGAGACGGTCCAACCATCCTTAAACCGGTCGATTTTGATAAGCAAGGAAATGCTGTAGGTGATAATAAAGCTCCCTTTATGAGCTAGTTGGTACGGCAACCTGCTCATACGTAAACATCAACCGTAGAAAATGGGCCAACATCCTTGATTCCATTAAGAACAACCTTTGGAACAATATTAAGGTAAATGAACTACATCTAAACTTAGTATTGCAACTTATATTGTAAATGGTTAATATATATGTACTAATGCATATCATTCTTGCGTTTCGAAAACGTTCAACTTGAATATTAATGAATTTGAGATCCCCTTCGTGAAACACAAGACCCTCATGTCGATCGCAGAAAAGTTTAGAGACTTCAAATATCGCATTGCCACTATATGGGTCTACAAAACAAAGCGAGATAAAACAAAAAGGTAGACCCCGGGAGGTCTACAATTGTATCACCGAGGCGGACTAGAGATCATTTGAATCACATGTCACATCTCCGGAATACATGGTAATTTCATTACTTTGATACCTTTTTTTGATCCTAAATCATCATTGATTGTATAAAAAGTTAATGGGTAGCTATAAGGAGAAAATAGAGAGTTTGAATAGTATGCAACTTTATTCAATATTTATATACAATCTCGTATAAAAATAGTATGACGTTGGTTGTCTATAAATGTAAGTGGTGAGATATACTTGAGAAGGGCATATGTAGAGGACAATGAGAGGGGAGTTTTCTTATGCACTGATATTTTTCATTGTTGAATTGATATAAAAAGGAAGAAATTGTCACCGATATATACAACTATTTTTGATTTAAGTATTATGCATTAATATTTTTGTTGTCTTAATTACTTGCGCGAGCGATAAGCTGAAGCCAACTAGAAGAGGATTAAGAGCAATGCGTACCCTCATGTGATGTCTTGTGGGGGATACGCGAAGTTGGAGGAGAGGTTGTATAAGCAAAATCTTGAACAACTTCAAACCACATCCGGTGAAGGTTCCACCGTAGATACTTCGCAGCTCGTTATCGATTGGGACGAGCCGTGGCTCGAAGGAAGAAAGAAGAAAGATGGAACCTTCACAACGACCGATGTAGAAGCTATTATGCAGCTCCTCGTGAGTTTTTTTAGTATTTCCTTTATTTATTTTGAGAACTTATCGGTTTTAATATTTATGAATTGTCAAATGATAATTTTTTTTCTTCTTACAGGAGTCTTTGTCACGGACATCGACTTCGAAGTTGCTTACACCACCGGGAGGAGGGACAAGCTAGCCTTGGCCCTACAAAGAGATGAGCATCCCCATCGTGTTCAAGCCGCCGTTGGGGGTGGGGATAGTTGAGCACTTTGGGGTTAGGAAGAAGCGCCCCGTCACTTCCAGCCAAGCGTATATGAAGGCCGAAATGGCCCAAATGAGGTCCCAAATAGACTCCCAACAGTTCATAATGGAGTTCCAACATACCCAAATGGCTGCAAAGATGGCAGACATAGAGGCCTGGAAAATTGTACTGGCCTCTTTAATGTTTTAGGTGTGTGGCTACATTCACATAGGAAAGCAGATGTGCCACTCTTGTTTATCATATATTTACACTATATTATTGGTTTTTGGGAGGTCAATTGTAGTTTCGTGACAAGAGGGAAAGTGACATAACATGACCTCACCTAGGATGACATTTACAATGTAAGAGGTCTTGTGAACGGTCGTCGAGCACTGTTGGTGAGTGATACAATGGTTAAGCATTTGCAAGGAGCAGTCTAGATGGTATTGGATTGACATGGATAAGTGCTAACTTTCACAAAAAGCACAAATATAAGCTGCCCTTTGGCTTGACAAAGATAAACCCCGAGCTTACTGGTGATTAATAAGCTATCCCATTGATAGCAGACATCTCATATACCTACTGGCCCTCAGTTTTGCTACAACAGCATTCTAGTTTTTGGTATGATACACTTGAATCTCTCAAAATTTATCAAAGGCCCAAGGATTATAATTGTCTATAAATCTGCTCTCCTTGGGTATGCAACTCATTTGCATTGAACTGCTGGAAGCTTCATAGTGGTTAAAGGAAAAACAATTTGTCTTCATCTCTAATGACGCTTATGTCTTCTACTTCTGCATTCTCTGAATTGATGATCTTTGTGAAGTAGTATCCTCCAAATTTTTGACCTGCAATTCCACAGTGTCTTGTGATGTTAAAGCATGAAATTGAGAAAGATGCTCAAAAGAGTTTTATGTTTCTCTGTTTATCTAAGCAAGAAATTCGTCTGTTCATTTGGTTGATGCATTGTTAATCATAGCTAAGCATGGCTGACAATCATTATTTATCCTAATGTTTGGCTTATCTCAAGATCTAGCAAACGGCTTGTGTTTGGGTGTGAGGTCCAGTTAATTTCATATATGCCTAAAAGGGCAAATGCAATTTTAGGGCCAAATTTTATTCATTTTGGGTCTTTTGAAGATAATGCAATCAATCAAATAGTGGTAACTGAAAATTTTCTTCATTTTGTTTTCGAGTCATGTGAGTTCATGATTGGTATTGATCAGTTTACATCTGCAGTGTCAACTGAAAAAGCAGAGCTTACCCGCTATTCTCAGAAGTTCTTCAATTGTATTAGGCAGGATGATCAATTTTCCTTGTTGCTTCTCTGGATAGGCATTTTGAACCTTCATGTGAATGGTAACTCTAATCTTCCTGTTATCTCGACACTTCTTGTCTACTTTTTGACTGTTAAAATGGCAAATATTGTCTGTGCTGCAAAGGCCCCTCAGGATTATGTTGTCAGAACCTGCTGCTTTTTGTTTGCCATCAACTTCTGTAATAATACTATCTTGTACCTCAAGATTTTCATAACTTCTTAAATCATGTAGATTTTCTCTTTGATCCAACAGAATCTTTACCGAATGAGTGTCATCTTGAACAGCTCCAGAAAACCTTGGTTCATCATCCTGAACCATCAAGTAAATGTCAGTTCCACATTTGGTTACATCATGGCATTCTTGAGTTCCACTCTTATATGTTTCCTGTGATTCTCCTTTCGTCAGTTTATCTTCATAAAATCTCGAAGTGCACTTCTGGAAGCATGCACAACAGTTTTCTCTGCCGTTGAACCATTCACCATAGAGATAACCTTGGTTTTCTAAAGCTTTCAGTTTCTGCAAACAGGTTGAACTTTCAAATTAGCTCATGCACCAGAAGTTGAGTTGGATTGGGTTCAGGTTGGATTAATTTCGGTTTCGGTCAAAATGGTGCGATGAATTAGCCAGCTTAAATAGAACTTGAGATGGGTCTTGTTTAGTTTGGGTCATACTAAACCACTATGACTTTCCTATAGACAAGCCAGGGAAACTCAATTATAGTAGTCAGGCAAAATCAGATTGGTTAATTTCGGATCAGGACAATTCAAATTTTGGCTGGAAGCAACAACCTTACTGGAAATTTTGTTTTGACTTGGTTTCAGGTTTTATTTGTTATAGCATAATTGCGTTCAACTATGTTATCTACAATGCCAGATCTATTTGTTGTAGATCAAATCTCCATGCTTTCAATTTAAAACACAGTAAAACTCCAAATCCAGATCCCAAAGTCCCACTTAAGAATGTATATTTGAGGCCCCGGGGGGCGGGGGAGGAGGGGGTCAGAAGTATACTAGATCGAGCAGTTCCTTACTATGAATAAGTTTCCCATTATAATGTGGTTATCTGCTTTGTTGCCTTGAATAATATTCGTCAATGAACTTCTATTCAGCCTTAAAATTTGAGACAACTCTGTGGTACGGACTGTGAATGGCTGTGGCTTGTCATACAAAACCCCAATCTCTCCAAATGTCTCTCCTGGTAGTATTTTCTGAACAACCTGATCATGGTCATTAGTGTGCGTTAACATGTCCTGTAAAATCAATTTGTTCCATCAGTTATTAGCAATTTTATGCAGAAGAATATCATATGAAACATCCAATTGAAGCAAGTGTTTATGAATGCTTACTGCTGCACCAGACACTAGGATATACATATCCGTTGGAGCCTCGTTTTGTAGAATCACATCCTCCCTTGGTGGTAAATATTCGGCCTCCGTTTCAGGAACCTGTGTTTACAAAACACGGTGTAATTACACTGTTACAGAGGCCTTAGATTAGATGTAATGTTAGGCAATAGAATTTGTGTGGAGCTCAAAAATAAGGTAGAAGTACCAGCTGAAAAAGGAAATTGGGAGAAACTCCATGGAAGAGTTGGACATTCTGAACGATAGGAAAGAAGAGATAGTGCGAAATATTTGATCGGATGGCTTTGGGTAGACCTTTTAGGGTCTCCTGCTGTTTTAATCCTTCTGTTTTGAACTTCAGACAAACGTGTGACAGCATTTGTTCCTGTATCCGTGGTGGAAGTTGGTTGCGTTCTGAAAATTCTACACAAGCCCTCACTGTATCCCTCTGAAAAATCAGTGGAACAAGATCATTAAAAACTCAAGACAGATACTGCGTCCAATTCAACACCCCATCAATCAACCTCAATAACAAGAAACTTCATCAGACTATACCAAAGGTAACTGATTTTGAACAGATTCTGTCGAAAATTGATTCTGTTTTCTTTACATGCTTATTTGAAAATAATGTGAACTTAACTTCCAGCAATCCATCTTGATTGTGCCCAAAAATAATCCAACGTGAAATTTCTGACTGACTCATGTTCCAAGTCTAATGGACAGATAATAAAAATAACAAACACAGATTCTACAATACTTACAAAGTTTCTAGTGCGGCCTGTCCAGTGAACAACGAGGTTTGTCATGTTACCAATTATGTAGGAGGTGAGTCCGAGGTTGAAAAGCATGTAAAAAATGTCAAAGAGCATCTCTATTGTGTTTTCAGCATGGAGATCGCCATAGCCAGTGGTTGTTAGGGTGACAATAGACCAGTAAAGTGAAGCTATGTATCGCTTCCATACACTCTGCGACTTGAAATCTGGATTTACAGCACCGATCCATGTCTTTCTGGGATTTGGGTATCTGTCTGCTATCAGATAATAGAAGCATCCAGCACAATGAACTGCAAACAGAGTTACCTGCAGAAGCACAAAGATTTCATGTCTCAGTGTCCTTCCACCATACAATTCTGACATCTATTTCACCAAAAAAATAAATTAAATCAACATTTTGTATTCTTGCCTAGTTCTGGGTGGATTGCCCCTATCTTTTTCTTGTTTTTCTGGGGGGTGCAATCAAATGAATGTAACTTTAAGCTTGTAACTGTGGATGTGCAAGGGTTGTTTTTATGATATCCTATGACAAAGGTATTGCCGGTATACTAGTGGATGATAAAGAAGTAGATGACAAATTTAGTGAGACTCACAAAGTCTTCCACAGCTGACTTTAACAGATGTATCAACAGTAGGCACTGTGGCCCTGTTTCATTCATCTATAAGTTCCACTTTAGAAAATAATGTAAGGATAAGAAATTTGTTGGACTACGAGGAATCTATGCAAATCTATGTTAATTAAGAGATGGATTTTATATCTTATTGAAGTAGCAACCCAAATTTGGAGAAATCAAGAATTTATAGAAAGATGTAGGAATCTGTAACTTAAAGGTCTTTTTGCATGGAGGTGAAATTAATAAGGCCACTTGTGGATTGTCAACGCCCACATCCCTCAAATCTTGGTCTACAAAATTGTCCCATATTTTGGGATAATTTGTAGATGGCAAACATACCCCTATTTGCCTGAGTTTCAGGGCCAAACCTCGGTAGGGCCTAATCTGGTGTTTGTGTAATTCTACCGCCCGACCCCCAACCCCACCCCCCGCGCCCGGGGCCGGTGACTGATAATGAGCCCTTCAGGTCAAGCTTACACGGGGAGCTTAGTTGATTGACAAGTCACCTTAAAATAATGAAGGAATCTATAGAACTATGGGGGAAAAATCTGAAACCCGTATAATTTTAGTACATAACAAGGTGTATATTGTAATAGAGTTCTACAAACTGGGATAAGCAGAGCTCAGAATCGCTTACAGAGACAAGTTTGGAGCAGCGCGTCCAGAAATAGTTGAACCGTATATCTTTCTCAAGCCTGAGGAAGAACAGGAGATTTTGATCAGTATCCTAATCAGTTATTGTCTGCAATTCAGAATGTTGTAAAGATGGGCTTCATTTTGAATTAAGATGTTCACCTAGCGAAGAGGGAACTGACTCTTCGAAGTCGCCATAGTCTGAGCATGCTAAGTGCTTTAAACCCTACTGCACTGCTGTGGTCGGTAAAGAGGCAGCTAATGGACTGAAGCGGTGCTGTTGAGCAAACATCGAAGATGAACCAGGTTGATAGGTACCTGTATTGAGGTTCAGGATGATATTACAGCTGATATTGTGTAATTAGAACAACTTAAAACCAAAATTGACCCGAGCTGAAGATAAGACTACACGGGTTTGGACGAGTCTGAAACTCAAATTGGGAAGCACAAAGCATGTAGATATTCGAGAAAAGTAGGCAACATCAACAAGAATAAAATTTTTACGTGGAAACTCAAATTGGGAAAAAATCATGGGCAGTAATGGCATAAGATCCACTTTGATAAAGGTGAAAGAATAAACAATCTCAATTGATGAGCCCAAAAGAGATAAAATAGAGAGAGACAAATCTCAAATGACTGAACCCTCAATGAGATAAATACATAGAATTCTCTCAATTAATAACTCTCAATAAAAGTGAAATAGAGAAGAAGAGATGGGAGGCCATGGCTGGTACCAAAAGGCCTCTAATGGTGGGACAAAGTGCCATATAGGCATATAAATTTGGTCACAAATGGTGGGAGGAAATAGCCCTCAATCCACATGATCGGATAGGAATTGGCCGCACCAAACAAGATTGAAGAACCACCATATAAATTGGCTTCTATGATAGTTGAACACTTGAACAGGAGATCTTTGGTATGCCCCAGCTGAAAGCAACTCCTCATAATCTTTCATGTAAATTCTCAGTGATAAACACCCAAAGAAGAAGCTAAAAATCTTCTCAAACCAGAAGTCGTTGAAAATGCATAGGGCACCAAGGGCCGTGCATTGGACCCGGGTGGCCCGTGATGAAAGGCAGAGGAAAATGCACGAGTTACTTGGTGACCAAAAGCATTTTATGATAGAATCAGAAATAGACGATGAAGGGGCCATGAAGCAAATGGGCAGCACCTGAACAATGACTCCAAGCCAAGCCAAAATAGAATTTGGGACTAAATAACCCAACACTGACAAACGTTGAATTGTGAATACTGACCTGGTGGCGATTTTCTTGTGATCATCAATGAGAAGGCAAGACCGGCTATCAATATATGCCACAAAGAAGGTGAGAACAATATCAACGGCAAAGAAACCATTAACAATGTGGTCAATGATGAACAACGCGTCCTGTTTGTATGACAGGAAGGCAAACTCAAACGGGCAGATCCATGCCGAGTATATGACTAGGAGTATGAGAAGCATCTCCCAGGCCCTGAAACATAAATTCTGAAACCATCATGAACTGACATTAGTAACAACCGAAAACTAGATACAAATAAGGCGATGCAACTTCGATATAAACACGTACACGAAACTGCCATGCTTCTAACCAATATTGATTGCATTGTCATGAAGCTTATTGCATAGCCCAACAATAGAGGCAATATGAAATGAACCCAAAAGGACTGGAATGGACTCAAAAAACCCATATGCAGAGTCTAGAAATTCCAAACTGACCATCATTTATACTTTTTCCGGGCTGAATATATTACCTGTAACGAGGATCAAAAGGGGAGATGACATATCTTCTGAGCTTGGTTGCCTCATTTATTCGAGCTCCAAGTGACGGGAGGATATCATCTGAGAGCATACTGCCATAGCTGCTGCCATCAACTTTGAGCTCATCGTTGCAGAAACGTTTCAGGCATGACATTTTCTGTTATGATATGCTCGATCACTCCACAGAACAACAGTCTGTAGTGTGTACAGGGGGTTAGAATCTTAAAATTTTCACAAGGTTGTGAGCTGTATCTTGTTCTTGGAGGAGGGGTATAAATAGAGAGGTAAGAATCCTCTTTTCCTGTTCCTTAATTTTGACTGTGGAACGTGTTTTTGTGAAGTATGGTAATGCAAGTTGCGTAGTTACCAAGTGAAAGATAAAAAGTGGAAGACATATAGACCAGGGGAAAACAAAATTAAAAAAAATAGAGTCAAAAAAGAGATTTCTTTTTCTTAAGTTAGAGTGGTTGGAGTGGGGCAGTAGATGATTCTAGTTCACTTTATGCTGCAAGTTTAAGGGTGGGGATCGAACTACTACTACATAGATAGTAATGAAAATGGAAAAGAAAGCAAGTGGTTTTGATTTTTATTATTAATGTTGATTATCGGTGTATTCGGTAAAATTAGTTGTTCACTTTGTGGTTAGCTGTTAGGTATCGGTTGTTAGATACTTGGTGTTTATTGGTTAACTTGTCAAAGTGCATACTATTCTTATGAACTTAGATGTTTAGATAACATATTTTTAAGATGACATAAAAGGAAATAATTAACAAATATTTTTATCACCTAGAAAAGATAAATTTAAAGTTATAACTAAACTACATATGTAAAAATTTTTAAAATTACGTATTGTGTGATTTTTCAAAAACACCACATAAAATCTTCTAACAACAATCTCAATAGTACATTTACCGAATATTTAAAATTATGACTACTTGTACAAATTAACCTAGTCAAAACACTAGTCTCTATCTAAACAACTAATGTCGAACACATCCAAAGTCATTGGTCATGGTTGGAAATCATATATACAGACAATTTTAAAGATTGAAAGGACATATTCTAAGTGATTGTATTATGGTGCTTTCACTTCCAATTCACGAATCATAGTAAATGGGAATGTCAATTAGTACATATGTGCTTATCAGGCGAACCATCTCTACGTTCGACCACAGTTTTTGTATTTCTCATCCATTACAAGTTGAAACGTTAGATATTTTAGTCCATCTCTTAAAGGGCATTCAAGGGGATTTAATTTTTGTTTTTTTTGGGGGGAAGGGGAGGGGAGAATTGTGGGTTCAAGTAAGTCAACTTGTCATATTATCACCAAGCAAGACTTTTGATAATGGATTGGTTTTGGATTCTTTCAAAAAATGTATCAAAATTAGGTTTGATAATTGGGTTATTGTGACTTGAGTTTGAATTATACAGACTTGTATTAATTTTATATGTTGTACTCAATCCAAATAAAGTTAGGTAGCGGAGTTTATTAATAGCAAGCTAACCCATAGTAATTTACTTTTGATATTGATTCGTTGACTTATATATTGTAAAGATTATTTCAAAATTTGATTTCATATGTATAATCATATTTTTTAACTTCAATATTTTTAAATATAAATAGTTATTATGTAGTGTAAATTTAAATAATTACATTAAAATTTGTTGTTAAGATTGAATTTGACACTCAATTAATTATCCATGTACATTCTTTTGGATCGGATAATGAAAAGATGAGTTTTCCTTTTTTATTTTTGTCAAGTGTAAGCAAAACGCTATACACGTGAACGGGACCAGACGAGTTGGCTAGCTAGTGGATTCCCAGGGAAACTGAAATCCAAGGTGACACGTGGACCAATAAGGTCTGAGTTAGAAGTGTTAAAATGGTACAAGGACATTAAGTTTGCACATTCAGTTGAAACCACTTGATTACTGCGTTGACTATTGGCTTATGGGAGCTGCCCTGAAATTACAACCATATATCCACATTTGAGACAAATAGCTAGATTCATGCAGGAAGGATTTAACCTTTCTCAACTACTTTATCACCTGCATGGCCTCTTCTCACTCAGATATGTTTTGATAAGAGATGATAAAAATAAGCGGTCAAAAAATTTGAGCTTCAATCAAATTGTATTTTGGTAAATTGGATAATATCTAAAAATTGGACGAAATATTTTGTTCAATAATTTTTTTCAAACTTGAATAAATCAAACTAAATATTTTGTTATAATTTTCTTTTCAGACGAAAAAAATCAGACAATCCTAAATTCGAGTCAAATTTGCGTTCGAACAATAAAATTATAAAAAAAAAGCTTACATTCGAACAATAAAAATTTTTTCAAGTCAAAAAAATTTGGATGATTGGATTCTATAAAATTTTGCTGGAATTAGTAAAAATTCAATGTTTATAATATAATTGCTGGCATTAGTTAAAAAAAAAAAAAAAAAGAAGAGGCGGGAGATCATAAAAATAATAATAATTATATTATCATTCTAGATCTATCTAACAAGCAGGACACTCTAGCAACTTCATATAATTTAATTGCAAAAAGTATTCCATTTAGTGGCTGCCACAAGCCTTATGCTGTTGACCTATGGTGGTGAGTTCAAATCTTGGCAGTAATTTCTTTTCTTTTTGTTTTTGAAGTTTTTTCGAGTGCTTGTCTTTACCAAAAAAATTGTAGGGAGGTATTTTATATTATATGAAAACTATTTAAAGGAGACATAGTTATAAAAATGTATTAAAAGTCATGTAAATTTTGTGAAAATCATTTAAAGGGTCTTTTTCATTTATTTTTTAATTTTCGATGAATTATAAAGAAAAGGTAAAAATACCCTTATTTTTTCGTTTTCTCTCATCCATTTCTGACTTATCGTCATCATCTTCTTCCTTTTTCTCCCTGTTCAATTTAACCTTTCTTTCAATTAAGGATAATGTCATCAAAAGATTATTTGGGTGGATGGGAAACAACTCTTTTGAGCAAGTGAACAACTGCTGCTAATTAAAAGTTGTTGCTCATGAGATCCCTGCATACATTATGAGTATATTAAGCTTCAAAATAGTATTGTGAAAACATCCAAGTTACTGTTAACAAGTTTTGGTGGAATCAATTCTTAATTTAAGACTTGCAAGTGCCACTTAGGTTCTATTTGTTTCACCATTTATAAAAACGTTTCTAACAACTAACCATCGATAAAAGTTGATAATCACTAAATATAACTGCTAAAAAGGCTAATAATTGTTAACCGCTAAGCATTACCATTGGTAAACATTGGTAATCATTGATAAATGCTAATTGTAACTGTTGGTGAAACATGAGTAAACGCTAATAAATGTAAACCGTTGATAATAATAAACTATTGATTGTAACGGATGCCAAGCATTGGTAATCGCTAATTGTAACCACTAATAGACATTGAAATGAACTGACTCTCAATTGGCAAGAACCATCTATTTGTGGATGCTTAATGGGGATTGGGTTTAGAAATTGAGACATGACTACGAGGGCCGAGACAAGTGAAGCCTATGGGTGTCGTCCTAAGACACCCATAGCAAAAAAAAAAAAAATTAAATAAAAAAATAAAAAAAAATTATATTTAAAAATTTTAAAAAATTTATAAAATTGTTAAAGGGGACACTCATAAAAATAATAATATTAATAAAATTTTAAGAATATTAAAAAACGGATGCTCTTAAATATATTTGATAGCTCCGCCACTACATGGCTATGAATAGATTGATTTGGCATGGCTCTTCTATAGTAATTTGACAATCCCGCCTACATTAACTCTTACCTCGCATTTCACGCCAAAAAAAGGGCCACTATGGATGATGGAATGCAATTTCTCTATGCTCATATGGATAATGGATTGCAGCTAAGTAAGTGCATTAATTATTTAAAAGATTTATTAATGGTCCTACTTTTTATATTAGATCTCGATCCTTCTATTTTTCATCTAAAGTTCTTAGTTATCACCCTAAAACCCAGTTCTCAATAAATATCTTTCATATATATATATATATATATATATATATATATATATATATATATATGAAAAATATTTATTGAGAACTGGGTTTAGGGTGATAACTAAGAACTTTATATCTCGATCCCTCTATTTTTCATCTAAAGATCACAAATATGGGACGTCATCGATCTCTTCTCCCTCACAATCTCACCACCATTCCCTTCTCTCTCCATAAATGGTGCCAAGAAATGCTAAACTGTCAGCCACCAAACCCACCATAAGCAAATGGCGGCCACCACCGGCTCACCGGTGGTCGTTGAACCTCGATTATTCTCCGACCACCGGCGACCATCGTGGTGTTCGCCGTCTCTGTTGGGTCGTCTCTGTTTCCCAATAGTTGCTAGTGTTAACTCGCCTTCCCTATCTCCTCCCTCTGCTTCGATTCGTTGAACACCGGCAATGTTCCTCCTCTTGACGCCGATAATCGGAGGGCTCACCGGTGGTCGGCGAATCCCAATCGGCTTTCTCCGACCATAGGCAAGTCTGTTGCCGATTTTAATCTCTTTTCTTCCCTTTCCTTCATGCACCCACGATGGCACAATGAACATCAAATTTTTCGGCGGCAAATTTCAAATTGGGCAACATCAACCCGGAATTAAATGAAAAACCCTAAATAAAAGTGAGTCGAAATTGGGCGAGCATCAACCCATCAATGAAGAAGTTTATTTTCCACCAAGCATAGAGGATTTCGGTTCCTCTTTTTCTGGATTGTGAGTGTCAAAATTGTGGCGAGAATTAGCAATTGGGAGACACACGAGTGTCGCCGGAGGACGGCCTCCGATCTTGGTTAGCGCCGCCTTAGGGGGTGGCGAGTGTGAGCAGAGGTGTGGTGGTGATGGTGGTTACATAGTTGTTTGGCCATTGAGAGGGAGGTGCTTGGGTTTAGGTAATAGTGGTTAATGATAGTGATGATGTGGCGAATTCTTAGCTTTTGAATTAAATTTTAATGATGTAAATTTATATTTCCTAATTCTCATTGTAAGGTGTAATTCTTACTGGTTACGGTCTCATATATATAACATATCTAATGAGAACTGTTATTAAAATAAGAACTAAGAACTGTTAAAATAAGAACTAAGAACTATTAATCCGAGCCATTAAATTTTAATCTAAAGGGGTCTAAAATTTGCCACATCATCATCTCCTTTAACCACCCACTCAAAATCCTATTCCCAAAATTTCACCACCTGCACAAGTTTCCTGCAACCGCCAACACTAACGGCCAGCACCACCGCCTGGACCTATTTGTTAGCCAACAAACCCAGGTCGATGGTGGCATGTTCTCCGGCGAACCTGCGGTGGCCATCGTTGGTCAATTTCCGAACCTCTACACAAATTGCGACTTTTTCTATCGGAAATTTCAAATTTCTCCTTGAATTTCATACTTTTCCGACCGGAAGGGTTGATATTGTCCAATTTTACTTTCTCATAGGGTTTTCTTTATTTCCGACGGCTTCGCCTCCGGAAAACCCATAAAATTAGGAAAAAGTCGTAATAGTTAATCTTTGAGAGGCAAGATTATTAGCGAACCGGGGGTGTGACGTTGCTTCACCTAAGCTTCGCTAGCGTCGGAAAGCTTCGCTTGAGGTTCGTTGGTGGTGATGGCTGTTCGAGAATGGTAGTTGTGGTTTGCTTGGGAAATGGAGGAGAGAGAGGGAGGTTGAGAGGCTAAATTAGGTCATTAGTATTTTGCTTGACATGGCACAATCCTGTACCTTGATTGAGAAATCAATGACTTAGATTTAAAGTTCTTAATTCTTAATTTAGATGGTAGTTCTTATTAGATATCTTCCATATATATATATAACAAAATTTTACTCCCTCCGTATCATTTATCCGTCGTTTTCACCTAGTAAGAAAATATCAATGTGGAGTTCACTTTAACTTAAAATAGTGACTAAAAAATCAAAATGTCCATATGATTTTATTATATTGGAAATTAGGAAACTGGGAAAAATAAATGCAATTAATAAGAGTAATATTGGTCTTATTAATATATCATTGAAATTATAAAGTAATAAATATTGTGAAATAAGAAAAATTAGTTCAAATGATAAAAGATTGAAATGGAGGGAGTATTTTTTTGATGAAATGGAAGGAGTATAAAAGTAAGGGTTGTATTTATAATAGAAAAATCAAATTTTAATGTCCAAAACTTTGGGATGACTGGTTCATAATATCTCAAACTTATCAAATAATCCACAACGCCTTAAATATTGGGCTTATTTATTCTCAATTATCCAACTAACAGAAAAGATAGTGTGAGCAGTAGCTTGAAATTGGGGTAAAAAATACTAATTTTTCTTAGGAGATATTCATCTTTACTTCCCTCCACCTTTTTGGAAATAATTTATTTAACCCTCCAGCTATTGATAATATTATTCACTCACCTAGACCATAGTAATTAATAATTTATTGAAACATTGACTGTTATTACTAATAATAGAAATAGTCCAAAGACTATTGAGATGGTGATGTGATCGTAAAAAGTGATGTTGTATTGTATAATTGCCTAATTTAGTTGAAAAAGGACGTTAAACTATAATTAATAGGGGCCGAATCGCATATAGTTTTAACTCAAAAGTATGATTTTTTTCAAGAATATTTTCCTCTTTAATTTTGTCTCACTAGCGTCATAATGTTATGATCGGGGCTCACAAACAATGGAACTTGGACAAAAGAAAATAAACAAGAATTTGAGGCATAAGATTTTAACGTGGAAAAACCCAAAACCGGAAAAAACCATAATGATGTACTAGAATTTTCAGTTTACAAGAATTTTCTCTCAAGCTAATCCCTAGCTCACACTTGTAATTCACTACTTCCCTTATGCAACAATGGAGGATATCTCTGATTTTATAACCATGAAAGGGCCTCACACCATTTACAAGCCATAAACCAAGTAATAAACATGCATTAACCGGCCTTAAATACGCATTAACACCAAAAGACATTGAAGAAAGCAGCCAAAAGAGGCACCCGAGCACTTGGGTAGCCGACACGGGCCGTATCTGTAGCCAACACGGGCTGTGCCAGCCGTGTTGGCTGCTGCCCAATTCCACTTTTTGTTTTTGGTCCGAAATGATCTGTGCTCATTGTCCCACCCCTGTGTTCGCCGTTTCTTGTCTCGTAATGTGATTTTCTCGAGCCCAAAGCATCTATTAAGCTCCATAATCCCAACAATATCCCACTTGAATACTAATGTCTCACCTCCTTTGTTGCATCCATCTAGGCACCGAAACCCGACCCCTTTAACATGAGAGACCCACTGAGGCCTTGAACCGCCTCAATGTTTCGATACATTTACCTTCAACTAGCTCCTTTATCGGATTTCTGCTGTCCAAGCCATCAAGCCCATTATCATTACCCGACGTGAACTCCCACTCGGATCGATCTACATCTTGCACACTTTTACCATGCACATCCGGCTCACCGGCGTTGGTAATAAAATATAATGAAGAAATAATTTGTACCTCCGGGCTTTACCTTCCGTAGACAATGCCGTGTTCTTCATTATCTCGGGTTATTGCAATTCTTGTTGTGGAGCACTCGATGACTGGTTTGTAGACCCAACAAACACCCCATCATTATCACAAACTCCCACTACAGTAGAACCCGAACCAAGTTCTTCATACCGAAGACTCCTACTGGAATTGTTAACCCCGGCATCCAAAGCTAAGTCACTACCAACCTTGGTATAGTATAAAGAGCCGATTTTATACCCTTAGCCACAATCAATGCCCCTTAACGATTTTCCGGCCATCATTGCCAAACTTCATTAGATATCCCGACTCATCCAACCGACTTACCGAAATCAGATTTTTAGCCAACCCCGTGATATGCCTAACACCTTGCAATGTCCAAAACCCCCACTCGAGGTTTTGATCCTCACATCCCCTTTGCCTAAAATGTCCAAGCTTTTCCCATTTGTCACAAAAACTTTCCGAAATTTTCCCGCCACAAAATTATGAAACAAACTTCTACTAGACACGGAATGAAATGACGCCCGGTAATCCACCACTTAAGACTCAATGGGATTTTCCACACTAACCACAAGTGCATCATCTACATCTTCCATGGAATTTAAGGAACTCGGTCATCAAACTTTTTAGGACAATTTTTCTTAAAGTGTCCCTTATCCCCACATCCCCAACAAACAATCTCCCCGGGTTTTGGGACCGACCCCTTGCTTTGGATTTTCCCGACCATTTTTCACATGCTTCTCCCTACCCCTTATATGAAATGCACTCCCGATGACTCTAGAGTATCTTTTTTGCGAATGCTTTCGCTCAAGATCACATCCTGGACCTCATCATACTTTAATGCATTTGAATCACTAGCACTACTAACTGCAGACACTATGGTATCCCATGACTCGGGTAACGAAGACAACAAAATAAGGGCCTTAACCTCATCCTCAAAGTTTATTTTTACCGAAGCAAGATTACGGATGATCATATTAAACTCATTAATATGATCTGCTACACTAGTACTATCACCCATTTTTAAGTCAAACAACCGACACATGGGATATACCTTATTCATCACCGAAGGTTTCTCGTAGAGGTTGGACAATGTTTCCAACAATCTCTTTCTCGTTGTTTGATCAATCACATTGAACGCCACTTTTTGTGACAACATCAATCTCACCGTCCCAAGAGCTTGCCGATCAAGCAACTTCCAACCATTTTTTACTATGTCCGCGGGCTTCACTCGAGGGGTTGATACAATTCCTTCAGTACAGCAAGTCCTCAACTTGCATTTCTACGGAATGCAAAATCCTTTCCATCGAACCTCTCAATTTTTACGTTACCGTTCTCCATTTTTGTGAACTCTCTAACCTCACCTTGCTCGATACCGGTTGTTAGGATCGAGGCTCGCAAATAATGGAATTTGGACAAAAAAAAAGAAGAATTTGGAATACAAGATTTTAACGTGAAAAAACCCAAAATCGGGAAAAAAACCACGAACGATGCACTAGAATTTTCAAGTAGTTTACAAGAATTTTCCCTCAAGCTAATCCCTGGCTCATACTTGTAATTCACTACTTCCCTTATACAACAATGGAGGATATCTACGATTTTATAGCCATGAAAGGACCTCATAGCATTTATAAGTCATAGACCAAGCAATAAACATGCATTAACCAGCCTTAAACACGTATTAACATCGAAAGAAATAGAAGAAAACGTCTAAAAGAGGCACCTGGGCACTTGGGTAGCCGACACGACCCGAGCTGCAGCCGGCATGGGACGTCGTTGCAGCCAATATGTATAGATACAACACCATATAAGAGGATATATATGGTATCTATCTATCCATATTGAATTGGATCCTTTTAAAGTGGGGAAGAAGCATGCTAAGGCCTACCCCATGGGACACCTAGCTTAGGGGCGAGGCTGCCTGCCGCTTTCGTTCACCTCCTAATTAATTTGCTTTTCTCAAATTTTCATCGCTCTGCCATCCATACTAGAATAAATAGAGTTTTACGAAAAAACCTGGGACAACTTTTTGAAATCTTAGTGAAGCACTTGGATTTGCTCTTTTTCAAATTTGATAAATGTTGGTTGATCATATATTTCCTTATAGTTCAGCTGGCCTCGTTAGTCCGTTCTTACAAGAATAGTTGGTGGCCCGGTATACTATAAGGATTTTTTATTGTGCCCAATGTCATTTTTTTCGGTTCGAAACGATCCGTGCTTCTTGCCCCACGTCTTTGTTCATCGTTTCTTGTCCCTTAATGTGATTTTTCCGAGCTCAAAGCATCCATTAGACTCCATAATCTCAACACATAAACCCTAGCCACTAAAAGTTTTTTTTTTTTAATTTCAAATGCAAATGAAGAATATAAGAGAAGAAAAATGTGTTTAGTGTATACTTAACATATCAACGACAAGCAAATTCTTCTTCCTATGCATTTAGGGTAGTGTAGTCATTTCACTTCTAAAAGGAGGGGATAAATATGTCATTTTACAAATCCGACAACAACTTAAGCTATTTTTGTTACTTTTATAGTATTTGTATCTAACGGTAAGGTAGGTAAATTTTATAATCAATAGTTGGACGGTTGACGAATCATTTCGAAAAAGATCAAGGGAGAAGTGAAGGTGAATATCTCATTTTCTTAATATAAATTATTAAATTACTGTTACAGTGGTTATTGTGGATTATATCATAAGATCGAAATATTACTAACCAGGTGACAGGGGTGAGCGGGATAAGATATTCAGTCATTTTATCCGAATAATTTCATCCTGGATTTGGCTAGAATTGGGTCCGAAATTTGAACCCAATTCCGGACCCGATTAAAATTGGGTCTTTAATTTTAGAATCTATCCCCGATCCCGTGGGAACCGAGTTCGAGGATTAGGGATTTGATTGTTTGCTTCACCATTTATGTTTTTGTGATTTTTTATTTTTAATTTTTAAATCGGAGTTTGGTTGAGTTTGGTTGGAAAATTATATATATATATATATAGATTGGGATCGGGTCCAAATTTTCACTACCTTGTCCTGGATTCGGTTCTAATCATGTCCTAAAAATTGTACTCGATCTCGGACCCAATTTAACCGAGTTTTGGATATGGAATCGGGTACCCAATTTTTCTACTCAACCCTATCATGTAACTGAAAATTTTGGGGATATTAATAATATCTAATTTTAAAAAGTTACCTGTTATGGTGACCCGTGCAGGACCAGGCACTACCATGTAATTTAGTGTCCAATATTCCTTTCGGGTCAACAAATTGGATATATATAGGATCAAGTTTAGGTTAATTAGAATTTAGAAAAGATAATAAAATTTGGAGAGATCATATATTTGAATGTGAATTTTTCATAAATTTTCTTATTTGATATGTATCGAACTTTTAAAGTTAGAAATCATAAAGTTTTATCAGGACTAGACCAACTTTTCAATAAGTAACCAACATTTTCTACGCATTTTCTTTCCGTTTTTCTTGCATGGTCTTTTCCTTTTCGTTTCCCCTTTTATTTCCCAAGAGGATGGTCCTTTCTAATTATTTAGAACGTTTGATGATATATTAGAATCCTACATTTGCTTTTTTCAAAAATATTCTAAAAACTCTCTCTCTCTCTCTGGCCTTATGGACAAATGCATTTTTACGCGTAAGATTTTGGCTCATTGTTTCTCTTGCAAACAAATTGTCGAATATATTCAAGTGTGCAAATAGCGAGTTGTACTTATCTTTCATTGCTTTTTTGGGAGTCTACATTTTTTTGGATGTGACAAAGAAAATATGTCCACATTAAGTCATGGGGTGGGAAGATATTTAAAATTGCGCATAATTTGATTTATTTGAAGGCTATGCCCGTCGTAGTGTTATATAATAACTAGCACTGAAACAGTATGAAGCGATAAGAAATTTGTTAATACTGAAAAAAGTAAATCTAAAACATAAAATTGTCATATGAAAATCATTGTAAGACATTAAAATCTTGCAGCGAGCTCATATCCTAATTTGCCTTGTGTCACTACTTTCTACACTAATTATCTCAAATAACTTATTCTGAAATATTATCATACAAAACACACATATAAATACCGTTTTCCCCTTTATTAGACCCATACAATGCATGATAAATATAAATTACTAGAGTTATCTTCGTGCATGACTGCACAAAGTACTTAATTATTATTAGTATTTGTTCTAGAAAATATTTTCTTCTATTTTAAACAGAACTTTTTTATAAAGAAAAAAAGGTCCATATTCTAATTACAAATTTAATAATCAATCTTCTAAAAGAATACTTTTAAAAGGTTAACAAAATAGTTCTAAAAAGAAAATACCATTGGAGTAAGATAGTTCATAAACATATAAAAATTAATTTTTTACTAGATATCTAGGTTTGAATCATCTCTATATTAGTTCTTGTCTCTTTTATATATATATATATATATTGATTCGGGTATTTCCCGTACGGTTCCAACTCACTGTCACGTCATTAGCCAAGCTGTGCCTAATCGGTCGGATAAGGGGTATCGGCCCAAGCCAACCCTTAACGAGTCGGGTAAAGCCCAAAGCCCACTAGGGCTAGGATTTCCCTTAAACCACGGTAAATTACTATTCTACCCCTTTAAAATCTCCCTATAAATACACATCATTTCCCAACTCCGGGGGCATGTTTTTCCACATTCCACAAATCTCATCTTTCTCATAATCTCTCAAGCTTCTAAGTTATCAAGCTCTCAAGCTCTCAACGTTCATCAATGTTCATCAACATTCATTCCAAGAGTTTCCATCTTCGGAAAACCTTTCAACTCCCACGGAATTCCCCCACGCACATCGAGGAAGATTTCCTCGATCCCTTCAATCAAGTCAATCACTAACTTGAGCGTCGGAAGGGCGTTTCTCGGGATCCACCACCCGGGGCTTTGCCTTTTTGCGGAGTTCAAGCAATCACCACACGAAATCGGATCGATCGTGTCACGTCCTCAAGACTGAAGTGATAAATCCTTCCTCTCTCCGAATCATCATCCACATCATCAACTCGGTTTTCTCCGGAAACAGTTTGGCGCTGTTTGTGGGGAGGAAGGTAGCATATGGTCGCCGGTGGCACTCGATCTCGATCTAAGATGACTCGCGACACGATCAACCCACCGGTCCCTCACCCTCATCGTTCAATGCCTACGGGGCCAATCTGTGACGCTCCTCAAGCCGAGGATGCGGAATCATCTTAGTGGTGTACCGGCAACCGCCACACCAGGCTGGAAGGGTACGTCACCCTAGGGGCTCTTCGAGTTTCATAGAGACCCTTAAAACGACTGTCGTACAACAAGTACAAGAACAGGTGCGAGCCACCATGGAGCAGCGCATGCCCATTATGCCTTTGCACTACGCCCGAGTCCTGGGTATGGCATAACCCCCTGGGAGGTCGGCTTGTTGGCCACTTCTCGGGCGGGATGCCTTCCCACGCGGCTCCAAGCACAGCCCACCGAGGCCCCGACGGCACTTACCCCTGAGCGACCAAGCGCCCCACGACAAAGCATCACGAAGAAAGCAATGTCCAAGGGATTATCGAGGCAAAGAAAGCTTTTCACAAAGCCAACAAGAAGATTGCCACTTCGCACATGGCCTCGACCCCTATGCCACCCATAGTAGGCGTTCCGCCTGGTTCGAGAATCATGGCGACGCCCTTGCCCCAAACATCGAGCGAGGGCCCCGGGGAGCGGAAGGTCCGCCGATCCTGCATGATCGGCTACACATAGCCGCAATTCTCAGCAAGCCTACAATGCTCTAAGGCGCGACCAAGAGTGATCTGCCGCCCGGGAGTGGAAGCGATCAAAAGAAAGGCGTCATGAGCAATCAAATCCGAAGGGTCCCGAGCGATCGAGAGAGGACCGGGCGCACTCCTCCTCGATCCGAGAGGAGGAAGAGTCCTTCCTTGGTGGAAATTCCACGCCAGCAACCCACCGTCGTTCCCGTCTCGGCTCCGATTCAAGGCCGACCCGAGCATACTTTCAACACCCTATTTTTAAAGAAGATTATGAATGCTCCCGAATGAAGAAGATAAAAGTCCCAAACATCGACCCATGGCACAATTGATCCCGAAGATCAATTGGAGTACTATAAGTCTCATATGTACATGAAGGACGGGGACGATGCGACCTACTGCCGATTCTTCCCTGCTACACTAAAGGGAGTCGCCTAGAAATGGTTCAACAATCTTCCTCAAGAGAGCATCTCTTCTTTGAGGAGCTATGCGAGAAGTTCATTGCATAATTTATCGCGAGTTGCAAGCGAAGAAGACTAGCATCCACCTCTCCAAGATTAAGCAAGGGAGAAACGAGACCCTTAAAGACTATGTCCAAAGGTTTCATGGAGAGGCCGTCCTTATCTCCGACCTGCAAGATGGAGTCGCCTACACTGCCTTCTTTAACGGACTCGAAGTGGAAGATTCAAATTTTCCCTCGCAGAACTAAAGGTGTCCACTTGGCGAAGCACTCCAAAAGGCGGCTAACTTTATTTAGGCCACAAAGATCCGTGCGAGAGGAAGGAGATGAGGTCGGGAAGAAAGGAGGAGATGGAAAATGTAATCCTCGAAATGAAGTTGACCATCGCTTCAACACCGACCCTCGGAGTATTCCGATGGAGATCAAAGGGCATCCCATGCTCAAGAAACCACCTCCTATATCCACTCCTGCTAAAGCGCGAGCTTCCAACAAATATTGCAAATTTCATGAACAAACCGGACACAACACTACAGAGTGTCATGCGTTAAAGAAGGCGCTTGGGAGTTGGCGGATAATGGGCAAATTGATCGCTTCCTTAAAAAGATACTCATGGAGTACAAGGAGGTTCTTCAAGGTGGGGATATGAGCACTATGATGATGATGACACTACTAAGATTGTAGCCACCATCGCTAGGGGATTTACAGGGGCACGACCCTCTCTTCCTGGAAGGCTCACCTCGGGAGTGCTCAACAAGTCCCGATCACCGGCCAGCCTCCACCTATGAAGGTGCCCACGAGTGACCTTCGGAGAACAAGATTTTAAAGGCATGACCGCCCCACATGAGGATCCTTTGGTCATCACACTAAAGATTTCGGACGCCATAGTCCGCGGGGTCCTTATCGACACGGGGAGCTTGGTGGACATCATCACCATGGAATGCCTAAGTCAGCTGAAGTATACCCCTTAGAATCTCATTTCCCTCGTCAATCCTGTCGTCGGGTTCGGAGGGCGAGCGATACACCTCATAGGCATGATCCGCTACCGATCGGGGTTGGAGAGAAGGTTAGGGGCCGAAACATCGAAGTGAAATTCCTAGTGATCGACATCCCCTTTGCCTACAATGTCATCATAGGACGTCCCACCCTCAACTAGATCAAAGCGGTCGTCGCTCCATACCTTCTTCTCATGAAGTATGAGCTTGATGATGGATCCGTAGGTGAGACCTATGGAGACCAAAAGACCGCACGTGAATGCTATGTAGTAAGCCTTCGACCTTTGATGGAGAAGCGAAGAGGAGGGAAGACTCGTGATGATCCCAAGGGTAAGAAGCTAAAGGCGGAGCCTCTACCAAAGTCTTCGAGACTATGATGGTGTGCTTCACCACCACGGAAGATCATGTCAAGGTTCGGCTTGCGCCTCCCGAAGACATTGAACTCATGAGATAATGGTGCTTATGTAAATAGTTCAAGCTCATCGTCCGGCGTGGGGGCCTTTCTTTAAAGACCCACCCAGCCTGAGTCCCAAAGATTTTGTAAAGGAATCACCCACAAACGCAACTTTTCCGAAAGTGCTCAACGGGGGCACACATTCCCCCTTTTTGTATGGACTTTGATCTTTTATCAATACAACGAGCAAGCTTTCGCATCCTTACGTCTCACACTTTACTTTAAGACGATCTTGGGGGCATGAATAGGGGCTAATACAATCCCCTAGAACACCCAAGTCCGTGGTTCCTTTCGTTGTATTTTCTTAACTTTATTAAGGTTAAAAGAAAAAGTAGGGGCTAATATGATCCCCTAAGGTAGCTACACTGCTAGTTTCTTTCGTTGTATGTTTTTCATTGTGCTGATTTTGGGGGCAACACCGAGGGTTAATACAATCCCCTACGACAGCCAAGTTGTAAAACTCAAAGAAGACCATACTATGATGAAGGTTGATCATGTACCCCAAGAGGCGAAAGCAAAAATCAGCAACAATAAAAAGAAGCAACGAGGCAAGTAAGCATTGAGTAAGCAGCCAATAAGCATCAAGCAAGGATTAGCCAAAGATAAAAGTTCAAGCAAAACAAATCAAAAAAGACTCATATCCTACGAAGAGTCATAGAAAGGGGGCCAATCCTCGAAGCCATCTTTGGCATCCTCGTCAACGCCATCATCCTCGGGGATCTTCCCCATCCTCCGGTGCTCCCTTCTCGGGGATGGACACAGCCAGAGAGCTTGACTCCAAAGTGAGACCTTCGAGAGCGAGATCCAAGCATAAGACAAGTAAATGCCAAGCATGAAAAGGTCGACTATGGTCTTCATATGCGTACATTCGTCAAAAGAAGGCCTTTTGGACGAAAAAACATTAAGCGTACGTGACTCGATAAGTGAAGATCCCATAGGATCATAGAGGATCCGTAAGAGACATCACTTAAGCTCTCGATCATAAAAAAAAGCACAAGGTCAACGCTTTGAAGAACACTTTTGTTCCGCAAGAAACTGCTCCAACGCTATAAGGTTCAATCTACGACTACTTGTCTCCGGATTCCAGCAAAGGTCAATCGGGTGCCCACATTTTTCTCAAAAATGAAGGGAGCGATGGTTCGTAAATTAAAGACAAAGAAGATTTTTGGCCGTCAAGGTGCACGATCATTATTATAGCCCAACACTAAACTTCGTTTGATGACATCAAGCTCGGGGGCAAATGAGAAGCTAACGAAGACCTCCAACGTAAAATTGCGACTTGGGCACAATCAGAGGCACCCTATGAAGGCCCATACTAAAGAGTTGATATATTTGAGCTTAATGTAGAGTTAACACAAGCTCGTTGAAAATGGGTTCGATTTTTCTTGATAAAAAAATGGTCAATATGTTTCGACTAATAGAGCTAGGGCCATCATATTTCCGCTCCGAAATGGGTTGATATTTCCCATCCGAAGGAGCCTACAATTTCTTCACTCTAAAATCAAGGTCGGTATTTTTCCGTCCCCTTCGAACATTTTTGCGCATAAAATTGGTTGGGAATGTTTCCTCCAAAAGATATGCCAACAAAAAAATAAAAATATAAAGAGGCAGGCGTCGGATTAAGGGGGTCATCCGAGCGCGAGGGAGTAGCGAAGGGAGGGGTTGGCCTCGGGGTTGGCCACGGGGTCGGCCGGGGGCCGTCTAAGCGCGGGAGCAGCGGGGAGGGGTCGGCCTTGGGGGTCGGCCACGGGGTCGGCCTTGGGGGTCGGCCTTGAGGGTCGGCTAGGGGGTCGTCCGACCATGGGGGAGCAGCGGAGGGGAGGGGTCGGCCTCGGGGTTGGCCACGGGGTCGGCCGGGGGTCGTCCAAGCGCGGGGAGGGGTCGGCCTCGGGGTTGGCCACGGGGTCGGCCTCGGGGGTCGGCCGAGCGCGGGGAGCGGGGGTAGGGGTCGGCCTCGGGGGTAGGCCAGGGGGTCGTTCGAGCGCGGGGAGCAATGCGGGGAGCAACCGGGAGTCGGCTTGGCGCTGCCGGGAGGGCCTGTTATTGAGAGGTAGCGTAATTATTTGGTTTGGAGTCGTAACCTTTAAAAATTGAAAATTACGTAACTTCGCAAAAATTTCCGTAACGAAGCATATGATTTCGGAGCCCAAACGTATCTCGACGTCATGCAACGACGTAGCCTCCGAGAGTTAATAAGTCACATTTCCACCTCCACAAGGGGACATCCTTCGAAGCTATGGTAAGCGATAACTTAGCCTCAGGAACTAAAAAATCGTACGCCTAACTCCATAAAAGGAACACCCCTTAGAGGACACATAATCATACACTTCTAAGCCTACGGGAGCTAGAAGGTCGCGTAAAGACCTATGTCCGCATGGGCATTCGCACTCCTAACTTAAGGTTAGGGGTCGCGCTCCCTAGCGAGAATCATGCACTTCTAAGCCTACGGTAGCTGGAAGGTCACGTAAAGACCCATGTCCGCATGGGCACTCGCACTCCTAACTTAAGGTTAGGAGGTCGCGCTCTCCGTGGAATGTTCCCTAGCGAGAATCATGCACTTCTAAGCCTAGGGGAGCTGGAAGGTCGCGTAAATACCCATGTTCTCATGGGCACTCGCACTCCTAACTTAAGGTTAGGGGTCGCGCTCTCCGTGGGATATTCCCTAGCAAGAATCATGCACTTCTAAGCCTACGGGAGGCTGGAAGGTCACGCAAAGACCCATGTCCGCATGCGCACTCGCACTCCTAACTTAAGGTTAGGGGGTCGCGCTCTCCGTGGGATGTTCCCTAGCGAGATACTTACGTTCATGCACTTTCAAGCCTCCGGGAGCTGAAAGGTCGTGTAAAAGACCCACAACAACGTTTCCGTGGGCAAACTCACTTTTTCGAATCCAAGGCACATAGGTGCTAGGACGCCTTGAGGATCCTAGAAGGAATACGGGAGGACTCATCCTCCCCACAACAGCCCTGAAGGACCACGAGAGAACTCATCCTCACCGCAAGACTCCTTTTTAGCCCCTAGGGGCTAAGTAAAAATCATTCACCCCAAGCAAAGCGTCAACAATGGGATAGAAAAGCGAAGGGAAGTAAGGCTGACAAAGTAAACTTCATTCATTCATTCATTCATTCATTGAGGCAAGAGCGTGCAACGCGCCATTACAAGAGAAACGAAAGTGTCGAAATTTCAAGACACTATGCTACAACGCTACGGTTATGCCACAACGCTACGGTTACACTACTCAAACAGAAGGGGAGCCATGGCTACCACCTCACTTCTCCTTTGGAAGGTTCCTCTTCTTCTCCGCTGGAAGGTTCCTCTTCTTCTTCGCATGGAGGCTGCTCCCCTTTGCCTTGGGCAAGTCCCTCCGGCCCTGAGAGGGGTGGGTAGAAATGCTATCCATCGACTCGCCACTCTCTATAGGAAGATTAGAAGACGAGCCGACACTCGAGCGGCCCTTCCTACCGCCGCATCGCTTGCTGAAAAGCTCGGGTTTGTTGCTCGAACCTCGACGAGGCGATCATGGTTGCGCTCCAACCAAGCCTCAAGAATATCCCACTTAGGACGGATCATGGCTTGAAACAACCTATCATACTCCTCACCATCATTTATCAACCTCAACTTCCACGCATCGTCGATGAGGAGCTGGTAGAACGCCTCCGCGACAAAGGATGGCCGACGATGCCAATCGCTGTTTGCTCGGCCTCATCATGGTTGAAGCGAGGGCACAACTTCTCATATTCGACGAGAAGCGCCCGGCAATCATTTTCTCCAAAGCAAGAGAAGGAGAAGAGTAAAGAGGTGGAAATTTGCTGCTCTCCTCAAGATTCACCTCCTATTTATAAAGGTATTGGGGGCAAAAAAGCGCAACGATAAAGGCTCCACATTCCATCTGCCCACCTCGGGAAGCGTGCAAGTAGAATGTGAGAGGCTAAATGATTCGGGTATTTCCCGAACAGTTCTAGCTCACCCGCCACGTCACTAGCCAACTGTGCCTAATAAGTCGGATAAGGGGTATCGGCCCAAGCCAACCCTTAACGGGCCAGGTAAAAGCCCAAAGCCCACTAGGGCTAGGGTTTCCCTTAAATAACGGTAAATTACTATTCTACCCCTTTAAAATCTCCCTATAAATACACATCATTTGCTAACTCCGAGGGGCATGTTTTTCCACATTCCACAAATCTCATCTTTCTCATAAGCTATCAAGCTTCTAAGCTATCAAGCTCTCAAGCTCTCAACGTTCATCAACATTCATCCCAAGAGTTTTCATCTTTGGAAAACCTCTCAACTCCCACGGAATTCCCCCACGCACATCAAGGAAAATTTCCTCGATCCCTTCAATCAAGTCAATCACTAACTTGAGCGTCGGAAGGGCGTTCCCGGGATCCACCACCCGGGCTTCGCCTTTTACGGGTTCAAGTAATCGCCACGCGAAATTGGATCGATCGTACCACGTCCTCAAGACTGGAGTGATAAATCCTTCCTCTCTTCAAATCATCATCCACATCATCAACTCGGTTTTCTCCAGAAACATATATATATAAATTAATTTGTCACCCTACTTCCCTGTTACTCAACCACACTCAGTCCCCGAGCTGCATCCCTAAGCTCTAGATTGATCCTGTCTCCCATTGGTATCGAGCCAAGTTTGTCTATTTGGTTGGTTGTTACGCCATAGCTAGCGTTGGTCAGCCGTTGGTCAACCCATGTGATCCGTTGGTCGGTCGTGTGAGGTGGTCCCGGTAGTGGGTGTGCATAATTCCTAACTAAGTATTCAAGCATAACTCGGATGGCATCTTGGTTTCGAGATCATCTAATTTTAGGTAGTAGTAAGAGTACAAATGTGGTCAATAGTAGAGAAATTAGCTGTCAAGTTGATTTCTCAAATTGGTCTATTCCAAAACAAAAGATAGAAACTATCTATCAAATAGGCAAGTTTGATTTCAATATCGCTTTTCAATAAAAGATCAAGAAGAAACTTTTAGTTTAGATGAAGAATTCCAAACTATTAAGTTACTTTCAAACATCTCTATTAAAAAATATAAAGAAAAATACGAGATATATTCATTTTGGCATGATTCAAATAGCACTCAAACCTTTAACAAGATTAAGATTAGATTGTCCTATATTCATGGCTCTTAGAGACAATAGATTAATTAGATATAAAGATTCATTATTAGTTATGATTCAAACTAATATATGTAATGGTCCCATTTATTTCAATCGTTGTCCAAATTATTCAGTAGATCCGAATGAAGGTTTGCTCGGGGAGAGTCTAAGTCACCCTAGAGGGGGTGAATAGGGTGATAGAAAATTCTTTTTGGAATCACACACTTTTGCGCGAGAATAGAGACGAAGACAGATTACGAGTCTATCAACGAGGTCGAGAAAGATTGGACTCGAAGGCAATCAATCGGAAAGAACAAGAGCGATAAGGGTCATGCGAGTCTAGAATGAACTCGGAAAGATAACACTTAGATTTTACGTGGAAACCCTCCTGGGGCAGAAAACCACGGACCGTTTCAATCCGGACACGAAGTCAAATTCACTATTTTGAGTCCACAAAATACCGTGAATCGATCGAACCCGAGTTGCTCCCTTAGACAACTCTATACAAGTTTTCCTAAACTCGAAATTCCCTTATATGATCTAGTACTTCCTAGCTGAGATAACTCTTACGGTAGGGACAACTAAGCTGAGTTAACCCTTACAGCTTAGTCAAGGGAACTTACAAAGAATGTAAGAAAGAGTTTGTAATCGAGTACAAGACCTTACAACTCGAAAGTAAAGAATTACAGAGTGGGAGTTGTAAGTTGAAGATTGAAAGTAAATACAATAACTTTGAGCAAGTATGTGTATAAACAATATGTTCGGCAACCTCCAAGTCTTGTGAGATGGCTTCTATTTATAGATGACCAGGCAGAGTAGCCGTTATCTTCATCTCGCTGACCGAGAGTCCTCTGTGACCGTTGGTAGAAGCTTTACGAGTCACTCGGAAAGTATTCATTGTAATATGAACGTTGGACAACGGTTTAACTCTCTTGGAAGTCCCAAAACCATTAGCGGTGTGTTGAAAGATAAGGTAGAAACCACCGTTAAGCTTGGCGTTCCAGTTTTCCAGATTTGGAAACAGACAGCGCGACACAATCTACTGGGACCGGAGCGAGAGAAGGTGAAGAGCCATGTCTGCTGGTGATTTGACGTTACGAAGTCGGTTACTTTTGTAGTTTGAAAAAATGTATCCTCGATTGAATAACCTACAAAAGTAAATCAATTTTGGTTCTCAAAGTATAAAATACTTTGGCCCAAGATTAGACACGAGATAATAAGATAATTACGATAATTAAGCAACTGATTATCCGAGTCGGAAATGAAATGGAATTTTACGAGTCCAATATCCATGATACTCGGAATTCCATCGACTAAGTCTAAGCGAAGAATCAAGTTCAATAAAGAATATCAAAGAGGATTAACTTGATATAGACTAAGTATGAAACAAGGTAAGAATACTGACTATAACAAAATAGGACGTATAACCACAAGTCGGATTCCGAGTGAGAAACGACGGAATACTTGGTATATTCAAACTGCGATTAATCGAGTGAAGATGGACTCAGGACAAAGAACCAATTTTACGAGTCAGCTACGGATAGGCAATAAATATAATAAGTAAGGGCTGTGTTACTTAGAGAAGATACTATTTTACTCACATAAGTTTACGAGACACGAGAGAATGCCTTGGAATCAAAACTCTATATGTATGAAATTGTTATACTCGATTCCTTTTATATAACTCGGAAAGGTATTGAGCGAGTGTCCGAGTCTTCACTGAATGATCCCTGGATTATGGAGACATTAATTCTACATATTCATTTACAAAATGATTTGTACAATTTAGAGAACTTTTAAGAAATTTCTCTATTACTTATAGAATTTATTTCAAGCTATTATCTTCTCAACTTAATCGAAAGTGTTTACTAAAGTCTGTCTTTAGATGAAACAATTTTATTAAAAATTGAGTCAGAAAATATTTGAAATTTTACTCCTAAATTATTAAAATGGAATGAAATAACTATTCCTCAAGAATTTATTATTCAAAATATTAAGCCTCCTAGAAATAGTGCTCAAAAGAATATTCAACAAGTAATTGAAGAACCTAACGGTAGAGTATTAATAAGATTTAATTCTATTAATGAAAGAACCTTTTCTTCAAGACTCTCTGAAAAAAGAGATCTTCCTCGATCCTCTTTTTC
Source organism: Talinum fruticosum (assembly GCA_021018815.1). Taxonomy (NCBI): domain Eukaryota; kingdom Viridiplantae; phylum Streptophyta; class Magnoliopsida; order Caryophyllales; family Talinaceae; genus Talinum; species Talinum fruticosum. The sequence goes on from JAITYX010000067.1 coordinate 3,477,869, forward strand.
TATGCCTTCAAGGTCTACTAATTATGATTATTTAAAAGATAATCAAGAAGAAGAGTCTTCTTCCTAAAAAATCTATTACAAATCACCAATAGTCGAACCAATTGACGAAGATAATTCTTCAATAGGTTCTCCTACTCATTCAATTATGCAACACCCTTCATATTCTTCTATTAATGTTATTTCAAAACCCTTTGAAATTAATAAAGAATATTTAAGAAGAGATTTCGATTCAATTGAGAATAGAAATAAAAAAGAATGTTTTTTATCTCATTTTGATTTAACGAGCTCAAGCATTCATAAGGCAAGAATGGTATTCATTAATGGAAAGAATTGAATGCAATATTCTATTCTTTACATGGTGGACCATGTTTGCTAAACAAAATAATTTACCGGATCCTCATGGTATTAAAGAAATTTATAACTAATCAAAATCTTAGCAAAAATAGACTTTATTAAATGGAAATATATTTCATTCAATAACTCCTCCTTTACAAAAGATTTTGATCCCAACAGATCAAGGTCATATTCCTGCTACTCCATTCAAAATAGGAAGAAAAGATCCAGATGATTCTCAAATAGCCTTAGAAGATATTAAAAATGTTTATCATCAAAATAATTATACTAATCAAGTTTTACGTACGGTTTCTCAACAACTTAATATGGTTTCTACTCAAATAGAAGCAATATCTAAAAAGAAGATATTGACTTATTATCCAAAAAATTAGAAAGTCTAGATTTAAATAAAGATTCAACAAAACTAGGATTCCTAAATGATATTTTATCTCCTCTAATTAAATTTAATAAGAATAAAAATTTAGAAATTCCAGATAGCTCATTAATTAAAGAAAAATTAAATGAAATTTGTGGTGATAACCATGAAATACAAGAAAAATCATTTCTTTGTTCGAACTCAAAGATAATCCAGTTAATTCGAAAACTCATCCTCCGATTCTGAAGACAATGGTCTTTATGAATTAGAAAGTGATTCAAGTGATTATTCATCAGGAAATGAATCATCCAGAATTTGTTACAAATGTATCAATATGATTAATACTACTAAAAATGAAAAAGAATTTTTATTAGATTTAATTGAACAAATTCATCATCCTAAATTAAGAAAAGAATATTTAGAAAAACTTAAAAGTATTTTAATAAAAGAAGATTTATTAAAAGTTACTCCTCCTAATTTTAATATCAATAAAATATTTGAAAAATATGATACTCCAAATATTTTAAAGGTAGTTAACATTCAAGACTTAAAAATAGAAGTTAATAATCTTAAAGAACAAATTAAAGAAATCAATCAAAATTTATGCTCTCTCCACACTAAAGATTTAGAATTAGAAACAAGAATATCATTAATTGAAAATAAATCAAGTACATCGAATATTAATGAAGACACTCCAAGCTCTTCTAATGATCAACAATTTATTTGCACAATTAATCACATTAATTATCAAAAATGGTACATTTATATTACTTTAAAGATTAATGATAATTTTGAACTCAATACTATTGCTCTACTTGACAGTGACGCATATCAAAATTGTATTAAAGAAGGATTAATTCCATCAAAATTTTATGAAAAAACTAAAGAACGTCTCCATAGTGCTAATGGAATGGCACTACAAATTAAATATAAATTATCAAATGCTTATATTTGTAATCAAGGTTATTATTTCAAGAACACCTTTGTCCTTGTTAGAGACATAGGTCAAGAAGTCATTCTAGGTACCCCATTTATTACTCAAATTTATGCTTTTAGAGTTCATCAATTTCGTGTTCATACACAAATTCATGAAAAATGCATTTCTTTCAAATTTATATCTTCAATGCTTTCAAAAGATTTATCTTTTAAAAAGCATCCTTTCATCAATGTTATTTTTAACAACAATTCTTTCTTTTCAGCTCTCAATATGAATCAAGAAGAAAAGAAAGAAAGAACTATTCAAACTCCTCGGCATTAATGTCATCTCAAATTCTTGATTGTCACTTTGTGGATGAATAGTAAGTGCATTAATAAGTGTCTTCCATGAATGTCCTCCATGAATAATAAGCGAACAGATATCGTATCGTCCACTTCCTTCCCGGGGATTTTGAAAAGTAAAATATGGAATTTTATTGAAACAAAAACCCGCAAAAATTCGTTAGAAATAATTTTTTTTTGAATACCCTTTAAGGGTTAGATACTATATGCATCCCGGGCGCAAGGCCCATCAAAGGATCATAATCTGATTGAATTGATGAATCGGATGAATTGGTGCTTGTCTTGAGGAGTAATTCCTGTTGCTTGTTTTTGAGTAACTTGATCTCCTGCTTAAGCAATTGAATCCCTTCATCTTGAACTTTCTATTTTCCTTTGGAATTCTTTTCTTGCTTTTGTGGAGTAGGAGGCACTTGTTGAGTTGATGAAGTTGGCTTAATTCCTAAGGCAGCTTGGATATTGAACTTATCCCACCATTTAATTTTGAATTCTCTGAATATGATGTTGGGAGCTTTTAATATTGAGTAATGGAAAATGACCAGCATAGAATCCAAGGAAATCCATACTTCTTATGGAATGATATTTCCTTGAGATCCGGACTGATAATTGAAGTGTTTGAGTAACTACTCGTAATGTTTTTTGACCTCTTCTAGCCATATGTCTTGAGTAGAGCCCATGGTTAACCACCATTCGTAGAACCAAATGGGAAATTGAAATTTCGTTCTTATATCAAAACTAATAAACCATGAATGATTGAATGGTCTAAATAGAAATGTATAATACCAAGCCTTCTTGTAGTCTATGTAATTATAACTTGGTAAATTGAATGGTTCGAAAAGGGTTTGATTAAATATTTACTGGGAAATCTTTCCCAGTAAGTACCTTGAGGATTCTGAATTTTGAGTAGGCTATTTGATTTGGATTTGTACGATCCGGAATATGTTGGATTTCTATGGATTTTGAGTCAATTAAAATGAATTCATAAAAAGTTATGTCCTTGAGTGGATTGTCAGTAATGAAATAGCATTCGGCGTAAAAATAGTCTTGACAAATTCATTGAGTTGAGACAGGATTGAGGTTGTCTAAATTTTGTATAAATGATATGTTCTTTAGTGGGTTTTGTAAAATACTTTGAATCGAAGGAAGAATTTAGTTGAGTAGGTTTTTGAAATTTCGTTGAAGCTTGAACATAAGATAAAGCAGGAAATTCTTGACTGGATAAAACTTGATATGAATTTGATATAGGAATTGAAAGTTGAGAAGGGGCTAGAGTAATCGTGTTAATGGCGTAATGCCGAGGAGTTTGAATAGTTCTTTCTTTCTTTTCTTCTTGATTCATATTGAGAGCTGAAAAGAAAGAATTGTTGTTAAAAATAACATTGATGAAAGGATGCTTTTTAAAAGATAAATCTTTTGAAAGCATTGAAGATATAAACTTGAAAGAAATGCATTTTTCGTGAATTTGTGTATGAACACGAAATTGATCAACTCTGAAAGGATAAATTTGAGTAATAAAGGGGTACCTAGAATGACTTCTTGACCTATGTCTCTAACAAGGACAAAGGTGTTCTTGAAACAATAACCTTGATTACAAATATAAGCATTTGATAATTTATATTTAATTTGTAGTGTCATTCCATTAGCACTATTGAGACGTTCTTTAGTTTTTTCATAAAATTTTGATGGAATTAATCCTTCTTTAATACAATTTTGATCTGCGCCACTGTTAAGTAGAGCAATAGTATTGAGTTCAAAATCATCATTAATTTTTAAAGTAATATAGATATACCATTTTTGATAATTAACCTGATTAATTGTGGAAATAAATTGTTGATCATTAGAAGAGCTTGGAGTGTCTTCATTATTGCTTGAAGAACTTGATTTATTTTCAATTAATGATATTCTTGTTTCTAGTTCTAAATCTTTAGTTTGAAGAAAACAAAAATTTTGATTAATCTCTTTAATTTGTTCTTTAAGATTATTGACTTCCATTTTTAAGTCTTAAATATTAACTACCTTTAAAATATTTGGAGTATCATGTTTCTCAAATATTTTATTAATATTGAAATTAGAAGGAGTAACTTTTAATAAATCTTCTTTTATTAAAATACTTTTAAGTTTTTCTAAATATTCTTTTCTTAGTTCTGGATCTTGAATTTGTTCAATTAAGTCTAATAAAAATTCTTTTTCATTTTTAGTAGTATTAATCATATTGATACATTTGTAGCAAATTTTGGATGATTCATTTCCTGATGAATAGTCACTTGAATTACTTTCTAATTCATAAAGACCATTGTCTTTAGAATCGGAAGATGAATTACCAGAATTAACTGGAGTATCTTTGAGTTCAAATAAAGAAATAATCTTTTCTTGAATTTCTTGATTATCACCACAAATTTCATTTAATTTTTCTTTAATTTTGCAATTCTTTGCATAATGACCTGGTTTGCCACATTTGAAACAAGTAGTTTTATTAGTGGTTTTCTTTTTGGAGTATTCTTCTTAGGAGTTGTATTTGTTTTATTATTGTTATTAGTGCGATTGAACTGTTTCTTTTTATTAATTTGATTCGTTCTTCTTTTTTGAACAGAAGGAGCTTCTACTTTTGGAAGGCAGAAGGCTTCACAAAAGGAACTTAGCTCTTTTCTTGTAGCAGCTTTATCCGTTGAATATCTTGCTTGTAATTTTAATTCATTGCATAAAGAAATACGTTCCTTTTTAATAAATCCTAATAATTGACCAAATGTAATTTGATCATAAGGAATTGGGTCTTGACCTCTAACTTCCTTTAGTTTATTGAATATCCTTTGGGAAAATAAATTTGGTAATCTTGAAATGAATTTTTCCTTCCAATAAGGTTGGCGACAATCTTGTATTTTTAATAGATATGTAAAATATGTATCTTTATACCAATTATAATCTTCTAGAGTAGGACATCTTAGATTTGTTAATAAAATTTCTTGACCACTTAATATATCTGTTGGAGTGCCTAGAAGATTGACAACTATTGTATGGACTAAAGTGTAAATAGCTTCTTTGTGATTTTTAATACTTAGACGTTCTTCAGTCTGTCATGTAATTTTCCCACCAAGACTTTAGTGATCCGGTGAAACCTGAGATTAGTAAATCAAAAGTTTGAATTTCTGGAGCACCTTTGGATGTATAGGCAACATATGTCATCATCATCCAATGAAGAATAATCAATGCTTCATGTTCGGATTTTCCATCTAGATTACATTCATAGATGGATCCACCATCAAAAGCTTCGTAACTACTGATTTTATTGATTCAAGTTGAAGATATGGAGGAGTGCTTCTAGAATAATAAGGAATTTTGTTTTTTATTAAAGATTTTATTAATATTAGTTACTTCTTGATCTTCTTGAAAGTTGTCTAAAACATTGAGAGTACTACTTGAACTAGCTAATTGTTTTAATTTTTCATCTATTTTTTTAATTAATGGGCTATCTGGAATTTCTAAATTTTTATTCTTATTGAATTTAATTAGAGGAGATGAAATATCATTTAGGAATCCTGGTTTTGTTGAATCTCTATTTAAATCTAGACTTTCTAATTTTTTGGATAATAAATCAATATCTTCTGTTTTAGATATTGCTTCTATTTGAGTAGAAACCATATTAACTTGTTGAGAAACTGTATGTAAAACTTGATTAGTATAATTATTTTGATGATAAACCTTTTTAATATCTTCTAAGGCTATTTGAGAATCATCTGGATCTTTTCTTCCTATTTTGAATGGAGCAGCAGGAATATGACCTTGATTTGTTGGGATCAAAATCTCTTGTAAAGGAGGAGTTATTGAATGAAATATATTTCCATTTAATAAAGTCTATTTTTGCTAAGATTTTGATTAGTATTAATTTCTTTAATACCATGAGGATCCGGTAAATTATTTTCTTTAGCAAACATGGTCCACCATGTAAAGAATAGAATATTGCATTCAATTCTTTCCATTAATGAATACCATTTTTGCCCTATGAATGCTTGAGCTTTTGAATCAAAATGAGATAAATATCATTCTTTTTTTATCTCTATTCTCAATTGAATCGAAATCTCTTCTTAAATATACTTTATTAATTTTAAAGGGTTTTGAAATAATATTAATAGAAGAATATGAAGGAGGTTGCATAGTTGAATGAGTAGGAGAACCTATTGAAGAATTATCTTCGTCAATTGGTTCGGCTATTGGTGATTTGTAATAGATTTTTGAGGAAGAAGACTCTTCTTCTTGATTATCTTTTAAATAATCATAATTAGTAGACCTTGAAGGCATAGAAAAAGAGGATCGAGGAAGATCTCTTTTTCAAAGAGTCTTGAAGAAAAGGTTCTTTCATTAATAGAATTAAATCTTATTAATACTCTACCGTCAGGTTCTTCAATTACTTGTTGAATATTCTTTTAAGCAATACTTCTAAGAGGCTTAATATTTTGAATAATAAATTCTTGAGGAATAGTTATTTCATTCCATTTTAATAATTTAGGAGTAAAAGTTAAAATATTTTCTGACTCAATTTTTAATAAAATTGTTTCATCTAGAGACGGCTTTAGTAAACACTTTGGATTAAGTTGAGAAGATAATAGCTTGAAATAAATTCTATAAGTAATAGCGAAATTTCTTGAAAGTTCTCTAAATTGTATGTTTGAATCATTTTGTAAATGAATATCTAAAATTAATGTATCCATGATCCAGGGATCATTTAGATCGATCTCTCGAATAATTTGGACAACAATTGAAATAAATAGGACCATTACATATATTAGTTTGAATCATAGCTAATAATGAATCTTTGTATCTAATTAATCTATTGTATCTAAGAGCCATGAATATAGGACAATCTAATCCTAATCTTGTTAAAGGTTTGAGTGCTATTTGAATCATGCCAAAATGAATATATTTGTATTTTTCTTTATATTTTTTAATAGAGATGTTTGAAAGTAACTTAATAGTTTAGAATTATTCATCTAAACTAAAAGTTTCTTCATGATCTTTTATTGAAAAAGCAGTATTGAAATCAAACTTGCCTATTTGATAATAGTTTCTATCTTTTGTTTTGGAATAGACCAATTTGAGAAATCAACTTGACGACTAACTTCTCTCTGTTGACCACATTAGTACTCTTACTACTACCTAAACTTAGATGATCTCAAAGCCAAGAGGCCATCTGAGTTACGCTTGAATACTTAATTGGGAATTATGCACACACTATCGGGACCACCGGGACCACCCTCACTGGGACCACCTCACACGGTTGACCAACGGATAACATGGGGCTGACCAACGCTAGCTATGGTGTAACAACCAACCAAATAGACAAACTTGGCTCACGATACCAATGGGAGACAGGATCTATCTAGAGCTTAGAGATACAGCTTGGGGACTAAGTGTGGTTGAGTAGCAGGAGAAGCGGGGTGACATTAATCTAACAAATTGATTTCGCAAAACAAAAGATGAAAACGGTAAATTAAATAAAGCTTGATGAAAAGAAATGAAATAGCAAAGATGTTGAATCAAACTTACTTTGATTAATAAAATGAAACTTGTACAGAATATTGGATAAAAGACTCTCGGGAGAGAGATTGGAGAAAAGTAGTGGGGATGTAGTGAGTAGTGATTACAAGTGATGATTTGTGAGAGGCAAGTTGGTTACGCCCTCTATGGAGAAAATGAATACATATTTATAGAATACAATGATGAATAAATGCCGAACACTTGGACGATTGAAGGCATTTGATTGGAATGGAATCATAATCTTGAAAATATCTTCGACAATGTTGAATTATTGGAACAGTATTGATTGGACTGAAAGTATGAATAGTAGTTGATGAATCACCATATCTTGAACAAGTAACTTGAATTATTTGGTCGACAATTCTTTGAAAGTAGTGACTTTGAAATCCATTTCATCACATGGTAATTTGAGTAATGTCATCTCAAATTCTTGATTGTCACCTTGTGGATAAATAGTAAGTGCATTAATAAGTGTCTTCCATGAATGTTCTCCATGAATAGTAAGTGAACAGATATCGTATCGTCCACTTCCTTTCCGGGGATTTTGAGAAGTAAAATATAGAATTTTACTTGAAACAAAAACCTGCAAAAATTTGTTAGAAATAAATTTTTTTTTGAATTAATATATATATATATAGGATAGTACTTGTTCACTCATGGACATTACTATTCACTCATAGATATCACTATCCTTGGCTTTCCATCTGTCAAGTACTTGTTCAAGACTGTTCAAGAAGGCAGACCTTAATGTTGTCGGCAAAGTTACTATTCATGCTTTCAGTCCAATCAATATTGTTCCAATAATTCAACATTGTCGGAAGATATTTTGAAGATTATGATTCCATTCCAATCAAGCATCTTCAACCGTCCAAGTGTTACTAATCCATTCAAGATTATATTCTATAAATAGGTATTCATTACTTCAATAGAGGGCGAGAACTCATCACCGAGAACACTTGCCTTTAGCAATCACTTGTAAACGCTCTCCCTTTTCCCCTCAATCTCTATCCAACTGCTCTCTCCCGAGAGCTTATATTTCAAATTGTTGTACAAGTTTCTTTACATTCAATCAAAGAAAGTAAGTTTTGATTCATCCTCTTCCTCATTTCCAATTACGCTCTATTACGATTTCAATTTAAGTTTTAATCTTTTGTTTTGAAAATCAGTTTGTTAAATTAATTTGTCACCCTACCTCCCTGCTACTCAACCGTACCCAATCCTCGAGCTGCTTCCCTAACTCTAGATCGGTCCTGTCTCCATTTGGTATCGGAGTCAAGTCTGTCTATTTAGTTGGTTGTTACGCCATAGCTAGCGTTGGTCGGTCGTTGGTCAGCCGTGTGAGGTGGTCCCGGTGGTCCCCGATAGTGTGTGCATAATTCCTAACTAAATATTCAAGCGTAACTCAGATGGCCTCTTGGCTTCGAGATCATCTAAGTCTAGGTAGTAGTACGAGTACTAATGTGGTTAATAGCGAGAGAAGTTAGTTGTCAAGTTGATTTCTCAAATTGGTCTATTCCAAAACAAAAGATAGAAACAATGTATGAAATAGGCAAGTTTGATTTCAATACTGCTTTCTCAATAAAAGATCATGAATAAACTTTTAGTTTAGATGAAGAATTCTAACTATCAAGTTACTATCAAACATCTCTATTAAAAAATACAAAGAAAAATACGAGATATATTTATTTTGGTATGATTCAAATAACTCTCAAACCCTTAACAAGATTAGGATTAGACTGTCCAATATTCATGACTCTTAGAGATAATAGATTAATTCGTTACAAAGATTCATTATTAGCTATGATTCAAACTAATATATGTAATGGTCCTATTTATTTCAATTGTTGTCCAAATTATTCAGTAGATCGATCTAAATGATCCCCGGATCATGGATACATTAATTTTAGATATTCATTTACAAAATGATTCAAAATTACAATTTAGAGAACTTTCAAGAAATTTCGCTATTGCTTATAGAATTTATTTCAAGCTATTATCTTCTCAACTTAATCCAAAGTGTTTATTAAAACCTTCTCTAGATGAAACAATTTTATTAAAAATTGAGTTAGAAAATATTTGAACTTTTACTCCTAAATTATTAAAATGGAATGAAATAACTATTCCTCAAGAATTTATTATTCAAAATATTAAGCCTACCGAAATATTGCTCAAAAAAATATACAACAAGTAATTGAAGAACCTAATGATAGAGTATTAATAAGATTTAATTCTATCAATAAAAGAACTCCTTCTTCAAGACTTTCGGAAAAAGAGATCATCCTCAATCCTCTTTTTCAATGCCTTCAAGGTCTACTAATTATGATTATTTAAAAGATAATCAAGAAGAGGATTCCTCTTCCTCAAAAATTTATTATAAATCACCCATAGCAGAACCAATTGAAGAAGATAATTCATCAATAGGTTTTCCTACTCATTCAGCTATGCAACCTCCTTCATACTATTAATGTTATTTCAAAACCCTTTGAAATTAATAAAGAATATTTAAGAGAAGATTTCGATTCAATTGAGAATAGAGATAAAAAAGAATGGATTTTATCTCATTTTGATTTAAAAGCTCAAGCATTCATAAGACAAGAATGGTATTCATTAATGGAAAGAATTGAATGCAATATTCTATTCTTTACATGGTGGACCATGTTTGCTTCAGAAAACAATCTACCGGATCCTCATGGTATTAAGAAAATTAATACTAATCAAAATCTTAATAAAAAATGGACTCTATTAAATGGAAATATATTTCATTCAATAAGTCCTCCTTTACAAGAGATTTTGATCCCTACAAATCAAGGTCATATTCCTGCTACTCCATTCAAAATAGGAAGAAACGATCCAGATGATTCTCAAATAGCTTTAGAAGATATTAAAAAGGTTTATCATCAAAATAATTATACTAATCAAGTTTTACATACAGTTTCTCAACAAGTTAATATGGTCTCATCTAAAATAGAAGATATTGACTTATTATCCAAAAAATTAGAAAGTCTAGATTTAAATAGAGATTCAACAAAACTAGGATTCCTAAATGATATTTCATCTCCTCTAATTAAATTCAATAAGAATAAAAATTTAGAAATTGCAGATAGCCAATTAATAAAAAAATTGATAAGAAACTAAAACAAACAGCTAGTTCAAGTAATACTCTTAATGTTTTAGACATCTCTCAAGAAGATCAAGAAGTAACTAATATTAATAAAATCTTCAATAAGAAAGAAATTCCTTATTATTCTAGAAGTACTCCTCCGGATCTTCAACTTGAATCAATAAAATTAGTAGTTACTGAAGCTTTTGACGGAGGTTCCATCTATGAATGGAATTTAGATGGAAAATCCGAACATGAATCATTAATTATTCTTCATAGGATGATGATGGCATATGCTGCCTACGCATCCAAAGGTGCTCCGAAACTCAAACTTTTGATTTACTAATCTCAGGTTTCACCGGATCATTAAAATCTTGGTGGGAAAATTAAATGACAGACGAAGAACGTCTAAGTATCAAAAATCATAAAGAAGTCTGTTTACACTTTAGTCCATACAATAGTTATCAATCTTCTAGGCACTCCAAAAGATATGATAAGTGGTCAAAAAATTTTATTGACAAATCTAAGATGTCCTACTCTAGAAGATTACAATCGGTATAAAGATACTTATTTTACATACCTATTAAAAAGACAAGATTGTCGTCAACCTTATTGGAAAGAAAAATTCATTTCAGGATTACCAAATTTATTTTCTCAAAGGATATTCAATAAATTAAAAGAAATTACAGGAAAAGACCCAATTCCTTATGGTCAAATCACATTCGGTCAATTATTAGGATTTATTAAAAAGGAAGGTATTTCTTTATACAATGAATTAAAACTACAAGCAAGATATTCAACGAGATAAAGCTGCTACACGAAAAGAGTTATGATATTTTTGTGAAGCCTTTTGTCTTCCAAAAGTTGAAGCTCCTTTGTTCAAAAAAGAAGAAAAAATCAAATTAATAAAAAGAAACAGTTTAATCACACTAATAATAATAATAATAATAATAATAATAATAATAATAATAATAATAATAATAATAATAATAATAATAATAATAATAATAATAATAATAATAATAATAATAATAATAATAATAATAAAACAAATACAACTCCTCAGAAAAGTATTCTAAAAAAGAAAACTACTAATAAAACTACTTGTTTCAAATGCGGAAAACCAAGTCATTACGCAAAGAATTGCAAAATTAAAGAAAAATTAAATGAAATTTGTGATGATAACTATGAAATTCAAGAAAAGATCATTTCTTTGTTCGAACTCAAAGATACTCCAGTTAATTCGAAAATTCATCATCCGATTACGAAGACAATGGTCTTTATGAATTAGAAAGTAATTCAAGTGATTATTCATCGGAAATGAATCATCTAGAATTTGTTACAAATGTATCAATATGATTAATACTACTAAAAATGAAAAAGAATTTTTATTAGTTTAATTGAACAAATTCAAGATCTAGAATTAAGGAAAGAATATTTAGAAAAACTTAAAAGTATTTTAATAAAAGAAGATTTATTAAAAGGTACTCCTACTAATTTCAATATTAATAAAATATTTGAGAAATATGATACTCCAAATATTTTAAAGGTAGTTAATATTCAAGACTTAAAAATGGAAGTCAATAATCTTAAAGAAGAAATTAAAGAGATTAATCAAAATTTATGTTTTCTTCAAACTAAAGATTTAGAACTAGAAACAAGAATATCATTAATTGAAAATAAATCAAGTTCTTCAAGCAATAATGAAGACACTCCAAGTTCTTCTAATCAACAATTTATTTCCACAATTAATCAGGTTAATTATCAAAAATGGTATATCTATATTACTTTAAAGATTAATGATGACTTTGAATTCAATACTATTGCTCTACTTGACAAGTGGCGCAGATCAAAATTGTATTAAAGAAGGATTAATTCCATCTAAGTTTTATGAAAAAATTAAAGGACGTCTCCATAGTGCTAATGGAACAAGCACTACAAATTAAATATAAATTATCAAATGCTTATATTTGTAATCAAGGTTATTATTTCAAGAACACCTTTGTCCTTGTTAGAGACATAGGTCAGGAAGTCATTTTAGGTAACCCTTTTATAACTCAAATTTATCCTTTTCAAGTTGATCAATTTGGTGTCCACACCAAAATCGTTAAAAAATGTATTTCTTTTAAGTTTATATCTTCAATAATTTCAGAAGATTTATTTTTCAAAAAGCATTCTATATTTTCTCAAATTAATATTATTAACAAAGATTTCTTCTTTCCATCTCTCAATATGAATCCGGAAGAAATGAAAGAAAGAAACATTCAAACTCCTCAACATTATGCTATCAAAACAATTACACCGACTTATTCTCAATACTCAATCCCTGTATCGAACTCATTCCAAGCCTTACCCAGTCAAGAATTTCCTCTGTCTTACGCTCAAGTTTCTTCAAAATTTCAAAAACCTTCAATATTAAATTCCTCCTTTGATTCCAAATACCTTACAAAACCTAATAAAGAGCATGTTATTTATACAAAGTTCGGACAACCTCAATCCCTCTCTATACTCAATGAATTTGTCAAAAATGCATTCATACCTGAATGCTACTTTATTAATGATAACCCTCTTAAAACCAGAACCTTTTATGAGTTTATTCTGGTTGATTTAAAATCCGCTGAAATTCAACATATTCCAGATCATACTAATCCTAATCAAATAGCCTACTCAAAATTCAGAATTCTTAAAGTACTTACTGGAAAAGATTTTCCCAGTGAGGCATACAATCAAACAATTTTCTGTACCATTCAATTTACCGAGGTTATAACTATGTAGATTATGAAAAAGCCCGGTACTACACATTCTTTTATCGACCCTTCAATCATTCATGGTTCATTAGTTTTGATACAAGAACCGAAACTCAATTCCCCATTTGGTTCTACGAATGGTGGTTAACCATGGGAGCTACTCAAGAGATGTGGCCGGAAGAGGTCAAAAAACATTACAGCGAGTTATTCAAACACTTCAAATATCAGCCTAGATCTCAAGGAATATCATTCCATAAAAAGTATGGGTTTCCTTGGATTCTATGTTGGTCATTTTCTATTACTCAATATTACAAGCTCCCAACATCATATTCATTGGTAAGAGAATTCAAAATTAAATAGTGTGACAAATTCAATATCCAAGCTGCTTTAGGGATCAAGTCGGCTCCATAAACTCAACAAGCGCCTCCTACCCCACAAAAGCAAGAAAAGAATTCAAAAGGGAAAGAGAAAGTTCATGATGAAGAAATTCAATTACTCAAGCAGGAACTCAAGCTACTCAAGAAACAACACCAGCGATTACTCCCGAAAATAAGCACCAATTCATCCGATTCTTCAGGATCTATTCAATCAGATTATGATCCTTTTGATGGGCCTTGTGCCCAGGATCCATATAGTATCTAACCCTTAAAGGGTATTCAAAAAAATAATATATATATATATATATATATATATATATATATATATATATATATATATATATATATATATATATATATATATATATATTTCTAACGAATTTTATGCAGGTTTTGTTTTAGTGAAATTTCATATTTTACTTCTCAAAATCCCCAAAAGGAAGTGGATAGTACTTGTTCACTCATGGACATTACTATTCACTCATGGATATCACTATCCTTGGTTTTCCATCTCGTCAAGTACTCGTTCAAGTCTGTTCAAGAAAGCGGACATTATTGTTGTCGGCAAAGTTACTATTCATGCTTTTAGTCCAATCAATACTTGTTCCAATAATTCAACATTGTCGGAAGATATTTTCAAGATTATGATTCCATTGCAATCAAGCATTTTCAACCGTCCAAGTGTTACTAAGCAATTCAAGATTGTATTCTATAAATAGGTATTCATTACTTCGATAGAGGGTATAACTCATCACCGAGAACACTTGCCTTTAGCAATCACTTGTAAACACTCTCCCTTTTCCCCTCAATCTCTATCCAACCCCTCTCTCCGAGAGCTTTTATTTCAAATTGTTGTACAAGTTTCTTTACATTCAATCAAAGAAAGTAAGTTTTGATTCATCCTCTTCTTCATTTCCAATTACGCTTTATTACTATTTCAATTTAAGTTTTAATCTTTTGTTTGAAAATCAGTTTGTCAAATTAATTTGTCACCCTATATATATATATATATATATATATATATATATATCATCATTCACATCATCAACTCAGTTTTCTCCGGAATATATATATATATATATATATATATATATATATATATATATATATATATATATATATATATATATATATATATATATATATATATATATATATATATAGATAACAAAGAGTCAGGTTGTTTAAGAGTATAATGAAATACATTATAAGAAAGGTGTTTTTCAACGTCATGTACTAAATAAAAGTAAATTATTCTCAGTTAGTATAAACTATTTAGTAAAAGACTTTGGGTCACTTTTTTGCGATTTTGATGAAGTTAATATGAATTTTGGAGATATTAAACAAAAATAATGCAAATTTTTTTTTCTTAAACGACGACAATATGAATTTTAATATGACTTGGCGAAGCAATGATATGGTAGGTGAAGTGAATAACATGGACAACGGAGTTCAAGATTTGACTTTGCAATTTTTTTTTCTTAGTTGAATAAATGTTTGTTTATGTATCAATGCAAATAAAAAAGTTAAAATCGAATCTTCAACTCCACCGTTCACGTCAGCGACTTCACATGTTATCTCTCCATCGAGCAACAACTTTTTAATTCAGCGGTGTTGACTAACATTAAATAGGATTAAAATTCAGAAGTCCAAAAAAGTTTCTATTCCTTTCATCCAATGCCACCAAAGTTCCTATTCTTTTCATCCAAAAATTCTTTTTTTTTATTTATTGAAATTTCAGTGACTTCTACATGTAATTATTATATAAATTTAATGTAACATATGGCCTGATTAATGTTTTTTAATGATTTGTTTCTAGGGTGCACAACTGCATATTAGGGAGGAAAAATGATGGTAGTCCGTATTTCAATTTCAAGTGCGAATTGAAGGCTTGGTTATTACGCAAATGATCGTTCCGTTTTTGAAAATTTTATTTTCTCTTTTTGAAAGTCTGCAAATACCAAAAAGTCTGCAAATGCTATTCTTGGTTGTAATGCTATTCTTGGTTACGTCAATTTCATCTTGTATGGAGTATTATTGTCTCTCGTCTTTCATCTCTCTTTCGAATACAACTTTAATTTCTTGTGTACATGAACGTATGGGCTTCCAAGTCAAAATACCCATTTCCTCTTTTTTGTTACAACTTGTGAAATGGCTTGTAATTTTGTTTTATTAGGTAAATTGTCCACCCATCAAACCCTTTACGTCGTTTAAAACTTTATTGATCTACTATCTACAGTCCATGACCACATAATCAAACATAAAACTAGGTCGACTGGAGGCCTCTAGACCTAAACAATAAAAAAATAGAAAACTCATTATTAGGTTAATTGTCCACCCATCAAACCCTTTACATCGTTTAAAACTTTATTGATCTACTATCTACAGTCCATGACCACATTTATTGATCTACTATCTACCGTCCATGACCACATAATCAAACATAAAACCAGGTCGACTGGAGGCCTCTAGACCTAAACAATCAAAAAATAGAAAACTCAAGACCCCAAGTTACTTTCCTATCACCCTTACTTAATCATAATAAAAAAGTTCATTCATTGAGTTTAATTACATCCCCACATCCAAGAAGAAAAATTTAACACCCCAAAAACTTGAGACAAAGTTTCCCAAAAATTTTATTTATGGACGTCAAGTTGTGATTAAGGTCATGTTCATTTTTGTTGTAAGGAGTACCTACAGGCTCTAAGAAATTGTAGGGTATCATAAAAAATTATGAGG
Source organism: Talinum fruticosum (assembly GCA_021018815.1). Classification (NCBI taxonomy): domain Eukaryota; kingdom Viridiplantae; phylum Streptophyta; class Magnoliopsida; order Caryophyllales; family Talinaceae; genus Talinum; species Talinum fruticosum. The sequence goes on from JAITYX010000067.1 coordinate 3,494,345, forward strand.
AGTTGTAAGAAGTTATAAGGTAGTCGTAAGACAGATATAAAAAATTGTAATAAATTATAAGAAGTTACAAGAAGTTATAACAAGGTATAAGGCGTTGGGCCTCTTTAAGGATAGTTAACTGGTAGAATGACTGATTTTTAAAAAGAAGACTAGCATTCAATTCTTTCTAAGGTATATGAGTGCGTAACATTTATCCATCCTAAAAAAAGTTACAAGGTGTTATAAGTTTAAAATTGCTAAACAAAGAAAGAACAAGGCCTTAGTGTCTCTAAACATTAGGTGTATCTATCCAATTTTCTTTCCTTTTTCTTTTTGATTCCTTTCTTGGTTGTTATTGAGAAAATATCATCTAAAAGATCAATGGTCAGAGATTCCATAGATTGATTCTTGAAAAAAAGCTTATATACATCAAAATTTGAAGTTCGATATTTTGTTTCTTTATTTTAAAAAATTATACTACGCTTGTAATCTTTACATTCAATGCAGAAATAAAATGCTCTCCTAACATATTATATTAACTGAAAACCTAAAATTTTAAAAGTTTCGAGTTCAACACTTTCGAATCATTCTGAAATATGGCCAATGGACTTGTATTTTACCCTCTCATCAGTGATACTCGGTAACCAAACCTACTATCTCTTGTTAGCTTCCCACAATTTCCCCCAATAAAGGGTATGTTGACGTTTTGACACATACAATGCAATGTCGTTGTATTTTGCCCCCGTGATTTTGGATTTTCACGTGGAAAGAACCAAGTTGACATAGTAAGTGTATAATTTTTCGTGAGAAGCCTCCTTTTATTACACCAATTCCCATTTTGTCTTCAAATTCCCTTTTATTCTTCTTCTTCTTCTTGTTCTTGTTTTTTTATTTTTTATTTTTTTATTTATTTAAATCAGAGCCTTCAAACTCTTTTTTTACCCTTTTTTTTAAGGATAAGTGGACTCATTCACTAGTGCCCTCCAGGGTGTAAGGCTAGTGGTCTCGCGGGTTGGAGAAAGGGTGCATAATCACTGCACTAAATTTAACGGAGACCTAGTCCTATTTTTCAGCCCATTAAAAACTTGTCAAAAGTTTACAAATTGCACCAACAAAATTGTGACCAACAAAATTTAAACCGTGATAGAGTGTGGAATCTCCACCGTCATACGAATTGAGTTACAAGCTTTTAATTCTTTTTTACCCCACTTATTAAAGTCTACAAATTCTATTTTTGATAATGTCGATTTCATCGTGCATGTACTCTGTTTTTTATTTTTAATATGGTGCAAACTTCCTCTCTTGATAATACTAACTTCAATTATTTATTGTACATGTGTGGGCTTCGAGTTCAAAATACCCATGTCTTCTCCTTTTTTGTTGCATCTGTGAAATGGGCGATGATTCTATTCAGTGTTGAGATCGATTAGGATATAATTTTAAATTACATCAAAGAGATTTTGGTACAATCCATATTCAGCTAAGATAATTTTCGGTTTATAACAACCTTGGTTAGTTTCTGGTTTCTTTAATTAGCTTGTCTTATACATATATTAAAGCAATGTAGTCAAGTTTGGGAAAGTTGGCGCAGGTTGATCTAATTTGGCTTTGAATAGTTCAAGAGCTATATAATTTATTCGAGACATAAGTTGTGCAAGAATCTTATTCATTTCGGTCATATACTCGAGTAAGGTTAATTTTTTTTTTTTTTTGGGAAAATTAATTTTCTCCATTAACATAATGTTTTTATGTACAATTACTACTGGGTATACCCACGGGTCAACAACATTCACTCCTCATAATCTATCAACTTAAGGTCTATACACTTTCTTTTTGTGAGGTAGCTGAGTCTTACTTCCGACCGAATGGACTTGACTATTTGATCCCTATCCATTTCCTTACTTTGAAAAATTCTCATGTTCCTCTTCTTCCACAATGCATACACTAATGCAGGGATTAAGGGAGTCAAAATAACTAATTTAGCTTGTACAACCTGATTTCCCGTCGAAACCGATTCATTATTGTTTTCGGAGGAAAACTTGTGTGATTATGTGGATGATGATTGGAGGGAGAAAACATTTACTCGCTTCGGTTGCGAAGGCGTGGCGTGATCGGATAGAGTGCACGTGGCAGCTACGAGACCTACAAAAGGCGAACCCCCGGGGTGGATCCACAGGAACGCCCTTCGGATGCTCAAGTTAGTGTGATGAATTGAATGAGCGAATCGAGGAAATCTTCCTCGATGTGCACGAAGGAAATTTCTTGGGATTTGCTTACCGGAGTAAGGCTTTTTGGGAACTTGTGAGACTTTCCAAGAGAAGAAAGTGTTTGGAATGGATGATGTCCACTTGTTAGCATGTCTTATGAGGGTGGAGGTTGGTGAGTATTTATAGAGGATTTTGATGGGGGTAAGATATTAATTTACCATGATTTAGGAGGAAACCCTAACCCTAATGGGCTTTGGGCTTTACTTGGCCCGTTGAGAAGAGGTTTAGGTTGATACTTCCATCTTTTAACCGATTGGGCCCAAGCGGCTAGCGACGTGGCAGGTGAGTTAGAAGCTGTCAGGAAATATCCGGATCATTTAGCCCCTCACGTTCTACTTGCATGCTTCCCAAGGTGGGCAGTGGAATGTAGAGCTTCTACCGTTGCGCTTCGTGGGCCCAAATCTTTATAAATAAGAGGTGAATCTTGAGGAGGATAGTAAATTTCCACCTCTTTACTCTTCTCATTTCTCTTGCTTTGGAGAAAATGACCGCTGGAGCGCTTCTGTCGGATACAAGAAGTTGTGCCTTCGCTTCAATCGAGATGAGGCTGAGTAAACAACTATTGAGTATCGCCAGCCATCCCTTGTTGCGGAGGCGTTCTCCGACTTCTCATCGATAATGCTTGGAAGATGGGGTTGATAAATGATGATGAGGAGTATCATAGGTTGTTTCAAGCTGCGATCCGTCCTGAGTGGGATGTTCTTGAGGCTTGGGTGGAGCGCAACCACGATCGCCTCATCGAACTTTAGGCAACGAACCCGAGTTCTTCAACAAGTGACGCAGCGGGAGGAGGGGCCACTTCGAGTGTTGGCTCGTCGTCTAATCCTCCCTTGGAGAGTGGCGAGTCAATGGATGACCCTCCTTCCTGCTCCTCTTAGGGTCGGATGGATTTTCCTAAGGCAAAGGGGAGGAACCTCTCTGCGGAGAAGAAGAGGAACCTTCCGAAGAAGAAGTGAGACGATAACCATGGTTCTTTCTTTGTTCTTGTAGTATAGTAGTAGCGTCGTGTCCCTTCTAGCTTGATGCTTTATCCTTATTGTAATGGCATGCTTCATGCCTTTGTTTTAGTCAATGAATGAATAAATGGTGTTTATTTTGTCAACTTTGTCCCTCTTTGCTTTTCTATTTGGATGCTCTGTCACGACGAAGGATTTTTGCTTAGCCTCTTGGGGCTAAGAAAGAGTTTGAAGGATGAGTTTTCCCTTGGTTCTCTTGGGACCCTTGCGGGAGGATGAATCCTCCCATGGTCCTTCCACGACCCTCGAGGTGTTCTAGCCCCTACGTACCTTGGATTCGAAAAATGAATTTGCCCACGGTAGCGTCGTTGTGGGTCTTTACGCGACCTTTCAGCTCCCGGAGGCTTGAAAGTGCATGAGTGTAAGTATCTCGCTAAGGACCATCCCCGGAGAGAGCGACTTCCTAACCTTAAGTTAGGAGAGCAAGTGCCCATGCAGACATGGGTCTTTGTGCGACCTTCCAGCTCCCGGAGGCTTGGAAGTGCATAACTCTCGCTAGGGAACATCCCACGGAGAGCACGACCCCTAACCTTAAGTTAGGAATGCAAGTGCTCATGCGGACATAGGTCTTTACGTGACCTTCCAGCTTCCGGATGCTTGGAAGTGCATGATTCTCGCTAGGGAACATCCCACGAGAGTGCGACTGTCTCACCTTAAGTTAGGAGTGCAAGTGCCCAAGCGGATATGGGTCTTTACGCGACCTTCCAGCTCCCGGAGGCTTGGAAGTGTATGATTCTCGCTAGGGAACATCCCACGGAGAGCGCGACCCCTTAACCTTCTTTTACGAGTGCGAGTGCCTATGACGGAATCGGTCTTTGCGTGACCTTCCAACTCCTGGAGGCTTGGAAGTGCATGAGTGTGTGTCCTCTAAGGAGTATTCGTTTTATGGAGTTGGGAGTGGGATTTTTATCTCCCGAAGGTTAAGTTATCGCTGAGCGTAAGTTGATGCTAAGCTCCGAAGATTGTCACCTTGTGGAGGTGGAAACGCGGCTTGTTAGCTCCCATAGGCTAAGTCGTTACTTGACATTGAGAGACGTTTGGGCTCCGAAATTGTATGCTTCATTGCTTGCAATTTTTGCAAAGTTGTGTAATTTTTTAATTTTAAGTTTTACAAGTGTTTATAAGCCTTGGCGACTCCCAACTCTCGACTTCTAGACCCCTTCCCGACCCCTCATTTGTATCTCTCGCTTACACCCAGGACCCGAGACACCTCCCGGGTCCTACCTCCCTTCCCTCCTCTCTCTCTCTTGCTCGTACTCGGGACCCGGGTCGGGCCCAGCTCCCCCTCCCTGCATGCTTCCTCACTCTCGCCAACTCCCTTCTCTCGCTACTCACCCTCGCTACTACCTATCTCTCTCTCCTGCTGCTCTCCCCTCACCTGGACCCAGCCCCAAACTCAATTCCCTATCACCTCTCTCCCTCGCCCTACACTCGGGTTTACGCCGACCCCTCCCCCTTCCCTCTCTCTCTCCCGCCCACGGGTTTTAACCGTCCCCCTCCCTCTCTCTCTCTACTCAGCCACCCCGGACCGGGACCCATCCCGAGTCCCGCCCCCTCTACCCCCACGACTCCCAACCCCTCCCCTGAACTCGACTCCCCAGCTCGGCTTATCTCTCACACTCTCGCCCTCTCTCTAACACCCTGCTGCCCGGGCCCCGCCCTCATCCCAGCTCCCTCTCTCGCTACCCTTGCTCCACCTCGGCTTCCTCCTCTCTCACTAATCCTTGCTCGCCCAGCCTCCCTCACTTTGGAGCGAAAATATGACGACCCCAACTCCTTTAGTAAAACATATTGACCGTTCTTTGATTGAGAAAAATCGAACCCCTCTTGGGTGAGCATATATAAACTCCACATGAGGCTGAAACATGTCGACTCCTTAGTATGAGCTACCGTAGGGTACCTTTTAATCATGTCCAAGTCATAATTTTACACATTGGAGGTCTTCATTAACTTCTCGTTTGCCCTCGAGCTTTATGTCAAAAAGTGACGTATAACGTTGGGCTAAAATAATGATTGTGTGTCTCGTCGGCCAAAACATCCTCTTTATCTTCAATTTGTAAACCATCACTTCTTTCATTTTTTTGAGAAAAATGTGGGCACCAGATTGACCATGGTCGGAGTGCGGAGATAAGTAATGGTAGATTGAACCTTATAGCGTTGTGTCGGTTTCTTGCGGAACAAAAGTGCTCTTTAAGGGCATCGAGCTTATGCCTTTTCCCAATGACTTTGAGCTTGAGTGATGTCTCTTATGGATCATCTATGATAGTATGGGATCTTCGCTTAACAAGCCGCGTACGCTTAATATTTTTTCGTCTAAGAGGCTTTCTATTGACGGGTGTATGCGTCTCGAAGACCATAGTCGATCTCTTCATGCTTGATATTTACTTGTCTTATGCTTGGATCTCACTTTCTTTTATATACTTCTTGCCTAAGCTTGATTCATGCATCATTCTTGGCTCTAACATACTTGTTTCTGAGACTCTCCTCAAGGCTGCTCAAGTCGTATAGTCTCAACCTTCTTCTTCCGATCTTCCTTTACGAGGTGGTGAGCCAGCTTGAGGGCTTACCTAGAGGCTGCCTAAGGGAGGGAGTGGGATCTAGATTCTCACCTTAAGTTTGCCCGAGAGGAAGGCACAACTATTAGGGTCAACCATTAGGAAGCTCTTCATGGAAGTTCCGCGGCGTAGGGTGATGATGAGGAGATGCTTGAGAAGTGGGTTGCCTATGCTTCCGACCTTCACTCGAAACTTTCGCTCCGGAGTTAAGCTCTCTAGCCCAAGCCCACCCTTAAGGAGGAGCATCGAACGAGAGGGAGATCCTTGAGGATGATGGAGTTGATGAGGATGCTGGAGATGACTCGAGGATTAGCCCCTTTTCATGACTCTTTGTAGGCTATGAGTGATCTTTTGATGGCACTGTGTGCCATATGACTTGATACTCGCTACTTTAGATTCGTTTTGCTTGAACTTTTATCTTTGCATGAACCTTGCTTGATGCGTGTCGGATGGTTACTTGCCTTGTTGTTTCTTTTCGATTGTTGTCGATTTTTGCTTTCTTCTTGCTTAGGGTACATGGTCACCCTTCATCATGATTGGGTCTTCTTTGAGTTTTGCGATTTAGCTATCTTAGGGGGTCGTATTAGCCATTAGTCATGCCCCCAAAATTAGCACAAGTAAAAATACACAACGACGAAAAACGAGGCCTTAGTTGCCCTAGGGGATCGTATTAGCCTCTACTCTTGCCTTCATTTTCGACAAAGGTAAAAATATATAACGAAAGAGATCAAGAGTTGGTTGCTCTAGGGATTGTATTAGCCCTGATTCTTGCCTGCAACTCGATGAAGGTAAAGTGTGAAATACAAATATATGAAACTCTTGCTGATTGTATTAAGAGAAAAGATCGAAGTCCATCCAAAAGGAGGAATGTGTGCACCCGTTGAGCGCTTTCGGAAAAGCTACGTCAAGCGTAGGTTGGGTGGGTCTTTAAAGAAAGACCCCACACCGGACAATGAGCTCGAACTATTTACGTAAGCACCATCATCCCATGAGTTTGATGTCTTCGGGAGGCGCAAGCCGGACCTTGCCATGATCTTTCGTGGTGGTGAAGCACACCATCATAGTCTTGGAGACTTTGGTTGAGGCTCCACCTTTGGCCTCTTACCCTTGGGATCATCATGGGCCTTCTCCTCCGAATGTTTGTTCGGGGAGAGACTAAGTCACCCTAGAGGGGGTGAATAGGGTGATGATAAAATTTGCTTGAAATTAAAATAGATATGATTACGAGGTAAGCGAGAGTCAAAGATGAGCTCGGAAAAGTACTAACTCGGAATTCGAGTGAAGAGTGAAGAGACAGAATAAACAGATCTTTAAAACCGTCTGAGTCTAGAATGCACTCGGAAAAGTAATAATTCGAAAGTACGTGGAAACCCTCCTGGGGTAGAAAACCACGAACCGTGCTAATCCAAGCACGAAGTCAAATCCACTATTTTGAGTCCACAAAATATAGTAGACTGACTTGACCCAAGTTGCTCCCTTAAACAACTCCTTACAAGTTTTTCCTAGACTCGAAATTCCCTTATCCGATCTAGTACTTCCTAACTCGAGATAACCCTTACGAGTTAGGGACAACCGAGCTGAGATAACCCTTACAGCTCGGTCAAGGGACCTTACTTAGAGAGCAAGAAAGAAAGTGTTTGTAATCGAGTACAAGACCTTACAACTCGGAAAATTATGAAATACGGAATTGGAGTTGTAAGTAGAAGATTGAGAATGAATACAATGACTTTTTGCTCAAGTATGTGTATTAACAATAGATTTGGCAATCTTCAAGTCTTGAAAGTTGGCTTCTATTTATAGATGACCAAGCAGCATAGCCGTTGTGTCCATCTTCTGACTGGAAGTCCTTTGTGACCGTTGTAGAGGATTTTTGAGTCACTCGGAAAATATCCGTTGATATATGAATGTCTGGGCAACGGTTCTTGACTCCTTTGGAAGTCCCAAAACCACTCGGTGGTGTCTTGAAAAGTAAGGTGGAAACCACCGTTGAGCTTAGTGTTGCAGATTTCCTGTTTTGGAAACGGACAACCCCGACAAAGTGTCCGGGGCAATGTTAAAGGTGGAAAAAGCCTTGTCTACTGGTGATTTGACGTTTTGAAGCCGGTTATTTTTGCAATACAAAATTAGGATAGCCTCGTTTGAATAACCTACAAAAGTAAATCAGTTTCGTTCTCAAAGTATAGAATACTTTGGTCCAAGATTAGACACGAGATAATAATATGATTAGAATAATTAAGTGACTAATTATCTTAGTCGGAAACGGAATGGAATTTTCTAAGTCTAATATCCATGAAACTCAAAATTCCATCCGAGTTAGTCTAGAGGACAATTAAGTTAGATAAAGAATATCGAGTAAACAACCTTGATCTAGGTCGAACACAATTCAAACTCAATATGCTGACTTGAAACAATGAAATTCTGAACCATGAAGTTGGACTCGAGTTTATGTGTATGAACACAAGTGTTTGAACATGCGATAGGTCCGAGTGTTGGGTGACTCGGAACCGAGTGTGAAGAGGCATGTAGAAATATGCTTTACGAGTCGGTCGAGTCGGCGAAAACATCATAATAGTTTCTATAACACTCGGAGGAAATGTTATATCACTCGGAAAAGTTTCTAAGGTGCATGGAATGACTTGAAGTCAAAACACTATAAGAGATGAAGTCTTATACCCGATTCCTCGATGGAACTCAGAAACGTGTAAGTATAAGGTCCGAGTCTTCATCCTCTTCTTTATACTTCTCCATCAAAGGTCGAAGGCTTATACATAGCATTCATGTGCGGTCTTTTGGTCTCCGTAGATCTCGCCTACGGATCCATCATCAAGCTTATACTTCATGAGGAGAAGGTAAGGAGCGATGACTGCTTTGATCCGGTTGAGGGTGGGACGTCTAATGATGGCATTATAGGTAAAGGGTATGTCAATCACTAGGAAGTTCACTTTGATGTTTTGCCTATGGGGTGTCTCGTTTGCCCTCGAATCCAAGGATAGGATTGACGTCTCCATTTAGCCCGTCAATAGACGACATTTACTAATTCAAGTTGAGAGTAAAAAACGTGTTTATCAATCAATCACACAACATGCTAAATACTGAATTTAAAACAAACAAGGAATGTTAGGAAAGCGACAAATAAGCAAATAGAAAAGTGATAAAGAAAAGCGATAAAGAAAGCGAAAAAGAAACAAAAAAATTACAGCAGACGGGGAGGAATTAATAGCGATTACATCTTTTATCAACAATAAGTAAAACAAGTAAACAACATAAACAAATAAAAACCATATAGTGAGTTTGGAAGACAGATTTGATGCTCTCGGGTTGTCCCACCCACTAAACTTGGATCAAGAACTGAATTCGCCAGCGTAATAGCAAGGTATTGAGCTAAAAAGGAGAGCAAAGAAGGCTATTTATGGAGTTTGAGAAAGGGAAATATGTGTGATTATATAACCAAATGGAGAGAATAGAGAGTGGTAGAGAGTAGTGGGAGTATTTTTATCTTAGGGGCGTTAACTAGCTAAAAATGTAGTAGCAAAAAACATGGGGGTAAGCTCTTTATATATAGAAGAAATTTAGGTCACAAAAATCACCTAAACACCAATGCAGCCATCGAAACAAGCTGAATCGGGGCCCGGTTTGCCTATGAGGATCACGAAAATGGAACGGAAAAAATCTTCGAGCAGGAGAATCCCACCTCGGTAGCCTGAAACACGAGGACGGTCTCATACGAGCATCATACGGATGTCTTGGTTTTCGTGCCTTGCTTGGCTTCTAGGAACAAAACGCAGTGTCTTGGCAAGTTCAGCTGAAACGCAGATGTCTTGGTCGAAGTCTACAATGCTTGAACATTAGGAGTAAAACGCTGCATTTGATACGCGAGTCTTGAATAAAACGCGGCGCTGGGATTGGGTTTCCTAGTTGAGAGCTCGAATCGGGCTTAGTTCGGTTAAAATAAAATGGGTTTGTGGGTGCTGCCTAAGTAAAAAGTCTTATTTTTGTGGTATTAATAGGTTTTTATGGTTTATCGGCTTCTATCACGTCGAATAGACTTCGACAATGATTTGAGTTTGCAAACAGGACGAGGATTTCATCACCGAACCGATCGAAATAAATAACGAAATAAAAGAGATAAAGGTGACACGTTTTCAATGTTTACGAGTTAGCCCCCACTTTGACCGAGTCCGAAAGACAAAGGGTCAAAGTAGACGCTAAAGGGTACTTATCTTGTTTTCTAGCATTGCTTCGGATGCCGATTATTTCAAAAGGTCCGTAATTAGCCGTTGTTAAACCTAAGCTCCAAAAGGGGCCCCGAACTTGATCGCGATTCATGTGTTCTTAAATCGGCTAAAGTGGTCTTGAACTTGGCTTGATCAAAGTCTTAAAGCTCGGTAATTTTGCTAAAGCTTAATCATTGCTTTATATGAAGCTTGGCTTAATAATTTTGCTTTACTATTATACTTGTCGATAAATAATCGTATACACAAAGGTTTAGTATTTTACCCGAATAATTCAGTCAAAACAAACCGAGAAATGAATCGGCTAAGATGGAACAGTGGGCCTCGCCAGAGCCCACTTGCATGCATAGCGTGCACAATTGGTCGGCAATGCTTGATGGAACCCGATGCCGGTCGGGACCATGCCTATTCCTGCAAAGCTGGCGCCGAGTTGACTCCGGTCAATCCTCGGAAATCGGCACCGACCAAGTTTTGGCAGGTGGTTGTCGCGGCGCATGCATCCAACCATTTAAAGCTTGGTCTCCCTCTTGTTTTTTTTTCGAATTGAAATGTTGGCCAAAATTTACCTACAAAAGGGAGCCTTGTGTGTTCATTTTGCACACTTCACTTGCTACTCTCTTTGCTTCTTCTTACTTGTTCTATCTTGCTTCATTCTTTCTTTGAGAAAACTTTCTTAGAAGCTTCAACATGTCTCGAAGGCATGCCCATACCGCGAGAAAGACTAGAGCCGAAATCCTAACTCAAGATAACTTTCTAGAGCGAGAGTGGTGTCCTCACCATGAATGGAACCCCAATGACCTCTTGGTGGTGGCCGAGAGTCATGTCTCTTCTATAGCGATATTTGCTACGATAAGTATCTTAACATGAATTTTTTCTTTCATATTCTAGAGTGAAATTTTCAATTAAAACATTTTGTTGCATTGCCACTTTTATAGAGGTACACTATCCACGATAGCGATGTCATCAAAAATTCTTTTGTAGAGCAAGTTCGACTAGTGTCGGGTTTGGTTCCCTTTACCTTATGTTGAGTCATATGTGTGACAGCACGGAACGAGGTATTACCCGGGCCATTTGTGAATGATCTTCGGATAGTATAGATACTTTTCATCTCCCTCGTTTGGGGAGATGACCATTACTCCCTTAGACTTTGCCGTTCTCGCGGTTTAGACTTCTCGGGGAACCTCTAGTTTACGCCCGGGATTAATATAAAAACTTGAAGTATTTACGTCACCTTTTCGGTCCCATAGTGGTTCGATTTCCCCAAGCCAATTAGTTCAAATATTCCATCCCTTTTGAGGCCTTTGAGAATGTCGAGTTGTGGGCTCAACATAGCCCACAACAAAAAATTTGCATAGTGATTGCTCTTATCTTATGCACGTCCATTTGTTCCAATTAAGGGTCCAAAGTACATGTCCATTATTTTGTTGATTTAATGGACTTAGATAAAATTAAGACCTTAATCATGGGGTGCCCGTATACACTTGATTGATAAGGGGTTTAGGTGCCGAAGCTAGATGTACTACTTCGGAGGAGGATTAAGACAACTACATACCCTTATGTGGCCTATGGAAGGTCATCAAGGCATGCTCATTCCTTTTAGCCTTTTGAATATTTATCTTGAATGGATAAGAAATTTACTTACGTGGTAAATTTGCAGATGTGGTTATAAGAATATTTTCCCCAATTTTCCCCGGTTCAAGGAATCATCCATCCTTCTTGGCTACGAGTGGCATGGGCAAAGGTTTACCTCATGCGATGAAAGCGCTTGGAATTGCATTTCTATTACCTTTCCTTAACAATGTAGCCATGGTATGTTATTTTACATCCCAAATTTCAGGCTAAAATGGTCTGAAATTTTCACTACTCTTTAATATTAATTTCTACCGTAGCCCACGGTTTTGGTGTGGAGCGTGGCTCGGGCCATGGTGAAGCCGAGTGTTGGGCATGGGCCGAGCTTTACCACTCGCTTGACTTTTCTCACTTTATTGTTTCACGAGTCATGTGTATAAGAAGGCTAACTTCCATCCTTGGTCCCAGAGTTAGCTTCCTTCAAGGTTCCGGGTCGTGAGGAGTTGAGTGAAAGACAAGTTTTATTTGAAGGCTCGTCGGCTTCTATTTGTATTGTGGTCAACGGGTTACACCTTAAATTCATTACAAGACATGGCCGCTTTTTCTCCCTCAAGACCAGCTACAAACTATGTTTTACTTCCACTCAATCACTATGGAAGAACAAGAAGAAATGACCACCGGGTACCCTCACTCACATTTCTTGGATGCGAGTTCATCCTACACTCGAGTACTTGGGACGAGTTATGGCCCGAATGGTAAACTTTAACTTGCTTGTTTACTTGATTACATTTCTGGTATGGAAACTAACCTCATGTTGATATAGATTCTCCTGAGTGATATCCATATTCTAAGTCTTGAGGTTAACATGTCTCTGCTGAAGAGCCCCACGTATTATCAAAACTTCGAACTCCCAGAGTTAGAATGTGTCGGGCATCCATTCCCGAGGAATTGGAAAAGGGTAAGAGTATTATGATCTTTTTGCTTTTAGTTGTATGCTAAAGATGCCTTTCTAACATGATGACATTCCAGTATGACCGGGAGCGAGTCTCGGACAATAACTATCCGATTCCAGTCTGTCCTCCATGCAATCAAGGATTTCTTCTTCTTCCATGCATTCCAATCATTTTGAGTAAATCCAGTTAGTTAAATGCTAATTTATGAGTACTTTTATAGAATCACCGTTCTAGGTCTCCTCCTTCGGGAGGTTTCCTTGGTAGTTTTGGGGATCGTGCTCATACTACAAGCCAACCTTAGATGCCGTCCGAGTAGCACTGCTGGAGCTAGCACTTCACGGCTTCATCCTGGTACTCTCATGGGCGGAGTGCTTTTGAAGCTGGGCCGAGTTTATCTAGGCCTTGGCCTAGTTCCTCTAAAGTCGGGCCTAGCTCATTTAAAGTTGATATTTATATTATCCCTTTGCAAGCTCTTGACCCTTATGGTAACTAGTATGATTTTCATTGGATGTCCTATAGTGGGCCTTATTATGAGGCCTCATAATAAACTTGGGACTCGTGGAGCTAGCTCTTCACATGTGGCGGAGGATAAGCGAGCTTTGACGTCGAGCCCGGAGAACATGAGCAATTATATCTTTGGCGATGTTGATGACGATGGCGATGAAGAATATTGAGTGACCACTTGTAGGCACTTTGTAATTCATTTTAATGTACTTTGTACTATTATTAGATTCTATACAATGGAATGAATGCAAAACCTCGATCTAAAAACGCTTGCTTTATTTATCGATGCGAAAAAAATTTTGCAAAGAAAAATTTGTAAAAAATATGCCTAGCCTCCATTCCCCCAAAAGAAAATGATAAAAAGGAAAACAAGAAAAGATAAGTTGAATGAGCATAGTCCCGAGTGACTGGGCATGTAAGCGCAAAAGAAGATAGACCACGAGCATGATCGGCCCAATTGCGAGTGCTGGAACCGATGAGGACAGGTGAACCGGTCGGTTAAATCGGTGTTGGTATAAGGCCTGGTCTAGGCCTGGTTTGGCCTGGGTGGCGTAAATTATAAGAAGAGAAAATCGAACAGCTTCTATAAAAGGGGCCACGAGCATGACTGGCCTAATTACAGTGCGCTGGAATCGAGGAGTATAGGCGAACCGGTTTGTTAAACCGGCGTTGGTCTAAGGCCCGACTTAGGCCTAGTTTGGCTCGGGTGGTGCATATTGTGAAAGGAGAAAATCCGAACAACTACTATGAAAGGGTCACGACAGGGTTTCAAAAACACATTTTAGAACCTAACGAGAACTTGCTAAAAGAAAATCTCAAACACCTCGTAATTCCTACTTCCAATTCCCCAAAATGAATTTTATTGTTTAGTTAACCCATTCGATGCACGACATGAATTATGTCGATACGTTAGGATTATCAAATTATGGGTTGAACACCTTATTCAACATCAGTCAAGTTAGAATTCACTTGGACACTATTAAGGGTTAGGGTGTCCTTCCGGGATCCCGAGTAGCATGTGTTCAGGTTTGGAGACAAAGAACTACATCCTCTCCCTAAAGAGTTTGACTCCATTCTTGACAATCATCATCGTCAAACTAGACCTGTGGTTCCTACACCATCACCTAATATGGTAGGATCCTACAAATAGTTGCTAAGCGAGGAACAATAGGAATTTAAGGTTGATGTTGAATGGGGATGAAGTGAATTTAGCCAATCTAATGTAGCTCTTTCGTCCCATGTATGGTTCTGGTTCGTGCAAGCATCCGGAGCGTTAGGCCATTATTATGTGCATGGTAAGTGACTTCCTATTGGTAGGAGGCTACAAGGACATAGAGCCTACTACACTTCTAAACATGGTAGAACAATTGTGGGAATACCATTTGTTGAACCCTTTGATTGTTGTTGACACCATCCTTGGGTTAGACCAGGTAGAGGCGAGATCCAAACAAGAACTTCGCAGGCTGCCCCGTATTGTTGTGGGTAAAAGTTAAAAGTAGTTAAGAACTCATAGGACATAGATTTTTTAAAATTATTTTTACCCCTATTGGGCTGTGAATTAAGAGGAATTCGCTGTGTAGGATACTCCTAATTTTTGCATCCGTTATGTGCGGATCTAGTGGTGGAGCATTTTCAACTAGTGCAAGGACTTGCAAAGGATGCTCAATACTTTGCAACCTAGTTGTGCTAACGACAACGCCTTACGGTGTTGACTAATCGTTTGACATCCCGATGGGAGTCCTGGTTTAGGGCAGGGTGCCCCATAAAATGGTATATGGAGCACTAGAAGGTGTCCCAATTTAGGACACATATTGCAAAGCACCCTTTTGTATGTTTGCTGGTATACACAACCAGTACTTAATGTTTACGAGACCGTGTCATGAGGCAAATGGGTCGGGTGCAGGATATCCCTTATTTGGATTGCATCTCGTCTACTTCATTTGATGTTCTTGGCAAGGTTAGGTGGGTACAATTGTGGAGCGAATATTGGATGAACCTGCCATGGTTCGCTGAAGCCTGCAGACGAACGTCCTGTAACTATGTCCGCATTTTATCTAGAATTTGATAAAGGAGACTGATCTTGAGAGTCGTAAGGCACGGAGGTTCAAGAGCATGACCCAAGTGGGAGTGCTTTTGCTGCTACACCCTCGTAGATCTGAAAAGTGGTCTTGACAAGTTGGTGAACATGCTCACTGAAGAGAAATGGAGGCCAAGGTGGAGGAGAAAAGAAAGGCTCGTAGAATTGAAGAAGCGAAGAAGCGAACCCAAGGGGACGTAGTCGAGTCAAGCGACTCAAAGGAAAATAAAGTGAAGATGGACTAGGGCTTAGGATTAAGAATAAATGATTTTAGTTTTCCTTCTTTAGAACTTATTTAATTTCCAAGTTTTATGCTTGTTATTTCCTTTTTAGCTATGTATTTGGGTAAGTAGTAAGCTTACCCCTATTATTAATAAAGTAAAAAGTAAGTTTTATGCTCACGTCTATGCTTTATTTTTATTTATAAATCGCTAACCGAAGGTGAAATAATTACAATGGACCATACCAAAGAAAAATAACCAAACATGGAAAAAAGGAAATAGTGGCGAATTGAGCTTGACCGGCCATCCTGCCATTGACTAGGCGGTTACCGATGCCGGTTTGTGTCATGGCCTAGTTTGGGCTAGGCTCGGCTATGGCCTAAACCATTTAGTTTAATGCTAAACAGAATATTTCTTTAATTGGTCTAACTTGATATACTAAAATAGCTCTTCCCTATCTAAGTATGTTAATTTGACTTGCTCCTCCGGATAGAATTAAACCGAGGACGTACGATCCTTGCTAGTATGTGCTTGATATAATTGGACATTTTGCGGAGCGCGTAAACATTGTTTATATAATAAGACTAGCTCCTTATAACGAGCTTTGGCCCAATCTACTTCGGGATTTTACTTTCAAGTATGATTCTTAATGATGGGATGGCAATCTCTATTGGAAGGACTACTTCCATGCCGTACACTAGGTAGTAAGGTGTTGTTCCCGTGGAGTTTCTAATCAAGTTCGATAGACCCATAGAGTGAAAGGTAATTTGTTAAACCAGTCTTTGTAGATGATGGCCATTTTCTCCACTATCTTGCGGATATTCTTATTAGCTCCTCGACCACTCCATTAGTCCGATAGTGATAGGGAGAAGACTTGTGGTGGTTGATCTTATACTTATCCAAGTATATCGACGACCATGATCATTGATCAACTCATGTGGTACCCTACATCGACAGATGATATTGTAGGTTATAAACTTGGCCACATGCTTCGATGTTATTATCACATATGATGCAACTTCAACCCATTTGGTGAAGTAGTCAATTGCTACTAGTACGAATTCGTGACCTCCTGTTCCTTTAGGAGTCACCTAACCGATCATGTCTATACCCCAAACCGAGAATGACTAGGGAGATGCAAGTGTCGTTAAAAAGAATGTGGTTATTATTGCTGGTTTGCATAAATTTGACACTTGTGACATCTTTTAACAAACGTATGACAATTTGTTGTGATGGTTGATCGGCAATACCCTAATCGCTGAATTTTCTAAACCAACATTCTTCCATTCATGCGAGGTCCACATTCTCCACCATGAACGTCGGTCATCATGCACTCTGCTTCATGTTGATCGACACAAAGTAAGCTAATGCCCATGTCGGTTTTCTTGTAACATACGAATCTCTCGCTGGGCTCTAGGTGGAGTCAAGGGGGTATTCTTGGCTGTCTAAGTATCGGTAAATGTCGTGGTACCAACTGGTTTGGTCTATACTAAACACTTCTATCGTGTATACGTGCGCGGGTAGATCGCTCTGTTCTATATTGATGGGCATTGAATGAATGCCACTAGGGATGTTAATCATGGAAGCTAATTCGGCTAAAGCATTTACAAATTGATTATCACCCCTAGGAAGCTAGGTTTATGATATATTGTTAAAATGTTTTGCTAGTTCCATTAGGTGTGCTTGGTAGGGTGCTAAGGCTTCACTATGTACCTTCTATCTTTATGAGATCGGATCGATCATCGGACTTGAGACCCCGTAGACTTTAATGTTCCCGACTCCTATCTCTATTGCTATTTGGAGTCCGGCGATGCATGCTTCATATTCTACGGCGTTGTTGGTAACCTCAAAGTCCAATTTAACTGATATGGGAGTGTGTGCTCCCTCCGGCGATATTAAAAAGGATTCATACCCTAAAGCCCTTATGATTGGAAGTGTCATCGAAATACATCATCAATACGCCAACCTCTACTTGTAGAATGCCCTCATCCGGAAAGTCGAATTGCTTTGGTTGCGCTTCGGTTTTCGGTAGATCGGCTAGGAATTTTGATACTACCATCCCTTTAATTGCTTTTTGTGGGATGTATTTAAGTTCGAATTCGATAACATAACTATCAATCTAGCTATCTTACTGCTGATGGTTGGTTGTTCCAAAATGTACTTAATAGGGTCCATTGGTGCTACTATTTGTACCAAGTGGGCTAACTTATAGTGTTTGAGCTTCTTAGTGGCCAAGACCAAAGCCAAAGACGTTTTCTCTAGGGGCTATATCAGGTCTCGTACTCTAAAAATTTCTGACTTAGATAGTAAACCACATGCTCTTCTTTCTTATCCCGTTGAAGTAGCATGGCTCCCATTGTAGTCTCTGTGGTGGCGAAATATAGAAGCAATGGTTTTTCGGGTTATGGGGAATTAAAACGGTTGAATTGGATAAGTACATCTTGACTTTTCAAAATGCTTGCTTGGCACGCTTCATCCCGGATACGCTACTTTTGAGCTTCTTAAAGATCGGTTCGTAGACAATAGTCAATTTTGATATGAAATAAGTATTATACTCGTAGACGTCCTAGAAAAACTTGTATTTCTTTCTCTGTCTTTGGGTGGTAGCATTTCTTGGATGACTTTGATCTTGGATGGATCAACTTCAATTCCTTTAAGACTCGACTACATAACCTAACAATTTACCCGAGGTTACCCCAAAGGCACACTTTTGAGGGTTAAGGCGCATGTTGTATTTTCACATTCTATCGACGAATTTCCTAAGGCTAGGTATGTGCCCATCCCTATCCTTGGACTTGATGATCATGTCATGAATGTAGACCTTAGCCTCTTTGTGTATCATGTCATGCAGCGAATATCGTGGCCATTATGTGATACATGGCTCTAGCATTCTTCGATCGAAAGGCATTACCACATAGCAATACGTCCCCTATTGAGTGATGAAGGTCGTATTTTCCATGTCCTCTTCAACCATTTTCACTTGGTTGTACCCAACATAGCCATCCATGAATGAGAGTAGAACATGGCTAGTCGTGTTGTCAACTAAGATATCTATGTGAAATAAAGGAAAGTCGTCCTTGGGGCTTGCCTTATTCAAGTCCATAAAGTCAACACTCATTATGATCCTTCCGACTTTCTTAAGAACCGACACCACATTCGCTACTCATTGAGGGCAGTGTACTACTCTAATAAACCCGACATCTAACTACTTTTGAACCTTTTCTTTTATCCGTAAGGCCCACTCAGGTTTCATCTTCCTAAGCTTTTGCTTAACTAGTTTGGCATCATCGTAGAGAAAAATTTTATGTTCCACTATACTAGGATCTATTCGTGCCGTGCCTTTGAAGGACCTAGCAAAGACGTTTATGAACTCTATAAGGAGCAAAGTAAAGTGCTTATGGTTTTCTTGACTTTATATTTTTCCCAATCTTAACCTCTTGAGGTTGATCCGGAGATCCTAAATCGATAGTTATCATTTCTTCTATAATTAGTGAGTGATTTTCATGATCTTCCATAACTTCTATTAGTTCTTTAGGGATTTCTTGTTCATCATTAGAGGCAAAAAAATTAAGAATAGTAGGAGGCAAAGAGTAAGTAGAAAGATTCATCTTACTAAATGAGGAAAGGAGTACATCGAGCTCGGAAATAAAAAGTGTAAAATTAGAAGATGAACAAATAGAACTAGAAATACAAAAATTGGCCCTAGTCTTAGACTCGAAATTGATCGCTCTCCTAAGATGACATTGAACTTTTGGCCCTCTTTTGTGTCATTCCAAGTGATATGCTTGGACCTTTCTTCGTCAACGTTGGTGATGAACCTTGATGGGTCAAAATTCGGGTACGACATGGCTTGGGACAAGTACAAATACTGAATTCCCCTCCGGGTGCTTCTCTTGTTCGAATAACGGACCAAAGATGTTGCTTTCTTCCAGATTGTTCTAATTTAGAGTGGATTGTTCTTTTTAAAAAGGTAGGGTCCCTCCTTTTCCAACATCTTGTAGTCACTAAAGATCTTTAATCTTGGAACTAGGATGCCCTTCTCCTTCAAATAGTAGGGCTCAGGAAAACCATAGTAGGGAAACTCATCCTCTTCCTTTAGAAATTGAACATTTAAGGTGAGAGGATAGGGCTTAATAAAGCGGATCGTTAAATGGTGCGATCGTCCTAGCCTATGTTTTCCATTTATCTTGGGCTACTTCCTCAGCAGTTGGATGGTAGCCTAGACCAAACTTGTAATTATTAGTGGGTGTAAGGGGTGGAAAACTTGGGTGGTATACCCTCCGAACTATAGCTAGACCAGGAAAATACCCCTTCTTTCTTAGCATCAAGTGGACACTAGGGTTAGTATAAGGATTGAAGTTAAATGGTGCTTCATTCTTTTCTACAACGGCTATAGCTTCAAATCCATACATCTCTTCGTCATCGACATCGTGCTCAATTTCAACGACGGACTCTTTATAAGTAATGGTAGCACAAAGGTTATCCCCCTTAACTATTACTACTTGTCCCTTGACAATCATTTTAACCTTTTGATGCGAGTGTGAAGGGCATGATTTGGTGGTCGTGTAGCCAAGGGCATCCTAGAAGGAGGTTTAAAGTAATGGATATGTTTAGGACCCGAAAATCGATGTTCTTTACCACTGGCCCGACATTGATTGAGAGAGTCACTATTTCTAAAACTATTCTCTTAGAATTGCCATAAGCTCGTAGGTGAACAGTTTATTTGGATAGTTGTTGTTATCTCGATGCCTAACCTCTTAGTAGTCTTCCGGGGAAGACATTAATAGCGAACTTGTTGTCTATTAAGTCAACGGTACGAACTTGTTGATGCAACTTATAATTAAATAAAGGGCATTGTTGTGTGCAACGCCTTCTTAAGGTAAGTCCTTCTTATCAAAAGTAATGGTTCTATCCCCAACATTGACTAATCCTACTACTTCTTTAGGCGTGACTTTAGGAGAGACCTCAATCTTACTAAGTGCATCGATCAAGGCTTATTTATCCTTTTGAGAGGCGGACATTAGTTACGAGATAGATATGTTAACTTTAAGTTTTTAAAGTTGTTTAAGGATCGAGTCTTCTTCTTTGGCAACTTTTGTCTCTTTTGGGGCTACTTGAGTCCGTTGTTGACCCATTGGTGCGTTGTGTCGTCCGGATCCGATTAGGAACTAGATTTCAGGAGTTTTTGGTTCACTCCAAAAGTCATCATCTTTTAAAGGTTATGACCTAGTTGTCATCACCTTCATCCTTAGTTTTGTAAATATCCTTTTCATCACTTACTCACAATCCATGCACTCGCTGGGTCTAAATGAGGTAAGCTAATATGTGATTTAGGCTCATCGATGTCTTGAATAAAGACATAAGGATCCCAATGACCTAGGATTGGTTCGGAAAAGATGGCTAAGGTTATGATAAATGGGTTCTCGCTATTATTGGGTTTTGAGCGGCCTTGGGAAGAGGAAGTTGACCATTCCGGAACATGCTCTCTAACTTGTTCTTGAAGGTCCAACAACTGTTCGTATCATGTCCTCGTGCTCGATGTTAATAGCGAGAATTTTCCCGCATCGTAGTTTTTGACTACTTTGCAGTTTCGATTATGCTCTTATGGGTGGTAACTTAATTTTCCCTTACTACTACATAAACCACTTTTAACGATGGTTAAAAGGACAAACCGTCATGGAAACTGGATCGGTGACATTTTTGTAAACAACCGGCATTCGAAGCACATATGACAACGGTTCTTACATTAGAACCGTCGTCATATGTGTTGGGCATTTTGTGGACGACGGTTCTTTTCATAGAACCGTCGTCATATGTCACAAATGACGACGGTTCTAGGAAAGAATCGTCGTCAAATTTCTTTCGAACAGCATCTAAAAACCCGAGAACGTACCCGTTATTTCCACGCCCACTTCATCCGTTATTTACTCTCGGCCTTATTGTTCTCCACGGTTCGCTTTCGTCCACAACCTAGATTTAGATCTGCTGGGAATCGCCGGTAAGTAATCAGCGCTGTTGTTCCTCTTGTTGTTTAATTTCCGTTTTGCTCACTCATCGTTTCTCCTCTTTCTTGTAGCTGTCTTAGTATTTGCTGCCGTTTGTTATATATGTCACCGTTGTCGCCGTTGTTTTCCTCCTTCGTTCTCGCCGTTGGTTTCGTCATTCATTATCGCCCTTGTTTTCCTCGTTCTTACGGTAAAAATCTTTATCCTTTCTTATTTTTCTACTTTAAGTTATTTACAAGATTTAATATAGTTAAATGGTGACCGTATTTGGGGGTAATGATGTGAATGTTGAGAATGTGGGTAACATTTGTTTAGTTTATTAAGTTGGAAATTCGTGAAATGTTAGAGATTTTAAAGAAATAGAAAGATAATTTGGATATAGGGCTTTGTTGTTTTCATATTATTCGATTAATGGCATGCTTCATTAAATTATCGTATGCATTTCATAAGCTTAGAGAACTCGTTCAAACATCTATCCATAACAAGTTATCCTAGGTCGCGGTATGTGCATAAATGTACGTATAGCATTTAGGATATTAGCTTGGTATGTATAGGTTTTTAAATTGTCCATGTTGGACAGCTTTAAGAAATAATATGATAATAGGTTGTGTGGCTATTATAATCTTATCATAAATTTGACAAGATATCATGGTGCTCATTTCCCCTCGTTCTTTGGGTGCAATTATGATGACGATGGGTTTGATGTGTGTATCTTTACTTTTATTACCATACAATTAAGTAAGGATATACACATTAGCCAATTCGTTTTCATATGTTGTACTTGAAGAACTAAAGGGAAATGCCGCCGAAATTTTGTCAAATGTACGATAAGATTTTGCTACATGGTCTAGGGTCATATTATTCTTCAATGGGTTTAGGACCATCTATCCCTATAGAAGGATCTTAGGCTCATGTCATATTATTTATGCGTAAGTATGTATTTCTCGAACTACATGTGGTGAATTGCTTCTCGTGTTTATGGGTAAGGTATGGATCGAGCATGGGTTTATAGTGATAGGAGGAGTGTAGAATATCATGATGGTGTTAACAACTTTCTAGAGATTGCCGTTGAACATGCCGCCAAATTCGGAGAACATTCCATATTATATCCGTGTTTAAGGTGT
This sequence comes from Talinum fruticosum, assembly GCA_021018815.1. Taxonomy (NCBI): domain Eukaryota; kingdom Viridiplantae; phylum Streptophyta; class Magnoliopsida; order Caryophyllales; family Talinaceae; genus Talinum; species Talinum fruticosum. The sequence continues at coordinate 3,516,847 of JAITYX010000067.1, forward strand.
TTCAACTCCTCAAGATTCCCCCTAAGGTTGTAAAAGGTCACCTGTATCGGCATGGGTTTGACACAACTTATAAGATGTGGGTATGGCATGGGGAAGAGGAGTCCGTGAATATACCCGTACGAAAGGAAGATGAAGGGTATGGTGAAAATGAAGCCAACGAGTAGTATGGAATTAGAAGATCGACTTGAAGATCTAGTTCGTGGAGTAGAACGTGATTTCGTCGATCAACCACATGTATTAGAGCAATTGTTAGCCGATTCGGAGAAGCCTTTTTACCCGGGTATGATAAATATACCTGTTTATCGGTTGTGTTGAGGTTGAAGAACTTGAAAACGGCTAATGGATGGAGTGACAAAAGTTTCACGAACTTGCTGAGTGTGGTCAAAGATATACTCCTAGAAGGCAATGTCTTATGAGGCGAAGAGGATATTGTGTCCTATGGGCATGGGGTATAAGAAGACACATGCCTGCCCTAACGATTGCATATTGTACCGAAAAGAACATGCATATAGACACGAATGTCCTAAGTGTGGTGTACCTTGATACAAATTGAAAAGCATTAATGGAGAGAGTGTTGATGGACCTCCCGCAAAGGTGTTGTGGTACTTGTCGATAATACCGAGGTTAAGCGCCTTTTTCAAGTGCAACCGATGCGAAGAACGTGACGTGGCATGTCGACGTAAGAGTTTGTGATGACAAGCTACGTCACCTGCCGATTCTCCTCAATGAAAGAAGATCGATTCACTTGTTCCCGAAATTTGGTAGGGAAGCACGGGAATCTACGTCCGGGTCTTTGTACGGACGGAATAAACCCCTAGGGTGACATAAGTAGCAAGCACAGTTGTTGGCAAGTTCTTTTGGTTATCTATAACCTACCGTCGTCGTTGTGTATGAAGCGCAAGTACATTATGTTGTCAATGCTCATTTCGGGCCAAAATAGCTGGAAATGATATAGATATGTACTTGGTGCCTCTTGTTGAAGATTTTAAGCTTTTAAGGCATGAAGGTGTATCGGTTTATGATGCATATCATCAACAACAATTTACATTATGAGCTATGATCTTCACCACAATAAATGACTTCCCGCGTACGAAAACTTATCCGGATACACCGTCAAAAGACACAAGGCATGCCCCATTTGTGCAGAGGGTACTTGCTCCTATCAACTTAAGCACGGGAAAAGACGGCCTATCTCGGACACCAAAAGTTTCTTCCCTTTTCTCATCAATATCATAAGAAAAAGAAGGCTTTCAAAGGTTAAACCGAGATGGATTCTGCTCCAACTCCATTAACAGGACATCAAATATATGGGCAAGTGAAGGATCTTAATGTAGAGTTCGGCAAGCCATACCGACGTCAATCCGGAAACTGTGTGTGGAAAAAGAGATCAATATTTTTGATCTTCTATATTGGAAAGAGTTGTATGTGAGACATAGTCTTGATGTAATACATATAGAGAAAAACATCTATGAAAGTCTCATTGGCACTCTTTTGTACATACCGAGGAAGACCAAGGACGGAGAGAAAGCACGACTCGATATGTGTGAAATGGGAATATGAGAGGAATTAGCACCACAACCAAAGGGGAAGAGAACACATTTGCTTTCGGTGTCTTACACATTGAGTCGAAGGGAAAAACAACGTTTGTGTAAGACCTTGAAGAAGCTCAAAGTGCCACAGGGATATTCTTCAAACATCGGTAGACTCGTTTCGATGTCCGATTAAAGACTAGTTGGTCTTAAATCTCACGATTGTCATTCTTTTATGCAACAAATACTGCCGGTTGCTATCCGAGTCGTGATGCCAAAACAAGTCGGACAGGCAATCATAAGACTTTGCTTCTTTTTCAATGCTATATGTAGCAAAGTCGTTGATTTGGAGAAATTGGATGATCTTCGATGCGACGTGATTGTTATGTTGTGCCTACTTGAGATGTACTTCCCACCTTTTTTTTATATCATGGTGCACCTCGTTGTCCATTTGGTGAGAAAACTGCGATTCCGTGGCCCGGTTTGTTATCGATGGATGTACCCTTTTGAACGTTTGATGAAAATTCTTAAAGGGTATGTTAAAAATCGGTACCGACCGGAAGCATGCATTGTTTAGGCATACACAGCTGGGGAATGTATCGAGTTTTGATGTGAATATTACCCCCAAATGGAAGAAGTTGGAATTCCAAAACATCGATTTATGGGGAAGATCGTGGGTAGGGAAATTGCGGCCGACGGTTCTAACAATAAGTTGGGATTTAAGGGATCAAGCACATCATTATATTCTACAAAACAACGATGAAGTGTAGCCGTTCATTGATGAGCACAAATCCCTAATAAGGAGACAAGTACCAAGGAAAAAATAAGATGTGGGTACTAACCCATCATAATCGCACATTTGTCAACTAGTTCGGAGATAGAGTGATCACTAGCCAATTGGAAGAACCACGAGAACATATCTCGTAAACATTAGTCAGCTTGGCTAGAGGGCTGCAGTTGGAAGTCATATCTTATCGTGGGTATGACATCAATGGATACTCTTTTTACACATAGGGTCGGGACAATAGGAGCACGTCGCAAAATAGTGGGGTCACATTGGAGGCTCATGCATTTTATGTTTCCAAATAAAAGGACAAAAATCCCATTGTAGCTAAAAGCTGTCATATTACGGTGTCATTGAGGAGTTATGGGAGTTAGACTATATTGACTTCCGTGAGCCCGTTTTCGGTGAAAATAGGTCGACAATAACAATAGTGTTTAAGTTGATGAGATGGGATTCACGATGGTCGATCTCACAAGAGAAGGGCCTAAAGGGGATCAATTCGTTATGACATCCCAAGCAAGACAAGTGTTCTACATTGAAGACCCGACCAATGATAAGAGGTCTATTGTTCTTCAAGGGAAGAGGCACGTTGCTTGGTGGGGATGGTGAAGATGTGTGTGAGTTTGTCGAGGATACCCCATCCTTCTCCTTGGGAATGCTTGTCGAAAATGTGGATCCCAATTTTGAAAAACTGTATTTAAGGGTTGAACATCAAGAGGGCATATATATTGAAGATAAGTCTAAAGGAGGGGGAAAAAGGTATAAACCATATAATTATATCAACTCGGTAAGAACATTAATTTTATTTCGGATGGTATCTAATATTGTTGCTTGTTTTAGAAACTGCAGCTTGCTTTTCATTATTTTTAACTTGTAGTATTCATGTAAACAGATGATTTTGTTCGATGATGATAAAAATAAGGACTTTAAGTCTGTCCAATTGGAAGGGTAGAAGATCATCATTCGATAAGGGCCATTATTCGAGTAATGTTTCTTGTGAATAATTGTTGTTAACACTTTTCTCAATTTTGGTTGCTAATCTCAACTCCCGCTTAATGGTTTTCATAGTTTTTATATGCTTGTAAATAAGGATGAACCTTTACACCTGCACGAACTTCAAGAAGAAAAAGAAGGACTAAGCTCTCAAATGGAAGGGTAGAAGATCCTTATTCGATGAGTATTAAAAGGACAAAGCTTTTCAAGTAAAGTTTCTTGTGCATATTTCTTGTGGATAATTGTTGATTAACGCTTTTCTTAGTTTTGGTTGCTAATCTCTGCTCCTGCTTAATGTTTTCCATACTTATTAAGTTGCTTATTATACAGTCTACCCCCTGCACAAACTCAAAGCGAGCAGTACATGTGGAGCATCACTTTGGGACAATAACTAAGGAAATAGACATTATTGCTGGTGAGATGTCCTGTTTGTGTATTCCTTTTTCAAGAAGAGAGATGATGTATTATGTTTTTATGACTATATTACTTGTTTGGAGTTCGTGCGAGTAGCGTGGACAACAAATATGATGTATTATATTATCCAGGCTACCTCTGCAATAACTCCAAATAAGCAATATCGTCATAAAGACAATCACATCAATTATAATATATTCTTTACTTGAACTTAAATGTGAAATATGGAAATGTGTTGCGAACTTATTCGGATGGAACTTTGTTGTGGTTATAGTAAGTTGGAAATTCTTGTAGTATTGGAAATTCTTGTATTTATGTTGGAAAATGGAGGTTGTTGGTTTGTTGTCTGCGTAAGTTGTGATGTATTTTGGAGTGTATTTTATACGGGGGACGGAAAACACAACAAAAATATTAAAAAATACAGCCTTATTACGATGGTTCTTACACTAGAACCGTCGTCATAAGCCTCGAAACAATTTGGCAACATGGGAAGGACGAACCGTCGTCATATGTAAATATATGGTGACGGTTCCGCTCCGGAGGACCGTCGTCATATAGATACCTATGACAACGATTTTTACATGAAAACCGTTGTCAAGGTGATCTTTTACTGCGGTTGTTGAATCGTAGTAAAAATTGCTACATACAACAACACCCACATACACGAAGCCCGTTAACTGTCGTTAGATGTCGTTTTTAGCTGTAGTTAAAAGTGCTTCCGTAGTAGTGCCTTTTGATAGTAAACAGTCGGGGCTAGAGCGTATGTAGTATATATTTGAGTGTAGTCGATATACCGATTAAAGGCATTAACATCTCGCATCCCTACTAGTATTTCCCGTGTTAGAGGTTTTCTTTTCTTTATTTTGGTAGTTACCTCTATAACTTGCCACGACTTTTATGGTCGTGGCGGTTTAACTCTTCTTCGATTAACATCCTCGCATCCCTAAGATAGTGAAGCTAATAAAGGGTAGGAACTTCAAGTGTTGATTATATGTGTAACATCCTAAGACCCACCCTAGGAGTATTACATGCCAAGGTTCCCCGAGAGGAACCCCTAAAGCTACTTAAGATTCAACTTAGGGTTAATAGCTCTCTCTTAGATTGGCGGAAGCACGGTTCTAGGTTTTCAAAGGTTTTTCTGAAAATTTCGGCGGAGTTTCCTCCGTAATATTGCTAATCCCATAGGCTTAAAGCGTTAACCCTACACGAAACACATTCATAAACTCAACGAGCCACACGTTCGGAGTATTAACAACACAAGCTCAACGAGCCACACGCTCGGAGTAAACACAATGCAAACTCAACGAGCCACACGCTCGGAGTATTCACATAGGGCTTTTATATTCATAGTCAAAACTTAAGGTCACATACAACCGATCTTTACAAGCATGGAAAAACATAAAGTACAATTTTAAGGTACATTGATTATAAATGACATAAGCATGCCTATATGAGTTGGATTGATTGTACTTGAGTTGGAACTTACTTATGTGAATTGTTACTTGCCAAGAAGTTACGTATGAAGGTAATAACCATGAATTATATGAATTAAGTGTATCTTACGTATAACTAATAAGAAGATATAAGAAAATAAAGAAAACATAAAGAACTAAAGAAGGGAAAAAGGATTGTGTTATTGATCTAACCCCACGAATTAAAGAATCCTCCGAAGTTATGGCCATAGAAGTGTCTCGTCAAACCGAAGCCACGAATTGAATTGCTTCCACGAATTCCCGATAGTATGCGTCCTTTAGAGTTTAAGGCGTGCCTCGAGGCCACGAATTGTTTTGCCTCAAGGCCACGAATTGTTATGCCTCCAAGAACCGAGCCCACGAATTTTTTGGCTCCAAGAACTGGATCTTTAGACCGAACATAAATCTTCTTTCCCTTTCGAAACTAAGAATACTTAAGAATTATGATATGAAGAAACGAATTGTTATGCATGATGAACAAGAAAGAAAGAAGCAATGATTTATGAAATACATAATTGAACTCAAGAAGAAGAATGATAAGAAGAACGAATCCTAATTTCATAAGAAATTAATACGATAAGAAGTAAGATATGATTTATGTGATGAATGCTTTACATGATGAATGATTCTATGACGCACTTGCGTAGAAAGAAGAATGAAATATGTTCTATTGAATTCATGAGTAATTGATGTCATTGTGCTTCTCGGCAAGTCTGTAAGTTTAGTATCTCGCGTGTCTTAAGCATGTATGATCTCGAATCGCATGTTATGAATGAATAGTGAACTTATGTGTGTTTGTTAATAAATTAATGTGCAAAGTGAAACCTGGGTTGGGTTTGGGTTATTCACTCGGGCTTGTGAAGCTCATGACCTCACCAACATTTTCAGTACGAGGTTAAGACTCCCGGAGTTGCTTTTGGCTTTTAGAAGAAGCGAACCAACGAATAGGACATGTCTAGATTAGAAAAGGCAAGATTACTCGAAAAGATAGAAATTCACACACTTTAATCACCAACGAAGAAAGTAAGCGAAATCAAATAAGAGTTTGGGTAAGCGAGGCCTTTGAAGGGCTAAAATTAGCCAACAAAAGAACGTAAAAACCCATAAAATTGCAGTTTATCACACGGATCTTGGATTGTTGAAGATAGATTCTAGCCCATGATACGGACGCCGAAACGTTGGATGATTCGTTGAGCCGGGTTTGTGTGTCACACACCGGCACGGAGATCCCTTATGAAATAAGATTTTTATCCACACAAAATGAAATATATTGGGAGTAAATGAAGAATTAGAGCATACCTCAATGATCTTCCACAAGTCGCACACCAGCACGAAGGTCCCTATGAGGCAAGTGTACGCTGGAGCACCCGGTTAAACTCCTTTATTTTGTCGAGGTCCTCTAAGTTCACCAAATAGTGAATGTTAACCGTAGAGGCTTGGTCGAAAAAGAGCACCGTGCTCGATAAGAGAGCAAGCATGATTGGAACTTATCGTTGTAGAGAATGTCGAGCCTAGAAGTTAACATCCTCAAAAGCCTCGAAAAGAATGGTATACTTAAAGAAGTTTTCTTGAGGAAACCTACTAGCCACAAGACCAAAGAGATGACGAAGATAGCCATGATCTTTGTACAAATTCCAGTCATAGGCTAAAGGCTCCTCCGAGAAACCATAACTAGATAAAACAAGCAAAATCAAAAGGGGTAATAGTCATTTCCCCAATGGGAAGGTGGAAGGTATTGCTTGGTATCCCAAAAGCATTCACTAATGGCCTTAATGGGATCTTGTTCTCTTTTGTCGGAAAGATGGTTTAAAGCAAGGAAGAGAAAACCAAACCCATAATTGTGCATGACATCTTCCGAGAGGATAATGCATCTTTCTACATGTCTCCATAAATTTAGGTATGGCTCAACTACTCTGAATCGAGCCTTTCTGCAAGACAAAAATCCAACAAGATTTTTAGTAGAAGAACTACCGTAAATCAGAAAAAGTAGAAGTTTAAGCCAACTAGCTTATCGAAGGAGTAATGGCAAGTGCAGAAACATGATTCTCAGCCTCCACCAAGAGGTCATTTGGATTCCATTCGTTATGAGGACGCCATTCCCGTTCCAGGAAGTTATCTTGGACTAACTTCTCAGCCTTGTCCTGCTGGTAGGATAAGCCTTTCACTTAGACATTTTTTGAAGAGATGATTTTCGAAACCAACTAGTTTTTAATAAGAGCAAAGTAAGAATGCACAAGAGCAAGGCAAGAATGCAAGAGAGAAGTGAAGTGTGTGCAAAATGAACACACTAAACATCCCTTTTATAGACCCATTCGGTAAAGCCAAGCTAAGCATACAAGACAACGGTCAAAGAAGGCAAGGGAGACCAAAGGAATCCGACGAAGCATGCCATGGCCATTCATGCCAAAGGCTGCCAGCATTGGCCACGAGTTAAGGTGGTGTCCCTTCAACGGCAGCCTTGCAGCCCTAGTTGGTGGAGTAGTTTGTGAAGTCTTATCAAACATGGCAAGTGGATGTTTGGCACCATATGCATGTAAATGGGAGCTCTTGGACCCACAAAATTAGTTTCTTCATATTAGATTTTCGATCTGTTTTCGATCGAATCATTCGAGTAAAACACTGAACTTTTGTCAATATGATTATATACTAATGAGTATGTTAGTATAGTAGATTATCAAGCCAAGTTTCAGAGCAGGATCGACTGAAGTTTCCACATCGAAATTCACCGAGCTTTATAGGCTTTGATTAAGCCAAGCTTAGAACCCTCTTACCGGACTTCGAACGCATGCATCGTGATCAAATCCAAGCCCCTTTCTTGGAGTTTAGGTTTGACAACAACCAATTTCACACATTACGGAACAATCAATATTGAAATCACCACATAGAATCGAGGTAAGTATCCTTTAGTGTCTACTTTTACCCTTCATCTTTCGGACTCGGTCAAAGTGGGGGCTAAATGTAGACACCTAAAAAGTGTTGTCCCTTATCTCCTTTAATTTTGTATTTTATATTGTGGGCCCGATGATGAAATCCCGAGTCTTGTATGAGGATTTGGATCACGGACTAAAATTGATTAGTGCTATAGAAGCCAGTAAACCGGAGAGAACTCCCAACACTACATACATAGCTTTTTTGCTTTGGGTCGGTCCAAAAATCCCTTTTTCTTTCGAACGATCCAAGCACTAGCAAAGCCTTCAGAGATAACGGCGTCCAGTGCCGCGTCATCGGGAAGTTCCGAGCTCGGAATTTTGTATTTCACTTTTATCTAATTAGACACGGAGCTAAAGACCTCAAGAGGATGTGGGACGTTGCATTTCATGATCACGAGCATCAAAGTGCTGCTTTTAGGCTCCAAAACACTCCGCTCGAGACTAGAAGCTTCCTCCCTCAAAACTACGTTGTATGGCTGGCACCCCTTATCTGGATATTTCAAGTGAAATGCTGCATTTTGGCCAAGAGATTCACTTTACAGCATGGAAGGGCACAAAACCCTAGGTATTCCCGGGTGGCTGGTGCCCCTAACCGGGATTCTATCCGGATCTATCAAGTCTTATCCACTCGTTTTTGCCTGATTTTTATTGCCATTTCTGTTTAGCTTTGGACGGCTGATCGAGGGCATACCCTAGGTCATTTATGACCTAGACCTCTCCCTATAAATAGAGAGCCTTGGCTCTCATTTAGTGGTCTGCTTCAACCTATGCTTCACACTCGCCAAAACAGTTCATACAACTTATCTCCTTAACGTTACGCTGCTGAAATTCGACTAAGAGCTACTGAATAATGCTCTCTGTATTCTTATCTCTTGGTCCATGTTCAGTTATTTCCACTCTATTCCACATCCGAACCATAATACTCTATCATCGGCCTTCTTACCGACACTCAAAATCCTAAAAAAGCCTATTTCCTTGATTCACAACCGCTGCATCACCGGATCTAATGCAGAGATCCAGATTAGTAGTTGGGACAGCCTGAGGGATTTGATTCGGCCTTCAAATGATTATTTATTTTATTGTTTCTTTTTATCGCTTTTCGTATTATGGAGAAGAATTGCATCACTTTTATTTCCTCCCCACCCGATGTAATCCTTTAAATTTCTCATGTTCTTTTCTTTCGCTTTTACTTTCTTTATCGCTTTCCTTTTATTCGCTTTTTATTGCTTTCATTCATGTTTTGGTTGTTTTAATTTCGTTTGCCATGTTATTTGCTTGTGTTTAGTACGTCATTCTAATTCACTACTCAAACTAGTAATGACCGTTTTCGGACAGCCGGAACGAAAGGGCTTATCCCTACGTTTCGTACCCTCATGTCCCAAATCCGATTCTCGGTTCTAGACCGATAGAGTCACTTTTAACGTCTTTCGGTTTTAGTTTTTCTATTCTAATATTGAGAGAGCATTTTATTTTGTTTTTGTTAATTTTTTCTCTTCAAAACTTACTGGTGACTCCTCTTTTCGATTTATTTCTATTGCATCGCTTCTTGGCTTTTTTGACTGCAGGTAAAATTTTATGGCTCCCGATCCGCCAGCCAAGCAAAGAGGCCGAGGCTAATGTCCTCTCGCCGTGGCCTCATGGCCGGCTCGGCTAACCCTTACGTGCTGGCTTTGGCCAGCACCGTGGGTCAACAGTGGTGGCTTCGGTCCAAATTTGAGTTTTCACAATAATCCGGCCCGAAAGCCCCAAAGAAAATTCAAAAACCCTAGCTTTTTATTTTGTTCGGTTCGAAATAATATCCCAGGACCTTTTAAAAATAGTTCCTAAAATAAAATAATTAATAAAACTGCCAATTAATTTAATTTAATTCATCTTTAACTTGACTTAATAAAATTCAGAACTCTAAATAAGAGATCAATCCCCACTTTTAAAAATCAGTCTTCAAAACCCTTAAATCATTCTTGAAGGATTTCTAAAACCGTATCACCAAGAAATTCGTGGGGAAGTTCGGTCAGCCTGGCCCGGTTCGGGCGAAAGGCCATGGTTCCTACAATAGCTAGTAGATAAGTTGAAATATCACAAAATTGAGCTACAAGTTATTTAGTTTGTGAGTGTGTTCTCAGCACCTCGGACACCTTTTGGGTCGAGACTAAGTTATGAGAAAAATGGACATTAAAATTTTGAGATCATCTCTAATTCAATAAAGAATCTTGGAAATATTTTCGAAAATCTCTTTTTCTCCCTCTGTCAAGCGAATGGTCAAGAAACTAGCCATTGGAAGAAAGTAGTTTCAAGAAGTAACCATTCGACACCGCAACGCCAAACGGTCGACTAGTCGTTACTCTGCAAACCGGGTCGAAATATCTTTGTTCCATGAGAGCCCTTGATTTTTTAAATATCATATGTTCATCCTCATTCATTCACTTTGCTATCTTTCACTTTCTCACTCTCATCTCTCGAACTCATAAATCCTCACTTAGACACTCTTTCAAACTCGGATTCTCTACTCTCATCTTTCTACTCTCTTACTCTTTATTCTCACTCGTTCACTCTTTTAATCTTGCTCCTTCTTAAATCAAATTCTTTCTCTTTCTCTCAACATGCCGAAAAGAGAGGAAGCGCAGTGAAGGAGGGTCAACCACCAAAAAGGCTAGAACTCGAACTTCTCAGCTTGAGGATCCACAAAAGAATACCGCTAAAGGCAAGGCTTTCACCTTTGATGAGCCAAAGAATCCTATTATTTCCCAAGCACTACTTTCTCGAAGAAAATTCTTTTTATCCACCAAAATCTTGTGGGTAGAACCACTTCTCAAAACAGGAACTTTTCAAGTATATATGTTTATGTGATTACATCTACCCTAAGCTAGTCTCGGAATTCTACTCTAACATGACGACAAAAGATAATATGGCCTTCTCTCGGTCCAGGGAAAACACATTCTCACTAACCTTCCTCTTCTTCACAAACTCTTTGAGGTTCGGACTCTTTTCTAAACTCTTTTCAATGAAATCGTTGATGATTTCTTTGATAAGTATGCCAAAGTCATCCCCAAGTCCAACAAAAAATTTCATGTACAATGAGATGAAGTCTCAAGTCAGACTTCTATGCTTTTTCTCGATGAGAACCGTGTTCTCATTCTATCAATCCAAGGAGAACCGAACAGCAAGGTTCTCAAAGTTTTGTATGTTACTCTAGAGGGATATGAGGTTGACCTCTTCCCTTTCATCATCGAGCAAATCGCTCTGTTCCCTCAAATCGGAAGAAACCCCCTTACCTTTCGGAGCTCTACTTTCTACTGTCTTTTTCACTTTTAAGTACAGACTTCCTAATGATCGACATAAATTTCTTAAGCTAGCTATCTGCATTGGTAGGCTCGAGCTCATCGATCCGGGATACCAGGAAAACTTCACTCGCTGTCCGGATCCACTCTTCCAAGCATCCACCTCCTTATTCTCGGACTCGAAGAGTTCTAAAACTCTTCTTTAGACAGATTGGTTCGTCTTCTTCTCAGCCTTCCTCTTCTATTTATTTACTTCAATAGGTGGCTTCACAATTTTCTACTATCGCCAAAGAGTTACAATCAACTCTTGGTTCATTCCGAGCTTTCATGCCTATATGGCTCAGCTTGAGCACGACTCGAAGTAGATAGAGCAGAGTCAAGCTCCGGTCTCTAAGCTAAAGGAAGTCATCAAGCGGCAGCAAGACCGGATCAGCCATCTCCAAGAGTGCGGATCCAAGGCTATTGAGGACTCGGAATCGATTCGACTCGAATTGTCCTCGGAGTCTTCGAGTTCTTCTAACTTAGAGTCAAATGATGAAGAAGGAGAAGAAGACGACGAAGTTGGAGCGAGCAAAGTTGAAGGCCAAGGAGAAAAGGAACTTGAGGTTATCTCCTCAGAGCACATTGAGTCGGGCTCAAAAAGATTAGGGATGTTGGTTAGTCCCAAGTATAACCTTCTTTATAGCCCACTCAAGCTGAGAAAGCTAAGGGCTTAGAAGAGGAAATAGAGGAAGCGGAACCTCTAGTTTGAAGGTCGGCACAACAAGAACAAGCACCTCATGTCGTCCTGCTGCCTATTCCACGGCCAAGAGCTTCATCTCAAGGTTACGGACACAAAAGAAGGGGCCTTCGTTCCTCCTCCTCCACTCGCACTGTGCCGCCCCCTCTTGATTTTCATTTTCTATTTTTTTGTCCAACATTTTTATATCTCCTCTCTTCCCTCCTTTGTTTTTTTAATGAAATGCATAGGGGAGAGATAAATAGGAGAAATAGTTAGTTGGTTTATAGGGAGCTTACTCTCTGTTGAAACTTATTCTATGTTTTTTTTTCTTGAGCAAATAATGAAAGTTAACTTTATTCCGAGCATTATTGATTTGTGTTATCTATATTTTTTCTGCTCCGATAAATGCTTATATCTATTCCATTTGCTCCGATAAATGCTTTGAGATATTCGCTTTGATATGTTTACTTTTGGCATCAATTTGCTCGATAACAAATTTAACTTCCTTCTACTAAGATCATTTTAATAGTCATGCATTTCTAAGCCACGAAAACTTAAATATCCGAGCTTCTAATTCTTTTTAGAAGTGTTGAATGTCTTTTATCAAAAAGTGGGAGATTGAAGACTCAAGTCATTCTCAATCTATAAGAACCTCATCTTTAAGTTTTCAATACTGTCTCGACCTACTCATAAATCATTTATGGAGTAAAACATTTATCTCCGGGTTTCGACCCACTCGGATATAACTTAGATAATTGTCGTCGATAAATAATTTCACATGCATAACTTATTCGAGTTCTAACTTTTTGTATTCACCGGAAAGAATTATCGCATCACCTTTCTAAGTCGGAAATATTAATTGAAATTATTGATGCGATAAATTTGATGCATTGTGTCTACATAATTTTAATCTCTCATTCATCTAAAAGATAGACATGAAATGGAATTAGAATTTTTTTTTTTTTAGACTCAAACAATTCTATTTATTTAGGTTAAGGATAATTAAGTACTTAATTATTTTAATTAATTTTTTATCGTTGCCTAATTTAGGACTAAAGTATTTTTATACTTTGAGTAACATTTTGATTTACTTTTGTAGGTTGATTAAAATATTTTAGTATCTTTTTGAAAAGCAAAAGAAACCGACTTCTAACCTTTAAACACCAACGAGACTGAAAAGTCACTCGTTTAAGGATAGACTCAAACACCATGTTAGGCTTGTTTGTTTCCAAATCCGGTAAACTTCAATTTTGAGTCTAACGACTTTTTCCACCCTGGATTTCAGTCACAACTAGTGAGTTGGACCACCTTTTGAGCCAAGGACAAAAGCACAACGTTCATATCCGCAACGCCTCCTTTCCTAAGGGACTCGGACTATCCGTTACAACGGCTAGTGAAGATTTCCAGTCCAAAATCAATCACAATGGCTATTATGCCTTGCTCTGTATAAATAGAAACCATCGAGAAAGACTTAAAGATTGACGAAATTATTCGCTGGACACTTATTGAGATCTTACTCTCTCAATCTGTACCTTTCAACTCCGTACTCAAGTTTTCTTACTTTCTAAGTTGAAAAGAAGTCTTGTAATCACTCTTACTTCAATTATTTGTAACATCCTTTGACTAAGCTATAAGGGTTAAGTCAACTTAGTTATCCCTATCTCGTAAAGGTTATCTCTGCTAGGAAGTACTAAAACGGATAAAGGAATTTCTATGTATAGGAAAATCAGTATTGAATTGTCTAACGGAGCAATTCCGTAAGAGTTAGTTCTTGTATTTTGTGAATTAAATAGTAGATTTGACTTGGTGTCCGGATTGACATTGTCCGTGGTTTTTGCCCTAGGAGGGTTTCCACGTATTTCTAGTGCTCTATCTTTCCGAGTTCATTCTAGACTCATAACTGTTTTCTAAGCTCATACCTTGCAAAAAATCTTTCTATACCGCAAAATTTCCTTCTCACCCTATTCACCGCCCTCTAGGGTGATTCAGACTCTCAAGAGCAAACCTTCAATACCGATAAATAGGCAAATAGCCAAGCGATAAAGAAAAGTAGTACGAAAGCGAAAAAGAAACTAAAAAATTACAGCGGGCGAGGAGGAATTAAAAGCGATTACATCTTTGATCCACAATATGGAAAGAATTAAACAACATAAGTAAATAAAAACCGTATAGTGAGTTTGGAAGAAAGATTTGATGCCCTCGAGGTTATCCCACCTGCTGAACATGGATCACGAACCGAATCCGCAGAGCATAACGGTAGGGTATTAAGCTCAAAAGTAGGGCGAAGAAGACTCTTAGTGGAATTTAAGAAACAGAAATGTGTGTAACAAGTATGACCAAATGGAAAGAATAGAGAGTGGTAGAGAGATATGGGAGAAATTTTAGGTCAAGGAGGTTTACTAGCACAAAATGTAGCAACCAAAAATAAGGGGGTAAGCCCTCTATTTATAGAAGAAATTTAGGTCACAAAAATCACCTAAACACCAATTTAGTCATTAGAAGCGACCGAACTAGGCCTGTTTTCCTGCAAGGATCACAAAAATAGACTAGAGAAAATCTTCGAACTAGAGAATTCCACTTTAGGAACCGAGAAACACGGTGCCGGTCTCATACAACATTGTACGGATGTCTTGGGTTCCATGCCCTTGTTGGCTTCTAGGAACAAAATGCGGTGTCTTAGCAAGTTTAGCCTGAAAAACGCGGTGTCAATCTTAACGACGCCATACATACGTTAAGTATCATGTCACGCTTGAACATTGGGAGTAAAACGTTGCATTTGATGCGCATTTTTGAACGAAACACTCGTGTCGGTTTGGGTTTCCTGGTTAGGAGCCTAAACCAGGCTTAGTTAGGCTAAAATAAAATGCGTTTGTAGCCCGGCCTAGGCGAAAAAGCTTATTTTTGTGGTGCTAATAGGTTTTTTATGGTTTATCGGCTTCCGTCATGTTGATCAAACTTTGAGCGTGATCCGAATTTACAAACAGGACTGGGATTTCATCACCGAGCCGACAAAAATAAATAATAGAAATAAAAGAGATAAGGGCGACACGTTTTCAGTATCTACGGTTTGATAACATCACCCATCTTTCCATCAAGAGCCATATTAACTACTCCCCATCCCGAATAGTGTGGTTATGCAAGGGTAAATTTAGCTTCATTCTTACCCTACTTCCACTCCCCACCCCTTAACTCTAGCAGACTTCTCCCTATCTTTTTCCACTCATCATCACTAGCCCTCCATCTCCGTTTAATTGGCCAATCTTTAATTTCTCCACATATGGCAGTTTTAATTCAAGCGTATACCTATCACAATGATCACAAGCCTTATAAACATGACCTAATAGTCCACAAAACATAATAGAAATTGGTTAATTTCACATATTTAAGATTAAGCGATTTGGATTTTCGGTCCATGTTAATCTGGACTCCTCTACGCAAGGGTTATGTAACATCAATATCAATCTTGATGTGCAGATATTTTGAGGGTGTAAGTAATCCTCCTCTTTTAAATCCACAAAGATACCTAGTTTAGACAATAGAAATTCAAGAAAGGTTTGCGTTTTCTTTCTCATGGGAAGGTCACAAACTTTCACCAAGTACCTTAACGTCGTAAACTCCATCTCTAAAGGCTAATTGTTCCTGTCCATTTGTTGGAGCAGAAGGGTATTACAATTAAATGCCCACGAGTCGTCGTTCAAAACTACCTCCTTATCCGCTTGGGGATAAAACTAGAATAAGAACAAGTTCTTCGCAAGTTCCTAAATGAGGACTCCTTTTGAGGGATGCCACACATTCTTCATTATGGTTTTGAACGCTCTGGATTAAATTGATAGGGAATGTGAAGCTTTCTAACTAAAGACGAGGCTATTCGTTTGTCTATAATCTCCCCGTCTAGTTCACGAAAGTTAAGGATTTCTTCTTCCACCGCCGTAGGAATCATCTTTTCTAATCTTGTTTCCAATTTTGCTGCCATAACTTCAAGCCACTTACACCAACTAACCCGAGACCCTTCACAATCGGAGAGGAGCATCAAGGGCGAAAGACTTCACACGAGTCTTGAAAAACCCGAGAACACGCTAGGGTTCGAGTACTAGGGTTGAGGCGCAGGAGAGAATATTATCATTATTATTATCATTATAAATGCATTCTTACAAGAAAGTAAAATACTACTAAATGAAAACTATTATTTAAAGTAACGTATAGTGTAAAAAGGAGGGAGTAACATTTGGTGTTATAATACTTTACTTAAAAAATAATTTTAAAACAAGATTTTTTTCATATGAAGACTTATAACAATTTAGCACAACCAAAAGAAAGTTGGTTATTGGAGGTAGAAAAAATTTCTAGTATTTGTTTCATGATGTTATATGAATAATTTAAATAACATATAAATATTTATTAGTTAATTAGTTATTTGATTGAATAAGTTTTAAAAACAAATTAAAAATAAAAAATAAAAAAGTTCGCCACATATCCAAGCGAAACACAGAATATAAACTAATATATATTAAATTGATATGTATTTTAGCTATTAAATTAAATCTTAAACATTGATATTACTTTAATATTAAAATAAATTAAAAATTATTATAAACGAGATAGAGAGAGAGAGAAATGAGGTAAGAATGTCCAGTCTTCATTGGTCCTTTACTATGAAAAAACAATTGCAATTTGGGAAATTGATCCAAAAGTGTTGATTAAATTTATAAAAGACACATTTCTTTGGATAATTTCTCGTTACTTTGTGCTTGAGCCCCTTTCTCTCCTCCCACTCTCCCTCTTTTTCATTGCCTTTTACTCGCGCCTCTCCCTCTCCCTCACTCTCAATCACTCTGTCTTTCTCTCGCTCTCCCCTCTCCTATCCTCTCCTCTCTCTGTCTGTCACTCTCTCTCTCTCTCTCCTCCCCTTTCCTAGCTCCTTTTTCTCTCTCCTCCCTTTTTTAGTCACTCTTTCTCTCTCTTTCCTCCCCTCTCTCTCTCCTTTTCCTTCACATAAAAATAAAAATTTTATTTATTTTTAAAGTATATTATTTTTATAAAAAAATTATATTTTTAGATAAAAATTAACACGTATGAATTTATATGTTTTTTTTTGCCTTCACTAATCCCTGTTGTCATCTGCGAGTATTTCATGTTCTGTTTCTTCACTAATCCTTGCTGTGTATATGCAAGATTTCTGAATATTAGCCTCTAACCCGAGACTATGCAGTAAAATGAGTTAAGGCCTCCATAATGCGACCAATAACTAAGGTATCGACCTCCATAATGATTTAGGTTTGTAGCCTTGCACCCTGGATGAAATTTAAATCTGGTATAAGTTATCATACTCTTCAAAGATCTAGTTAGATATTCCATTCCCATAACAAATACGAGTGGAGAGATTAGATCTCCTTGTCGTAGTCCACGGCTTGATTTGAAGAAATCATGTAGTCCACCATTATAACTTAGTAAGAAAGATGCAGTAGATATGCACTCGAAAACAATTGGACAAACTGAATTGGGAAATTCGGACCATACACCATATCCCTTAAGAACTTCCAATCAAATGTATCATAAGTCTTCCAGATATCAATCTTTATAATACATCTCGGGGATACATGTTTCCTTTTATAATGTCCGACTAGGTCCAAACCTATCATGACATTATGCATTATATGTCTATTTACAATGAAAGTTGTTTGATTCTCCATAATTATATGAGGCAGTACTTGCTTTAGTTTCCCACGAGATCATCTTTGAGATTGCCTTGTATAGTGTCTTACAACAAGAAACCGGCCTGTAATCAGCCAGGGATTGTGGAGATGCCACTTTTGGGACCAATGAAATAGCAGTAGCATTTAGTTGTTTCAATAACCTTCCCTCCTTGAAGAAATTCAAAACAGCTTGCAGTTATATCATCTCCAATGATATTCCAATAGTTATGTACAGAATTTTCTACTAAAACCATCATTTTTGTTAAAAGGGGTAAGTAGTACCTCTTTTTGAGCTGGAGTTATACTCTTCCCAAGCTGCAAAATTGACCATTTGATTCTCCCCTTTCTTGGACTTGTTGTGAATGCAAGTACTCAATTAGAGTCTTCTTAATCTCCTTCGTATCACATATGATTTTCCCTCTTGGTGTTTTTATTGAGAAGATTCTACTTCTACGAGTGTCTCTGTTTGAGCATGGCATGAAAGAAGTGTTCCTATCTCCTTCATTTAACCATTTCATCTTGCTTTGCTGGGTCTTCATTGTTTTGTCTGCAGTTTTCGGGTCATTCCATCTCTGCATTGCTTCCTTTTCATCCTTATACAAAGCTTCATCCCTGTTGCCAGCATAAATTCCAGTTTGAATATCAATAAGCTCCTATCTAGCAGCTTCAATTACGTGCTCCAAACCTATAAACTCCTCTTTTGACAATGTTCCGAGGGCACCTTTAACCCTTTTCAATTTACGTACGAGTTTGATACATTAAAGTACCATTGTTTGTCACATCCTAGCTGCTTTTACCTTTGGCAAGAAATCTCCACTTGCACACCACATGTTACAAAATCGAAAAGGAGGTCTCCTAAAACTAACATGGTGGTCACCGATTAATAGGTAGCAATGATCCGAGATGCCTCTTGGTAATGTAGTTCAGTCCACATTTGGATAAGAATTCAGCTAATGCTCATTAATGAAAGCTCTATCAAGCCTAGTTAAAACCTTGGTACCCTGAGGTTGTTTGTTGGTCCTGGTATAATAGTTTCCTGGATTCTTCATTTCCTAAAGTTGACAAACATCTATGCAATTATAGAAATCAAGCATCTCGCTATAGTGTATCTGTGAACCTCCAAGCCTCTCCATTTCAGCTAATACACAATTAAAGTCCCCTGCAATTAGCCATTCATGGACTACATGGCACCTACTCATCAAAGAATTCCGGAGTAATCCCCTTTTCACCCACATCATTCAATGCATAAACTATCGATAGTGAAAATTTAGTCTAAGTACTAATTTTCTTAATATGAGCATGTACCACCTGGTTAGTAATATTTATGTCCGAGAGTTCAATATAATATGCCTTCCAATCAGCCATATTCTACTCCTCATGTTCACTTGTTGTATTTGTTATGTAAGTCTAACCCTCACAGATCTTCCCTACTACTTTTGGCATGTTTGATGCTGTTGTTTTAGTTTCCAACAGACCCACTAATCTCACCTCTTCATTGCGTAAGAAGAGTTTGATCTCTTCTTATTTAGAGGGACTATTCATCCCTCTAATATTTCAAATTAGGATATTATCCATTTTCTAACCCTAGGATTACCCTAGGGTGTCTAATATGAATTTATATGCTGCAAGTAATATAAATGAACACTCTAACTAATAAGAGAAACGTATAATTGTACCTTAAAAAATATGAAATGAATAACAAAACTAAAATTTAAAATGTTAAATAATTTTTATCATTGAAAAAAATTTTAAAATTTATCTATAATATGAACAATTAATTTTTATCTAAAAATATAAAATTCTTTATAAAATAATATACTTTAAAATTAAATAAAATTTTCTTTTTATTTTTATTGTAAAAAATATTTATAAAAAATGTGAAGGAAGACGAGAAAGAGAAAGGCGGAAGAAGCGAGAGAGAGTGGCTGGGAAATGGGAAGGAAATAAAGAGAGACTAACAAAGGGAGAGAGAGTCGGGAGGAGAGAAAGGAACTAACACAAATTAACACTCAAAGATCTTTTACAACATTGAGAATTTTTACAAATTTAACCAATATTTAAAGTTTAATTTCCCTTGCAATTTTCAGACCAATTTTCCTGGAAAGAACAAAGTTAGGGATAACTAAACTAAGAAAAATAACAACTAATATATTTTGTTCTTTAAGTATGATCACAAATCCAAGCTTTATAAATCGAGAATTTTGTGATAAAAAACTCTAACTTTTATGTTAATAATTTTGGTAATCAATGAAGGCTTGGTGGTCAAGATTGAGATTTTGAATACATTAAGTTTCGTCCTTCATTATAGTGTACCGCCTTTTATTATTCATCTAGAGTAAAAAAGTAACTCGAGTACTCTAATAAAGTGGATTATCAAAGACTTTAAAAAAGAGAAATATCTTTAATTAGCTAAAATAATTTGAACTTGTGTGCATCCTAACTTAACTTTAATAAAATATTAGATTTAAAGCCATAAATTTTACAATTTTGGAAGAAATTTAAGGTTTAATATTAATAAAAATCGTAACCTTTAGATAATTTTTTCCTTACTCGTTTAGAAAATTCTATTATTTGTATTCACATGTACAAACGAATAATATATTCATATTTAATTAATGAATGTAAAATTCCTTGAATATATCAGTTTATTATCTTCATTTTTTTGTATTTAACTATTATCGTATGTACTGTGATTAGTAATAAATCACGTTGAATTAGATATATTAATTTATATGAAAAGGAGAAAAAGAAAAGCTCGCATATAATGATTGTTAAAAAAATTGTTGATCTTCAAGAGTCCACAAAATGATAAAGGTTTGAAGCACACTGGTAATCTCACATTTAGGGCACATTTAGGGCTCTTGAATAAAAATTTCGACCTTTAAATTTGCCTACAGTGTGCTGACTTTCATTTATTTCATTGTCCGATAGCAAGTCAATGATACTTTTGATTTGTCAATTGAACAACTTATTAACTTATTTATCATGTTTCGGATGGTATATTTTATCACCTTGTTTGAGAACGACAATCCAAATGTGATAAACTAAGCTACCGCCTTATTATTTCCTTAATGTTAAGGGTATTTTTATTAGTAGCATCATCGAATCGTAGACATTTTTAATCAACAATTTAAAACATGATAATTTATTTACATAAATAATCTTCCACATAATCAAATCGGCCATAGAGCATAAAAGTCGTGATGCTCATGCTAATCTTAAAAAGTTAGAATTATTCTTATCTAAAACTCCCAAAGGATAGAAAGTTGCGTGTTTAAAACCACTTTCTCTTTTCTTCCTTCTCTCTTGAAGGTTTGAGCTTTGAGAGTCCGAATCACCCTGGAAGTAGGATGAATAGGTTGTGAATGAAATTTTACTGAAATATTGAAATTTAATGCACAAGTCGGAACTCATAAAGTATGAGCTGAGTCTAGATTGAACTCGGAAAAGTTAAGAATAAAATATTTTACGTGAAAACCTTCCGGGATAGAAAACCACGGCCGGTATCGGTGTAGATACCAAGTCAAATCTACTATTTTGAATCCACAAAATACAAGGACTGATTATGTGAATTGTTCCCTTAGACAATTCTACACAAGTTTTCCCAAGCACAAAAGATCCCTTATTTGTCCTAGTACTTCCTAACTTAGTTACCCTTTACAAATATGTACAACCGAGTTAAGTTACCCCTTACAGCTCAGTCAAAGGAATTTACGGAAGAAATGAGTCGAGTAAGAATGTAATTGATTACAAGACTTCTTCTTTCAACTCAAAAGTTTATAAAATAATAAGTACAAAGTTGAAAATTAGCAAGATTTGGTATATGAGTTGAGAATTGTGTTCCAAGCAATCTTCTAAGTTTTGTGAAGTAGCTACTATTCATAATTAGCAAAGCGGATAGCTGTTATTCTTTAATCTTGACTGGGAAGTTTCATTAGCCATTTTAGTGGATAGTCTGAGTCCCTCATAAATAGAACCATTGTGAAGATAGACATTGTGCATCACTTCTTCGTTCAAAAAGTAATCTAACCGAGTTGTTGAGACTGAAAACTGGGATGGAAATAAGCTGTTAGACTCAAAGTTGAGATTAAACAACTTTAATCACCCTACAAAAATAAATCAAAGTGGCACTCAAAGTATGAAAATACTTTGGTCCAAGATTAGTCAATTATATAAATTAATTCAAATAATTAAACACTTGAATATCCTTAAAATAATTAAATAAAAATTTTTAAGTCTTATATTCAATATGTTTCAATTCCATTTGTGTCTATCTTTAGATGATAAAAGAGTGAGAGAAATATATAGATATCATTTTGCCCTAAAATAATTTTAGTTAAATAAATCTGGTTTAAGTTAGAATTAACGCAGTAATTCGATATGAACTTTGAAATGAGTCAATTGAAATAATAAGTTGAACTCAAGAAGTTATTTTGGCAAGATTTATGTCCGAGTTAAATCTGAGTTGGTCAAAAACCCAAAACTAAGTGTTCATTCAAGCGAGAGATTTCTAAGTGGGTGAAACACGGTTGGAAACTTAAACATAATGTTTCTAAAGAGTGAGAATGACTTGAATTGAGCTAAGTTCATACATGAGTTCTTAATCTCCCCTTTTTTATGAAAGGCATTCAATACTTAGAATATGAGTTAGCATCATAAAATGATAAGGAAAAAAATTTTAGTGCTCAAAGAGTGTTAAGTATCATGGATGTGTTTGTGGCTAATTGAGCTAGCAGAATTATCATGATCCTTGCAATGATCAAAAGTATCCGAGTCCGAGAATATAAGAGCAAATTATTATCGGATCAAGATAAAATAAGAGCAAAATAAGATATAATATGAATGTATCATAGAAGTGATAGAGAAATAGCATTAAAATCAAGAAATAATGGAAATTTGTATTGGATTAATTTAGCGGAAGCATACAACAAAAAAAATTAAACTTACATCCTCTATACATTTCAAAAAAAAAAAAAAAGAAGTGAGGTAGGGAGAAATAGAATGTGGGACAAAATAAAATGATAAAAAATATATTGAAAAGGGGGTGGAGTAGTTTTGATTGAGGATGATGACCAAGGTGCCCTACGCCTGCGTCAATAAGCGAGTGACATGAAGTAGTTGGTTGCACAATTGACGGTGGAGGAGGAGGCAGCAGTGAAGTTCTAGTCCGAGCGAGTCTGAGCTAGTTAAGCTAGTCTCGCGATAAACGAGAGGCTATTTTTGCTTTTCTTCCACATCCGAGCCCTCACATTGAAGAGGTTGAACGGGCTGTGGAGATGGTTGAGCTTGAGATTCACCAACTTTTCCGACTTCTTTAGAAGCCGATTATGTATGCTTAGAATATATAGCTGGGGCTTCAACTTCTCCTTCTCCTCACCCTTCTCATTCTTCTTCTTCTTCTTCTTCGTCTTCTTCTTCTTCGAAGAGGAGGATGATCCTGAAGAAGAGTCCGAGTCCGAGTCTAAATCCTCTGCAGCTTTTGACCAGCATTCTTAAAGGTGGTTGATATGCTCCTATTACCTTCGATTACCTTTTTAAGCTAATTTATTAGAGTCCGACTTTGATCTATCTACTTATAAGTCGTGCTCTGCAGCTTGGGTCGAATAAGCATGAAAGCCTCGGAAGGCACCACGAGTTGATCTGTAACTCTTTGGCAAGAGTTGCAAACCGAGAAGCCACCTTCTAAAGAAGTTTAGTAGTAGAGGCTAAGTGATGTGAAGGACCAATAGTCAAAAGAAGAGGATCTTGTGTACTCTTCTTGGATAAAGATGGAGGAGGAGGAATCTTAGAGGAATGAATCTAGATACCGAGTTCGGTTTCCTGGTACCCAAGATGCGAAGCTTATTTCTTCCAATGGAAATGGTTGGCTCGAGAAATTTATGTGATCATTAGGGAGATCAACCTCAAAGTGAGCGAAGATTTTTAGAGAAGAGGTCCAAAAGGTAGAGGGGCCTTCTTTTGATACGAGTGGAACGAGAATCAATCTGGTCAATAATGAAAGGGAAGATGTCAACATCATACCCTTCTAAAATATCAAATAAAACTTTAAGAACCCTAATGTTAGGGTATTATTTGGAGAGAAAGAATGAGAAAACTGTTCTCATGAGAAAGAAACATAGAAGTCGGGCCTCAAACTTCAATTGTGTAACCGAGAAATTTTTGCGAGACTTAGGAGGGGTTCATGCAGACTTAGTAAAGAGTTCCTCTCGCTAGTTCAGCAAAAGGAATGGGATTAGTGTCCAGAAACAAACACTGAACATCGAAAAGTTTGTGAAGGAGTTGAAGATTGATGGTAATGGTCTTATCCTGAATGACTAAGTAAACGACATTGTCTTTGGAGGACATGTTGAGATAGAATTCTAAGACTAGTTCAAGGTAGATGTAGTCATAGAAACAGAGATAATTGAAAATACCTATCTTGGTGAGAGGTTTGATCCAAGACAACTTGGTGGAAAGGAAGAACTTGTCTTCCAAGAAGTAGCATCGGGCAACCATTTAGTGCTTTAGATCTTAGAAAGCTAGGGCTTTTCACTTCGAAGTATCTTTCGGGGCTCATCGGGTTGAGGGACATAAGTTCTTGTCTTTTTGGTGGCAGAACCTCCTTTAACAACAGTCCCTCTTTTAAGCATGTTGTGAGAGATGGAAAGAGAAAGGCGAAGAGAGATAGAGATTTGAAAAAGTGAGAGAGAGAGTTAAAGCCGAGTCCGAAAGATAAAAACGTCCGAGTGAGAGAGAAGATTCTAAGTTAAAGCTTGTGAGTGAGCAAGAATAGAAAAATGAAAGAATGAGGGTGAACATGAGCTATTTATAGACAATAACTCTTAACGAATCAAATCCTCAACCGACCCACCTTCTAGAGGAATGGCTAATTGAACTGTTTGGCATTCCGGGTCCTTCCAATGGTTATCTTCTGAAACTGCTTTTTCCAATGTCTAGTTTCTTGATTGTTCACGTGCCGGTGAGAGAAAAAGAAATTTTTAAAAAAATATATAAGATTCTTTATTGAATTAGAGATGATTGTAGAAGTTTAAAGTCCATTTTCTCTTAAATGAGTCCGACTCAATAAAGCTGTCCGAATTGCTCGGAACACATTCAAAAACTTATAAGTGGAGCTTAGTCTCATGAAACATCAACTGAACCACCACTTATTCAGATAGAACATGAATAAGATATGTAAATAAACGCATTCACATAATAAATCATGTAGTAGTTCAAGTAATAATGTACTCGAGCATACCAAGTTCATTCATAATAAAATAAAATTGTTCCTTACTTAGTGGTTTAGTGAAGATATCAGCAAGCTTAAATTTAGTAGGAATAAATTCAAGTTCAATATTACCTTTTTCAGAATGGTCTCTAAGAAAGTGATATCTGACCTCACTCTACTTCGTTTTTAGTGCTTGAACTGGATTCTTTATAATGCTTGGTAGCACTTTGATTATCACACTTTATAGGAATGGCTATGAATGTCGAGTCTTAAATCCTTCATTCAGGTGTTTCTTGATCTATAGTAGCTGAGCACAACAAGCTCTTGCTACTATGTACTCACCTTCAGCTGTTGATAAAGCGATTGAATTTCGCTTCTTTGAGTGCTAGGAGATGAGTGATTAACCTAGAAATTGACATGCTCTTGGTCTAATCTTTTTATCAACCTTGTATCTAGCATAGTCGGTGTCTAAGTAGCCACTGAAGGTCGGACTTGAGTCCTTTGAGTATCGGAGACCAAGTGTGTGAGTTCTGTAAGATATTTCAAAATTCTCTTCTCCGTAATGAAATGTGATTCCTTTGGATTAGCTTGAAATCTTGCACACGAGATAGACACTAAACATGATATCCGATCTGCTAGATATAAGGAAGAGTAGAGATCCAATCATACTTCCGTAGAGTTTCTAATCTACTGCCTTACCTTTCTCATCCGAGTCCAATTTGGTACTGCTTCGATTGCGATTGCTTTGCATGTTTGACATCTTGTATCTTGTACTTCTTGAGTAACTCATTTGTATACTTGGACTGATGGACAAAGATTCCATCCTTTTCTTGCTTGATTTGCAATCCAAAAAGAAATTGAGTTCTCCCATCATACTCATTTGAAACTCTTATCTTATAAGCTCAGAATCTTCTTAGCATAGAATTTCATTTGTAGCTCCAAAAATTATGTCATCTACATAAATCTGAATTATGAGAAATTTTGTAAAAAGAGTTTTGTCAATGAGACCTCCTGTGATACCATTTTTAACCAAAAACCTACTTAACCTTTCATACCAAGCTCTTGGGGCTTGTTTCAAACCATACAAAGCCTTTTATAACTTGAAAACATGATTGGGAAATTGAGACTTTTCAAATATACGAGAGGGTTGTTTAACATAGGCTTCCTCTTGAATATAACAATTAAGGAATGCACACTTAACATCCATTTTGATATAATTTAAATTTCATACTAGATGCAAATGCTAATAGAATTCTGATTGCCTAAATCCTAGCCACAGGTGCAATGGTTTCCCCACAATCTAGTTTGTTCTCTTTTTTTCCTATAACTAGGTGGTCGGAAGGTCATTCGTTCAAGGTCCAAACTTGGTTTCTATCAAATTGTGAGAGTTCTTCTTGCATGGCATCTACCCATTCAGGTTCAAGTAGGGCGTCTAACACATTTATAGGTTCAATTAATGAAATAAATGCAGAGAATACATATAAGCTATGTGAAGAAGAACGAGTCCTTACCTCCGAGTTGATGTCTAAGATGATGTTCTCGGGTGGATGAGTAGATGAATATTTGAAAGCTTTACATGTCCTCTAGTTTACCAAATTAGATTTCCGAGCACTAGGTTCTTCGGTTGGCTTAGTTGGTTTTATCTCTTCTCTTCCATGTGCTCTAGTGGTCTGAGATGGTTCTTGAACTAATTCATTCCGAGTTGCTTCGGTTTGGTTGTTATATATCATTTTAAGCTCAGCTTCCCCTATTTCATCATCATTTCGTTGAACTTGAGATCCGAGCGGGTAGAATCACTTATCCTGACATTATCAACTTCATCAAAGATAAGGTGGATGTTTTCTTCCACTTTGTTACTTCTTTTGTTGAAAATGTGATAAGCTTTGCTATGTGAAGAATAACCAAGAAAAATATCTTCACCGACCTTGCATCAAACTTTGTTAAATGATCGTTACCATTGTTATGCACAAATCACTTACACCCAAATAGTTTTCTTTGGATGTTTTCTTTAGAATAGGTCGAATAAGGCATCTGTTGAGTGTGTAGTTTGTTGTGTTCATCTGCCTCGACCTAGAAATAGTAGGGAAGGTCATTCTCAATAACCATTGTCCTTCCTATTTCTTCAAGATTCCTATTCTTGCTCTCCACTACTCTATTTTGTTGAGGAGTTCTTGGTGCTGAGAAATTATGGGAGATGCCATTCTTATCACAAAAATCTACAAATTATAAACAATCAAAATTCCTTCCATGGTCGGTTTATGTTCTTTTGATCCGAGTATGAGACGGGACTCCACTTGAATTTTCCTACAGATCTTGGTGAACTCTTTAAAGGATTCAATTTTCTCTTTAGAAAATAGACCTAGGTAATCGTGAGAAATCATCAATAATGACTACTACATATGATTTACCACCTAAGCCTTTAACATGGATTTCACCACACAAATCCATATGGATAATTTCAAGTACTTTTGAAGTAAAAACAGTTTTGAGTGGCTTAAAGGATGATTTGACTTGTTTCCCTTTTGTGCAAGCATCACAAATTTTATCTTTTTCTTAAAGTTACAGTTAAGCAATCCTCTGACTAATCCTTGAGATGCAAGTTTCTTAACGGTATGCATGATGATATGACCTAATCTATAATGCCATGTCCATGAATCATAATTAAGTAAAGCTTTTAAACATTATAGATTTTGAGTAGAGTCAAAAAGACATATAATATAAGTGTTACCTAACCTCAAACCAGAGAACTTTATCTCATTTGTGCTAGCATCGGTAATGAAGCAATTGGTTTGAGTAAATCTTACCTCTTGACATTTATCACACAGTTGAGAGATGTTGAGTATATTATACTTGAGTCATCCGATAAGATATCTTGGACTGACCGAGTTGTCACCCCGACCAACTCTACCAGTACTTACAATTATGCCCTTGTTGTTATCTCTACTTTTCTCCTTTCATCTTCTCTCGCTCGAGAGAAGAGTCTTGAGTCTCCAAACATTTGATGAGAGCAACCATTTCTAAGTACCAGTGATCTCTGCTTTTCTAAGTTGCCTACAAAGCTGAAGCAAGCTAACCTTTCTCACTTTCTCTCAAAAACCCATTAATTGGCCTTACTATGGTCATTCTTTAAGCAAGAGCACTTTTGGGAACCCAGATTTGAATAATTTTGGGTTTGCTCCGATTCTGAGTCTTCTTCTTAGGAAACAGAGTGTAAGTCTCCTTCTTTTGAAATTCTTTCCTTTTGTAAACGAGGTTGTGAAGACATTTTCTCAAAAATAGGTATGGGCTCAACCATTTTCTTCTTTGAGTCAATAGGATTGTGCTTAGCATTTCTAAAATTGATTTTTGTAGAATCGGTTTTAAAAGATTTTTGTAGGAGTTTTCCTCCTGTTCAACATTGCAGCTAAGACCTTCTTTTTGAAATGAAACACACCGAGAACCTAGAAGCAAGTCATGGTTTTTCTAACCTTGAGTAAGTTTCAAAACCAACTCTTGAGACTCTGTGAGCTTCTATTTCAGTTTCTCATTCTCTGTGCTTGAGGCACTTTGACTCGATCTCATTTTCTTGGGAACTAGTCTCTAGTACCTTCAGTTTAATTCTCAAGTTTTCTAAATCATTTTTTAATGTTTTGTTCTCATACTTAAAAGACTACAATTTCTCTTTGAAGATAGAAGAATCAGAATAGGACTTTTCCTATAATGTTTAAATGTATCTAGACAAATCATGCTTACAAAAGTTAAGAACGTAGTTGATTACCTCCCGAGGACAGTTTCCTAAGTGTCTAATACATCACTTTCCGACTCGGATCTAGCTTCGAGTTTGTTAGAGCTAGGAAACACTTTGATTCATCATCTATGTCATCATCTTCTTCTAACTCATCATCAGTCCATGTACCTACTAGTGCCTCTTTCTTCTTTTAGTCCTTTCTTCTTTTTGGACAATCCTTTACTATGTGCTCCTTGCTTCCACATTGAAATTAGTTAGAATTTTAAGTTAAAGCTAAATTTGAAGGGGATGAAAATTTACCTTACTTTTCTTTCTTGAAGAACTCATGTTTTAGCTTCTTCTGCCATTTCTTAGACTTCATCATCTTTTTGAATCCTCTCGCTAGAAGTGCCATGGTGTCTTCATTAAAATTTGATGAGATCAGACTTAAACCAGTTCCTTTGAGGCTTTGAGAGCAATGTTTCCTTTGGTGCTGACCTCTTGTTCCTCTAGATATAACTCATGGGTAAGAAGTTTCCCTATGAGCTCAATTGGTTTCAACTTGGTGAGGTTCCGAGCTTCTTCGATAGTTGTCACCTTGGGTCCCCATCTTTTCTTTGGAAATCTCTTTAGAATCTTTACAACTATCTCGTCATGGGTTATTTTTTCTTCCAAAGAACTTGAGATTATTTATAATGTCGGTGAAGCGAATGTACATCCGTGTTATGTTCTCATCAGCCTCAATCCCGAACATTTCATACTTGTGGAGGTACTGACTTATCTTTGCTTGCCTCACTTGACTAATTCTTTTGTAAGTGGTGACAAGAGTCCCGCACTTCTATAGTAGTATCACAAGCGGATACTCTATTGAAGGCTTGCTTGTGGAGAGTCTAAATCACCCTAGAGGGGGTGAATAGGGTGATGAAGAAAATTAAACAATTTTTGTGTCAATACACTCCAGCGGTAGATTTTGAGTCTACATTGGACTTAGAAAGGCAATAACACATATATACATAGAAATCCTCCTAGGGCGAGAAAACCACGGACAAGTACTAATCCAAGCACTAAGTCAAATCCACTATTTTGAATCAACAAAACACAAAGGACTCGACTCAACCAGAATTGCTCCCTTAAACAATTCCTTACGATGTTTACACTCGAAGTTCCCTTATCTAATGTAGTACATCCCGACTGAGGTAACCTTT
Organism: Talinum fruticosum; assembly: GCA_021018815.1. NCBI lineage: Eukaryota > Viridiplantae > Streptophyta > Magnoliopsida > Caryophyllales > Talinaceae > Talinum > Talinum fruticosum. The sequence goes on from JAITYX010000067.1 coordinate 3,546,779, forward strand.
ACAATCAAGCACAACCGAGGTGAATTAACCCTTACAGCTCGGTCAAGGGACTTACTAAGAAAGTAAGTAATTGATTACAAGACTTTCTTTACAACTTAGAGAATATTAAATACGTAATTGGAGTTGTAAATAGAAGATTTAGTAAGAATGAGAACAGCAATTTGTTAAACCGTTTCTTGGCTTCTCCTAGTCTTGTGAAGTGGCTTCTATTTACAGATCAACATGGCAGAATGACCATTGAGTCTTGATTCTGGACTGAAATCTTCACTAGCCGTTATAGCAGCCTATTCTTAGTCGCTTAGAAAAGATCCGTTGGGATGTAAACGTTGTGCAACGGCTCTTGGCTCCAAAATATGGTTCGAGTCACTTGGTGGCAACCGAAAGTTGTGGTGAAAACAATCGTTAAGCCTAAAGTTACAGTTTTCAGCTTTGGAAACAAACAATCCCGACACGATATCTAAGTTATGCCAAGAAGTAGCTAAAACTCGTCTCCTGGTGATTAAGGACTATAAACCAGTTACTTTTGAAATTCAAAAGATAGGTTACCCTCATTTGAATAACTTACAAAAGCAAACCACATTGGTTCTCAAAGTATAAAATACTTTTGTCCAAGATTAGGCACAGATAATAATTAAATTAGAGAAATTAAGTGCTTAATTATCCTTGGCCTAAGAGAATGGAATTTTCCGAGTCTAATATTCAATATACTCAAATTCCATCTTGAGTCAATCCTAAAGATGCTCAAGTTAAAATAGTGGAACATCAAAGTATAACAACTTGATCTAGTTAAATAATTCCCAAGGAAATAAGTCGACTTAGAATAGAAAATTAATGTTGTAATTTTATTTGCTTTGAAATACACAATCGAGTGCTTAGAATAAAAGTGTAAGAGAAATTAATTGAGCATGTGATAGTTTTCAGTGATGTCCGAGTGAGTCGAAACACCGAGTGTAGGAGATACGCAATAAGGTACTTTCCGAGTCGATCGGAATAGAATGCAAACTTAGATAAAAGTTTCTATAGGGCTCATAATGACTTGAGATCAAAACTTAAGAGAGACAATATTTGTACACGAGTCTTCATGTAATACTCGGAATGATTTAGAGTTAAAAAAGCGAGTCTTCAATCTCCGTCTTTTTGACGAAAGGCATTTCATACTTAAGATAGAAACTTGTTAGTGCGAAACATGAGTTTTCATTTTCAAAGATTAGAACAGGAAGTAATGTTCTCTTAAGTATCGGAACAAAGAGTGACACATGATACTTATAAAGTGTAGTTAAGATCATATGATAATTCAGAATAGTTATATGGATAATAAATCGGAGCAAAGAAATGAACATATTGCATTAGATCGAAAAGCAAAAAGAAATAGCAGGAACAAGTTTGTTCAAAAAAAAATTAGTTCATTGCTCGAAAAGAGGGTCAACTCCCCTAAACTAAACATCGGGTTTTCTATATTTTCTCCCCCTTGCATTTCATCAAAAATAAGGGAAGAAATTAGCAATACGAGTATAACCAATGTTGGAAAAAAAATTAGATTAAGAGGAGGGGGTTTGCTTGTCAAGAGAAGGAGGGATGGGCCTTACACCTGCGCCGATAAGCTTTAGAGCAGGTGGACGATCGCTGTGGTGGCGGCACGAGGATGTCCGGAAGTTGCTTTGTTCCGGTTCTTCGAGCTAGGGGCATATCTTCCTCAAGTTCATCCTCCTGAACAGAGGGTGGTCCTTCTAAGCCGGTAGCTTTGGATCGACCAACGTCCCCAGCTTCTTCTCACTCACTCGGAGCGTGATCCGAGGACATAAGCTCTAGTTTAGGTTACTGTTGCACCTTGGCCCTTAGGTGGGGCAGCCTCTTCTTTTCTTTTCCTCTACTTCTTCCTTCTTCTCTCCCTTCTCCTCTCCAGCTGAGCTGCTCCTTCTTCAACTCGCCGCTTCAGCTTCTTCTTCTACCTCATCTTAGGTAAACTTGGCTAGGCTGGAGGATTCTCGAAAAGTATCTAAAGTGTCCGAGTCCTAAGCAGCCTTAGTCTTGCGTTCATGGAGAAGTTGAAGCTGCTCACATTGCTCATTGATAATCGCCTTGAACTCAAGCATAAGGGTCTGACATTCCTTGATCTAAGACTGGTCGACCTTTTGGTTGATACCAGGCCTTGATAGATGGGTTTGAGAGAGCGGACGGTGTTCGAAGTTGTTCGGACACGAAGCGAGCTTTTCCGCCATTTCGGTAAGAGCTGCAGTAGAGGAAGGGGAGGTGGTAGAGAAGTAGAGGGACCAGCAGAGGGACGTACAAGTTTGGGGCTTTCGAGCTGGTGTAGGAGAAGAGTTCTTTTCGCCAACAACCATGGAAGACTCGAAACGACTTTTTCAATCGAGAGGAAGAGTAATCTTGAAGCTGTTTGAAGACAAACATCAAAAGAGCTCCAAAGGGAAAAGGACCGGACTTTTTGGACTTAGCCGGCACGGAGGCCATCTCGCTAGATAATGAAAGGGAAGAGGTCTACTTCGTAGCCCTTCATGATATCAAAGAGCACTTTGAGAATCTTAGAATTAGGATTCTCCTTGCTCTAGTGATGAGTGAAGAAATTTCTCATCGAGAATCAAGCGAGTAATCTGACTTCACTTCTCATCCGAGTCACGGAAAAATTCTTCCATTGCTCAGGATTTTCTTTGGCAAACTTCTCAAAGAAGTCATCAGCAATCTCCATAAAAGGTATAGGATTGGAGTTTAGCAAGAGAGAAGAAACTTTGAAAAGTTTCTATAAAAGAGGGAGGTTAATACGAACAACCTTCCCTTGAACTTTGGAGGTGATGACACATTCGGAATGGGACATGTTTGCGTAGAACTCGGCGATGAGTTTTGGATAGATGAAATCCCTGAAGCATAAGTAGTTGTAAACTCCGAGTGTCTTGGATGTGCTTTAACCACGAAAAGGATGTGGTTTGGAAGAACTTCTCATCCAACGTATAGTGTTGGGCAACAAATATTTTTAAGGGTTTGGAGGTACCTTCTTGAGTATTTTTGGTGCGGGGCTTTTTGGTTGCCGACCCCAACAACTTAAGTCTTGAACCTCGCTTAGGCCTTGTGTGAGGTGAGAAACAGAGAGAAAATAAGAAAGCAAAGAGAGAGAGAGAGAGAAAGAGCTTTGAATTCAAAAAGTGAATATAAGAGAATAGAAATTTCAAGAGAAGAGAGCAAGGGGCAAAGTAAAAAAGAAAGAAGGCAAAAGGGTGCTATTTATAGTGAGAAGAAATGACCTTCAGCCTTCGGTCCGACTCCGAAGTTCAAACGGTACTCTCGGACTAGTGTGACGTTCCGCACTCCAATGGCTAGTATTCCAACAACTTTCTTCCAACGGCTAGAATTCTTTGATTGATACGTGCGTCCGAGAGAGAGAAAGGCTTTTTGAAAACATTTATGAAATTCTCCATTTATCTAGAGATAATTCTATAAGTTTGATGTCCATTTTGCTCAAAAGCCGAGTCGGACTCGGTATGTTTTCCGAGTGACTTAGACAGATCGGAGAACTAATAACTCATAGCTAAGTCTCACTCGTCAACTGATCCATTTGTTATTAAAACAAAAAAACAGATAACACACAATTATGTAAAGATTTAAATCACATAATCGTGCATTAATCATACCAAGCTCATTCCTAATAAAGCAAAACCGATCCTCACTAAGTTCAATGTCACCTTTCTTACAGTAGTCTCTTAGAAAATGATACCCGACCTCGGTATGCTTTATCTTTGAGTGCTAAATCGGATTCTTGGTAATGCTGATTGCACTCGATTATCACACTTGATTAGGATAGATACGAATGATAGCCTTAGATCCTTCAAGTGCTACTTGATCCGTAGAATCCGAGCATAGCAAGCTCCAACTACAATGTACTCAGCCTCGGCGAGTTGATAGAGTAACAAAATTTTGTTTCTTTGAGTGTCGGGAGATGAGGGATTGACCAAGAAATTGGTATACTCCTGATGTGCTCTTTCTATCAACTTTGTATCCAAGTATAATCAGCATCGACTATCCAGTGAGGGTAAGTTCCGAGTCTTTTGAAAACCATAGATTCCGAGTCCTTGCAAGATATCTCGAAAATTCTCTTCACCGTAGTGAGATGTGATTCTTTTGGATTAGCTTGAAATTTTGCACAAAAGCAGACACTAAACATGATATCCGGCTTACTAGATGTGAGATAAAGTAAAGATCCAATCATACCTCTGTAGAGTTTCGATCTATAACTTTACCTTTCTCATCTCGAGTCCAGTTTCAAACTACTACTCATAGGTGTTGCTGCATGCTTTACATCTTGTAGTTTGTACTTCTTCAAAAGTTCCTTGGTATACTTGGATTGATGGACATAAATGTCATCCTTATCTTGTTTGGTTTGTAGACTAAGAAAGAAGTTGAGTTCTCCCATCATACTTATTTGGAACTCCTGTCTCATTATCTAAGAAAACTCTTGACATAGAGTTTTATTAGTAGCTCCAAAAATGATATCATCAACTTAAATATGCGTGATAAGAAAATCTATCCCCTTGGTTTTTATGAAAAGGGTTTTGTCAATCTAGCCTCTGTTGAAGTTATTTTCAACTAATAAACTGCTTAGTCTTTCATACCAAGCTCTAGGAGCTTGTTTAAGACCATATAAAGCCTTTCGCAGCTTGAAAACATAATTTGGAAATTTTAAATTTTCAAATCCAGGGGTTGCTCAACATAGACTTCTTCTTGAATGAAACCATTCAGAAAGGCACATTTGACATCCATTTGATAAAGCTTGATGTTCATGCTAGATGTAAATGCTAACGGGATTGTGATTACCTCAATCCTAGCAACAGTGCAAAGGTTTCAATTCCTTCTTCTTGATTGTAACCCTAGGCAACAAGTTTAGCCTTATTTCGACTAACAACCCTTCCTTATCCAGTTTGTTCTTGAAAACCCATTTGGTTCCTATGACTGGGTGATTAGATGGCCGTTTGGTCAAAGTTTAAACTTGGTTTCTTTCAAATTGATTGAGCTCTTCTTGCATGGCCTCTACCCATTCGGGTTCATTTAGGGCTTCTAGTGCATTTTGGGTTCGGTTAATGATATGAACGTAGAAAATGCACACAGATTATGCAAAGAAGATCGAGTTCTTACCCCATCTGTTGATGTCGAAAGTATGTTTTCAAGTGGGTGGTTGGATGCATATTTGAAAGTTTTACCTGTCCTTTGATTTACCAAGTTTTTGGTTGAACAGTCCTATCTTCAGTTGATTGATCTTGCTGAGTCTTATTGACTTGATCTCCAGCGATTCTGAGTTAGTTCTTGAGTTTCTTCAGTCCGACTCATAAAATTCCGAGTTGCTCCATTCCGAGTTGCCTCAATAATTCTAAATTGACTCTTTCCGAGCTCGGCTTCAACAAGGTCGTCTTCATCTCCGTTAAGTCTAAGATCCGAGTATGTGGACTCACTTATCCTGCCAAGATCAATTTCATCAAAGACAGTGTGGATACTTTCTTCCACTTTGTTAGTTTTCTTGTTAAAAACACGATAAGCTTTGCTATGAGATGAGTATCCCGTAAATATACCTTTATCCGACCTAGCATCAAACTTAGTCGGATGCTCCTTACCATTGTTGTGGCCAAAGCATTTACATCCAAATGGTCTGAAGTAGGAGATGTTGGTTTCTTTTCATTGTAAAGCTTGTAAGGAGTTTTCTTCAAGTTGGGTCCGATGAGCCATCCGTTGAGTGTGTAATTTGCTTGTGTTGATCGCTTCGATCCGTAAATAGTAAGGTAGGTTATTTTCAATCATCATAGTCCTTCCTATTTCTTCAAGAGTTCTGTTCTTTCTCTCTAGTACTCCATTTTGTTGAGGAGTTGTTGGTGCAGAGAACTTGTGAGAGATGTCATTCTTGTCACGAAGTGTGCAAATTTTGAGTAGTCGAACTCCCTTCCATGGTCGGTTCGAATCCTCCTTATTAGAGTCCGAGACTCTACTTGAATTTTCTTGCATAGTTTAGTGAACTCTTTGAAGGCTTCATTCTTCTTCTTGAGAAAACATACCCAAGTGAATCGGGAGAAATCATCAACAAGAACAAGTATATACGATTTACCTCCAAGACTTTTCACAGGAATTTCACCACACAAATCCATATGAAGCAATTCATGCACTTTGGATGTAGACAAGGTTTTAGGTGGTTTGAAAGATGATCTAACTTGCTTACCTTTTGTGCATGCTTCATAGATTTTATATTTCTTAAATGCACAGTTGGGTATACCCCTAACCAATCCATGAGATGCAAGTTTCTTGATATTATGCATGCTAATATAACCCAATCTACGATGCCAAGTCCATGAATCATCATTCGCAAATGCTTTCAAACAAGATAAATTCTGGCTTGAATCGGACAGAGGAATAGTGTAGGTGTTACCCGACCTCGGACCTGAGAGCTTGGTCTCTTTGGAGACTCGTATCGAAATGTAACAGTTGGTCCGGGTGAACATTACCTCTTGACCTTTATCACATAGCTTAGAAACACTAAGGAGATTATACTTGAGTCCTTTGACATGGTAGACTAGGCCGACTATGTTGTTTCGTTCACCAATTTTGCCAATCCATACTATCTTACCTTTCATGTTATCTCCAAATGTGACTTTTCCTCCTTTCGGATCTTCTAGCTCGGAGAAGAATCTTGAATCTCCTAACATATGGCGCGAGCAACCACCGTTTAAGTACTAATGATCTTTCTTCTTCTTCTAAGTTATCTACAAGACAGAAACAAACTAACCCTTCTCACTTCCTCTTACGAACCCAATAACTCCCTTTACTGTGGTCCTTTTCGAGGAAGAGCACTTTTGGGAACCCATATTTGAATAATTTTGTGTCTGGTCCGATTTTGAGTCTTCCTTCCAAAGAACTCGCATCTGTGCCTCCAGAGAACTACGTCTCGTGTCTCTTTCTTTTGAAAATCTTTTCTTTTGTAAACAGGAGGAGAAGTTTCTTACCGTAAACTAGTTTGGATTGGTTCTCTGTTTATTTGTATGAATGGGACCATGCTCAACCTTCCTGAACTTTATAGTTCCGGAATCAATTTTGAAAAGATTAGAATAGGATTTTGATTCCTCTTCTTCATTGAAACCAAGTTCTTCTTTCCTGAAGAAGACACACAAAGAGCCTAATAGCATATCAAGGTTTTTCTAACCTTGAGTGAATTTCAAAACAAGCTCTTGAGACCCATTGAGCTTTCTTTTCAGGTTCTCATTCTCTCGTTCGAGTGACTCGCGACACGGTCTCATGTGCTTAAGTACTGGTCTTAAGTTCTTTCAGATTTTGTCTCAGCTTTTCTAACTCATTTTTCAAAGCATTGCTCTCATAAGTGAGAGACTCAAGTTGTTCTTTGAACTAGAACGAGTCGAATTGGACTTTTCTTCCAAAGTGAAAATATATCGTGTTAGATCAACTTTTGAGAATTTGAGAAAGTACTTAACTACCTCATCAATATCCGAGTTCTCGTTGTCCGACGCATATTCGGCTTATGAGTCCGTAAGTGCCATAAGACACTTTGAGTCATCATAATCATCTTCTTTAGATGAGTCGTCATTACTCTAGGAAGCCATGATAGCCTTTTTCTTTTTGTCCTTCTTTCTCTTGGGATAATTTTTTACTATGTGCTCCTTGCTGCCACATTCAAAGCAACCAGAGTTCTTAGATAAAGATAACTTTGAAGGGGATGAATATTTACATTTTCTGTCCTTCTATCTTTCTTGTAGAACTCATCCTTTGGCCTCTTTTCCCACTTTTTGTATTTCATCATTTTCTTGAAGCCTCGGGCTATGAGTGCCATAGAATCTTCTTCTGATTCTGAAGAGCTTAGATTGTCACATCTCGCTTTATGAGGCCTTCAGCGCAATGTTCCTTTTGGTGCCGACCTCGGCATCCTCTTCTTCCGAGATGAATCTCGTGGGTAAGTAACTTCCCAATAAGCTCGTCTAGTCTTAGTTGAGAGAGGTTCTGAGCTTCTTCAATGGTTGTCACTTTGGGACCCCATATCTTCTTTAGTAGACTTCTCATAATCTTTCTGGACATTTCTTCGTGAGAAATCTTTCTACCTAGAGATTTAAGAATATTGGTAATCTCTGTGAACCGAACATACATGTGAGTGATGTTTTCTTATGGCTCTATCTTGAACAACTCCTACTTATGAAGATATTGACTTATCTTCGCCCGCTTCACTTGGCTTGTTCCTTCATAGGTGTTGACAAGAGTGTCCCATACCTCTTTAGCCGTGTCACAGTCGTGACTCTGTTGTATTCTTCTGTGCTAATGGCACACATCGGTGTGTTCATAGCTTTGAAGTTCTTTCCGAACTTATCAGTCTCTTCGATGGTGAACTCGGATTTGGCTTTTGGCACAATAGTTCCATTCTCCATCTTCATTGGAATGAAGTTGCCTGCTTGGATGATGTTCCAAACATATTCATTGTCGTCCATTAGGAAACACTCCATCATCTTCTTCCAATTACAAAGTTTGATCATTTGAACTTTGGTGGTTTGGTGGATGACTTTCCTTCATTGAACTCTCCATTATTCCGAGCCATCCGATCTTTATACCTTTGGATGGTGAAATCCTTTTGAAAGGCTAGCCTCCGATACCAATTGAAGGTTTGCTCGTGGAGAGTCTAAGTCACCCTAGAGGGGGTAAATAGGGTGATGAAGAAAATTAAACAATTTTTGCGTCAATACACTTCAACAACGAAATCCGAGTTTAAGAAAGGAAATAACACGAGATATATGTGGAAACCCTCGTGGGGCAGAAAACCACGGACAAGTACTAATCCAAGCACCAAGTCAAACCCACTATTTTGAATCAACAAAATACAAAGGACTCGACTCAACTAGAATTGCTCCCTTAAACAATTCCTTACAATGTTTTCCTACACTCGTAACTTCCCTTATCTAATGTAGTACATCCCGACCGAGTTAACCTTTACAATCGGGGACAACCGAGTTGACTTAACCCTTACAGACTCAATCAAGGAACTTACTAAGAAAGTAAAAGAAGTATGTAATTGATTACAAGACTTTCTTTACAACTCGGAGAATATTAAATATAGAATTGGAGTTGTAAATAGAAGATTTAGTAAGAATGAGAACAACAATTTGTTGAATAATGAATTCTGTTTATTACCTTCTCCTAGTCTTGTGAAGTGGCTTCTATTTATATTCAACCAGGCAAAACAACCGTTGAGTCTTGATTCTTGACTAAAATCTTCACTAGCCGTTATAACAGTATTCCGAGTCGCTCGTAAAAGATCCGTTGGGATGTGAACGTTGTGCAACGGGTCTTGGCTCCAAAAGATGGTTCAGTCACTTGGTGGCAACCGAAAGTTGTGGTGAAAACAACCGTTAAGCCTTAAGTTAGAGTTTTCTAGTTTTGGAAACAAACAACCCTAACACGGTGTGTAAGCTATGTCCAAAAGTAGCTAAAACTTGTCTCCCGGTGATTAACGACTAGAAACCTAGGTTACTTTTGAAATTCAAAAAGATAGGTTAGCCTCGTTTGAATAACCTACAAAAGCAAACCACATCGGTTCTCAAAGTATAAAATACTTTGGTCCATGATTAGGCACAAATAATAATTAAATCAGAAAAATCAAGTGCTTAATTATCCTTGGCCTAAGAGAATGGATTTTCCGAGTTTAATATTCAATATACTCAAATTCCATCTTGAGTCAATCCTAAAGATGAAAGAGTAGAACATTAAAGTATAACAACTTGATCCGGTCGGATAATTCTTAAGGAAATAAGCCGACTTGGAATAGAAAATTAATGTTGTAATTCTCTTTGCGTTGAAATACACAATCGAGTGCTCGTAATAAAAGTGTAAGAGAAATTATTTGAGCATACGATAGTTCTGAGTGATGTCCGAGTGAGTCGAAACACCAAGTGTAGGAAATATGCAATAAGGCGTTTTCTAAGTAAGTCGAACAGAATAAAAACTTAGATAAGAGTTTGTATAGTGCTCAGAATGACTTGAAATCAAAACTTAAGAGAGATAGGATTTACACCTGAGTCTTCATGTAATACTCATAATGACTTAGAGTTAAAAACTAAGTCTTCATCTATTGTATTCAACGGCATCAATGGCATACATCAGAATGTTCATTGTCTTGAAATTCTTCCTATACTTCGATTCTCTTCAGGAGTGAATTTTGACTTCACTTTGGCTATCGGCTAAGTGCCATCCATCTTTGTGGATATATAGTTAACATCGGAGATGATTCGCGAGACTTCTTCTAGTGTGCGAAGTTGGATCCTTTGAACTTTTGTGGCCCGGTGAATGATCTTCCTTTATCGAACTCTCCGTAGTTAAGAGTCATCTGATCTTTAGACCTTGGATTGGTAAATTCTTTTGGAAGGCTAGGCTCTTATACCAACTACGGGTTTGAGCTCGAGAGTCCGAATCACCTTAAAAGGATGGGGGTGAATAGGGTGTGAAGGAAATTTTGTGGAAATATTGAAATTAAGTGCACAAGTCGAACTCGTAAAATATCAGTTGAGTCTAAATTGAACTCGGAAAAGTTAAGAATAAGATATTTTACGTGGAAACCCTCTCGCGCGAAAACCACTGGTCGGTATCGTCCAAATACCAAGTAAAATCCCCTATTTTGAATCCACAAAATATAAGGACTGACTTTCTTAATTGTTCCCTTGGATAATTTGACACAAGTTTTTCCCACGCATAGAAGATCCCTTATATGTCCTAATACTTTCTAACCGAGTTACCCTTTATAGTTAGGTACAACCGAGCAGAGTTACCCCTTACGACTCGGTCAAGGGAATTTACGGAAGAAATGAGTAAGTAGGAATGTAATTGATTACATGATTTCTTTCAACTAAGAAGTTGAGAAAATACTAAGTACAGAGTTGAAAGCTAGAAAGATTGAGTATATGAGTTGAGAATTGTGTTCCAACAATCTTCTAAGTCTTGTGAAATGGCTTCTATTTATATCAACAAAGCGAGATAACCATTGTGCCTTAGTATTGATTGGGAAGCTTCACTAGTTGTTGTAATGGATAGTCCGAGTCCCTTAGAAATAGAACTGTTATGAAGATAGACGTTGCGCATCGATCCTTGGCTCAAAAAGTAATCCAATCCACTTGTTGAGACTAAAAACTAGGGTGGAAACAACCATTAGACTCAAAGTTGAAGTTTACCGAAAATGGAAACAAACAATCTTGACACAGTGTCTAAGCCTTCCTGAAAATGTGGCTTCTCTATTTGCTTGTATGTAACAGCAAAAAGTCGATTGTTTTTTCTTTTTAAATTGAGATTAAACAACTTTTATTAACTTGCAAAAACAAATCAAAGTGGTACTCAAAGTATAAAAATACTTTGGTCCAAGATTAGTTAATGATATAAATTAATACAAATAATTAAACACTTGAATATCCTTAAACTAATTCAATAGATTTTTTTAAGTCTAATATTCAAAATGTTTCAATTCCATTTGCGTTTATCTTTAGATGATAAAGAGTGAGAAATATATAGACATCATTTTTCCCTAAAATAACTTCAGCTTAATAAATCTGGCTTAAGTTAGAATTAACGCAGTAATTCCGATATGAACTTTGAAATGAGCTAGTTGAAATAACAAGTTGAAGTCAAGAAATTATTTAGGCAAGATTTCCGTCGATTTAAATATGAGTAGGTCGAAACCTAAAACTAAGTGGTCACTCAAGTAGAGCTTTACGAGTGGGTGAGACAGAGATGAAAACTTAAAGATAATGTTTCTAAAGTGTGAGAATGACTTAAATTCAAAACTATTAAGAGAGATAAGTTTATACATGAGTCTTCATCTCTAAACCCTAATTTTATATCCAATAATCCATTCGATTCTCTAGTTCGTTGAGACTCCTACTAAACTAATTACGGTTAGTTGTAAGCATATTTTATTTTGATATTTTCAATCGAATTAATATATAAAGATATTTTATTTTCTTTCTGCTATTTTTTTTTCTTTCTTTTGAGATTCACTGTTTCCATTTTTAGGGTTTTGCTTCTCACATTTTGTGCAAGTTATTTCTCGTCTATTTGTGCAGGTTTAATTAGGTCGTTAATTCGATAAAATGGTTCCTATGGGTATAAATTAGCTCAATAGTGCGACCCAGTTAGCATTGTTGCTACTGCGACATATATATATATATGTATATATATATATACATATACATATATATATATATACATACATATGTATATATATATATGCACAATTAGCATAAAAAGAAGCTAAATTTCTCGCGATTGACAAATTAGTTTGAGGTTGAGTTTGACTGATGTCATATCAAATCTATAGTTCTCTGAATAACTACTATTACAACGATAAAACAATGATAATGTTAAATGGTCATGACAAACAGTGGTAACTCAACTTCAATCAAACTTTATTCAGAAAGATTGGATGAAAAAGAGAAGTTAGGAATAGGAAAGTTGCGGAAAAGGAGTGGCTGGCCCCAAAGTAGATAAGTCTTTTTTGCGTTGATATTGTCCCTTTTGGTAGCAATTCATGAGGTTAATTTAGGACACACGGAGTTCAGATGAGCCTCCAGAGCATTCGCATTCAACAGTTTTTCGCAACTACTTTGGTTGGTTATAAAATCTACACTTTCCATTTTCTAAAGGATAAACATTATTGCATTGCCTAAAGGGCTAATGCCTATGAATCTTCACTGGTTTATTTACTATAAATGAATGAAGTTAGGAGATTCTATAATGGAGATATGTTTAGATAATCACATAGATATAATTAAACGTGAGTGTTTAATTGGGAGATCCACATTTAATGCATTATTATTAATTGATTCTATTTTTTATTTTCTGTTTTTCTTTTGTATGGATATTATGAAAACTTTTTGAAACACTTCATTTATTACACTATTATCACCATGTCAAAACATAACCATCCAAAAATTGAAAGGACAAATATATAGGCTATGTTTGTCAAACAGATTGTTAACCTGTTTGTATTAATTGTTTATATTAGCTATTTAAATTAGTTGTTTTTTGAAAAGGTGTTTGGTAAAATTAGTTGTTTGAGGAAAAGATGTTTGGAGAAATTTTATTTATACCCTTATGTCTATGTTGTCTTTTAAATAAATATATATGTTTTTATTGATTATTTTTTTCAAATATAATTATATTATGTTATGTATACAAATTATCTTCATTTATAAAACTTTATTTTCTTACAACTTTTACAAAATTTATATTTATTTTCTTCCTAATATAATATTTATTACATTTAATTTAAATAAAAAATAATATCACGTAATAGCAGCAGCAGTAGTAGTAGTAGTAGTAGTAGTAATAAGTAGTAGTAATAATAATAATAATAATAATAATAATAATAAGTGTTGGTGGTATATGACGTAATTTCTTCAAACTTTTGGGTAAATGTGTCATTTTTACAAACAACTCTTCCCAAAAGGCTATTGGGAAGAGTCGTTAGAAAAAGAGATGTTTGGGACCAAACATCTCTTTCGAACAATTGTTAACCAAACACTAGTTTACCTGTTTTGACCAAGTAAAAATAGTTAAAACCCCCGAACAACTCTTTTTCCTCAAAAAGTTGTCGTTACCAAGGCCATAATATTAAATGTTGCAATAAAACCAATTCCAAATTTATTTTGACATTTAAATAATATTTTGACATAAATTTGTGAATTGTAATATTCTCGATATCAAAATATCAAATAATATTCTTAATATCAAAATAATTCCAATTTAATTTTTATATAGTATATGATTTTCCTATAATATATTCAATTTAATCTTTTGACAACGGTTAGAATTGCACTCCGCGGATAAAATTGCTAATAAATTATTTCGCAACTTATTTGGAAATTACACTTATTATAGTTCCAATCAACAGTTGCTATTGCTAATAAATTAGTTAACAAATTATTGCTAATAAATTAGTTAACAAATTATCTGAAAACTATGGTTACTATAGTGTTTTAAACACTAATCTTACAAATAAAGTTCATAATACAGAATAAGGTTCCCCAAATCAGTGGATACAATTACAAATTGAAAATAAATGACAATAACATTTTTAATTATAGTACCTATTTAATTCTGAACGTTATAATAATAGTAATAATAATAATAATGATAATATTATATAGTGTCCTAAGGGTAATAAATAAGCTATATTAGTTACCATAATATTTGATGCTCTTTTTCAATAGGATGGACATGACCCATTATTTTTCTCATTTGTTTTAGGAGTTTTAAATTTAAAATGTTCCTCTAAATACTACTTCATTTTTATACATTTTATTAGTATTGAAAAAATTATAATTAATACTCTCTTATTCAGTGCTCTAATAACACCATATATCAACTTCATAGTAATAGTATTAATAGCAGCAGTAATAGTAGTAGTATAGTAGTTTAAGGACACCATTATCCTTGGACAATCATAACTAATTTCAGTAGTTAGGACTCCAATAGTCCTAATTTTAGAAGTAATACTCCACTTGTCCGAAATTAAGGGTCTCCTGAGGGAGTAAGAATCAATTTTTTTTTTTTTTTGAGACATAATGATGCTTTTATTTTTAAGTGGGATTTTTATCTTAGAACAAATGGAGTAGCTCGCATAGAAAGTTCTATGGATTAAAGATTTTGATTTTGTATATACCACAAATGTGCCAAAGCATCTTTTGAACTAGTGATTTGAGGACCTTAATTTTATATTTTTTGTTACACGTCACTAATATATTTTTATTATATATATATATATATATATATATATATATATATATATATATATATTCATGGCATCACATTTGAATTTATGTATATTTTTTTATACCAACATTGAGTCATGAACATCTTGGCTTATCAAAATATATATATATATATATATATATCATTTCCGAACTTTAACTATATTATTTGGTTTATATTGACATAGAGTCATGAACATTTCGGCTCATTAGTTTAATAATGTAGTAGCTTACTTATTTTATGTGGATGATATAGTCATTTTTTAATTTTCAATATATCTTTTTTAGGAAATTAGCCCCACTCTCAACCTCACTTTGTGTATGTAAAATTTAGAGTAACGATGCGGACGCGTTATTTAGGATGACAAATAATATCAAGAATGAAATGAAGATCCATAAACAAAGAATGAGACAAGTTATTTAACGTGGAAACCCAAACCGGAGAAAACCACGGGTACAAGAACGATCTCACCCGGGACCTTCCCAAAACCGAGATATCCAATCTCACTAAACTCTCCTCTAAATAGCACACAAATCAAGTGGACACCCCAATTGACACCTCTAATTAGAATCCTCTAATTAGAACTCATGCATGTTGATAAGATTTTATCATCTACTTAACCTTACAACGAGATTTCTTTATCTAACTAGACTTGATTAGAAACGTCCCCCAAGGGCTCTCACCCGGGTGATCCTATCACCCAACTTATGTGTGCCCCCTTACATTTTTCCACATACACTTCCAAGATGTACACGAACTCTCTTTCAAATAGAGGAATAAACAACCCTAAATCTACATTGATTATCATTGCATTTACCATACATTTACCAAGTAATAAACCGAGCAATCAAAAGCAACAAAACCGACGAAAACCACACAAAACGGATAGAGGACGAAGTGGCACGGGCCACCCGTGCAAGCAACATGGGCCATGTCAGCCAACACAGGCTGCCCGTGTTGGCTGCCGCCCAACATGATTGTCTTCCTTCTCCGTCGGAACGTTGGTGCTCCTTGCTCCGATGGTTGTGCTAGTTGTTCTAAACCTTGAAGGTGATTTTGGGTCATAACCCAACATCTTTCATATGCAATAAAGAAGTTAGTATGTTATCAAATCTCTAAGTCAAAGTATTTTTAACTAAATGATACTGTACATAAAATAAATAGTCTTAAAGTACAAAATAATAAGCTCCATATTTGAAGAATTGGTGACCTCTAATATTCTTTAAGTAGGAATTATTAGCATCTAAACATCTACTTGTAAAAGGAATTTGTTAGCCACCTAATACATGGGTATTAATCACTCTCTCTTTCTCTTCACAGATGTGAAAATAAGGATTTGTTCTCATCCTAATGAGATCAGGGAATGAAAAAGACAGGCACCACGAGCGATGGCTAAGAGAGAGCACCCTACAAATTAAATGCTGTTTCCTTTTCTATTATAATTGTTCATTGAATAAAAAAACGGTGGGAAAAACAATAATACCAAAGCTACAAGGATAAAACCTAATGACTTCTTTTCTTGATAAAAGGCATTAACAGAGTGGGACCTTGACCTATTGACATAGGGCTCTAGCATGGATAGCACCTAAGAGAAAAAACTAAAACTAATCTAATTCTTTTTGAGAAAAAAAAATACAATTGTTTGGGTATCAAGAACAATGACAAGAAAATAATAAATTATCATTCAACTTCACACAAACTTAGAAAAAAAAGTGTGAGAGAATAAAAGTGAGCCTTAATTCAATTGCAAAACCAAAGCAGAAGCAATGCTTTTCGTTTGCAATCAATTTTTAAATTAAATTGGTATTTCCTATTGGAATTGAAATCCAAAGTACAATGGAACATCAAAAAAACGTATAAAAAAACAGGAAAGAAGAGAATAGAAACAGAAAGATACTTTGGACTAGCCTTCCCTCTGATCTGATTTGCATTGTTTGTAATAGACACTACAAATGCGACAAAACTGAAAAAGTCACAAGAAGAAAAGTCACATACATAAAAACCAGTATTAATTGACGAGTTCTTAGCAAAGTAGTTAAAACTGAATATTTAAATATATTAAGTCTGGGGTCCAATTTCTTGTTCCCTATATTATATTATTTGTATCATCTTCAGCACTCTTCAAATTCCCCAAAAAAATTGTATTAAAAACAGAAGGGGAGATATAAAAGTGGTTAAAAATAAAGGAATTAAATTGTTATCTTCTCATTTCCATTGTTTAATTGATTATGCATGCTCAAAGCCACGTGATGCTAATGAATACCTACATTGTTTTGTTTTGTTCAATGTTTTCATATTTATAGAAGAAAACTAAATTAAATATATATATTTGTAAGCTTTTATGAGTAATATTTTATTTGACGATCTAAATTGATGATCAAAGAGTGCAGCAGATGATGAATTGAGTTTCACAAAATCGAATTGTGAGATGATATGGAGGGTGTAGGCCTCGCATATAATCCAAAACTTTGGATCATGGATGTGGACGCTCTTATCACCGATTACCAGCATATGAGTCTTCCACCCTCGCGCCGCCTTAGGGTTGCTTAGTTTTGCTCCTGTTGTGAGCAGCGTTCACCAACGTTTGTTATTGGTTAGAAGTCATTTTTTTTGTTTGTCGTGGTGCCGAAGTTTTTGTGGTGTGGATTGTGTACTAAAGTATGGTGGAGGACTTATCAATGGACTGGAACAAATTGAGTCTCACAGAGGTAGGATGAAGTTATTGACTTTCATCCTGACCATGAAAAAGATGTGAAGGCATAAGTTTCCCTATGACTTATACGAAAACTCCATACTACAGGTTCTTTTAACCCTGAAGCTTTGAAGCAAACCATGCGTAATATATGGAGAACCTCCCAAGGTTAGGTTGTTACAGACCTTGATCCGAATCTATTACTTTTCAATTTTTCTTAGAGGTTGATATGTATTTTGTTCTTGAAGAGGGGCCTTGGGTGTTTGATGGCCACGTCCTCCACCTTAAAACCCTTGATGGTAACGTCCAACCCTCCAAAATTGAGTTTAATATGACTTGATTTTGGATAAAAATTTATGTCCTTCCTATGAGCATGAGAAATCAGAAATTTGCCGAGCATCTTGGTAATAAATTTGCTAGCCTTGTTGAGGCTAACAAAACTGATCTCCTAGTCCCCTCAAAAGGTCTGCAACTTAGGGTTGATTGGGATCTTTCAAAGCCTCTTCGTAGAGTACTAATACTGAAGATGAAGGCAAGCTGGCCTGGTTCAGGATGAAATACATAAAACTCCGTGTCTTTTTCTACACTTGTGGCTTACTTGGTTATGTTTACATACATTGCCCCCTATATTCGAATATCCCCAAGACTGATTTATAGTATGGACCTTGGATAGGGTTTGTATCGATGAAAAAGAAAGTGAAGGAAAAGGAAATAGAAATCCTTCAAGAGAGGTTTAGATTTGTTAGCCTCCATGACAATGGAAGTGGTAGTAGGGCCAAGGTCAAACTGAAGCTTGATGCATCCCAAATTTTAGCTATGAATATTGATCTTGACCCGACATGTCCAAAAGGAAAAAGGAGGGCACTGATTCTATGCCTAGGCCTGAACCAAAAATCTACATTGTTGAGGGCAATAGCTCAAAGAACACTGAAAAATCAAACAGTCAAGTGGCGGAGGTTTCCTTGCTACCCCAGCCGAGCCTAATGAGTCTCTTGTGTATAAATTGTCGCGGTCTTGGCAAGCCTCGAGCAGTTAACAATCTTCCTCGTATATTTTGGAGATTATAAGTAGAGTTTGGTTTTGCTTTCCGAAACTAAACTTTTTTTTTTTGGATTGGGTAAGCAGGCCACCCGTTGGACCCCTATCTCGGGGAAAGCCCAACAGGCTTAACGAGCTAGGGGATGTCAAGCCCATTAGCCTCCACCACACAATATCCTCACAAATGAGGAATATTGCTCCCACCTAGATTCGAATCTGAAAAGGGTTCTTTTGTTGAAAATTTAGCCGGTTTCATTGGAGCTTTTTAAATGGTTAAGGACGCTCGGGAGGGCTTGCTATGATTTGGAAGGACTCTTTGTTAGTTTCTATTCTTTCCTATGCATTCAATCATATTGACCTTTCAATAAAGTGGAGTCAAGATGACCCTGAATAGAGATTCATAGGTATTCGCAGTTTTTCGTAAAATGTCTAATGAACTTAAGACCTGTGATTATGGACCTGAATCACCACTCTCACCTCACTTGGCTAATTGGAGAGGATATCAACGAGATTTTCTATCATTTTGAGAAACGTGGTGGCCCTATGAAACCCTAGTCTATTCTTGAAGCTTTCAACAACACTCTGAAAGCATGTGATTTGTTTAAATTAGGATTCTTGGGTCACAAATTTACTCGATGGAATGGCCAAAAGGGGGATTGCTCAATTGAGAAAAGGTTAGACAGATTTTGTGCAGATTTAGAATGGAGCGCCTTATTTCTAAGCGCTAGAGTACGTCACATTCACGATAATTTCTCCGACCACTTACCTGTCCTCCTTAATGTCTTTGATGATCACTCTGCCTACAAAAAGGCTAGGTGGAAGCGGTTGAAATTTTAGGTGCTTCACGATGGATGTACTGGTGTGATGGACAATGCTTGGGACAAGGAGTGAATGCTGACCCGACTCTCCTCTGCACAGTTAATATTAAATGTTGTATGCATGACCTTGTTTGTTGGAATACTAACGTCTTTGGTAATATCGAATAAGAGATCAAACTATGTGTCAACAAACTAAAAACTACTTCAGATGTAGCACTAAGGAAAGAGATTTTTGATCAATTAGATGAGCATCAACGTAATGAAGAGGTTATGTGGTGGTAGCGCTGTTGTATGAATTTCCTTAAATTTAGGGATCGCAATTTGAGGCAGTTCCAACGAAAGGCCAACATGCGCAAGAGGATAAACCACATCGCAACTTTGAGGCTTCATCAAAATTTATATGAGCTAGAGACGATAGTTGTCCACTATTTCAACATTCTTTTGAGCTTAGGAGAGATTTCTAATATGGAAGGAGCGCTTGACAAGGTACCTTAGAAAGGTCACAGCCATAATGTACACCACTCCCTGCCAGCCCTTCACTCCGGACGAGGTGCAGCAAGCCCTCAACCAAATGTACCCTAGGAAGGCCTGGAGCCCGAATGGAATGAAGCCACACTTCTATAAAAATTCTGGCACATTATTGGAGAAAACGTCACCCGAGCGATTCTTCATATCCTTAATGGAGGTACTCTTCCCCTATCTCTCAATCATACTCATTTCCTAATCCCTAAGAAAAGCAACCTTAATGAGATTAGCGGTTTCAAATTGATTAGTTTATCTAATGTGCTCTACAAACTTGTCACAAAGGCTATTGCTAATAGATTGAAGACTTATCTCCCTTTAATTATTAATCAAAACCAAAGTCCATTTGTCCTTGGCTGTATGGTCACTAACAATATCCCAATTGCTTTCGAGATCTTCCATGATATGAACTTGCATCATATAGTTCATGGCGGTATGGCACTCAAGCTTGACATGCCTAAGGCCTTCGATAGAGTTAAATGGCATTTCCTTAGAGCTACTATGTTAAAGTTGAGCTTTTTACAATGAGTGGGTGTGTTGATTATGAACTGTGTTGAACCGACAAAATTCTCTTTTATTATTAATAGGGAACCTAGAGGTTTTATTAAGCCAAGTAGAGGTATTGGTCAAGGTGACCCAATATCACCCTACTTGTTCTTTTTTGTGTAGAGGGACTCCCCTATATGCTCCATGATGTTGCGTTGGGCGCATTCATTCAAGGCTAAAGAATATGTCCTAAGGCACCTACAGTATCCCAACTCTTATTTTCAGGTGACTCGATTATTTTTTGCAAAGCATCTATGGATGAAGTAAAAACTATCAAATCCATTCTCTACACGTATGAGGCTAACTCGGATAAGAAAATAAACCTCACAAAATCAAACATCCTCTTCATGAAGGGAACACTTCAAAATCGGAAAGATGATATTCTTTTGACCCTTGACATCCTGGAAGTTCTTTCTTATGACAAGTATCTTACACTCCCTACCCAAATTGGGAGATCGAATAAGAAAGCATTCTTGCCCCTAAAAAACGAATTTGCAAGCGAATTCTTGGATGGCTTGGTAAAAATCTCTCTTGAGCGAGGTTGAGAAGTGCTTGTAAAGGCCCTTTCCTAGGATATTCCTACCTATACTATGAGTGTGTTTAAGCTCCCGAGAGACTTCAACCAAAGCATTCAATCTGTTATTCTTATGTATCGGTGGGGTCATGACTCAAGCAAGAGGAAAATCCATTGGATCTCGCAAGACAAGTTGTGCCTACGAAAAGCTATGTGTGAAGTTGGATTTCGAGACCTCGTAGCCTCCAATTTGGCTTTATTAGCCAAGAAAGTATGAAGACTAATACATGCTGAACAATCACTAGTCTTCAAGATCTTAAAATCCAAGTATTTTCCTCTATGGGGACTTCTTGACGCCGAGCCTAGCACAAGCTAGAGTTTCACATGGAAGAGCCTTTGCAAAGTCCATTGGGTAGTGAACAGTGGTTATTGGAGGTTAGTAGGTGACGGGTGGTCCCTAAATATTTTAGATTCCAAGTGGTTGCCACGACTCGATTCCTTCTGCATCCTAATGCCCACCAAACCTGAAGCGCGACTTCTTTGGGTGGGAGACCTTTTTGACTGGCAGCTAAAGGAGCTGGAATAAAGACCTCTTAGACTCCCTCTTCCTCCCTGTTGACATTTAATGCATCCTAAACATTCCCCTATGTAGATCTTGGATGAAGGACATAATTACTTCGCATCACTCTAACACTCGCGAACTCATGGTGAAAACAACCTATCACTTCATAATTCAACACCGCCACCATGAGATTCCTAGCTCCAGTGACTCCCCAAATATAACTTTTTGGAAGGCTATTTGACATCTTAATACTCCTCCTGGTATGCGTATATTTACATGGAGAGCATGTTCTTACGCTATACCCACAGGCAATGCCCTTACTTATAGAATTCATGGCTTTGATGCTCGTTGTAAACTGTGTAGTTATCTCTAAGAATCTAACACCTATGTTATGTTTAAGTGTGTACATGCATCGCAAGTCTAGGAAGCCTCTGCCTTCCCAGTAATGGGTACCAGAAGATTTGGAACAACGCTTGATGCATGTAAAGAAGTAGCAACAATTGTTACTGATGCTTTAGAGGAATTCATTGCAATCATGGGGACAATTTGGAACTTGAGGAATGGTTTTTTATTTAAGAAAGCCTCCCCTCTTCTTACGAGATGCATCTCAAAGTCTTTGGACTTTGTTAAGAAATACAAAGTCTCATTTGATCTCTCCTGTCCTCCAACTCATAGCTCCTCATCCACCTAGAGGAGTCCGGAGCCGAGACTATCAAAGACCAACTTCAACGATGCAAAACTTAGTGATTGGGGTAGAGGATCGGGTGCTATTGGCTATGATTCCACTGGTGGCATCACCTTTGCACCAGTTAGCAAAGATGTTGGCTGTAGCGGCACTGAAGTTGAAGAAGTCAACGCGTGCCTTTTCGCTCTTCACCACCCTTGGCCGCATGGTCTCAGGAAAATTGAGATTGAAGGTGACCGTGCCAATCTCATTGACATGGCTACTACAAAGAACTACCAACTTGTAGTTATTTGTTAAGGAATACAAAGCCTCATCTGATCTCTCTTACCTTCGAAGTTGTAGTTCCTCATCCACCTGGAGGAGTCCGGAGCTGAGACTATCAAAGACCAACTTCAATGGTGCAAAACTTAGTGATTGGGAAGAGGCTGGGGTGCCATTGGCCATTATTCCACTAGTGGCATCACCTTTGCACCAGTTAGTGAAGATGTTAGCTTTGGCGGCGCTGAAGTTGAAGGAGTCAACGCGTGCCTTTTTGCTCTTCACCACCCTTGGCAGCATGGCCTCAGGAAAATTGAGATTGAAGGTGACCTTGCCAATCTCATTGACAAGCTTACTACAAAGAACTACCCAAACATTTCCGTTGGTTTAATTGTTCATGTTATTTTAGATTTTTCCTCTCCTTTTAATTTTTGTCACTTTTCTCATGTTAAGAGAATGGGAAACCGGGTATATCATACCCTATCTCACCTTCAACCAATGTCTCCCTCTATTCGAGAGTGAGTATGAGATGAGCTGGACCAAATCCTAAATTTGGTTTTGAACAATACTTGTATTGATTTTGATCTTCATTGATATATCCCCTATTTTTCATAAAAAAATTAAAAAAACAGTCGTAAAAGATAAAATTATCGTTCAAAATTAATGCATTATGTGCCTATGAATATACTGCATTTTGTGGATCGTCATTATTATTGCTCAAAAATTATATATTTTTGTTGGAAGCTTTTCACCAACTTTTGTTGCTTATTCTATCCCAAAAAAACCCTTTTATTGCTTAATATTACTGACCAAATTACGCAATTTTCTTTTGCCAAATTTATCAATGTTATCTTGAAAATTTTTTATTTACCCCGTTGAGCTTTTGGTAAATATCTTTTTCTCTTATGCTCATCCTTCGAATTGTTATTTATCTTTCTTCACCTTCGAGCTAAATTATTGTAGATCTCCAAAATTTCACCTTTGTGGTGATAAGGAATTATTAGAGTTAGTATTAATGATTTATGGCCATAATGACGATAATTTCTGGCTGTGCTCTCATTGAAAATGACAAAATTGAGTTTTTTGAGAGCGAAGAAAGAGAGGAACATACAATATTAGTTTTGAGTGAAAACACGCCTAGCAATGGACAAAGTACAGTCACCGAGAGGACAATGAGTCTCTAGGGTTAGGTTTTCATACGGGGAAAGCTTAGTGAGTTGGCTAGGGTTTGGGTAGGGAGAAAAGGTGAGAGAAGATGGACAATTTTATAATTTCAGTTTTTATGATAATATGGTTCAAATGTCAAGAGGGTTTAAAAATTCAAAAGTTCACAAAAAAACACATTTACCAAAATATGAAGGATGGTAAATGAAAATTTTTCTCTTTTTTTGTTCATTTTATTATTTTATTCTCTTTTTTTATCCGATACATAGTGTAATTTTTTCACACTATGAGCATTTAAGGTAAAACCCTCTCACAAGTGCACTTCCGGAGCATTCAAACTTATGTTCTTATTCTTACTAATATGAGGCTGGTATTACTTTAACCAACATTTTCCCCGATTATTTCACTCTCTTTAAGAAGCTTCATAATCCCTTGATTTGTTGCCATAGTAAGCATTCAACAACAACAATAACAATAATTATTAAAACGAATTTTACTTGCGCGGAGTTTAAACAGATCTAAATAGAGGAAGTCATTTATCTAAAAACAATTCTATCCGCAAAGCAACAGATGTCACAAGACTTACAAAAATTTGGAGAATAATTTTCATACGTTGAAAAATCTTTTGAAACCCAATAAATAACAGAAGCATTAATTATGAACATAAAATAAAATCAATAAAATAAAAGAGGTATGTATAGTACCATACATAACACTTGGCTAGGTGATATCATCTCACTTGACATACGGAAGTGCAGCACATGCATGATAAAAGCAATAACGAAACACATCACATGCAACTAAAAATGTTAAATAACACTAGTTTAATACAAATGATACCCACCTGGAAACCACTATGCATAAGAAACAAGAAGTCAACCAAATTCTATGAGTTAAAAACAAGTTGTCAATTAGAAATTCAAACTCGAGAATATATATGCTCATTAAGCCTAGCTACACACTGATCAGGAAGTCTACCTAATGTCTACCGCCTTATCCTAGTTCTGTGAAACTTCTTTCATAGGCCATATTCGCCATACATCTGTTACAACTTGAAAATAGATAACGTCTCACACCGTTACTCGATCATCCAAACTTCTCCTCTTTATTTGACCACACCATCAAAGTCTCGCCTCCCGCATTATATCCTCAACTGGTGATACTCCCACCTTTTTTAATCACTTTATTTCTAATAATCGGATTCAATCTTGTATAGCCATACATTCAACCAATGATCATCTCTACTACTGTCATCTTCTAGATCTGGCTCGTTTTTACCAGCCAACAGTCTAAGCCATATAGTAAGGTTGGTCTCATCGCCACCATCTGCTAAAATTTTACCTTCAATTTGACTAGGATCTTGTTATCACACAAACTACATATATGTAACCCCACTTCTGCCATCCTGCACTTATACGATGCACAACATCCTCGTCCATAGCTCTATCGAGTATCATAATAAGAATTTATATAAACAAAATTAGCTATATAAATAAAAAGCATATTTGTCAATATACACTACTACAAAAACAGCATTTTATTACGGTTAAAAATAAATTTTTAACTACGATTGCAAAACGTGGTTTAAGTGAACATAGTAGTAAGTTAGTATCTTTGGCTACTGTTGTTGTCAATCAAGAAATTCATACAATGCTCAAGAGATATAGAGAGAAAGAGAGAGAAAGTAGGTGATGGAATCTGTAAGAAAATGATGTGCATTATTTTCAGTAGCCGGGTTGTAATATATATATATATATCCTCTCATTAATTGCATTTAATTACAAGATGTGCCAGCTCATCAATCAGTTATAACTAACTAAATTTAGCCTATTGTGCTATGGTTATTATATATCTCATCACCCCCTCAAACTGGAAGGCCGAGAACCATTCCCAGCTTGGCAAAAAGATTGTCTTGTTGAGGTAAGGGGGAATCTTACTGAGAATGTCTCCTAGTTGTTTGTTGAGTTGACATGTAAGAGAGCTGGAGGAGACCATCTAACACTTTTTCTTTTGTAAAATGATAATCTATATCAATGTGTTTTGTAATCTCATGAAAAATAGGGTTTTTACTAATGTGAATTGCTGATTGATTATCACAATGTAAAGCGACTAGTTTTAAAGAGTGAACCCCAAGTTCGTCTAAAAGTCGAACAAGCCATGTAACTTTAGAGGCAGCCTGGGACATAGCTCTATACTCAGTCTCTGCAGATGATTTGGATATGGTGCTTTGCTTCTTGCTTTTCCAACTGATAGGAGAGGATCCAAATAGGATTATGTAACCATTTATTGATCTTCTTGTGAAAGACAAGAAGCCCAACCAGAATCTGAATAGGCTTTTATTGTAGATTATTTGAACCTTTCAATAGAATGCCTTGCCCTATAGTACATTGTATGTATCTCAAAGTATGTTGTAAAGCCTGCGAATGAGACGTTCTTAGTTTCTGCATATATTGCCTTAGTGTTTAAGCTGTGAAACTCAGATCTGGCCTTATATTGGTTAAGAAATTCAATTTTCCAACTAGGGTTCTATATTGTAGAGGGTCGCTAAGCAAATCCCCCTTCTTCTGGGTCTAATTTGCAATGGAGAGGCAAAGGAGTAGAGATGGTTTTTGGCTAAGAGTATCACATTCTTGGAGGAGTTCAGTGCTGAACTTCTTTTGTGTGAGTACCAGACCTTCTGATATATAGTTGACTTCCAAACCAAGAAAGTAATTTAATCTTCCAAGTTTTTTAATACCAAGAGTTTGTTTAAATGTTGTTTCACATGCTCAATCTCCACTGGATTGGAACCCATTAGCAATATGTCATCAACATAAACTGCAATAATAGTCAAATTTGTTACGAATTTGTTTATGAAAAGGGAATAATCATTTTGGATTATTCATAGCCCAAGGAGAGTAGTGTATTGCTGAGTTTTGTAAACCACTATTGGCTGGCCTGTTTAAGCCCATATAATGACTTTCTTAACCTACCAACTTTGTTGGATAGATTAAGAATGCCATTTTGTACTGCCACATACACTTCTTCATCAAGATCACCATACAAAAATGCATGTTAATATCTACATATGATAAAATCCATCCTTTGGAGGTAGCCAATGTTATAACACTTCTAATTATACCCATTTTCATAACTGGTGAGAAGACTTCTTGGTAATCAATCCTATATTGTTGAATAAAATCCCTTATAAGCAGCCTAACTTTAAGTATTTCCAACGAGGCATCAGATTTGAGTTTAACTTTATAAACCCATTTGCTGCTTACTGCATTCTTTCCAGTAGGCAAATCCACAAGTTCCCAAGTGTTGTTATTCACGAGGGCTTCTATTTCTATATTCATAACTTGTATCCAACAAGGATGCTTAGAAGCTTCTTCATATGACCTAGGCTCTGTTTAACTGTCCAAGGTAGATATTAATGCATGAAGTTTTGTAGGTAAAAACTTGGACTTTATTACTCCACAAAGTTATCTTGTAAATCTCGTGGTGGCTGAACGATCCTTGCAATTCTTTTTAGAGCTAGGTCTTGCTGTGTTGGTTAAATAGAATTTGATGTGACAAGAGGTTGAGAAGAAGAAGGAGAAGAGTGATAAATAGTCTATAATATGCTGCCAGAAATATTTATAGAATGTGAGGAAGGATCATTATGAAAATAGTTATGGTTTGGTTCATCGAAAAACTCAATTATAGAAATACATTTTGTAACAGTTAGAAGAGGCATATCTGACTCATGTGACTTTATAAGCCTTTTGACTATAAGAATATCTGAGAAATATGCAAGGATGTGCCCTTGGTTGAAGCTTGTCTCTATTTCTTCTTAAAGTAGATGCATAACAGAGACAAACAAAAAATTTTAATATGTGCAGAGGAAGGCTTGATCATTTAAAGTACTTCAAAAGGAGAGATGTTGTTAAGCATTACAGTAGGCATTCTATTAATCAAATATACTGTACTAAGAATTGCTTCTCCCAACTATTTATTGAGGATATTGTAGTGAAACACAAGAGACCTAGCCACTTGAAGCACATACTGATATTTTCTTTCCATCACTCCATTTTGCGGAGGAGTATCTACACATGAACTTTGATGCATAATCCCTTTGTCATTATAAAACTGTAAGGCTGAGCTATCTTTGAACTCCAAACCATTATCACTGCTAATTATTTTGACAGTAGTGCCAAATTGTTTCTCCACAAAAATGAAAAAGTTCGTCATTAATAGAAAAGTGTTGCTTTTTGGCCATTCAATGCATCAAGTAGCTCTGGAACAATCATCAACTATAGAAAGAAAATAGTTTGCTCCATTATGAGTTTTATGAGGATAAGGTCTGCAGATATCCACATCTAATAGCTCAAAACAATTGGGAGACCTTGTAAAAGCTCAAAGGGAAAGGATTTCTATGTAAGTTGGCCATGGGGAAAATCTAACACACTGCATGAAGATTATCGTCATCAAATGGAATGGAAACAACTTTAATTGCTCAAAAACACATGCCCCAATCTAAAATGCTAAAGTTCTAACTTAGAAAGACAAGCTGTAACAAAATTCTTAAAATTCTCCTGAATTCTCCTTGTAGCTAACTGCCCGTAGCCTGCTATACCAGCTTGATCTTGATCCTAGTAAGCTTTCTATAGAAAATATAACCCTTCGTTCTCAGCAGAACCTTCTGCATAGTGGGGCCCTAAAGAAAACATGCTTCTGGGGGTGAAAACCACATTGGTTGAAAGCTGTTTAGTTAACTTGATAATGGACAATAAGTTAAATTGAAATTGTATAACATGAAGCACATTTTCTAATTCATTCCTTAATGTTAATAAGCATGGAAAAACATGTTGAATTTGAGCCTTTTCTCCATCAGGCATAGTAATATAACAAAATACTGAAATACTTTCGACATTA
Source organism: Talinum fruticosum (assembly GCA_021018815.1). Lineage (NCBI taxonomy): Eukaryota > Viridiplantae > Streptophyta > Magnoliopsida > Caryophyllales > Talinaceae > Talinum > Talinum fruticosum. The sequence continues at coordinate 3,575,249 of JAITYX010000067.1, forward strand.
TGCAACAAGGATAAATCAAAGGTAATATGATGACTAGCTCCACTGTATAAGATCCAGGCACTATGATTAAAAAGAAATAAAACCTTTTACTTGCAAAGAAACCAGCAACTCTATCCCCATTGCCTACTTCTAAGGAATTCTTATGAAGAATTTGAATTAATTTCTCATACTGGGCTAAAGTAAGAACATGTGCAAGTGGCTGAGCCACAACTTCAACATTGTGTGCTTCAGGATTAGATTGAAACACAACAACCATATTTCTACCTCTAAAACGTTTGTGACTAGGTGGGTAATCATGTAACTTATAGCACCATTGAATTGTATGCTTAGTGATCTTACAATGATCACAATAATATTGTCCCTTATGTTTCCTTACACCTGAATTACATCCTGAATTGTACTTATTTTAACTTAAATTGTAAGACTTTTATTGCGGAGCTACAACTTGTCTATAATCTACAGAATACGTATTAAAGGCAATGGAGTTGGCATTGAACTGAGATACAACAATAAGTAACATTTGTTTCTCTTCTTGCAAAACCAAATTTTACATCTGATCTATACTAGGCAAAAGCTTCATCATCAAAACACTACCCCTGACCACCTTGTAGTCATCATTGAGACCAACTAAGAATTGCATTAATTATTGATCTTTAATCAATTGTAGTCCCTGACTCCCATGGGGGCCGCAGTAGGGAATCTTGGACAATGGGCAAAAGCCAATCCAGTAATATTGCGTGAGTAAAGAAGGATAATGCCACTTGTAATGCTCGTTCGTTGAGTGCACGATCATGATAGGACTTGAGGAAGAGCCTCAGCTAGCTACATGGCAGTAGTCATGGTAAGACGATTGGGGGAAGTATTCTTCGGAATGACGTGGCGTAAAGGGCACGTCGGTGGTGAATTAGGTTGAAAGTGAAAGTCGCCAAAAACTGACAAAATGCTTCCTAAACCAATTCACTTGGGTGAGACAGAGGAAAGTGGAATTTTATGTGTAGAGGTGAAATCCGAAAGTATGTGAAGGAACGCCAAAAGCGAAGGTAACTCTTTAGGTTCTTACTGACGCTGGGGTGTAAAAGCATGGGGAGCGAGCAGGATTAGATACCCTGGTAATCCATGCGGTAAAAGATGAGTGTTCGCCCTTGGTGTACATGGATCAAGGGCCCAGCTAACTTGTGATCCCATATTTTCTTGATTTGAGTAAAATAGTCTGAAATTGAAAGATTATTTTGAGAAATTAAAAACAACTCTCGTTGAATCGTGAAGATCCTAGTACCATCGGCCTCTCGAAATTGCTGCTCAAGCTATGCCTAATCATCTTTAGTAGAAGTAGAAAATAGAATACTTTTCCCTTAATCTTTAACCACAACATTCATCAACCAAAACAACACCATTTTATCACACGTATCCCATTGTGCTAGCAAAGAAGATGTAGATGTAGGCTTAGCATGAGTTGCTAAAACAAATTTTAGTTTGTTCTTCGCAATCAAAGCTATGTCCATAGCTTTCTTCCAATGGCCATAATTTTCCCTATTTACCAAATCACCAACCAAGACATTGCTAGGATTATCAGATGGATGCAAGAACAATACATGAAAAGGATTATCCATGGTTAACTCGCTAAGCATTTTGCCTTACATCAAGAAATCAAAGAAATTTAATAGAACAGTTTTAGACAGAGAAGAAATCACCTGAGGAAATGGATTGATTGATCAAATCAGTAGCTCCGATACCATGTTATCAATCAAAAAATTCATGCAATGCTCAAGAGATAAAGAGAGAGAAAGTAGTTGATGGAATCTATAAGAAAATGATGTGCATTATTTTTAGTAGTTGCATTGTAATATACATACATATATATATATATATATATATATTCTCAGTAACCGTATTTAGTTACAAGATGTGCCAACTCATCAATAGGTTATAACTAACTAAAATTAGCTTATTATGTTACTATTATTGTATATGTCATCAATACTTGTACATCCATAGTGAAGATAACCTATCACAATAGTTTTCTTATATAACCATAGTAATAGGTGAGGACTATTACAATGATTCTTATAGATAATCGTAATAAAGGATCGCCTATTACTACAGTTATATCGGAGAACCGTTGTAAAAGACTTAACCAAATCAGGTGTTTTACAATGGTTTCTGTATAACCATAGTAAAAGAAAGTTTATCACTACGGTTCCCGTCGAGAACTCTAGTGGAAGGCCACATCTATTACTATGGTTCCCAAAACAATCATAGTAATATATAAGGCCTATTACTACGATTTTAAATTATAGTAATAGGATTCATCTTTTACTGCGGTTCTTCATGTAAACTATAATAATAAGTCTCACATATTACTACGGTTATCCGGGGAACTGTAGTAAAATGTTATTTTGTTTTTAAAATTTTTCTATTTGTTCATCAGCCCGTGCATATATATACATATTTCTTTTTGTTTTGAAGCAACAACAAATAGGTATTTGTAACACAACTCAAAGTACCATCGAATATCATTAATTTTTTAATAATGTTATTTAGAATTACACATTTAAAAATCAAAATACATAAACATACATCATAAGTAACAAAAAAAAAATATAAATATAAATTACACAGTATAACCATCCCTCTCAAAGCTAATCTATTGTGGCTTTTGTATAAGCGGTGGCATGTGTCTTTTTAAGAAAATAGTACGACCAATGCTATAAAATAATATTTATGTCAAGTGCAAGGTCTAAAATAATTTCCAACAATATTCAATTTTTGGTAAAAAATAATAGTAAATAAATGTGGTTAGATGTACCAATTTCGGAGTCGATTTGAAATCATTAAAATCAAGTTGCGTCGCAATTTCTTTTATGTATTATAGAACGTAGAAGCCACATTCTACGTTCCCCGATTGCTTACGGCACTAATAATAATCAAAATATATAGATTCCCAACGCATACATTAGTAGCTATATAATATATATGAAAACAAATATGAAAAAAAAACTAATTTTTTAAAGAAGAAAGAAAACCTCACCTTAACATTAACAATAGTTACTGGTTTACGACCCCTACCATATGTTTTCTGGCCTCCTTAGAATTTATAAACTCCAAGAGCACTATTTATGAATTTGATTAATAAAGTTGAAATTATGATCATGTATTTGAAATATATTACTAAAGGCATACGATAATTACAATACTTTTTAACAAAATTGCAATGAAAATGATTAATCGAACTCACTACTTGAGAATGTTAGCAATGTCTAGCCTCATGGCTTGATCTAGAGGATTGAACTAGTAAGCCATGTTCTGCTTTGGATAAATGGTAACAAGCATCTACAAACGACTGAACCAACACTAACGATATCAAATATAAACAAGAACATGTACTAATGAATTTTTAGGTTAAATAATTAGGTTTATACACTTATTTCTCAATGGTTCCAAATAACATATCTTCCTCGTCCTCGTCATTAGGTTGATAAGAATTTAGATATATTGACAAACGACGACCTATGACTTGGATCACTTCGGGCAACAAAATTCGATAGACTCGATGCGAATGGTCTGTCACCTTATGGAGCCACCTAGTACATATTCATTTTACGTAAGTAGTTACAAACAAAACTTAACGTAAATGAAATTATATATAATTGCTCACATAATACTCGAGCATAATAGCGTTTGCGCTGGTCTCCTACATCTTTACTAAATGCGGTAAGTCCTCCGGGAAGATGGTGAAGCCCTTCCACCATTACCAACGTACTCGAACACTCGTGTTCATGCTATGATCCGAATGACTTCGTCTAATGGTAATTGTTTTGCCAAATCTATGAGATGCCAAGTCCACTTCGGAAGTGAACCACCAACATGTTGGAGAACTTTGGTTTCATTAACTCGCGAACTAACTTGGTAGTGTCCTTTTCACGATCAGCTCTTATGTTGTTGTAATTCACATAGGACGATAATATACAAATTAAATAAAAGAAGACATATTAATAACTTTAAAATATCGGATTAATTTAATTTACCGTATTAAATTTCAAAAATGTCGTTGAATGCCCGAGGATGACCAAGCTCTTATTTCCTGGGATAACGACCATCATCCGAAAGCCAAACATAAATAATATCCACTCGCTCAATGGCCACACGCCACACTTCCATAACAACCCAAAGTATATACACTATTCATTCAAAAACCGATATAAGTTACCGAAAGAAAAACATGCATCACATGTCATATCAATTCATACCTCAACCACATATCCAAATTATATACACCATTCACTCAATGACCACAAGTCTGAAAGAAAAACATGCATTACACCTTATCCAATTCTTCGAACTCGTCGTGGGGTGAGCTTGCTTTCTCGCTCGCCGGTGTATGGGCTATAAATTGACCCTCATGGAACTTTTCCAAGTTAGGTGTGAGCATGCCTATCTTGGAGAAGTATGCCATGAATGGGGCCATCATTTTCTCTTCCACCTCGACCGCCACTTTCGGTTTCCCTCGGTTGTCACTTGTCGTTTCATTTGGATCGACGTTTACTATTTCATCTCGGCTACCAATTGCTCTTCACTCGAGGAATCTATTTGGAAATGATTACCTCAATGTTGACTTTGGTGGAAGGGGCGATACGCTTCTTTGTAGACCCAAAGTGCTCAATTATCCCCACTTTGCCACTCACGTCTCGAACGCGACCAAGATGCTCATCTCCTTGTAGTTTCAAGGTTAGCTTGTCTTTCCTCCTACCGACAACAACTTCGGTGGTAGACTGTTGTGACAATGACTCTTATAAGAAGGAAAGAAGTTTGTCATTAGATAATTCTTATTAACCAATAAGTGTGAAGGTTTGCTCGGGAGAGTCCGAGTCACCCTACAGGAGGGGGTAAATAGGGTGATGGAAGTTTTTCGTGGGAACGTTAGCTCTTTTGTTAACGAAGAGACAGAGACAGGTTCTGAGTCAAACAAGCAGGTCGGAAAAGGTTGGACTCGGAAAAGCTATCACGAATAAATAAGCAAGTCAAGCAGGAGTAATATGACCGTATGAGTCTAGAATGAACTCGTAAAGATAACACTTAGAAATTACGTGGAAACCCTCCCGGGCAGAAAACCACGGACCGTGCTCGTCCAAGCACGAAGTCAATTCCATTATTTTGAGTCCACAAAATACCGTCAACTCGACCGAACCCGAGTTGCTCCCTTAGACAACTCTATACAAGTTTTCCTAGACTCGAAATTCCCTTATCTAATCTAGTACTTCCTAGCTGAGATAACCCTTACAGCTAGGCACAATTAAGCCGAGTTAACCCTTACAGCCTTAGTCAAGGGACCTTACAGAGAAAGTAAGAAAGTGTTTGTAACTAAGTACAAGACCTTACAACTCGTAAAGTAATAAATTACAGAGTAGGAGTTGTAAGTAGAAGATTGAGAATGTATACAAAGACTTTGAGCAAGTATGTGTATTAACAATATGTTCGGCAATCTTCAAGTCTTGTGAGGTGGCTTCTATTTATAGATAACCGAGCGAGTAGCCGTTATCTTCATCTCGCTGACCGAGAGTCCTTTGTGACCATTGACATAAGCTTTCCGAGTCACTCAGAAAGTATCCGTTGTAATGTGAACGTTGGACAACGGTTTAACTCTCTTGGAAGTCCCAAAACCACTCGGTGGTGTCTTGAAAGATAAGGTGGAAACCACCGTTAAGCTTAGCGTTCCAGCTTTTCCAGATTTAGAAACAGCATGACTCGACACAATCTTCCGGGACTGGAGCAGAGAAGGTGAAAAGCCATGTCTCGCTGGTGATTTGACGTTATGAAGTCGGTTACTTTTGTGGTTTGAAAAAGGTGTATCCTCGTTTGAATAACCTACAAAAGTAAATCAATTTTGGTTCTCAAAGTATAAAATACTTTGGTTCAAGGTTAGACACAGATAATAAAATAATTATGATAATTAAACAACTAATTATCTAAGTCGAAACGAAATGGAATTTTCCGAGTCTAATATCCATATAGCTCAAAATTCCATCCGACTAAGTCTAAGCGAAGAATCAAGTTATATAAAGAATATCGAGTGAAGTAACTTGATATAAACTAAGCATGAAACAGTACTAGAGATACCGACTATAACAACATGGAACTTATAACCGTAAGTCAAATCCGAGTGAGGAAAGATGAAATACTAGTCTATTCAATATGCGATAAATTTGAGTGATGAAGGACTCGGAACCGAGTGAGATACGCATATCGGTTTTCCGAGTCACTCAAAGATAAGCAAGAAATACACGAAGTAAAAGTCGTATCACTTAGATAAGATACTCGTATCACTCGGAAAAGTTTCAAGCAAACAGAGAATGCCTTGGAATCAAAACTCTATAAGTACGAGATTGTTATACCTGATTCCTTTTATACAACTCGGAAAAGTGTTGAGTAGTGTCCGAGTCTTCAATCTCCCCTTTTGATGAAAGGCATTCCATACTTAGACAGTAAACTTTGTTAGTGAAAGAGATCCGATTCTGAATAGCTACGTACGAAGAGAGTTTAGTAAAACAAACTTAATGTATCGGAGCATAAAGTAAAGTATGCTTAACAATGAAATAATGTTAACTCGTAAAGATTGTAAACACGGAAAACATAGACGAGAAAGCATTAATTCATTGACCATAAAAAGATTACAAAGATTGAGAGGGAAAGCTCCCCTAAACTAGACAACAAGTTTTTCTATTTCTCCCCTTACCTTTCAAGAATAACAACAAAAAGAAGGGAAGAAAAGAACAATTAGTACAACTTAGATGTCCTGGACCAAAAAAAAAAAAAAAATTGAGATCTCTCGAGAAGAAGAATCGCGGACCGAGGAATTGTGACTCGAGTGCATGGCGCCTACGAGGGAGAAGGGGATTTCGAGTGGAGGCGGAGGGATTGGAGGTACGCCGCGCTGGTAAGATCTTGACGATGTGCTTGAGCGCGGTGGAGGGAGAACCGGGATGATCGTCAAGGGCTCAGCTCCGAGTGGCCGACCCGAATGAGTGGATCGAGGGGCTCTTCCCTTTGAACCTCGGTAGCTGGAGGGGGCTGCTCAGCTAACCCGCTGGTGCAGCCAGTGTCTTCGACCCACCTGCATCGCCGTCTCGAGCTTGTGGAGTAGTCCGACCCTCAGCAGCTTCCCACTCGCTTCTTCCTTGTGTTCCTCCCCTTGCCCGGATGGAGCCGCCTCAGCCGCGAGCTCCTCGGCGTCTCGCCGCTTCGCATCTCGCAGCCTTCTTCTTCTTCTTCCCCGCTGTCCGAGGAGCTCGGACTCGGGCTCGAAGACGCTTCGCACGCGTCCGAGTCACCTTGGTTCCGAGCCGCCTTAGACCTTCTCTCTCCGAGGAGCTCGATCGGCTCCTTCGCTCCTTCACTAGCTCCCTCATCTCAAGAATTAGAGACTGCCGCTCTCGGATTTGGGATTGGGTGGTCTTTTGATTGATGTTCAGATTTTGGATGGCAAGTTTGAAAGACCGGAGCGTGTCTTAGAAGACAAGTGGACACAGAGCCGATTTTGTCCATAAAAAGAGGGACAAAAGAGCAGAGAGAGATTTGGAGGCACCTGAGGAGGGAGGCACCACCAGGTGGAGAGGGGAGAGAGAGGGGTTGATTTATGAGTCCGAGGCGGAGAAGGAGGCCTCAGCTCCGAGTTATGCACCCGCACACCGTGGTCGGCTTCCGGTATCCGTACCCTCGAAGTTCCTTTTGCCGACAACAACGGCAGCCTCGCACACAGCATTTGGGTCCGAGGGGAGAGGAACTTGGAATTGTTTGAAAACAAGAGTGAGAAGAGCACCGAAAGGAAGAGAGGTGTTCTTCTTGGTTTGAAGTTGAGCCGGCACAGCCTACCATCTACTCAATTATGGAGGGGAAGAGGTCTACTTCGTAGCCCTCAAGAATGTCAAAGAGAGCTTTGACCTGCTTGGAGTTGGGGCTCTCCTTGCTAGAATGCCGAGAGAAGAAGGTTCTCATCGATAGAAAGCACGTAAGACGTGCTTCGACTTCAACTAAGTCACCGAAAAGTTCCGGGACTCGTGGAACTCTTTGGCGTACTTTTCAAAGAAGTCGTCGGCGACTTCGATGAAGGGAATGGGGTTGCTGTTCAAGAAGAGACAAGAGACCTTGAACAAGCGGTGGAGGAGAGAGGAGTTTATACGAATAGTGATGTTCTGAACCCGGGAGGTTAGAACATTTTTCGAGGAGGTGAGGTGAGTGTAGAACTCGGAGACGAGTTCGGGATAGATGAACTCGCCGAAACAAAGAAAGTTATAAGCCCTAGTGGTTTGAATGTTGGCCACTAAGAAAATTTGGTTGTTGGAAAGAATTTATCATCTAGGGCGAGGTGCTCGGGTGACAATGGGTTTGGAGGAGGTAGAGCTTTCGGCGTTTTGGTGCGAGGCTTTTGGCGGAGGAAGAGACTTGGAAATCGGGATGGTTACCTCTCTTAGGCATTTTGAAATAAGAGGTGGGAAAGATGAAACTTTTGACAAAGAAAAGAGAGGAAGAGGAAGAGGAAGATGAGAACAAACGAAAAGAGTAGAAGAAAGAGATGAGAGCAAGCGAAACTTACGTGAGATGGCCTTTACGAGCGCTTGAAGAATTTCACCAAACACCGTGTACGTAGAAAGCTTCCGCGAAAAGTTTCATTTGAGAGAGAGATGAAATGTAGAATACCGAGACGAAGATGAATAGGCGCTATTTATAGAAAAGAAGCGCGCCCGTCAACTATCCGTTAAGTATAACTCCGTTCTAACTCGGCTTGCCCATCAGTCATCGAAGACCGGTGTGACGGTTCTCTTCAACGATTAAGATCTCAGCGGTTAGAAATCTACGGCTATCGATCGATCACAATGCTCGAGAGAGAGAGAAAAGGATTTTGAAAATATATTCCGAAACTCTCCACTGTTCTAGAGATAGCTTCAGAAAATTTGAAGTCCAAATTTTTCTCTACATCCGAGTATGACTCGTAATAGTTTCTGAGTGACTCGTAATCACGAAATAACTACTAACCCAAGTATCACCGAATCAACTGAGCTAATGGTTATTAAAAGTGTAAACATATAACATAGAATCATGCAATGAATAGCATAAAGTTAAGCATTTAACATACCAAGCTCATTCCGAATAAAGCAAAACCGATCTTCACCAAGAGGCTTAGTAAAAATATCAGCCTAATTGAAGATTAGTAGGAATGAACTCAAGTTCAATGTCACCTTTTCTCGAGTGGTCTCGTAGGAAGTGATATCTCGACCTCAATATGCTTTGTTTTGGAATGTTGAACTGGATTCTTGGTGATGCTGACTGCACTTTGATTGTCACACTTGATTGGAACCGATTTGAAGGATAGTCCAAGATCTTTCAAGTGTTGCTTTATCCATAGAATCCGAGCGCAACAAGCTCCAACTGCAATATACTCAGCTTCAGCAGTTGATAGAGCTACCGAGTTCTACTTCTTTGAGTGCTAGGAAATTAGGGATTGACCCGAAATTGACAAGCTCCGTAAGTGTTCTTTCGATCAACTTTGTATCCAGCATAGTCCGCGTCTCGAGTACCCAGTAAGAGTCGGCTTCGAGTCTCCGGAATACCATAGACCTAGATTCCGAGTACCTGCAAGATATCTCGAATATTCTCTTCACCGCAGTGAGATGTGATTCTTTTGGATTAGCTTGAAATCTTGCGCATAGACATACACTGAACATTATATCTAGCCGGCTTGAAGTAAGATATAGCAAGGATCCAATCATACCTCGATAGAGTTTCGATCTATTGCTTTACCTCTCTCGTCCGAGTCAAGCTTGATATCGCTGCTCATAGGAGTAGATGCGTGTTTTGCATCTTGGAGTTTGTATTTCTTCAGCAGCTCCTTGGTATACTTAGATTGATGGACATAAATCCCATCTTTGTCTTGTTTGATTTGTAGACCAAGGAAGAAATTGAGTTCTCCCATCATACTCAGTTGAAATTCTTGACTCATCAACTCGTAAAATTCTTAGCACGTAAATTCATTAGTAGTACCGAAGATAATATCATCAACATATATTTGAACAATAAGGAAATCTTTCCCCTTGGTCTTTATGAAGAGTGTCTTGTCGATCTGTCCTCTTTTAAAATCATTTTGAACCAAGAAGCTACTCAGCTCTTTCATACCAAGCTCGAAGAGCTTGTTTAAGACCATAGAGAGCCTTTTGAAGTTTGAAAACATGATTGGGAAATTCTGAGTTTTCAAAACCAGGAGGTCGCTCGACATAGACTTCTTCTTCAATAAAACCATTGAGAAACGCACACTTTACATCCATTTGATATAATTTAATATGCATGCTAGATGCAAATGCCAACAAGTATTCTAATAGCTTCGATTCTGGCTACAAGTGCAAAGGTTTCCCCACAATCAATTCCTTCTTCTTGATTGTAACCTCGAGCCATAAGTCTAGCCTTGTTTCGACTACCACTCCACCCTCATCCAGCTTGTTCTTGAAGACCCATTTGGTTCCTATAACCGGGTGGTCGAAGGTCGGTTGGTCGAGTCCGGACTTGGTTTCTTTCAAATTGATTGAGTTCCTCTTGCATAGCCTCTACCCATTCAGGTTCATTAAGGGCCTCTAGTGCATTTCTGGGTTCAGTTAATGAAATGAATGCAGTGAATGCACATAGATTATGAAGAGAGGAACGAGTTCTTACCCCACTGTTGATATTAGAAATTATGTTCTCTAGGGATGACTAGAAGTAAACTTGAACGCTTTACCAGTTCTCTAATTCACAAGGTTTGTGGGCTGAGCTACCCGATCTTCGAAGCTTGATCTAAGTGATCTTCTTCATTGACTTGTTCGTTCTAAGCGAGCCTCCGAGTTTCCTCATTCCGAGTGACCTCGTTCCGAGTGACTTCATTCCGAGCGGATTGAGTCGGAGTCTTGGTAGGCTCAGCTTTGTCATCATCTCTACCGAGCTTCAATTCGAGTATGAAGACTCGCCTGGTTTCTCCTCGTTCAAGCTCATCAAATACAACGTGGCTACTTTCTTCCACTTTGTTAGTTCTCTTGTTGAAAATACGATAAGCTTTGCTGTGAGAAGAATAACCTAGAAAAATACCTTCATCTCGACCTAGCATCAAACTTGGTCGGGTGATCCTTACCATTGTTGTGAACGTAGCACTTACATCCGAAAGGTCTCGAAATAGGAAATATTTGGCTTCTTCCCTTTGTAGAGCTCATAAGGTGTTTTCTTCGTAATGGGTCCGATGAAGCATCTATTCAACGTATAGTTGGTTGTGTTGATCGCCTCGCCCGGAAATAGTAAGGCAAGTTGTGCTCAATCATCATCATCCTTGCTATTTCTTCAAGGGTTCTGTTCTTTCTCTCTACTACTCCGTTCGTTGAGGAGTTCTGGGTGCCGAGAAGTTGTGAGAGATTCCGTTTTTGTCACAATACTCGAGAATTCCGAGTAGTCGAACTCCTTTCCATGGTCAGTTCGAATCCTCCGGATCCGAGTCCGAGACTCAACTTGGATTTTTCTGCAGAGCTTGCTGAACTCCTTGAAAGCTTCATTTTTGTGCTTAAGAAAACACACCCAGGTAAATCGTGAATAATCATCAATAATAACAAATATGTAAGATTTACCTCCAAGACTCTTCACAGGGATTTCACCACATAAATCCATATGCAGTAGCTCAAGTACTTTGGATGTGGAAACTGTCTTCGAGAGATTTGAATAAAGATTTGACTTGTTTCCCTCGGTGCATGCTTCACAAACTTTGTCTTTGTCAAAGTCACGCTTAGGTAAACCCCTAACTAGACCATGAGATGCCAACTTTTTGATAGTATGCATGCTAATATGGCCTAATCTATGATGCCATGTCCAAGAATCATCATGAAGAGATGCTTTTAAGCAAGATAAATTATGACTTGGGTTAGAAAGAGGAATGGTATAGGTATTACCCGATCTCTTACCCGAAAGCTTGATCTCTTTGGTAGAGACATCGAAATGTAGCAATTGGTCCGAGTGAATCTTACCTCTTGACCTTTATCACAAAGTTCGAGAGATGCCGAGTGGATTATACTTTAATCCTTTGACAAGGTAGATCGGATCGACCAGATTGCTTCCTTTTCCAATCTTGCCAATTCCAACTATCTTGCCTTTGCTATCATCTCCAAATGTGACTTTTCCTCCTTTATGTTTTTCCAACTCGAAAAGAGTCCCGCATCTCCCGACATGTGCCGTGAGCATCCACTGTCAAGGTACCAGTGTCCTTTTGATCTTTTCCGAGTGACCCGCAAAACAGAGAGAATCTAACCCTTCTCACTTCCTCTAACGAACCCAAGAACATTCCTTATTGTGGTCCTTTTCGAGGAAGAAGGTGTTTCGAACCCAGATTTGAACAACTTTGGGTTTTGTCCGATTCTCGAGTCTTCCTCTCGGAGAACCGAGTCCGTGTCTCTTTCCTTTTAAAAACCTTTCCTTTTGAAACAGGAGAAAATGGTTTCTTTTTGTAGACAATTCGGGCTTAGTCCTCCCTTCATTTCTATGAATGGGACCGTGCTCAGCTTTCCCGAACTTTATAGTTCTGGAATCCTTTTGAACAATTCCGAGTAGGAATTGGATTCTTCCTCTTTGTTGAAACCAAGACCTTCTTTTCGAAAAGAGACACATTGTGATCCTAAGAGCATGTCAAGGTTCTTCCGACCTTGAGTAAACTTTAAAACCAGATCTTGAGACTCAGTGAGTTTCTTTTTAGTTGCTCATTTTCTTTCCTGAGTAGCTCGGACTCAGCCTCGATTAGTTTGAGCACTAGTCTTGAGTTCTCCGAGCGTGAGTCTCGCTTTTCCAATTCATTTTTCAAAAACGTGCTCTCGAAGAAATTGACTCAAGTTGTTCTTTGAATTGAGTAGAATCGAATTGGACTTTTCTTCCAAAGTAAAAATGTACTTAGCTAAATCAACTTTGGAGAATTTGAGGAAATAATCAATTACCTCTTGAGGATTAGTTTCTCGATTGTCTCGAGTCTGAGTCCGACTCTCTTTCAGCCTTCCGAGTCGAGATTGCCATCGGACACTTCGAGTCATTTGAGTCCTCGTCATCTTCCGATGAGTCCTCATCGCTCCATGTTGCCATCATGGCCTTCTTCTTCTTTTCTGTCCTTTTTCCTTTTTGGACAGTCCTCGACTATGTGGTCTTTGCTGCCACACTCAAAATATCCGTAATTCTTAGATAATGATAACTTTGAGGGTGAGGAATACTTACCTTTTCTCGTCCCTCTTGTCCTTCTTGTAGAATTCTTCCTTTGGTCGTTTATCCCATCTTTTATGCTTCATTATTCTCTTGAAGCCTCTTGCAATGAGTGCCATGGGATCATCTTCCGAGTCGAGGAGCTCGATTTGCTTCTTTGGATTCTCGAGGCTTTAAGTGCAATGTTCCTTTTGGTATCGCCCTCAGCATCCTCCTCTTCTAGATGGATTTCGTGAGTGAGAAGCTTCCCGATGAGCTCGTCCGGCTTTAAGAGTGAGAGGTTTCGAGCCTCCTCTATGGCAGTCACTTTGGGACCCCATCTTTTCTTGGGTAGACTTCGAGTATCTTTCTCGCACATTTCCTCGTGGGAGATCTTCTTACCCAGTGATTTGAGATTGTTGGTAATCTCAGAAATCGAATGAACATCCGAGTGATGTTCTCTTCTGGCTCCATCTTGAAAAGCTCATATTTGTGAAGATACTAACTTATCTTCGCTTGTCTCGACTCGGCTTGTGCCTTCGTAAGTGCTGACAAGGGTGTCCCACACTTCTTTGCTGAATCACGAGCGGACACTCGGCTGTATTCTTCTAAGCTAATGGCGCACATCTGAATGTTCATTGCTTTGAAGTTCTTTCCGAACTTCTCTGCTTCTCCCGGAGTAAACTCGGCTTTTGTCTTGGGAAAGATTCTGAATTCATCTGTCTTCATTGGAATTTAGTTTCCTTGTTGTATGATTTCCCATACCTCTTCATCATGATCCATAAGGAAACATTCCATAAGTTTCTTCCAAGTGCCCGAAATTTGATCCTTTCAATTTTGGTGGCTCGTTGGAAGATCTTCCTTCGTCGAACTCTCCGGTGTTCTAAGCCATTTGATCTTTAGACCTTTGGATTGTTAGATCCTTTCTGAAAGGCTAGGCTCGATACCAATTGAAGGTTTGCTCGGGAGAGTCCGAGTCACCCTAGGGGGGTGAATAGGGTGATGGAAGTTTTTCGTGGAAACGTTAGCTCTTTTGTTAACGAAGAGACAGAGACAGGTTCTAAGTCAAACAAGCAAGGTCGAAAAGCTTGGACTCGTAAAAGCTATCACGAATAAATAAGCAAGTCAAGCGGAGTAATATGACCGTATGAGTCTAGAATGAACTCGTAAAGATAACACTTAGAAATTACGTGGAGACCCTCCTGGGCAGAAAACCACGGACCGTTCTAGTCCAAGCACGAAGTCAAATCCACTATTTTGAGTCCACAAAATACCGTGAACCGATCGAACCCGAGTTGCTCCCTTAGACAACTCTATACAAGTTTTCCTAGACTCGAAATTCCCTTATCTCGATCTAGTACTTCCTAGCCGAGATAACCCTTACAGCTGGGGACAACTAAGCCGAGATAACCCTTACAGCTTAGTCAAGGGACCTTACAGAGAAAGTAAGAAAGTGTTTGTAACTAATTACAAGACCTTACAACTCGTAAAGTAATAAATTACAGAGTAGGAGTTGTAAGTAGAAGATTGAGAATGTATACAAAGACTTTGAGCAAGTATGTGTATTAACAATATGTTCGGCAATCTTCAAGTCTTGTGAGGTGGCTTCTATTTATAGATAACCAGGCAGAGTAGCCGTTATCTTCATCTCGCTGACCGAGAGTCCTTTGTGACCGTTGACATAAGCTTTCGAGTCACTCGGAAAGTATCCGTTATAATGTGAACGTTGGACAACGGTTTAACTCTCTTGGAAGTCCCAAAACCACTGGTGGTGTCTTGAAAGATAAGGTGGAAACCACTCGTTAAGCTTAGCGTTCCAGTTTTCCAGATTTGGAAACAGACATGCTCCGACACAATCTTCTCGGGACTGGAGTAGAGAAGGTGAAAAGCCATGTCTCGCTGGTGATTTGACGTTCAAGCTCAAGCTACTTTTGTGGTTTGAAAAAGGTGTATCCTCGTTTGAATAACCTACAAAAGTAAATCAATTTTGGTTCTCAAAGTATAAAATACTTTGGTCCAAGGTTAGACACAAATAATAAAATAATTATGATAATTAAACAACTAATTATCTCGAGTCGAAACGAAATGGAATTTTCCGAGTCTAATATCCATATAGCTCAAAATTCCATCTCGACTAAGTCTAAGCGAAGAATCAAGTTATATAAAGAATATCGAGTGAAGTAACTTGATATAGACTAAGCATGAAACAGACTAGAGATATCGACTATAACAACATGGAACTTATAACCGTAAGTCAAATCTGAGTGAGGAAAGATGAAATACTAGTCTATTCAATATGCGATAAATCTGAGTGATGAGGGACTCGGAACCGAGTGAGATACGCATATCGCTTTTCTAAGTCACTCAAAGATAAGCAAGAAATACACGAAGTAAAAGCCGTATCACTTAGATAAGATACTCGTATTACTCGGAAAAGTTTCTAACAAACAGAGAATGCCTTGGAATCAAAATTCTATAAGTACGAGATTGTTATACTCGATTTCTTTTATACAACTCGGAAAAGTGTTGAGCAGATGTCTCGAGTCTTCAAAGTGCATGAATGTAATTAATTATTCATGAAACTCAAAATTCACTAAAGAATAGATTCGATTTTCGTTGTTACGAAGGTGTCATCTTTGATTTTTCTTCCTTTAACCCATGATTCCTTCCTCTCGATACTAATCTGCGAAGGATTTATGATAACACCTTCACCGATTTCATTTCGAAGTCGTTTAAGCTTCTACTGCCACAACTTCTCGTTCACCTTTGCGTATCCCCACGTGAAATCACATGGGGATACACATTGCACTTAATCCTCTTTCGGTTGGCTTCACTGTGGGCCCGACACAAGTAAACATTTTAAAAATACAACAATATATGGATAAAAAACAGAGAACGAATGTTGAATTACCCAATATTCTTCGAGAGGAGACTCGTTCTTCGAATGTCTTCCATTCATCCTCGGTTACGAAGTTGTAGACCTCCAACGATCTGCATTTTAACTTGGTCTTCTTTGTTTTGTAGATATATATACTGCGTAGGCTACACTTGAAGCCTCTCCATCGCAACGCAACTATCCGGAGGGTCGTTGATTTCACTAACGGGAGGTCTTTCTCTTCCACTAATAAATAAAATGTTTTTGACACACAAGAACGACAATATACGTGTACAATATGCTCTATGAACACTAATTAAAGAGTCATTACTCTAATAAAATTGTACCAAGATATCATTCCAAACGTTTTCTTTCATCGAGTTTGGTATTTCTCCCCAAGTATCGAAGGTGATCAGCGCATGGAAAGGGGTTGGCACTCCAACAACGCTATTAAACGAGCTTTCCCTAACCAATGGGGTTGTTGTGCTCATCGAACCAAACCTTACTTAGCATCAATATATTTTCTTGGCTACGCGCCAATTTCAATTTGTTCATCGTTCTTCGGCCTCTCATCTTCTTGGTAGTATTAGATAAATTCTTGTAGGGAGTATCCTACTGTTCCATTGTAAATTGAAAGAACAATAAACAAAATCAATATATAATTTCATCGTTGCTCACCCTTAAACTATCCATCATTAACCCTAAACTCTAAACCATAATTCTTTTGTTCACTATTTCTCCTCATTTTCCAAACCCATTTCACAAAATCTATAACATTTCAAGAATTCAATGTGAAAAAACAAAAATAGAGAAAAGTTTTGTTGTTTCTCAAACTAAACCCTAAACTCTAAACCATAATTATTTTCTTAACCGTTTTTCATCGTTTCTCAAACCCGTTTCTCAAAATCTCAAACATTTAAAAATTCAAAGGAAAAAAACAAAAATAGAGAGAATTTTTATCGTTGCTTCAACTAAACCCTAAATACTAAACCATCACATTTATGAAACTCATTTATCAAAATCTCAAACATTTCAAGAATTCAAAGCGAACAAACAAAAGAGAGAGAAGTTTGATAGTTGCTCAAACTAAACCCTAAACCCTAAACCATACTTATTTCCTTCACCATCTCTAATCATTTCCCAAAACCATTTCTCAAACTCTCAAACATTCCACGAATTCAAAGCGAAAAAAATAAAAAGAGAAAGAGATAAGTTGGATACCTAGAAGAAATGGCAGAGAGAGAGAGAGAGAGAGGGGGTAATCGAAGATGGCAGGTGGAAGAATTGATCTCCTTTATGACCTTCTCCTGTAAGATTAATCATTGAAGGTTTGCTCTTGGAGAGGTTAACTCACCCTAGAGGGGGTGAATAGGGTAATGGAAGATTTTTAAAAATTATCAAACTGTTTTGTACATATCAAACAAAGAAACGAATTTTGAGTCTAGATTGGACTTAGAATGTTACGAATACAAAGAAATACGTGAAAACCGTCCTAGGGCGAGAAAACTAAAGACAGTGCTAATCCAAGCACCAAATCAAATCCACTAATAGAATCCACAATTACAAAGGACTGACTTTTACTAGAATTGCTCCCTTAGACTATTCCTTTACAAGTTTTGTTAGACTCGAAGTTCGCTTACTTGATCTAGTACTTCCTGACTGAGTTAACCCTTACGAGTCAGGGACAACCGAGCTGAGTTAGCGCTTACAGCTTAGTCAAGGGACTTACAAATAAAGTAGAAAGAATGTAAGTGACTACGGGACTTTCTTTACAACTTAGAAAGTAAGAAATACAAAGTTGGAGTTGTAAAAGCTAGAAGATTGAGTAAGAGTAGAATATGTTCGGTTCCAACAATGTGTTAAGCAATCTTCAAGTCTTGTGAAGTGGTTTCTATTTATAAGCACTAAGGTAGAATAACCGTTGAGACTAGTTCTGGAGTGGTGAGCATCAATAGCCGTTGTAACGGCTTGTCCGAGTCACTCGAAAAAGATCCTTTGAGATGTGAACATTGTGTAGTGATCCTTGGCTCAAAAGATGATCCATCCCTCTGGTGGTGATTGAAATCTATGATGGAAACAACTGTTAGACTCAAAGTTGAAGTTTTCCAGTTTTGAAAACAAACAACCCCGAAACGATGTCCGAGCCATGTCCAAAATGGGTCTTTCTGTTGGTGTTTAATGGCTAGAAACTGGCTGCTTTTGTATTTTAAAAGTAGATTAGGCTTGTTTAATAAACCTACAAAAGAAAATCAAAGTGGTACTCAAAGTATAAAAATACTTTGGTCTAGAATTAGGCATAGATAATAATTAAATCAAAGTAATTAAGCACTTAATTATCTTCGACTCTAAAAGAATGAAATTTCGAGTCTAATATTCATTAGGTTCAAATTCCATCTTGAGTCAATCCTTAAAATGATTAAGTTAGAAAGAATAAGATAGCAAAATTTATAAACTTGATCAAGTAAATAATTCTCAATAAATAAACTAACTTAGAAGTTAGAATTAACGTTGTAATTTATCGCACTTGAAACACAAAGTCGAGTGCTTAGATTAAAAGTGTTAGAGAAATTATTTACTTGTTCCGAGTTGTGTCCGAGTAGGTCGAAACACGGTTAAGAAATGTTATGCTTGAAGAATGGTTTCGAGTGGGTGAGAACAAGATTACAACTTAGATATGAGTTTCTATAAAGCTCGGGATGACTTATAATAAAAACATAAGAGAGATAGAGAGTTATACTCGAGTCTTCAATCTCCCCTTTTTGATGAAAGGCATTGGATACTTAAGATAGAAACTAATCGGTTCGAAAGTTAAGTTTCATAGAGAATTGATTAGACCACAGATTATTTATCAAAGTAAGAAAAAATAATGATGAACATTTATTAGTTCAGCTCAAATCAAAACATAACTCGGAACATGTTTCTTGAAGTAAAAAGAGCAAAGATGTTAAGGAGTAAAGAGATAATATCATATCAAAGATAAAACATATACTCAGCAACATATATGCTTAGAAATAAGCTAATTTCATTCATTACAAGAAACATTTGGACAAGATTAAAATAAAGAAAGTAAACTCGAGAAAACAACTAAGGGATAAACTCCCCTAAACCAAACATATATTTTTCTATCTTTTCTCTCCCCTATGCATTTCAGCGAAAAATAACAAAAGGAAGGAGGAAAGAACAAGTAAATACATAAGATGTTGGACAAAATAAAGAAAATAAAGAAAACTAAGTTTGGAATTAGGAGGGCGGGGCGATGCGGCGTGAGGTTAAAGAACGAGTTGTGCGCCTACACCTATATGCTTGATCTGGAAGTAGGCTGGGCGAGGTGGCATAAGAATGGGTAGATTTGGGAGTGGAGAGATTCGGGTTCTATGAACCGGAGCGAGATCTTCCCCTTCTTCTCCTTCTTCCTCAAAGACTGTTCTTGGCTGAGACTTTGAAGTAGGGGCCTTAGGCGGCCAACTTCACCGGCTTCTTACGAGGTAATCTGAGTGTGATATGAAGAGATCACCTCGGTGTTGCCCCGATCCTCGAGGTTGAGCGACTCCTTCCTCCTTTTCTTCTTCTTCCGCTTTTCCTCCTTCAGACTTCTCCGTGTCCTTCTTCTGCTTCTTCTTCAACTTCTTTTGAGTTAGAATTAGAAGGGCTGGAGGACTCCTCGAATTCTTCGGAGGATTCCGAGTCCCCGACTGTCTTTGATCTTCTTTCTTGGAGGCGCTGAATTTGATCGCTTTGCTTCTTGATCACCTCCTTGAGCTCGAAACAAGATCTTGAGTCTACTTGAGCTGAGTATGAGCCTAACTTTGCTTCGAGTCGAGTTGGGATGAAAGGGTGGAAAGAGGTCGAGTTGATTTCAACTCTAAGGCAAAAGAAGCAAGTTTGTTGGCCACCTTCTCAAGAAGCTCGATAGAAGGGGCAGGCAAATAAGTAGAAGTCCAGCGAGTCGAGATATGGGGCCTCTGGAGTTGTCCGAGTCCGAGGTAGAGGAGGAGGAGGTGGTAACTCGGACGAATAAACCAAGACACCGAGGCTTGACTTCCCGGTATCAAAGACCAATAAGTTCACTCCTGCCAAGACAAACGACATGCTTCAAAATAGATTGAGGGTCGAAGGAAGAGGGACCCCAGACTAAATGAAAATAGCAGTGAGAAGAGTTCCAAAAGGATATGGAGTCTTCTTAGTGTCGGAAGGAGCAGAGGCTATCTGCTCCAAGATGAATGGAAAGAGGTCTACTTCGTAGCCCTCGAGAATGTCATAGAGAACCTTTAGAACTTTGGAGTTGGGGTTCCGAGGTCATCTAAGTCACAATAAAGTTCTTTCTGGATTGAGGAGGTTCTTTAGTGTATTTTGCAAAGAAGTCATCGGAGACTTTAGTGAAAGGAATTGGATTGAACTTGAGAAAGAGGGACTTTACATTGAAAGTTTGTAAAGTAAGATAAGATTGATTCAAACGGTATTACTTTGAATAACGAAGTGATGATGCCATTGCTGACGGTCATGTGAGTGTAGAACTCGGACACAAGGTCCGGGTAGATATACTCATAGAAATAAAGATACTTGTACACACCGATTTTGACGATGTGTTTTCAGCGAGAGAAGGGGGTTTTGGAAAGAACTTGTCATCCAGAATGAAGTGTTAAGCAACATTGTGCTTTGGTTCTTCCGAGGCGGGCTCTTTGCCTTTGCCTTGTGCGGCCTTAGATCGAGTGGACTTAGTTCGACCTTCTTGGCGGCCGAACCTCCTTCCACAATAGATCCTCTCTTAGGCATGGTTAGAGAGAAGAGAGTATTTGAGAAAAATGAGAGAAAGAGTAGAGAACACGAGAAAATTGAGAATTAGAGAGAGAGAGTGCGAGTGAGTAAATGAACATTGAGAGAAAAGAGAGCGAGAGAGCAAGCAATAAGTAGGTAAAGTAGAAGAAAGAAAGTGAAACTGTGCTATTTATAGTGAGAAAAGGCTTCCAACTGACTTTCTAACTCGGTTATCAAGCAACGGTTATCGGACCGTTGAGTCACTCTAAGCGATAATGGGTAGTTTCTCCAACAACTTTCTTCCAACGGCTCGCTTTGCTAACTGTTCGCGTGACGAGAGAGAGAGAAAGAAGAAAGAGTTTTGAAAACATTTATGAGATTCTCCATTTATCCGGAGATGATCCTAAAATTTTGATATCCATTTTGCTCATAATATGAGTCTAACTCGAGTAAGGTGTTTGAGTGACTTAGAACATACTCAAAAATTTATAAGTAATAGCTCGGTCTTATTCCGAGTCAACTGATTCATTTGTTATCTACTCAAACGATGTAACAATTAATCATAATAGAATAATTCATGCAATAACTCGGATAATCATGCATTTAACATGCCAAGCTCATTCCTAATAAAGCAAAACTGATCTTCACTCGGAGGCTTTGTGAAAATATCGGTTAATTGAAAATTTGTAGGAATAAACTCAAGTTAATATCAACTTTCTCAGAATGGTCTCTCAAAAAATGATACCGACCTATATGTGCTTTGTCTTTGAGTGCTTGAACTGGATTCTTAGTGATGCTTATTACACCTTGATTATTACACTTGATTGGAATAGATGTGAATGATAATCCAAAATCCTTCAAGTGTTGCTTTATCCAGAGAATCGAGCACAGACAAGCTCCAACTGCAATGTACTCAGCCTCAGCGGTTGATAGAGCAACCGAGTTACGCTTCTATGAGTGCCAGGAGATGAGTGATTGACCAGAAATTGCCATGCTCCTGATGTGCTCTTTCTATCAACCTTGTATCCAGCATAGTCAACATCCGAGTATCCAGTGAGAGTCAGTTTTGAGTCCTTTAAAAACCATAGACCAAGATTCCGAGTCCCTGCAAGATATCTAATGATTCTCTTCACCGCAGTGAGATGTGATTCCTTAAGATTAGCTTGAAATCTTGCACAAAGGCAGACACTAAACATGATATCCGGCCTACTAGATGTGAGATAAAGTAGAAATCTAATCATACCTCTGTATAGTTTCGATCTACGACTTTACCTTTATCATCCGAGTCGAGTCAAACTCGCTACTCATAGGTGTTACTTGCATGCTTCACATCTTGTAGCTTGTATTTCTTCAATAACTCCTTGGTGTACTTAGATTAATGGATATAGATGCCACCTTTTTCTTGCTTGATTTGTAGACCAAGGAAGAAATCGAGTTCTTCTATCATGCTCATTTGAAACTCTTGTCTCATTAACTCGAAAACTCTTGACATAGAGTTTTGATTAGTAGCTCCAAAAATAATATCATTAATATAGATTTGAATGATAACAAAATTCATTCCCCTTGGTTTCTGTGAAAAGAGTTTTGTCTAACCTCTTTTGAAATCATTTTAAACTAAGAAACTGCTTAGTCTTTCATACCAAGCTCTAGGAGCTTGTTTAAGACCATATAAAGCCTTTTGCAATTTGAAAACATGATTTGGAAATTTTGAGTTTTCAAATCCAGGGGTTGCTCAACATAAAATTTTTCTTAAATATAATCATTGAGAAATGCACATTTGACATCCATTTGATAAAGATTGATGTTCATGCGAGATGCAAATGCTAAGAGAATTCCGATTGCCTCAATCCTAACAATAGGTGCAAAGGTTTCCCCACAGTCAATTCAATCTTCTTGGTTATACCTCCGAGTAACTAATCAAGCTTTATTTCTAACTACCAACCTTTCCCCATCCAGTTTGTTCTTGAAAACCCATTTGGTTCCTATTACTGGGTGGTCGGAAGGTCGTTTGGTCAAAGTCCGGACTTAATTTCTTTTAAATTAATTTAGCTCTTCTTGCGTGGCCTCTACCTATTCAGGTTCGGTTAAGACTTCTAGTACATTTTTAGGTTCGGTTAATGATATGAATGCTGAAAATGCACATAGATTTTGCAAAGAAGAATGAATTCTTACCCGACTATTGATATCGAAAGAATGTTCTCGAGTGGTGACTAGATGCATATTTGAGAGCTCTTCCTATCCTCCGATTAAGCAAGTTTGTTGGTTAAATAGGCCGATCTTCGATTGGTTGCTCTTGCTGAGCTTATGCAGTGGCTTGTTCTTCTACATTCTGAGTTAGCTCTTGATTTTGTTTATTCTAAGGCACAACATTCTGAGTTGGCTCATTCTAAGTTTCCTTATTCCGAGTTGTCTCGGTTCTTCTATTTGGACTCTTTCTAAGCTCGGCTTCAGCAATGTCATCTTCATCTCTGCTAAGCTTGAGATCTAAGAAGGTGGATTCACTTATCCTGCCAAGATCAATCTCATCAAAAACAACGTGGATACTTTCTTCCACTTTTTAGTCCTCTTGTTGAAAATTCGATAAGCTTTACTATGAGATGAGTAACCCGGAAATATACCTTCATC
This sequence comes from Talinum fruticosum, assembly GCA_021018815.1. Classification (NCBI taxonomy): domain Eukaryota; kingdom Viridiplantae; phylum Streptophyta; class Magnoliopsida; order Caryophyllales; family Talinaceae; genus Talinum; species Talinum fruticosum. Next base: position 3,598,719 of record JAITYX010000067.1, read on the forward strand.
TCATATAGCATCAAACTTAGTGAAATGTTCCTTACCATTGTTATCCACAAAGCATTTACATCCGAATGGTCCGAAGTAGGAGATGTTGGGCTTCTTTTCCTTGTACAACTCATAGGGTGTCTTCTTCAGGATGGGTCCGATGACGCATCTATTGAGTGTATAATTTGCTATGTCAATCGCCTCGACCTAGAAATAGTAAGGTAGATCATTTTTAATCATCATGGTCCTTCCTATTTCTTCAAGAGTTCTATTGTTTCTCTCCACTACTCCATTCCGTTGAGGAGTTCTTGGTGCAGAGAAGTTGTGGGAGATGTCATTCTTGTAATAGAAATCAGTAAATTCCGAGCAATCGAACTCTCTTCCATGGTCGATTCGAATTCTTCCGATCCGAGTCTCGGACTCCACTTGAATTTTTCTGTAGATGTTAGTGAACTCTTTGAGGGCTTCATTCTTATTCCTCATAAAACACACCCAGGTAAATCGTGAATAATCATCAACAATAACCAACACATAAGATTTACCTCCTAAGCTTTTCATAGGAATTTCAAGCACACAAATCCATATGAACCAATTCAAGTACTTTGGATGCAGAAATAGTTTTGAGTGGTTTGAAGGATGGTCTGACTTGCTTTCCCTTTGTGCATGCTTCACAGATTCTATCTTTCTTAAATGCACGATTAGGTAAACCTCTAACTAATTCATGAGATGCAAGTTTCTTGATAGTATGCATGCTAATATGACCTAGTCTATGATGCCATGTCCATGAATCATCATTCAAAGATGCTTTCAAGCAAGATAAATTCTAACTAAAATCTAAAAGAGGAATAGTATAAGAGTTACCGACCTCGGACACGAGAGCTTTGTCTGTTTGGTGACTGCATCAAAAATATAGTAGTTAGTCTAAGTGAATCTTACCTCTTGACCTTTGTCATATATCTAAGAGATGCTCGGATGATTGTACTTAAGCCCTTTGACAAGGTATACTTGGATCGACTAAGTTGTTTCCTTGACCAATCTTGCCAAACCCGACTATCATGCCTTTGCTGTTATCTCCAATTTAACTTTTCCTTCCTTTAAATCTTCTAACACCGAGAAGAGTCTTGAATCTCCCGACATATGGCATGAGCAACCATCGTCCGGATACCGGTGACCCTTTCGTTTCTCGGTCACCTGCAATACAAAAACAAACTAGCCCTTCTCACTTCTTTTTACAAACCTAGTAATTGTCTTTACTTGTAGTCTTTCTCTATGGAAGAGCACATTTGGGAACCCAGATTTGAATAATTTTGGGTTTGGTCCGGTTCTAAGTCTTTATTTTAGAAAACTTAATCTGTGTCTCTTTTCTTTGAAAACCTTTTCTTTTGTAAACACATTGAGAAAGCTTTTTCCTATAAACTAGTCTAGGCTCAGTCCTCTTTTCATGCGAGTGGATGGGACCACGCTTAGCCTTCTTGAACTTTACGGTTCGAAATCAGTTTTGAAAAGACTTGAATAGGAATTACATTGCTCTTCAACATTGTAACCAAGACCTTCGTTCCTAAATGAGACATACCGAGAGCCAAGTAAAAGATCAAGGTTGTTCGACCTTGAGTGAGTTTTAAAACCAACTCTTGAGACTCATTGAGCTTTCTTTTCGAGTTGCTCATTCTCTATTATGAGGCACACAGACTCAATCTCATTAACTTGGACACTTGGTCTCAAGTACTTTCAAATTTTGTCTCAAGTTTTCTAACTCATTTTTCAAAACAAGTACTCTCAGCAATAAGAGACTCAAGTTGTTTTTTAAAGTCAAAAGAGTTAGAATTGGACTTTTCTTCCAAAGTAAAAATATATCTAGCTAGATCGGCTTTGAAAAGCCGAAGGAAGTACTCAATTACCTCCTCGGGACTTGTTTCCTCAATATCCGAGTTATCACTGTCTTTTGAGTTTATCGGTGCCATTAGACACTTTGAATCATCTGAATCATCTTCTTCAAAAGAGTCATCATCACTCCAGGTAGCCACCATAACCTTTTTCTTCTTTCTGTCCTTCTTCCTCTTTGGATAGTCCTTTACTATGTGCTCCTTGCTGCCACACTCAAAGCAATCGAGTTCTTAGTTAAAGACAACTTAGAAGAGGATGAGTATTTACCTTTCTTGTCCTTTGTCTTTCTTGTAGAACTACTCATTTGGCCTCTTTTGCCACTTTTTGTACTTCATCATCTTTTTCAAGCCTCGGGCAATTAATGCCATGGGATCCTCTTCCGAGTCCGAGGAGCTCGGACTTTGTTGTTTGCTTTACGAGGCCTTCGAGTGCAATGTTCTTTTTGATGCTGACCTCGGTATCCTCTTCTTCTAGGTGAAGCTCATGAGAAGTAGCTTCTCAATGAGCTCATCGAGCTTCAATTGAGAGAGATTCTAAGCCTCTTCAATTGCTGTCACCTTGGGACCCCATCTTCTCTTTGGTAGACTTCTCGAATTTTTCGACCATTTCTTCATGAGAGATCTTTCTACCCAGAGACTTGAGATTGTTGGTAATCTTAGTGAACCGAGCACACATCCGATAGATGTTCTCCTCGAGCTCCATTCTAAACAGCTCATATTTGTGAAGATATTGATTTATCTTCGCCTGCTTCACTTGGCTGGTTCCTTCATAGGTGTTAACAAGTGTATCCCACACTTTTTGGCTATGTCACAGGTGACACTCTGTTGTACTATTCTCGAACCGATAACACACATTAGAGTGTTCGTGGCTTTGAAGGTCTTTCCGAACATCTCATTCTCTTTAGCCATGTATACTTGTCTTCTCTTTTGGCATAGATCTTGCTTATTCCATCTTTATTGGAATGAAGTTTCCATTCTTGATGATGTTCCATAGTTCTTCATCATTATCTAGTAGAAAGCATTCCATCATCTTCTTCCAGTGTGCAAAGTTTGACCCCTTGAACTTGAGTGGTCCGGTGGATGATCTTCCTTCATCGAACTCTCCATGGTTCCGAGCCATTTGATCTTTATACCTCCGGATTGTTAAATCCTCTTGAAAGGTTAGGCTCGATACCAATTGAAGGTTTACTCTTAGAGATGTTAAGTCACCGCAAAGGGGAGTGAATAGGGTGGTGGAAGATTTTTAAAATTATCAAATAGTTTTGCACGAGATCAAACTAAGAAATAGATTCCGAGTCTAGATTGCACTTAGAAAGTTGAGTACACAAAGAAATACGTGGAAATCCTCCTAGGGCGAGAAAACCATGAACAATGCTAATCTAAGCACCAAGTCAAATCCACTAATTGAATCCACAATTACAAAGGATGACTCCCTTAGACAATTCCTTTATAAATTTTTCCTAGACTCGGAAGTTTGCATATCCGATCTAGTACTTCCTAACTGAGTTAACCCTTACAGTTAGGAACAACTAAGCTGAGTTAGCCCCTATAGCTCAGTCAAGGGACTTACAAAGAAAGTAGAAAGAATGTGAGTAATTACAAGACTTTCTTTACAACTCGAAAGTAAGAAATACAAAGTTGGAGTTGTAAAAGCTAGAAGCTTGAATAAGAGTATAATATGTTTAGTTCTAACAATGTGTTTAACAATCTTCAAGTCTTGTGAAACGACTTCTATTTATAAGCACCAAGGCGAGAATGACCGTTGAGACTAGTTACGGAGTGGTGAGCCTCAATAGCCATTGAAACGGCTAGTCCGAGTCACTTAGAAAAATATCCGTTAAGATGTAAACATTGTGTAGTGATAATTGGCTCAAAAGATGGTCCATCGCTCTAGTGGTGATTAAATCTGGTATGAAAATAATCGTTAAGACTCAAAGTTGAAGTTTTCCGGTTTTGTAAATAAACAACCTTGATACGGTGTCTAAGCCATGTCCGGAAATGAGTGATTTACGTCTACCGGTGTTTAACAGTTAGAAACCACCTTCTTTTGTATTTCAAAAGTAAATTAGGCTTATTTAATCAACCTACAAAAGCAAATCAAAGTGGTACTCAAAGTATAAAAATACTTTGGTCCAGAATTAGGCATAGATAATAATTAAATCAAAGTAATTAAGCACTTAATTGTCTCCAGTCTAAAAGAATGGAATTTTCGAGTCTAATATTCATTAAGTCCAAATTCCATCTTGAGTCAATCCTTAAAATGATCAAGTTAGAAAGAATAAGATATCAAAATTTATAAACTTGATCAAGTAAATAATTCTTAAACTGACTTAGAAGTTAGAATTAACGCTATAATTGATTTTCACTTGAAACACAAAGTCGAGTGCTTAGAATAAAAGTGTTAAAGAAATTATTTACTCATGTGATTGTTCGAGTTGTGTTTGAGTGGGTTAGAAATACGGTTAAGAAATATTATGCTTGAAGAATAGTTTCGAGTGGGTCAAAACAAGATGAAAACTTAGATATGAGTTTCTATAAAGCTTAGAATGACTTGGAATCAAAACCTAAGAGCGATAGAGAGTTATACTTGAGTGTTCAACCATCATGAACCCCAACCCATTAACTTGAACACCGTTGTTATTATCAACTTATTTGCATTAAAAAATGTATTCTCGGAAGTCAATATAATCTAGCTCGACATATCCTCAATGACTCCATAATACGACATTTTTGCTAGAACGAGGTTTCTATCCTTGGAGCTTAAAATATGAAGTGCATGAGCCTCTAAGTAACCCCACTATTTTTCATAGTGCTCTTAGTGTCATGTATCTTTGTATAAAAAGAGAATCCATTGATGTCATACCAATGGTAAGAAATGACTTCCAACCCCTGCCCTCTACCAAGCTAACTAAAGTGTGCAAGGCATCTTTTTGTGATTATGCCTATTGGATAGCTATTCATTCTCTATATTAGTTGACAAATGAGCGATTATGTTGAGCTAGTATCCACATTTCGTTTCTTCCTACGGTTTCGTTATAGGAGACTTATGTTCCTCAATGTGAGGTTGCACTTCATCACTATTTTGAAGGATATAAAGGTGCGCTTGATCCATAGGTTCATGACTCGATCGTTTGCCCCCGAGTTTCCTCTTTATAATAAACTTCCCCATATGCCAATGTTTAGGAATACAAATAACTTCCATTTGGGGGTAGTATTCAAAGCATAACTCAACACCCTCTTCTACTATGTAAGCTTAACAATACACCCTTTCGCTCGATTACCGATTCCTAATATACTTTTTAAGAATTTTCAGAAACCATTCCAGTGGGTACATCCATTGATAAAAATCGGACCATAGAAGCGCACTTCTCTCACCAAATGGACCACTAGTTGCACCATGATATTGAAAAAGAAAGTGGGAAGCACATCTCAAGTTGGTACAATGTAATGATAAAGCCGGTCTCAAGGTCATCCAATTTCTCCAAATCAACAACTTTATTACGAATGGCATTAAAGAATTAAAGTCTTGTAATAGAATGTCTCATATGTTTTGGCATCACCGACCGAATAGCTACCGATAACAATTATTGCATCAACTCGAGAAAATTATGAGATTTTAACCCAACAAGTCTATAATCGGACATCGAAATGAGTCGATTGATATTTGAAGAATATTCTTATGACACTCTAAGTTTCTTTAAGGTCTTAAACAAAGGTTTTATTTATTTATTTTTGCTTTTGCCTAGTGTGTAGGAAGCCAAATGCAAAAACATTTTCTTCCCCTTCGGTTGTGGTGCTAATTCCTCGGGTATTCCCATTTCACGCAACTCGTGTCTTACTTTCTCTCGACCTTGGTGTTCCCGGAATGTTCAAAAGAGTGCCAATGAGATTTTCACTTATGTTTTTTTTCTATGTGCATCACATCAACACTATGTTTCACATACAACTCTTTTCAATATGGAAGATCCAAAAATATCGTGATCTCTTTTTCCACACACTTTTTCTGATTGAAGTTGGTATGGCTTGTCGAACTCCACATCAATATCCTTCACTTGTTCATAAATTTTTCGACCCGTTAATGGAGAGCCTATTCCATCTCATTCAACCATTGACCGCCATCTTTTTCTTACAATAATGATGAGACAACAAAAGAAACTTTCGATGTTTGAGAGAGGTTGTCTTCTTCCTATGCTTAAGTTAGCAAGAGGGAGTACCTTTCCCACAAATGGGGCCCGCCTTGTAGCCTTTTACAGTGTAGCCGGACAAGTTTTCGTATGTAAGGAAGTTATTTATTTTGTGAAGATCATATCCCGCAACCTAAATTGTTCTTGATGGCATGCATAAAAAACTAAAGCACCTTCATCCTATCGAGTCGTAGATAATCTATAGAAGGCACCAAATTTAGGGCTAGAAATCAGCATTGGCATCATAATCTACTTGCTTCATACACAATGAGGGCGGTAGGTTGTAGATAACCAACAGAATTGGCCAAGTATTATGTTTGCTACTCGAACCATACATGTTGATTCTATCTCTCCAGAGACCGAGATGTAGATTCCTTGCCTCCTTAAAAATTCAGGGAACCTAGAATCTATCTTTTTCCATTAAGGAGAATTCGTAGGGTGACATAGCTTATCCTGACAGATTCTTTTAACGACATGTCACGTCAAGTTCTTGACGTTATTTGCACTTGACAATAGGCACTTAAGCCTCATATTATCGGTAAACACCATAACACCTTTACGGGATGTTCTTCTCTACTCTCTCTATCGATGTTTTTCATTTTGTAGTGAGGTACACCACATTTGGGACATTCATGTCTAACCCCATGTTCTTTTTGGTGCAATATCCAATTGTTGGAGCGGACATGTATCTTCTTATAACCTACGCTTATAGGAGATAAGATCCTCTCCGCCACATATGTATGGTTGGGAAGTACATAGCCCTCTGGAAGTATATCTTTCAATACACCGAGCAAGTCCGTGAAACTTTTGCCACTCTAGACATTAGATGCTTTCAGCTTGAGCCTCAACACATCGATAAACGGGTAAAGTTTTTACACTTGTGATATAGAGGCTTCTCCGAATTAGCTTACAATAGCTTCGATAAATGCAATTGATAAATGAAATCACCTTCCACGTCACGAACCATATCATCAACTCAATCTTCTACGGCCATACTAGCTTCATACTCATGATTCCCTTTGTCTTCTTCAAAGTTGTCATTCAAAGACTCCTCTTCCCCATGCCATATCAATAGCTTATAAGATGTGTCAAATCCATGCTGAAATAGGTGAAGCCTCTCAATTGATTTGATTTAGCAGCATGTTCGATGGTACTCTTTAAAGTTGTTAACACAATCCTAATGTTCTACATTCAGTCCACCGTAAGAGAACAACTTTCGATCCATAGCTCACCCCTAAAGACTAGAAATGAATATATTATACCAAATAGTATGACATAAAATACATAAAAATACTTATGAAAGTAAACATTGGTAAGCAAAATAAGCAGAAATGTCAAAGTAAGCATGCAATTACCAAACTATACATTTCAAGAATTTCAACCTTCATAATCACACAAAATTAACGAGTCCTATATATTCTTGCCATTTCACTAATATTTCACCCACGATCCAATCATTTATTAAATCAATGCCTTGCCCATGAATATGAAATTTAAACAACCAAATACATTAAATAACAAATTTGAATAAAGAATTGAATTTAATTTTGTAAATAATTCTAAGAAAAAAAATTCACAAAGAGAAGGCTACCAAGAAGCAAACATCCGAGAAAGAGAGAGAGACAGAGACAGACAGAGACAGATAGACACACACACACACACAGAGATGGAGAGACACAAAGAGAGAGAGAGAGGCACTTGAGAGACGACATACGACGTTGTCGGCAGTGTTGAGCGACAGAGAGGATGGTGTTTGTTAGAGATAGAGAATGAGAATGTATTCTAACATTGCCTTGGTGTTTTTTAATTTTTAGTTATGACTTTCTACTATGATTCCCGTAAAGAATCATAGTAATAGGTCATTCCGCGATTAAATAAATCTTTTTTTAAAACACTTGATGTGCCACCCGGTGCTGGCACCAATAAGAGGAAACCATCAAGGCTCACCCAAAAGGGAGGGATAAGTGCTGAATTTACACGTTGGTGAGTTTTAACAAGAACAAGACAAATAGAGAAAAACATTATCCCAAACTCTAGGATGACACAACAATGACAGAGTTGAACGCTACTAGCAAGTAATGGCAAGGAGGATGCTTGAGACAACTTATCGGGAAAGGTTTTAGCATTAGGAGCTAGAACCGGACACTAGCGAGCAAGACAAGCAAAGACAAGCAAAGATGGCGAGCTTCCCAGGACAAGCATAGCTATAACTCCCCGGACTATAATCACCCATATGACTAATTTATAACCAAAATAAGTTTAAGAAACATATGACAACAGAAGCTAAAATTTATGTTGGGGCATTACAGCCATCTCTTGTAGTAGAGACAAAGCTTATATTCACACATATTCCAAATGTCGTTATACGTGTTAGATATGTATATATATTACAAGTAGTTAAAAGGTTTCTACATAATATACTTAAAACTTAGATAGTTTGAGAGTCTAAACAATCCTTAACACATATCCTAAAAAAAATCGACACCAGAAATTTTCAGCATGTCACTCGCTAGTACTAGTCCTTTAAGAATCTTTTCCTAAGTTTAAATTATGTTTTCTTCTCTTTCCTTTAAACAGTTTAAAACATAAGACAGAAAGTGAGTGATTGGCTCAATACGTTACCCTTGTACTTGTAAAAGAATTTTGAAGACTCAAGTGACGTACGCGTGAAATTTTAAATTCATTTAAAACTCCAAATTTAAGCAAGATGCTCAATTTTTATTTCCTGTAAAGTTTTCAATTTTTGTTTTTAAATTTGTAAACATTTTAATTTTCGGTTGGCAACATGAAATTCAATTTATATGCATTTGCAGCCATGACTTCAATTAAACAATTCGATTAAAGTACCCGATTATCGGGAAAGGCCTAATACGATTAGTTCTGGTAATAGACATTTACGAATGGTTAAAAGTAAACGATATAATGTGTCGGCCACGGAATTAGCCTTCACTAGGTGATAATGTATTTGCACATCATATTCCTTTAGAAATTCTAACCATCTTCGTTGTCCGAGATTCAATTCCTTTTGGGTGAAAATATACTAGAGACTTTTATGGTCGGTGAAGATTTTGCATACATTTCCATAAAGATAATGCCTCTAAATTTTCAATGCAAAAACTAGAATAGCTAGTTGTAGATCATGGGGTAATTATACTCATATGACTTTAATTACCTAGAAGCGTATGCTATGACCTTTACATTTTGCATTAAGATGCACCCTATTCCTTGTCTAGATGCGTCACTACAAATAGTAAATTCTCCACCTTCCTCAAGTAAGGCCAAAGCGGTGCGGTGGTCAATCATTTCTTAAGTTCCTGAAATGAATCTATACATTATCATCCCATTTAAACTTTGTTGTTTTCCTCAAAAGGCTAGTGAGAGGCAAAACTATCCGTCGAGAAATCTTGCACGAATCGTCTGTAATATCAAGCCATCCCTAGAAAACTTCAAACTTCAATAACATTAGTCGGCCTAGGTAACTCAATAACTACTCTTACCTTTTGTGGGTCAACCTTAATTCTTCTTTAGAATTTACATGCCCTGAAAAGTCACTTTCGAACAATTAAAACTCACACTTTGACAACTTAGCAACACAATCCTTAAATGCTCAACACGTTCTTCCTCCATCTTGGAGTATATTAAGATATCGTTAATAAATACAACAACAAATTTGCCCAAATATGGCCTAAATATGCTTGTTTGTTTGGTCCATAAAAGTCTGTTGGAGCATTTGTTAACCTAAAAGGCATGATTGTAAATTCATAATGTCCATAAAGAATCCTGAATGTCTGTTTTTGAAATATATTCATGTTTAATCCTCAATTGATAGTACCCGGATTGGAGATCAATTTTTTAGAGTACTCTCATTTTGTTCAATTGATCAAATAGGTCATCAATCCTAGGCAAATGATACTTATTCTTCATCGTGATCTTATTCAACTCTCTGTAATCTATACATAATCTTAAGTTCTCATCCTTTTTCTTCACAAACAAGACTGGTGGGCCCCATGGGGATACACTTGGTCTTATATAACACTTATGCAACAAATCCTCAAGATGAACTTTTAACTCTTTTAATTCAGCGAAGCCATAATATAAGGAGGCTTTGAGATAGCTTGGGCTACTAGTTCAATTTCTATCTCAAAGTAGATTTCCCTTTAGGTGGTAACCTAGGAATTTCATCGGGAAAAACATCAGGAAACTCTTTAACTACAAGTATATCCTTAATTTTTATTTCCTTCTTCTCTTACGTTACAAAGCATGTACAAGCCTCATTTACTTACTTAACAAGTCGTCTAATGACCCTTAGTGATACTACATGACAATCCCCAACTCCTTTTAAACCTTAGAACAAGACTTTTATTCCTTTTGCACTTTTCAAAAATACATTCCGCACTTAACAGTCTATTTTTGCCATATATTTGGATAACCAATCCATTTCCCAAATTATATCAAACTCAAATAGATCAAATTGTATCAAATCACCCTCGAAATTTTCTTGAATCAATGTAATAGGACAATTTTTATACATAACGTCACACCTTATTTTTGACCCGTGGACAAATTTACATATAGCTCTAAGGGGCACTTATTCGATTCTAAGCCTATTTGAGATGAAATAAAAGAGTGAGTAGCTCCTCAATCAAATAAGACAACAAATGGTACTTGGATTTAAAATGAGCGTATTAATTATAACCATCCTTAAGTCGGTGGCTTACTTTCTACTCATCACATAAGCTCTCACCACACTGTCATGTTGCCCGAAAATGTTATCGATGCCTTCGTATTCTTTTAAGGTTGACCCAAACCTTTTCTTGTTTGCGAAGGTCTGTTTGGGAAATTTACAATTAGATGGCTTGGATCGCCATACCATTAGCAGCAATTAGTCCCCACCTTTTGAACGTTGCTTCTTGGTCGGGCTTGAAATTTGGGGTTTAGTTCCCATACTAGCTTGTTTCTTGCTTGGTGTTCCTTATGAAGATTTTCTCTTCTCATTTCCTCTTTTCTTGAAGGTTTTTGGGCTCAATATTCGTAACTCACTTTTTACTTGCTCAACTTCAGTTGCATGTTTATACAATTCTTGACTTGTTTGTATAGGTTGCCCTGCTAGTTGATGCCTAATATAAGGAGCTAATCTCTCTTCAAATCTTATTATCCCTATACGATCGGTGGCTACATACTCCGAGGAAAACCTAGATAGTTCCACAAACTTGCTTATATACTTGCATCATCGACATATTCTCTTGCTTTAACTCCAAGAATTGCTTTTGCTTTTGTTTCGTAAGGGCACTAGGTAAAATTTTGCTCTTAATTCATCCAAAACTTGTCCCACGAGCCGTCAACACGTTAAAAATTAGCCCTTACAGTTCCCCACAAGATATCGGCTTGTCCGGTGAGGTAAAAAGCTCCAATGTTTACAAGCTTATTGTTTGATACCTCAACCACGTTGAATATCTGTTCCATCTGCCTAATCCATTCTTCTAGTATCACTAAGTTGATTCTCCCGTTATAAGGTTTTGGATTTTGTTTAGCAGCCTTTTCGAAAAATTTACCTTCCTGCTCCGAATTGTTGGAATCCGATTTTTAGTTTCTTTGTCACTATGGCTATAATTGTTCCCAAAAACTCGGGGTCTATATCTTTAAGTACTCCTTTTTATTCGTCCCGATTCTTATGCATATTACTCTCTATTCATCGATGAGGGGTTGGAGAATTGTGGTTAACTAATTTAGCATGCATAGATTCCACGTTGTTTCTTGTATTTCATTTCCTGGAACGTTCTCATTCTGGTTCAACATTCTATTTAGTAGGAAAGTAAAGAAGATAATTAGTTTTAGTTTTCCTATCAACCCACGAGTACCATTACCAGGATATAAATTATTTGATACTTAACGGTGGCTGGGTGAGTGACATATGCTTGATATTTATAATGTATTTATCACTCATTACATAATATATTTTCATTAGTTTTTGTTCAACCCCAAAATATGTGGATGAAGGGATTAGATTACCAGGTGCTTTAAACCTTCATTCCTTGAAACTTTTTTAATTTTTAACTCGCAATAAACTTTCTCAACATGAAACTAAAATTGCTCTTACCATTCTCATGTCCCAAACTCTTTCTCCATTCCATTATTTTCTTCAATGCTTTCATCCGAATTCATTTGATTGATTTACAAGGATTTCCAATTATTAGTCACGCTTATCACATCACTAATATCACTCAAGATATCATCCTTATAATTACCCATAGTGTCATAATCTTCTTATTTAAGACTATTAACCCACAAATCTCTCTTTTAACTACTGGAGTTCGAAACATTAATCTCTTTATCAACTTAGTGTAATTATCCTCATAATTTCTTAACCTAAAGTAATTTATCCTCGGAATTTTTGAAAAGAGGCTCTGAAACCACTTCGGTAATGCCATGAGACTATAATCACCCATAAGACTAATTCATAACCAAAATAAGTTTAAGAAACATATGGCAGCACAAGCTAAAATTTAAGTTGGGGCATTACTGCTAGGCTCTTGTAGTAGAGACAAGGCTTATATTCACACACACACACACACACACACACACACGATATATATATATATATATATATATATATATATATATATATATATATATATATATATATATATATATATACACATATACAAGTAGTTAAAAGGTTTTTGCGTAATATACTTAAAACATAGATAGTTTAAGAGTCCAAACGATCCTTAACACATAACCCAAAAATAAAACATTCACCACTAGAAGTTCTCAGCAAGTCACCTGCTTGTGACCAGTCCTTTAAGAATCTTTTTCCTCACTTTTTTTCTCCTTGTGCAATTCCTATTTAACTTCGTTTGTTTCTCTTTCCCTAAAACAATTTAAAACATAAGACAGAAAGTTAGTGATTGGCTCAATACGTTACCCATGTATTGTAAAATAATTTCGAAGAGTCGGTGAGCGCACACACAATTTTAAATTCATTTAAAAGTCGGCATTTAAGCAAGATGCTCAATTTTTGTTTCCTATAAACTTTTCAATTTTTGTTTTCAACTTCATAAATATTTTAATTTCCGGCCAGCACTAGGACCCCAATTTATATGTGTTTGCAACCATGGCTTGGATTAAACGATTCGATTAATATTCTCGATTATCGGAAACAACCAAATACGATTGGTTCTACTAGCGAGACATTTATGAACGTTAACAATAAATAATTAATGATTAATATAGGTCCTAAAAGAGTCATTGGCCGAACTAAAAACAAACACGTTAACATTTTACACAACAATAAAAAATTTAACTATTTTGAAAGGTACAAGCGAGTAACATATCTCGATCGATCATTTCCTTTTAATATTTATTTTCATTGTTTCCCTGAGTAGTGTCGTTCTTGTTGATTTTCTCAAATGGGGTTAGAGGTGAAATGGGATGGTGGAGGTTCGGTGTCGAGGCGGCAGCTCGGGCGTCGATCGGCAGCGCCAACGAGCAACGAGCGGGGACAGGACATCCCTTGTTTAACACAAAATAGAGCAAAGAAGAGGGAGAAAACGTTTTCGGTGATAGCGGAGGTGGCGGCGAGGGCACCTGCGATGGCTTGCTTGGCGGCAAAAGGAGCCGGCAAAGGCTGGCTAGCGGTGGCAAGGGGTAGGGCATGATGAAGAAAAGAAGTGGGGAAAGAGAAGTGAGGGAGATGGAGCTTGTTTGTGTGCTTCGTGAAAAACAAAAAAATCAGCTTCCCCATTTCACTTGTAATTTATTTTGGGCCAAGTAACTTGCAAACAACCCATTCTTCTCCTTTTTCCTTTTGTTTGTCTTCTCAATTTGCTATTTTCTTATCCCTTATATATTATGTTTACCACATGCCTAAACTAATAACCACACTTGTTTTTTTTTTCATTTTATTTTTCTCATTATTATTTTAATTTAATCGAGTTCGAAGAAAAATTTTGCATTATTCAAACATATATATATTTTGTCGTACAAATGTAAATTTGTACGAATTACCCATTATTATTCGCGATTGTCAAATTTGTTTGCATTTATTATTATTATTATTATTATTATTATTATTATTATTATTATTATTATTATTATTATTATTATTATTATTATTATTATTATTATTATTATTATTATTACTATTTTTTATTTCATTTTGTATTTTTGTGCAGCTCATTGCTCTTAAACAATATTAAGACGATAACAAACAAATTTAAAGTAATTAAATACGATTAAATTTCTAGTTGATATATTAGCGTTGGAGTGCTACCAAGGAAGTTACATTTGAGGTAATGTTAGGTGCTATCGAGGACTAGGCGGTAGGCAATGGTTGGCTCCGACAACTCGTAGAAAAAAAGGCCTAAGACAACGACCGAGATGGACAACCGTAGTAGCTAGTCAAGCGCTACTAAAGAAAACAAGCATTATCGCTGAGTGAGAGACACGCTGTCAAAGACACGGACAATGCTAATGGATAGTGAGCGCTAGACAACGACTAGCAAATGACGCTAGCGAAAAACAAGGAAGGATAAAGACTAGCGCTTGCGGTAGGCAAGGACTAGCGGAAGACAAGAAACAACAGAAAGACAAAGACAACACTAGCAGTAGACACACAAAGGGATGCAAAGAAAAATTAACTAAATGAAATCTCCGGACACTCGAACTACAACGAGAAAATTAAAAGAATAGTAAAAAATCCTACCAAGGCAAGATATTCGCTATGGGCAGATTTTGGGGCTCTTTAAATACTCTTCAAAGGATGAGAAACACCACCTTTCCTTGAAAATCACTCCAGATTAGCCAAAGATGGAGATAACCATGTTTTGATTAGGTTCATCTAAGGATAAGAAACACCACCATTGAAGATCTTAGGACTCGTCAAGTAATCTCTAATGATGAGAAACACCACCTAAGAGACTAACTTGAGATTCATATAGAATACCCCTTGAATTGAGCCTAGATTGAACAAGACATGTATTTAGGGGGTGTGGGAGACTCATCTCAACCACAAAGTTCATTTCTAAACCTATATTTTCACTCAAATTTACTTCTTAATACAAATGAGAGATGGGCTATATATAGCCAAGCTCCATAACTAAAACTAATATAAGCTTAAGAACATACTATACATTTACTTAAACAAAGCTATGCTAAGTAAAAGTTAAACTAGGATAAGCTATAACTAATAATAAGTAAAATACATGAAGGAGAAATAAATACAAATGAAATAACTACTTAAATCATTAAGGAAGCAAGCAGCGATTGAAATCAGTAAAAAGACGAAATGTTTTTCGGTTAGCTAATAATAAGCAAGTTGCCGCCCACAATTATGGACCTCTCACATGAGCAAACCCAATGGAGTAGGAAAACACTTCCCAATGCAGCAAAGAAGATCCATTTCAAGTCATTGTAGTGCTTGTTGAAGAACAAAACTGGTTGGAATTGGAAAACTAGAACAATCATGATTTTCCCTTTTTGAGCTACTCGATTCTCTAAGGCTAAAAACATCCAATTGGGATTGCAAGGAATTATGGACTCCTTATGATGTTAAATAACTTGTAAAAAATAAATTACAAAAGTAATAGGTTTAGTGGTCTAAACAACCAGATTAACCAAACCAGGGAGATTAGAGTCGAATTTGCGGTAGGCGTGCTTTTGGCGCAATCACTCAAAAACTAAAGCTCATATTTCAAAAAATATTAAGGGGAATAAAAATGGACTCATTAAGGATTCAAAAAGGTATGGTGAGACCCATAAGTTCTCCTAGAACATCGTCAAATTGTCCATCCAAAGTGGTAAAAATTTCGGGATTAAGGTGCGGGAACAAGGCATTTTTGACAATTTTGGAAACAACCACCTAATTTATCAACAAGGTGATATTGATGAATTTCTTTGACATTAATGCCTCCTCTCTATGTATCAACATCGGACCTATTACTATGGTTCTTGCATAGAATCGTTTTGGAAAGTTATATATTACCACGGTTCTTTCAAGGAACTGTAGTTAAAAGACATATTTTTCGATAAATTATGTTTTCAATAAATAATTATTTTTGGAAAATACTGGACCTATTACTACGGTTCTTACGCAGAACCGTTGTGGAAAGTTACCTATTACCACGGTTACTGTCGCAAAGCCGTAGTTAGAAGTCAATTTTTTTCAATAAATAGATGAGTTATGCCTTCTTTGATCTTTTTAACCCATCGCTGCCTTCATCCACCACTTCATGCACTCTCTCTCGCAAGAAGAACTTACCTATAGAGAAGATTTGCCTTGTCTTTGACAAGGAAGGTTGGGAATTCGGAGTGCTTAGGAATTCTTTTACTTCTTATGACCACCATACTTGTCTAAGTGCCTTTATGGGAAACATGACTAGAGTGAAAGCTTTGAACCAAATTATTAAGGGTAGAGAAAATTTTAAAGGATATACGCATTAAGGAGATAAACACGCAATTCTCAAAGTGGTGGATGTACCACTTCAATTCTCGATCCATCATGAAATTAGGTATTTAGATGCTTTGATGTATGTAGGTGCTTCTTGGCAATTCTTTCACTCGTTGCTTGACATAAGTCACTGTCTTATTTAGAAGCGTTGATTTATTTAGATGCTTTGATGTAATCACTTCAGCTGTATATTTAGTGAAGAAATGAGACTTTAAACCATTTTCTTCCCTTAAATCCACAGATAATTCCTAGTCTCCTCTATCGTTCATCTACTCCTTAGATGATCAAAAGTGGTTTTAACATCTAAGGAGTATAGGAATGATAGAGGAGACTACGGCATTATATGAGGAATGAATTTAATGTGCTTTGTTTTTTAGTGTTGAACTGGATTCTTTGTGATGTTGATGGCACTTTGATTATTACAGATTGATAGGAATGGCTATGAATGACAGACCTAGATCCTTCAAATGTTCGTTCATCTATCAAATTTGAGCACTATAGGCTCCAGCTACTATGTACTCTGCCTCGGCTATTGACAGAGCAAGCTGGATTTTGCTTCTTTGAGTGGTAGGAGAAATTAACATGCTCCTGAGATACTCTTTTTATAAACCTTGTATCCAGCATAGTCGGCATATGAGTATCCATTGAAGGTTAGACATAATATTTCATTAGTAGCTCCAAAAATTATGTTATCAACATAAATCTAAATAATGATAAACTCATTCTCGTTGGTTTTTGTGAAAAGAGTTTTGTCAATAAGACCTCTTTCAAAATCATTTTCAACCAAGAAGCTGCTTAATCATTTATACCAAGCTCTTGGAGCTTGTTTCAATCTATATAAAGCTTTTTGCGGTTTGAAAACATGATTAGGAAATTGAGAGTTTTCAAATTTGGGGGCTGCTCAACATAAACTTCTTCTTGAATATAAACATTAAGAAAATCACATTTAACGTTCGTTTGATATAATTTAACGTTTATGCTGGATGCCAAAACTAAGAGAATTTTGATTGCCTCAATCATAGCAACAAGTGCAAAGATTTCGCTACAATGAATTCCCTCTTCTTGATTATATACCTCAGCAACTAACCTAGCTTTGTTTCTCATCCAGTTTGTTCTTGAATACCCATTTGGTTCCTATAACTAGGTGGTCGGAAGGTTGTTTGGTCGAGTCCGGACTTGATTTCTTTCAAATCATGATAGTTCTTCTCATATGGCCTCTACCCATTCAAGTTCGGGTAAGGATTTTGGTACAATTTTAGGTTCAATTAATGATATGAATGCCAAAAATACACATAGGTTTTGCAAAGAAGAATGAGTTCTTCCCCTAGTGTTGATGTCTAACATCATGTTCTCATGTGGGTGACTAGATGAATATTTAAAATCTTTACTGTTCTCTAGTTTACAAGATTTGATGGTTGAATACTTTGTTCCTCATCTTGTACATCATATTGAATCTCTTCTTCAACTTGTTCTTCGGTGGTCGACCTTGTTTTTGAACCGACTCATTCTAAGTTGCCTCGGTTCTTTTGTTGTTGATGATTCCGAGCTCAGCTTCTACTATGTTATCATCATCTCGGTTGAGCTTGAGATCCGAGAAAGTATACTCATATATAATTCCATCATTAACCTCATCAAAGATAACATGAATGCTTTCTTCCACTTTGTTACTTTTCTTCTTGAAAACGCGATAAGCTTTGCTATGAGATAAATAACCAAGAAATATATGTTCATCTGACCTTGCATCAAACTTAGTAAGATGATCCTTACCATTGTTATGCAAAAAGAATTTACAATTGAATTGTTTGAAGTAGGAAATATTAGGTTTCTTTCCTTTGTAGAGTTCATAAGGTGTTTTCTTCAGTATGGGTCGAATGAGGCATCTGTTGAGAGTGTAGTTTGCTGTGTTCATCTGCCTTAGTCTAGAAATAGTAAAGCACATCATTTTCAATCATCATGGGCCTTCTATTTCTTCAAGAGTTCTGTTCTTTCTCTCCACTACTCCATTCTGTTGAGAAGTTATAGGGTGCTGAAAAGTTGTAGGAGATTCCATTCTTGTCATAAAAGTTTATAAATTTTGAGTAGTCAAACTCCCTTCCATGGTCAGTTTGAGTTCTCCTGATCTGCGTCGCAAACTCCACTTGTATTTTCCTGTAGATCTTAGTGACCTCTCTGAAGGCTTCATTCTTATTCTTTAGAAAATAAACCCAGGTAAATCATGAGGAATCATCAACAATGACTAGTACATATGATTTATCTCCTAAGCTTTTAACAAGAATTTAACCACACAAATTCATATGTACCAATTCAAGCACTTTGGAAGTAGAAATTGTTTTGAGTGGCTTAAATGATGACTTTACCTGTTTTCCATCGGTGCATGCATCACAGATTTTATCTTTCTTAAATGAGCAATTAGGTAGCCCTCTTATTAACCCTTGAGATGCATGTTTCTTTGAGATGCATGTTTCTTAATAGCATGCATACTAATATGACCTAATCTATGATGATATGTACAAGAATCATCATTAATTGAAACTTTTAAACAAGATAAATCGGATTGGAATCAGAAAGAGGAATAGAATAGGTGTTACCTGACCTCACACCGAGAGAACTTTCTCTCTTTGGTGATTGCATCGAAATGAAGTAGTTAGTCCGAGTGAATCTTACGTTTTAACCTTTGTCACACAGTTGAGAGATACTCAGAAGATTATACCTGAGACCTTTGACAAGACAAACTAGACTGACTGAGTTGTCTCCTTGTCTAACTCTACCAATGCTAACAATCTTACCTTTGCTGTTATCTCCAAATGTGACCTTTCCTCCTTTTATCTCTTCTAATTCGAGAAGAGTCTTAAATTGCCAGACATGTGGAGAGAACGTCTACTATCTAAGTATAAGTGGCCTTTGTGTTTCTGAGTGACCTGCAAGATAGAAACAAACGAACCTTTCTCACTTCCTCTTACAAACTCGGTAATTGTCTTTACCGTGGTCATTTTATGATGAAGACCACTTTTGGGAACCCAGATTTGAATGATTTTGGGTTTGGTCCGATTCTAAGTCTTCTTCTTTAAAAGCTGAGTCTGTGTCTCTTTCTTTTGAAATCCTCTCTTCTTATAAACTAGTTGAAAAGACTTTTCTTAAAAGCTTATCCGGGCTCAATCCCTTTCTTCTTTGAATGAATGGGACCATGCTTAACCTTTCTAAACTTAATCATTCTAGAATCAGTTTTGAAAAGACTTTTGTAGGAATTAACTTCTTATTCAGAATCAAAACCAAGTCCTTCTTTTCGAAAAGAGAGACACTGAGAACCAAATAATAGATCAAGGTTCTTCTAACCTTATGTAAGTTTCAAAACGAACTCGTGATACTTAGTGAGCTTTTATTTCAATTGCTCATTCTTTTGTTACGAGGCACTTAGACTCGGACTCGGTCTCATTGTCTTGAGTACTAGTCTTAAGTACCTTCGGGTTTTGTCTCGGTTTTTCTAAATCATTAATTGTTCTCGGTACTAAGAGACTCTAATTTCTCTTTAAATTCGGAAGAATCGGAATTGGACTTTTCCTCCAAAGTAAAAATGTATCTAGCTAGATCATGCTTGGAGAATTTGAGAACGTCGTTGATTACCTCCTGAGGATCTATTTCCTCGGTATTTGCAGCTTTATTTTTCGACTCGGATTCAACTTCGAGTCTGTCAAGTCCATGAGACACTACGACTCACACACTCAAAACAACCGAGTTCTTAGTTAAAGATAAATTTGAAGGAAATGAGTGTTTACCTTCTATGTCCTTCTTGAATAACTCTTGTTTAGGCTTCTTCCGCCACTTTTTGTACTTCATTATCCTTTTGAATCCTCAAGCCGAGCTTCCATGTGGTCTTCTTCAGAATCCGAGGAGCTCAAACTTGGACCAGGTTCATCCGAGGCCCCGAGGACAATGCTTTTTTTAGTACTTGTTTAGATTCTTCCGCCTCTAGATGTAACTTAAGGGTAAGGAGTTTTCTAATGAGCTCTTTTGGCCTTCATTGAGCAAGGTCATGAGCTTCTTCAATTGTAGTTACCTTGGCACCCCATCTCTTCTTCGGTAGACTTCGTAGAATCTTTCTACGAACTTCTTCATAAGAAATCTTCCTTCCCGGGGACTTTAGACTGTTAATCTCAATGAAGTAGATGTACATCCGATCGATATTCTCATAAGCCTCTATCCGAACATCTAGTATTTGTGGAGATACTTGACTTATCTTTGCTTGCTTCACTTCACTGGTACCTTCATAGGTAGTCACCAATGTGTCCCATACTTCCTTGGTAGTATCATAGGTAGATATTCTATTGAATTCAGTTGCATTAATGGCACACATCATAATGTTGATTGCTTTGAATTTCTTTCTATGCCTCTCATTTTCTTTAGTAGTGAAATCTAACTTCACTTTGGATACTGTGCGGGTGGCATCCATCTTGGTGGGAATGTAGTTGCCATTGCAGATGATATCCTAGACTTCTTCATCATAGTCTTGGATAAAGCACTCTATTTGTGCAAAGTTCGATCCCTTGAACTTGGGTGGCTTGGTGAAAGATCTTCCTTCATTAATCTTCTCATAATTAAGAGCCATATGATGTTTAAACCTTGGATTGTTAGATCTTTTGAGAAGGCTATGCTCGATACCAATTAAAGGTTTCCTCTTGAGAGTTTGAATTATCCTAAAGGGGGTGAAAAGGGTGAGAAGGAGATTTTACGGAATTAAATGATTTTCAGCTAAGTTAGAACTCGAAATGGGATTATGAGTCTAGAATGAACTCAGAAAGAATGAACATAGAAAATATGTGGAAACCCTCTAGGAGCAGAAACCACATATAGTGTCAATCCAAACACCAAGTCAAATCCACAAAATACAAGGATCGACACTTACAGAATTACTCCTTTAGACATTCCAATACAAGTTTTCCTAGGCATAGAAGTTCCCTATTTGCCTTAGTACTTCCTAACTGAATTATCCCTTACAGCTAGGTACAACTAAGTTGAGTTACCCGTTACAGCTTAGTCAAGGGAAATTATAGAGAAGTAAAGAAAGTAAGAGTTTGATTGATTACAAGACTTCTTTAGTTTCAACTCGAAGTTGAGAAAATTGAAGTACATAGTTGAAAGCTTGAAAAGATTAGAGTTAAATTCCAGCAATCTTCTAAGTCTTATAGAGTGGCTTCTATGCATAATCAGCGGGGTAGATAGCCGTCGTGAGTGATCCTAAACTGGGAAGCTTCATTAGCCGTTGTAACGGATAGTATGAGTCCCTCGAAATAGAACCGTTGTACGAGATGAACATTGTGCATCGGCCCTTGGCTCAAAAGATGGTCCAACCAACTAGTTGTAACTCGAAATCCGAGGTGCAAACAACCCTTTGATTCAAAGTTAGAGTTTACCAAAAATGAAAACAAACAACCCTAACACGAGTGTCCGAGCCGTCCTAGAAACATGACTTTTCTATCCGTTGGCGTTTAACGGTTAGAAGCCGGTTGATTATGCTTTTCAAGTTGAGATTAAATCATTTTAATCATCTGTAAAAACAAATAAAGGTGGTACTTAAAGTATAAAAATACTTTGGTCCAATATT
Organism: Talinum fruticosum; assembly: GCA_021018815.1. Taxonomy (NCBI): domain Eukaryota; kingdom Viridiplantae; phylum Streptophyta; class Magnoliopsida; order Caryophyllales; family Talinaceae; genus Talinum; species Talinum fruticosum. Next base: position 3,620,811 of record JAITYX010000067.1, read on the forward strand.
AGTTAAGGATAAAAATTTAATTTAAATAATTAAGCACTTAATTATCCTTAACCTAAATTAATAGAATTTTCCGAGTCTAATATTCAATATGTTCTAATTCTATTTTGTGTCTATCTTTTAAGAGAATGAAGAGTTATATAGACACAATCATCATTTTGACAAATAAATAAGTTCGGTTAAGAGATAGGTCCGACTTAGAATTTGGATTAAAGCGAGTAATTCCATTTCAACTTTTGCAAAGAGCCAAAGCTTAGAATAAGTTATGCATGTGAAATTATTTAGGCATGATGATTGTCTCAGTGGTCTCTAAGTGGGTTAGAAACCCGAGAGAAGCGTTTCACTCATGAAGTGATTTACGAGTGGGTCAAACAAGATTGAAAACTTAAAGATGAGTTTCATAAGATATGTGAATGACTTGAACTGAAAACTATGAAAAAATATAGAATTATATTTGAGTCTTCACTAACTTTGATCATGCATGTACTTGAATATTCTTGATAGTTTTCCGTTAAAGTCACTAGTTATGACTTTAAAATATTTGCGGCATGTTTCCTTGTTCTTTAATGCTGATTTATGTGATAAAGTAATTTATGAATATTTTAAGCAATATTTTGTAAGACCCTGAAAATTCAGGTGCCTACTTAATCATGAATTAAATTATTAAAACTTAAGTGAAAAATTCAAAATTATTAAATTAAGTGAATTAGAATTTTTCGAGTCAAAATTTAAAACCCGAGAACTAAAACCGTGCATGGGTTAGCTTATTGGGCTTATTGAAATTGAAGTTGGGCCCAATTTGTCAAAGTCCAAAGCAGAAAAATCAAAAGAAAAAGAAAGGAAAATGAAAAAGGGATGGCTAGCTTTGAGGAGAGCCGGCAAATAATCAAGTCGGGAAGGGTTTTGGGGGTCCAATTGAAATTAGGCAGCTAAGCCCATTATGTGTAATTAGGAAAAGAGGAGAGAGAGTGGAGCCGAGACCGAGAACAAAGAAGAAGAATGAAGGGATCGAAAAAGGGGAAATAGAAGCGAGAGGAATAATGGAAGAAGCAAAAGCGGAACGAGAGGAGGAAGAAAGAGGGAGCACCAAACGAGAGAGAGAGGGAGAGAGAGGAGGGGAGCATGCGAGGGCCAAAGAGACTAAGGGGGACCGGCGACCACCGCAGAACCGAAGGCAGCAGCCGGCGACGTGAGCGAAGGGAAGAGAGTGAGAGCCGAGAGCGAGAGCGAAAGGGAGACCGAAGGGGAACAGAGAGGAAGCGGAGGCACGGCGTGCCTGCGCGGCCGGTGACGCGAGAAGGAGCTGGCGAGACCGCACGAACCGAGGCCGGGGTTTGAGAACCCGAAAAAATAGAGCGAGAGGGAGACAGCGAGTGTTTGAGCGAAGGAAGAAGAAGTGCGTGCTGGGAAGAAGAGAAGGGGACTGAAAGGGAGAAGGAAGTAAAGCAAAAACACCCAATCCAAAAACCCTCCAAAACCGAAATTCTTAGAATCACTAAGAATCCAAGGTGAGTAAATCAAATTCATCCTCTAAAGATAAAACAAATTAGGTGGATTAAACTTGAAATTGATTCATGAAATTGAAAACCTTAAGTTGATTAAAGAAGTTAGAGGCCTAAATTCACGAAACTAGCAACTCACGAATTGAAAAGCATGTTGCGAATTATGTGTTTCATTCATGAATTTAGAGGTGATTGAGCATTATTGAGCATGGTTATTTAGCTGTATACTGAAAATTTAATGGAAATAGCTTCAATAGAATTAGTGAGAGAAATTAGAAAATTGAATTCATGATCCAAGTGTAGAGTTTTTCGGTTATTAAGCATGCTGTCCGAATTATTGTGAATTCATGTGTAGCCCGAAATTGCTGAAACTTTTATTGCAGCTTCTTGATAATTTATGAGAATTTCTTGTAAATTTTTGTATGCATTGGATTAGTAGATTGAGAGATATGGAATTTTGAGTGAAAATGTGCTGCTTTGGGCAAAATTGGAACTAAGTGAGTAACTCGAATTAAGAATCGAAATTCAAGAAGCTGCATGGCTAGATTAAGAGATATAGATTGATTAAGGTAAGTTATAGAACCATAAACCACCTATGCGCGATATTACGCGATCATGAAAACGATAAGTTCGTTGATTAGAAATCATAATTGATATGTTTGTGTGAGGATGTGTTTATCTTAAAGTATATGGATAACAAGTGAAATAAGCATGCCTATTTGAGTTGGATTGATTATACTTGAGTTGGAACTTGCTTATGTGAATTGCTTGTTTTGAAGAAGTTACATATGAAGATAATAAGCATGAATTAGATGAATTAAGTATATCTTGTGTATAAGTGATAAGAAGATAATAAGAAGATAAGAAACATGAAGAACTAAAGAAGGGAGAAAGGATTGTGTTATTGATCTACGATCCCACGAATTAAAGAACCTTTTGAAACTATGGCCATAGAAGTGTTTGTCAACCCGAAGCCACGAATTGTTTTGCTTCCACGAATTATTGACAGTATGTGTCCTTCGGAGTTTGAGGCTGCCTCGAGGCCACAAATTGTATGCCTCCAAGAACCGAGCCCACGAATTGTTTTGGATCCAAGAACTGGGTCTTTAGAGCAGAACATAAATCTTCTTTCCATTCGAAATTAAGAATACTTAAGAATGATGATATGAAGAAACGAATGATTATGCATGATGAACAAGAAAGAAAGAAGCAATGATTTATGAAATGCATAATTGAACTCAAGAAGAAAAATGAGAAGAAGAACGAATCCCGATTTCATAAGAAATGAATACGATAAGAAGTAAGATATGATTTACGTGATGAATGATTTACATGATGAATGATTCTACGACTTACTTACGTGTAAAGACGAATGAAGTATGTTTGATTGAATTCATGAGTAATTGAGGTCATTGTGCTTCTTGGCAAGTTGGTAAGTTTAGTTTCTCGCATGTCTTAAGCATGTATGATCTAAATCGCATGTTATGAATGAATTGTGAACTTACTCGTGTTTGTTAATAAATTAATGTGCAAAGTGAAACCGAGGTTGGGTTTGGGTTATTCACTTGGCTCGTGGAGCTCATGACCTCACCAACATTTCAGTACGAAGTTAAGACTCGTAGGAGTTGCCTTTGACTTTTAGAAATAGCGAGATGGATAGGAGATGCTAGGCTTACCGCATGTTTCTGTCTTTTGTTTGTAAAGATGTTGTAAAGATCGGTTGTATGTGAACTTAAGTTTCAACTATGAATATAGAAGCCCTATATGAATACTCCGAGAGTGTGGCTCATTGAGTTTGTGTTGTGTTTACTCCGAGCGTGTGGCTCATTGAGCTTATGTTGTTGATACTCCGAGCATGTAGCTCGTTGAGTTTATGAATGTGCTTCGTGTAGGGTTAAGGCTTTAAGCCTATGGGATTAGCTATATTACGGAGGAAACTCTGCTGAAATTTTTAGAAAAACCTTTGAAAACCTAAAATCACGCTTCGCTAATCAGGAAAGGGTTATTAACCCCAAGTTGAGATCTTAAGCAGCTTTAGGGGTTCCTCTCGGGAACCCTCGCATGTAATACTCCTAGGGTGGGTATAGGGGTGTTACATATTTTACCATATATTTTTGTCCGATTATCTTACTTGATATTACCTAGATTTATCATGCTATTTTTAGAAGCAATCTTTGAGATATTGCTTTGGATATCTTAACATATTTTTGGTTAAGATTTTTAAATTATTGAAAGCCAATTATACTACTGAATTTTATGCCCTAGATTTAGGAATGTAATTTATAATTGTTTTTGGTAAGGTTGTAATTTATTAATTAGTCAATGGTAAATAGGGTAAGTGTCTATTCAAGATCTACCATGGCAAGACCAAAGACAAGGCAACGAGTTAAATTGATGGAGTCATGAAGATCCTTTAGCAAGCCAAAATTATAAAGTACCAATCATTCAAAGATGCGATCAGAGGACATTGAAATCAAGATCAACACCAAATCTACTCTATGACAACTTTCCTTAGATACTTTAACGGTCGAAAGAATGTAAGTTGATTTAAAGAGAAGTTGGAGGAAGATTTATTCCAAATCCTGTTGTAATCACATTAGTGATAATCATTTTTACAGTCTGTTTTAATGACTAAGTTAAGAAGATTCACTAATGTACCTAGGTATTAAAATAGTAATATCTAGTGTGTGGTCAACTTAAAGTATCTAGTTCAATGGTCGTCCTAGGCGAGGTACTATCTTAGATCTAGTAATCCTGTCCTTGGAAGTACTCAAGGAGATTGTAAGAAATTCAAGGATCTTCAAAGTCTATCTTCTTAAAAGTGAATGAGGAGTAGAGGTTAAATGGTAAAGGAAGACACTTTAGGTGGAGGTTGGATCTGGAAGAAATTCGTAAAAGCATATCGTGTTTTGTCTCTTTTATATTTCTACATTTTATTTTTGTTTCAAAGCTCTAACTGTTTATCTTTGAAATATTTATATCTTTGATAAGATTTCTTTAAAGTCACCTTGATCCGCAATTTGAGTTTTAAATTTGGCATTTACCCCATTCACTCTATGGTTATTAAACATCGTTTTTATCGATTTTTAAGGCATTATTTAACCCAATTCCGTGATGATTTCAATGATATTTATTCGGTTTTGGGTTGGATTTTGTTCATTTTCCCTTTATTGTCGCCTAAGCTCGTAAATCTCTTTATTATAGGGTTTTTGGGCTTAAATTAGAGAGATTCGAGGCAAATTTGATGAAAAGCGATCAAGAGGAGAGTTCGGGCCCAAGAGGAGGTAAGAAAGAAGCCTAAAACACATCAAGAGAAGTTGCACGACCTATCAGTGCGAAGTTGCACAGCACGTGCGGATCATTAGGTGAAGGGTTCGAAGTCAAAGAAGGCCGCACGGCCCCTGTGCGAGCTATACGGCTGTGCGAAATGGGCAGAGAGTTCGGAGTTTTCGCACGGCCCCTATACGAAAGTTGCACGTACTGTGCGAAGGCTGCGATAGAATCTCGCACGGTACTCTGTGCGACCTTGCACGGCCGTGCGACTCACTGTTTTGCGGATATTTAAGTTTCCAAATTGTAATTTTTAGGGATCTTTTCTCCGAATTCTAAATTTTAGCTAGGGTTTTCGAGAGGCAGCCTCAAAGGAGACTCAAGAACAATCAATTCTAATTTTCTACTTCAAGTTTATGTATGATTGAATCGCTTCAAGTTTTTATTCGGTAATCGTAATTTCTTCTCTTTATTTTTCTTCACACTTTATCTTCGTTTCTCCATGGTTATGTTCCCTAAATTCTATCAATTGTTTAGTATCATGTTTAGGGGCTAATTTCTCTACTTAGGTTGGGATTGATCTCTATTATGCCTTGATAATCATAAATTGAGTACCAATTGAATTGTTCCATGCTTGTTAGGTTAGAATTCACTTCGTTCATCACTTTTTCATTGATTGCCTCGAAAGAGGACTCTTTTGCTTTTATTAGGGTTTTGTGAACATTGAAAGATGAAAACTTACCTAGAATGACGTTGTGAGCGATTAGAACTTCATTATGAAAATAATTTAGGTTTTAATCGGGGTTGTGAGATTCATTCTTCGTGATTTTGCTCTTTGTTAATCCTATGAAAATAGATGATTAGATTGTGCAAGATTAGTCTTTGACCTTCGAAAGTAGGCGAAGATAGGTTTAATATTAGTGTCTCCCCTTCTAAATCGCTAGCATAGGCAAATCTCAAACGGTATTTGATTTTGGTTTCAAGCATGGTAGTGTGATTAATCCCAATCTAAGGCTTGTTTTTCATTGATCTCTCATTAGTTATTCTCGTTATTAGTTGAATCCGAAAATCAAATGACTGTCGAACCGAGTTTTCTCTAGATTAGAGTTTTTGGGTGGATTTAGTATTTGAAAGCGAGTTCCTCGTGGACACGACTCGTACTTGCTTAGGTTCCTAACTACAACTACACCGTGCACTTGCGATGATATTATTTCTCTAACAATGGTCAATAAGTATATGATAGTAGTTAAACTACCTAGTTAGGTGGTTTAAAAATAAAAATAAAAAGAAAAAGAATCCTTTTTAAACTTAAATATTAGTTATTTTTAGATGCATATTTTCTCTCTCCTCATGCTCTCTCTCTTACTCTCTCTCTCTCCTCCCTAATTTGCTCACGCTCTCTCTCTACTCGTTGTCTCTCACTTCTCGTTCTCTCTCTTTCTATGAATCGAAGACGAAGGTGGTGCAGGCGGCGGTCTAGGTGCACTATTAGAAATATTGGATTTTGTGACCGCAATTTTATGACCGAAAAAGCGATCACAATTTGGGACCATTTTTGTGACCACTTATAAGCGGCCACATTTTATGACCAAATTATCGGTAGTAAGAAATTCAGTCATATTTTATAACCAATTTAAAATCAGTCAAAAAATTAAAATTTGAAAGTTTTGTGACTAATTTTGTGACCATAAAATAATTTAATTATGGTCACAAAATTGGTTAAGCTACTTTATTACAATAACAAAGCTTTCACCGTAGGGCCTGATTTTGTGACCCAATTAAACCCTTACAACCTCTCTCTCACTCTTCATCTCACCATCAGGGCCTGATTCTGGCCAGCGATGCCTGCGGTGGCAAGCGACACCACAGTGGCTGGAGCTTCCACGGCTGGTGGCGACGACAGTGGCAAGTGTGTCCCCCACACTGTCTCTCGCGCTCCATATCTCTTTCTTTCACTCGCTCTCATCTTCAAGCGTCATTGTGCCCGGCGACGCTTGCGGCGGCCAACGACTCCACAACGGCCCGAGATTCCGCTGCTAGCGGCGACTCTAGTGGCAGGTTTGTCCCCCTCCCTCCCTCCCTCCCTTCCTATTCAGTCTCGATCTGAATCGAGATTTTTCTCACGGTTTGACCTTCAAGGGTAGCGTGGCCGGAGACTCCACTGGCATCGGGCGACTCCACAGCAGGTGATCACGACCGGAGATTTTTATTTTATTATGAATTATGTATGGATTTTCTGAATTTGGGTTATTGTCGCTTGATTTTGGGAACCCCTTAAACCCATTGTTCATTGGCTACTGATTGTGTGGCATGTAGTAACACTGCCTTTTTCTTCTATTTGTCTCTGCTTACTCTGCATCTTCACAATGTTTCAAGTCTGAAAAATAGAAAGAAAACTTTTAGGGAATGGGGTTATGCAAATATTTTTGTAACTCTAGGCATATCAGAATCGAAAAATTGAATTTTTGTGTTCCTTGTCTATTGGAGTTCGTTAATTATATTGTGGTTGATGTGAATGCAAATGTGGGATTTTTGGACTGGATATGTATAATTGCTGTTTTTTGAGTGGGGGTGTGGGGTGGTGGTGGGGGTTGATAGTGAGAAATCTGGGTCTGAAAGAGAATTTTCGTAGTTGAATTTGGTGTGAAACTGAGTGCTGAACGACTGTGAATCGGTCTCTGCTGTCTGTTTTTATATGCAAATTTTAAACTTGAATTGATGAAATGGTAGTAGCAACGTCAGCTTAGGCGATGACACAGTCTTTGCTGCGGCCTCTGCAATTATCTCCTTCATATATTCCTCCTTCACATCCTTCCTCAAGATCATGTCACTTGCCGTCTGTCTCCTCCCTTCTCTTCAAGAAGAGCAATAACAACTACCTTCATGGTTGTAGCAATGGCAGTGGCTTTTCACTATATTTGATCAGTAATTTCTGCAGTAGTAGCCTGTCCTCCCTCCATCTCCGTCACCGGTTCAAGCATGTTGCTGCCCTTCATTATGATCTTCCCTAACCTAGTCATTTGGTAATTTCCTATAATCTCATGTTTTCTTTCTGTTTGTTTTCCATTTTAGATTTGGGTTAATTTGTTTGATTACTAAGTGACTCCCTTCTCCCGCCATTTGCCTTGGATATTGAAAATTAAGGGAGAAGAAAAGGTGACAGTGAGCAAAAATGACGAGGCCTTCAAGCAATGGGATTGTTGGACGGCTAAGTTCGCTGCAGGTGCGAACATTCCCTTCCTCCTCCTGGAGCTGCCCCAGATCTTGCTCAACAGTCGTAATCTTATGGATGGAAATAAAACTGCTTTATTGGCAGTTAGTTGGCTGGTAAGCCTACTTAGCCCCTTCCCCTTTTTGTTCTGTCATTTTGTTCATATTGGAACACCTAAGTTTAAATCATTAGTGAAATTCATGGCAGGGCATTCTCACTGGATTGCTAGGAAATCTCTCACTCCTTTCCTCCTTTGCCAAGAAAAAGGAGACAGAAGCCATGATAGTGCAATGCCTGGGAGTAATTATAGCTTTTGTTGTTGCTATCGTGATGGTTATCATGGTAAGTATATTGTCACCTTAACACTTATGGATATAGGTAGCATTCTTATGTTCACTTATAATGTAAGGTCTAGTGAATTATGGAAATGGGTAGGCGTATGATTTATTGTAATATTGCAAGTATAAGACTGCAAGCGAAGCCCAATGCTAGTCAAATACCCTGACCTGTTGCCCCAGAAGAAAGAAGCTTATTTTAGGCAGGCTAAGTACCTTACGTAGTAAAGTTCACATTTATTGTTAAGTCGATAATGTTATCTTTTAGTGTGCTAATCCAATCGGCTATCTATATATTTGTTGTAAGAGTCTTAAACAGCAGGTTTCCCCTGAGATAACACCGTATATCAGTTGAATCTTGTAGATTTGTTGTGTGCTCAACCTATCTCTCGTTCTACATACATATATTGAGTATGTCATTTAACTACTGAATATCTTATTATTTTTTTCCTAGTGAGTGTATAGCTTGATGCATTGTCTATAGCTTTTGTACTAGATTGTTTTCATGAAGGAAAAATCTATATCCTCGATTATTCCTAAAGTGTTCTGGATGTTTTTTAGGCTAGAACAGGTAAATAGTATGAGAAAGGCGTCAAATTTGTTGGAGCAATATCAGTGTGGACTGCTACACTACTCTTCACGTGGATGCCAGTTGCACAGATGGTAGTCTTTTGTATTATTTGTCTATGTTATGCTATAGTGTAAATTTTAAACTAATTAGATTCCTGTGAATGGCCCTCTATTATTTCTCTTTTCTTGCAAGAGAATAGTTGGACATTAATTATATATAAACATTTAGTATATATGATTTTGTAATAGAGGGATTGGCCACATGATTGCATGTAACGGTTTTTATGGTAAAAAGCGATCACAAGATCAGTCACAATATGTGTTTAATTTTCTCAAAATCGGGCAAAAAGTGCTGACAAAAAGTTAAGTACAAAACAGAATCGGTCACAAAATCGATCCCAAAAGTGTTTAAGAATAAAACGGAATCCGTCACAAAAGCGGTCATAAATAAACATAATTTTAAAACTAAGTTCGTCACAAAAGTGCTCACAAAGTACCACAACTTCAAAATTAAGTTAGTCACAAAAGCGGTCACAATTATATAACGGTCACAAAATCGGTCACAAAATTTCTAAAGAATAACGGTCACAAAATTGGTCACAAATGTTTTGGGTCACAAAATCGGTCATAAAGCGGTCATAATTTCTTACCGAAATAACGGTCGCAAAATCAATGTGAAACATAGAGCGGTCACAATTTGTGACCGAAATTTCGGTCACAATTGCAGTCACAATTTGTGATCGAATCGATCACAAAATCTATTTTCCGATGAGGGGTTTTGTGATCTGTCGAAATCGGTCACAAACCCTATTTGTGATCGAAATTTGTCACAATTATCCAAGTGTTTCTAGTAGTGGGAGGAAGCGTTGTAGGTGGCGTAAATTCAATTGTTGTTGGAGGAATCTCTCTCCCATTCTCATTCTCTCTATTTCGAGCTTTCTCTATTTATCTCTACCTTCATTCGAACAAAATAATCATCCATCAATGGCGCTCTCTCAAGTAGCACTAGAAACAGAGGCCTCCGTACACTCCACTTTTGCATCCAAATATGCTCGCATTTCTCTTTCAAGGTAACACTCTAACGCTCTATTCACTTTTCGTTTGGTATTGATGCTTGTTTTCGCTTGATTGCTCAAACTATGTCCGAAATTTGAATTTCGATGTAAACGAAGCTGCGATAATATGATTTTTATGATCTCATTGATTTAATTTTTGGATTCAATCATCGCCATTTTGATTGCGACTTTGTTCGATTAAGTTTTTGTGTCAATGTTTGCAATTTCTAAAATTCTTCGGTGTGGTTTGTGTTTCGAATTTATCAAGTTCTTTATTCTTTGATGAATTTCTCTTATTTTTGGATAAATATGCTATTGATGAATTTAAAATTTTTAGATTTGAAAATTTCGGAATTTGATGAATTTATCGGGTTACGTGGAGAAATTTGTTTAATAAATTTGTGGATGAATTTGGTGAATTTGTTTAATGAATTTGATATTGATGAATTTCTCAGGTTCTTTAATGAATTTGATGAATATGATATTGATGAATTTGATGAATTTTTTAATGAATTTAATGAATTTCCGGATAAATTTATTTAATGAATTTGATGAATTTATCAAGTTTCGTTTAATGAATTTGATGAAATTTTTGTGGGTGAATTTGCTCCTTTGATGAATTTTTGAATGAATTTCTCATGTTACGTAGATGAATTTGATGAATTTCTCAGGTTTTGTGGATGAAATTTCTAAATTTGACGAATTTATGTATCAATGAATATGAAATTTTTTCGACGAATGTAGTATTTTTTAATGAATATTTTTTATATTGACGAGTACTTTATTTTTTTCGATGAATTTGCCTTCTATATTTTTGAATATGTGTTTTTGATAATTTGAATCTTCTATTATTGGATATGCTATAGATATGTTGTTTTATGAATATGCGAATTTTTTAGTGATGAATATGTTAATTAATACTTGATGAATACATAGTAATCCTTGATGAATTTATCGTATATTAAGGAAATTGTATATTTTTAGACAAATATATCAATTTTAGTGATGAATATACTAATTATTTGTCTTGAATATTTACTAATTGTTCATAAATTTATGCAGAGAGCTATGCAACAAAAATTAATGCGAGTTCTTGGAGAAAAAAGTGTTGAATATGCAGAAAGACATGGATGAATATGGACAAGTGTAGACGTATTTTTAAAAATTCATTAATATTGTTGTAAAATTCATTTATATTGTTATAAAATTTATTAGTTTATTACAAATTCATATGTAATTTATTTGATATATTTGTATATTTTTTTATATAAATGAATAAATATTTAAATCGATATGTTTTTTAAAAATAGTTGAAGATATATATGTTTATATATGTTTAATTCAAATATTCATCATATAATATTGAGTCAAGTGCATTGAAAAGGTGTAAATAAGTTATTAAACTTTAATTAATAATGTGTTAAAAAAAAGGTATACATATGCACACAAATTCATGAATGTTTTTTAAGAAAAATTGAAGATATATATGTTTGATTTAAATATTCATCATATTTGTATTAAATTCATTAGTATGTACTGATAATATTGAGTCAAGTACATTGAAAAAGTGTAGTTAAGTGATTAAGCTTTATTGAAAAATTCACTAAAATATAAAAAAATATATATATTACAAAAATTTATTAAATTTGAAAACATTCATCATTTTAGTGTGAAAATTCATCATATATAAATTTGATTTCAAGCTGATACACTGGCAGTGTATTGAAGCACCTACTGAGGTGCTTGAATGACCATGGTAGAATTTCCCTCTAGAGGGATTTACTTCATTTTTGAGTCTTTTAAAAAATATTATATTTGAACTACAAGTAATCTTTCTTTTTTGTTTTGAGATGTGAAGCAAAATCAATTATATTGATAACTTCTCCATGAGTATAAAAAGGAGCCGCTGAGCATAACAACTCTGATCCACACTTATTCAAACGTAAAGAGACTTGCCTTGGCTAAGGAATAAACAAGCAACTAACCATCTCTTTTGACATGAGATCAAGAATATTCCTCAAACAAAATACTAGCTAGGAAATAACAAGTCCTCAACTAATAAAATCAAAATCACATGACAATAAAATAATACACCTGACTATCAAGATATCAATTGTAAATAATTCGGCTAAAACAACAATATTATCATAGGCAAAGCGATGCGCCAGAGTTAGACCAAAGATAGTTGCTTTGCCCTCTGTTATTGGCCACCTTTCTACCACCTTCGAAGCTTCAAACTGTTTTGAGGAGGGGTCCAAACTGTTTGAGTGGGGATAACCCCTAAGAATTCTTAGAAGCTGCAATAAGAACATATCCCTAATGACTTTGAATAACATCTAACCTAATCTAACTATGATAGCCAACTGATGCATCCATATTGATATTGACTTAGGGGTGTTGAGGAGGGGTCCAAACTGTTTGACTAGCAGTTGGACTTATCACCATGTTCTCACTTGAAGAGTTAACTGTTATCAAGCAGTTTTCCCTTATCAAGTCCTTAATGCCTTTCCTGCCACCTGCAATCTTAAGGATGTCAAGCATAAAGTCTGCCCAAAGCCTATAGATTAACCCACTCTATGTTGTATGACGATAGTGAAAAAGGCTTCTAGTAGGTAACGTAATCATATCTACCTTCATGTACAAAATGTTTCACCTTAGGGATTACTTGCTGATTCCACATCCTTAGGAAGAAGCCATAAATCCACACAAAATTCAAGGAACCACCTAAGTAGTAAGTTGACGGTGTAATTACAATGGTGGAATGGCAAAATTCCTTCTAATCATGTGGGATATCCTCACTAACGGAAATTGTCAATAGGAGGTCATAAACCCTATTGTTGAAATCGGCCTAAATTTTGTGCATGTCCGAGTTACACCATGCTTTGTTAAACAAGTCACTAACCCAAGTATAATCCTCTTGATTATGTCTTGGTGTTGTAACTCGCTTCTTCCCATATCCATCAACCAACTAATCATCCTACCAAATTTTAGTCCCTTAACCATTTTCCTACCTTCCAAATTAATTGAAGACTCGGACATCTGCTCAATACTTTTCCGAGTTGCATAAAAGGAATTAGGTATAACAATCTCGTACTTATAGAGTTTTGATTCCAAGGCATTCTCTGTTTGCTAGAAACTTTTCCGAGTAACATGGTATCCTCTCTAAGTGATATAGCTTTCACTTCATGTATTTCGTGCTTATCCTTGAGTGACTCGAAACCCGATACTTTGTTCCGAGTCCCTCATCACTCAAATTTCACTCAAATCGACTTGTGTTTATAAGGTCTATCTTGTTGAAGTCGAGTACTCTCGGTCTGTTTCATGCTTAGTCTATATCAAGTTATTTCACTCGATATTCTTTACTTAACTTGATTCTTCGCTTAGACTAAGTCGGATGGAATTATGAGTATTATGGATATTAGACTCGGAAAACTCCATTCTCTTTCTCGACTTAGATAATCGGTTGCTTAATTATCTTAATTATTTTATTATCTGTGTCTAATCTTGGACCAAAGTATTTTATACTTTGAGAACCAAAATTTGGTTTACTTTTGTAGGTTATTCAAACGAGGATACACTTTTCAAACTACAAAAGTAACCTGGCTTCAAAACGTCAAATCACCATCGGACATGGCTTTTCACCTTCTCTACTCCGAGTCCCGGAAGATTGTGTCGGAGCTGTCTGTTTCCAAATCTGGAAAACTGGAACACTAAGCTTAACGGTGGTTTCCACCTTATCTTTCAAGACACCGCCGAGTGGTTTTGGGACTTTCAAGAGAGTTTAAACCGTTGTCCAACGTTCACATTACAACGGATACTTTCCGAGTGACTCGAAAGCTCCTGTCAATGGTCACAAAGGACTCTCAGTCAGCAGATGAAGATAACAGACTACTCTGCCTGGTCATCTATAAATAGAAGCCATCTCACAAGACTTGAAGATTACCGAACCTATTGTTAATACACGTACTTAAGCAAAGTCATTGTATTTATTCTCAATCTTCTACTTACAACTCCTATTCTGTAATTCATTACTTTCGAGTTGTAAGGTCTTGTACTCGATTACAAACACTTTCTTACTTTCTCTGTAAGGTCCCTTGACTAAGCTGTAAGGGTTAACTCAGCTTAGTTGTCCCTAGCTGTAAGGGTTATCTCAACTAGGAAGTACTAGATCGGATAAGGGAATTTCGAGTCTAGGAAAAGTTGTATAGAGTTATCTAAGGGAGCAACTCGGGTTCGATCAGTTCACGGTATTTTGTGGACTCAAAATAGTTGATTTGACTTCGTGCTTGGATTAGCACGGTCCGTGGTTTTCTGCCCCAGGAGGGTTTCCACATAATCTCTAAGTGTTATCTTTCTAAGTTCATTCTAGACTCGAGACAGTTTTATAGTTCCCTGCCTTAACTGTTTACTTATTCGTGATAGCATTTCGAGTCCATACTTTTTCGACTTTGCTTGATTGACTCATAACTTGTCTCTGTCTCTTCTTTGGCAAAAGAGCTAACGTTTTCACGAAAAACTTCGTCACCCTATTCACCCCCTCTAGGGTGACACGGACTCTCCCGAGCAAACCTTCAATTGGTATCGGAGCGTAGCCTTTCCGAAAGGATCTAACCATCCAAAGGTCTAAAGATCGGATGGCTCGGAACAACGAAGAGTTCGATGAAGGAAGATCTTCCAGCAGACCACCAAAATTCGAAGGATCAAACTTTGGGCACTTGGAAGAAACTTATGGAATGTTTCCTCATAGATCATGATGAAGATGTATGGAAAATCATACAACAAGGAAACTACATTCCAATGAAGACAGAGGAATTCGGAATCATTCCAAAGACAAAAGCCCAATTCACTCCGGGTGAAGCAAAGAAGTTCAGGAAGAACTTCAAGGCAATGAACATTCTGATGTGCGCCATTAGCTCGGAAGAATACAACCGAGTGTCCGCTCGTGACTCAGTAAAAGAAGTGTGGGACACTCTTGTCGAGCACATACGAAGGCACTAGCCAAGTCAAACAAGCGAAGATAAGCCAGTATCTTCACAAGTATGAGCTTTTCAAGATGGAGCCAGAAGAGAACATCACTCAAATGTTCATTCGATTTACTGAGATTACCAACAATCTCAAATCACTGGGTAAGAAGATTTCCCACGAGGAAATGTGCGGAAAGATACTGAGGAGTCTACCCAAGAGAAGATGGGGTCCCAAGGTGACCGCCATAGAGGAAGCTCGGAACCTCTCACTCTTAAAGCCGGACGAGCTCATCGGGAAACTTCTCACTCATGAAATCCATCTAGAAGAGGAGGATGCCGAGGGCGTACCGAAAGGAACATTGCACCGAAAGCCTCGGAATCCAAAGAAGCAAATCTGAGCTCCTCCGACTCGGAAGATGATCCCATGGCACTCATTGCAAGAGGCTTCAAGAGAATAATGAAGCACAAAAGATGGGATAAAAGGCTAAAGGAAGAATTCTACAAGAAAGACAAGAGGGACGAGAAAAGGTAAGTACTCTTCACCCTCAAAGTTATCTTTATCTAAGAATTCTGGATGTTTTGAGTGTGGCAGACAAAGACCACATAGTCAAAGACTGTCCGAAAAGAAAAAGGGACAGAAAGAAGAAGAAGGCCATGATGGCAACATAGAGCGATGAAGACTCATTAGAAGATGACGATGACTCGGATGACTCAAAGTGTCTAATGGCAATCTCGACTCGAAGCCGAAGGAGAGTCGGACTCGGACTCGAACAATGAGGAAACTAATCCCAAGAGGTAATTGATTATTTCCTCAAATTCTCCAAAGTTGATTTAGCTAAGTACATTTTTACTTTGGAAGAAAAGTCCAATTCTGATTCTTCTCAATTCAAAGAACAACTTGAGTTAATTACTTCGAGAGAACTTCTTTGAAAAATGAATTAGAAAAACTGAGACTCTCACTCGGAGAACTCAAGACTAGTGCTCAATCTAATGAGACTGAGTCCGAGTTACTCAGGAAAGAAAATGAGGAGCTAAAGCGAAGCTCACTGAGTCTCAAGATCTGGTTTTAAAGTTTACTCAAGGTCAGAAAAACCTTGACATGCTCTTAGGATCACAATGTGTCTCTTTTCGAAAAGAAGGTCTTGGTTTCAACCAAGAAGAGGAATCCAATTCCTAAGATTTATTCAAAAGGATTCCGAACCGTGAAGTTCGGGAAAGTTGAGCATGGTCCCATTCACGAAAATGAAGGGAGGACTAAGCCCAGAATTGTTTACAAAAGGAAACCACTCTCTCCTATTTCAAAAGCAAAGGTTTTCAAAAAGAAAGGGACACGGACTCGGTTCTCCGAAAGGAAGACTCAAAATCGGACAAAACCCAAAGTCATTCAAATCTGGGTTCCGAAACACCTTCTTCCTTAGAAAAGGACCACAATAAGGAATGTTACTGGGTTCATTAGAGGAAGTGAGAAGGGTTAGATTCTCTCTGTTTTGCAGGTCACTCGAAAAGATCAAAAGGACATCGGTACCTTGACGAGTGGATGTTCACGTCACATGTCGGGAGATGCAAGACTCTTTTTGAGTTGGAAAAACATAAAGGAGGAAAGGTCACATTTGGAGATGATAGCAAAGGTAAGATAGTGGGCATTGGCAAGATTGGAAAAGGAAGCAATCTGGTCAGTCCAGTCTACCTTGTCGGAGGATTAAAGTATAATCCGCTCAGCATCTCTCAACTATGTGATAAAGGTCAAGAGGTAAGATTCACTCGGACTAATTGCTACATTTCTGATGTCTCTACCAAAGAGATCAAGCTTTCAGGTAAGAGATCGGGTAATACTTATATCATTCCTCTTTCGACCCAAGTCGAACTTATCTTGCTTAAAAGCATCTCTTCATGATGATTCTTGGACATGGCATCGTAGATTAGGCCATATTAGCATGCATACTATCAAAAAGCTTGCATCTCATGGTCCGGTTAGGGGTTTGCCTAACTGTGTCTTTGAGAAAGATAAAGTTTGTGACGCATGCACCGAGGGAAACAAGTCGGATCTTCATTCAAATCTCTGAAGACAGCTTCTACATCCAAAGTGCTTGAGCTACTGCATATGGACTTATGTGGTGAAATTCCCATTAAGAGCCTTAGAGGTAAATCATATATATTTGTTATTATTGATGATTATTCTCGATTTACCCGGGTGTGTTTTCTTAAGCACAAAAATGAAGCTTTCAAGGAGTTCAGCAAGCTCTACGAGAAAAATCCAAGTTGAGTCTCGGACTCGGATTCGGAGGATTCGAACCGACCATGGAAGGGAGTTTGACTACTCGGAATTCTCGAGTTTTGTGACAAAAATGGAATCTCTCATAACTTCTCAGCACCCAGAGCTCCTCAACAGAATGGAGTAGTAGAGAGAAAGAACAGAACCCTTGAAGAAATAGCAAGGATGATGATGATTGAGCACAACTCGCCTTACTATTTCCGGGCGGAGGCGATCAACACGGCCAACTATACTCCGAATAGATGCCTCATCGGACCCATTCTTAAGAAAACACCTTATGAGCTCTACAAGGGGAAGAAACCAAATATTTCCTACTTCCGACCATTTGGATGTAAGTACTTCGTTCACAACAATGGTAAGGATCACCTGACCAAGTTTGATGCTCGGTCGGATGAAGGTATTTTTCCGGGTTACTCTTCGTACAAGTAAAGCTTATCGTATTTTCAATAAGAGAACTAACAAAGTGGAAGAGAGTATCCACAATGTGTTTGATGAGCTTGAATAGGAAAACCAAGCGAGTCTTCATACTCGGAATTGAAGCTCGAGTAGAGATGATGACGAAGCTAAACCCACAAAGACTCAAACTCAACCGGCTCAAAATGAGGTCACTCGGAACGAAGTGACTCGGAATGAGACAACTCAAGAGCTCACTCGGAACAAACAAGCCAATGAAGAAGATCACTCAGAACAAGCTTCGAAGATCAAGCAGTTCAGCCCACAGATCTCGTGAATCGGAGAACTGGTAAAGCATTCAAGTTTACTTCTAGTCATCCACTAGAAAATATAATTTCGATATCAACAAGTGGGGTAAGAACTCATTCCTCTCTTCAAAATTTATGTGCATTCACTGCATTCATCTCATTAACTCGAACCCAGAAATGCACTAGAGGCCCTTAATGAACCTGAATGGGTAGAGGCCATGCAAGAGAAACTCAATCAATTCGAAAGAAACCAAGTCCGGACTCGACCAACCGACCTTCCGACCACCCAGTTATAGGAACAAAATGGGTTTTCAAAAACAAACTGGATGAGGGTGGAGTGGTAGTCGAAACAAGGCTAGACTTGTGGCTCAAGGATACAATCAAGAAGAAGGAATTGATTATGTTGAAACATTTGCACCGGTTGTCGAATCGAAGCTATTAGAATATCTGTTGGCATTTGCATCCAACGATGCATATTAAATTATATCAAATGGATGTTAAGTGTGCGTTTCTCAATGGTTTTATTGAAGAGGAAGTCTATGTCGAGTAGCCTCCTGGTTTTGAAAACTCGGAATTTCCAAATCATGTTTTCAAACTTCAAAAGGCTCTCTATGGTCTTAAACAAGCTCCTCGAGCTTGGTATGAAAGACTCGAGCAATTTCTTGGTTCAAAATGATTTTAAAAGAGGTCGGATCGACAAAACTCTCTTCATAAAGACCAAAGGGAAAAGATTTCCTTATTGTTCAAATATATGTTGATGATATTATCTTCGGTGCTACTAATGAATTTACGTGCCGACAATTTTCTCGAGTTGATGAGTGAGGAATTTCAAATGAGTATGATGGGAGAACTCAATTTCTTCCTTGGTTTACAAATCAAACAAGACAAAGATGGGATCTACGTCCATCAATCCAAGTATACCAAGGAACTGTCGAAGAAATACAAACTTCAAGATGCAAAGCACGCATCTACACCCATGAGCAAGCGAGTATAAAACTTGACTCGGACGAAAAAGGTAAAGCAATAGATCGAAACTCTATCGAGGTATGATTGGATCTTTGCTATATCTTACTTCCAGCAGGCCAGATATAATGTTCGAGTGTTTGCCTATGCGCAAGATTTCAAGCTAATCCAAAAGAATCACATCTCACCGTGGTGAAGAGAATATTCGGATATCTTGCAGGTACTCGGAATTTAGGTCTATTGTATTCCAGAGACTCGTAACCGACTCTTACTAGATACTCGGATGCGGACTACGCTGGATATAAAGTTGATCGAAAGAGCACTTCCGGAGCTTGCCAATTTCTAGGTCAATCCCTAATATTCTAGCACTTAAAGAAGCAAAACTCGGTAGCTCTATCAACTGCTGAAGCCGAGTACATTGCAGTCTGAGCCTGTTGCGCTCGGATTCTATGGATAAAGTAACACTTGAGAGATCTTGGACTGTCCTTCAAATCAGTACCAATCAAGCGTGACAATCAAAGTGCAATCAGCATCACCAAGAATCCGATCCAAGCACTCGAAGACGAAGCATATCGAGGTCGAGATATCACTTCCTATGAGACCACTCTAAAAAGGTGATATTGAACTTGAGTTCATTCCTACTAATCTTCAATTAGCTGATATTTTCACTAAACCTCTTGGTGAAGATCGGTTTTGCTTTATTCGGAATGAGCTTGGTATGTTAAATGCTTAATTATATGCTATTCTTATTCATTGCATGATTCTATGTTATGTGTTTTCACTTTTGATAACCATTAGCTCAGTTGATTCGGTGATACTTGGGTTAGTAGTTATTTTTCCGAGTCACTCGTAAATCATTCCGAGTCATACTCGGACGTAGAGAAACTTGGACTTCAAATTTTCTAAAACTATCTCTAGACTAGTGGAGAGTTTCGGAATATATTTTCAAAATCTTTTTCTCTTTCTCTCTCGAGCGCTGTGATCGAGTCAATAGTCGTGGATCTCTAACCGCTGAAATCTTAACCGTTGAAGAGAACCGTCACACCGGTCTTCGATGACCGATGGACAAGCCGAGTCAAAGCGGAGTTATACTTAACGGATAGTTGACGGGCGCGTTTCTTTTCTATAAATAGCGCCTATTCATCTTCATCTCGATACTCTACATTTCATCTCTTTCAAACGAAACTTTTCGCGGAAGATTTCTACGTACTGAATGATCTTTGAACTTCCTCAGCGACGAAAAGGCCATCTCAAGTAAGTTCGATCTGCTCTCATTCCTTTCTTCTACTCTTTTTCGTTTGTTTTCATCTACCTCTTCCTCTCTTCTTACTCAAAAACTTTCATCTTTCTTTCCACCTCTCACAATGCCTAAAAGAGGTAACCATCCCGACTTTCAGGCTTCCTCCTCCGCCAAAAGCCTCGCACCAAGAATCCGAAAGCTCAACCCCTTCAAAACCCATAGTGACCCAAGCACCTTGCGGCTGAACGACAAATTCTTTCCTCCAACCAAATTTTCTTGGTTGGCTAACATTCAAACAACCGGCGCATACAACTTTTTGTGCTTCAGCGAGTTCATCTATCCCGAACTCATTTCAGAGTTCTACACTCACCTCACCTCTTCGAGAAAATGTTCTAACCTCCCGGGTTCGGAACATCACCTGTCCGAATAAACACATCTCTCCTCCACCGCTCTGTTCAAGGTCTCCTCTCTCTTCTTGAACAGCAACCCCATTCCTTTCATCGAAGTCGCCGACGACTTCTTTGAAAAGTACGCCAAAGAGTTCCCCGAGTCCCGGAAGAACTTTTCGGTGACTCGGTTGAAGTCGAAGCACGCCTTCTATGCTTTCTGCTGATGAGAACTTTTTCTCTCGGCATTCTAGTAAGGAGAACCCCAACTCCAAGCACCTCAAATCTCTTTTTGACATTCTTGAGGGCCACGAAGTAAACCTCTTCCCCTCCATCATTGAGCGGATGGCCGTTGTGCCAGCTGAACTCCAATCCAAGAAGAACACCTCCCTCCCTTTCGGTGCTCTTCTCACCCTTGTCTTCAAACAATTCCAAGTTCCTCTCCCCTCGGACCCCAACACTGCATCGAGGCTGCCGTTGTGGTCGGCAAAAGGAACTTCGAGGGTACGGATACCGGAAACCGAACCTGGTGTCCGGGTACATAACTCGGAGCCGAGGCTTCCTTCTCCACCTCGGACTCGAAATCCACCCCTCTCTCTCTCCCTCTCCACCTGTTGGTGCCTCCAGCTCAGGTGCCTCCAAATCTCTCTCTGCTCTTTTGTGCCCCATTTTTATGGACAAAATCAACTCTGTGTCCACTATCTTCCGAGGACACGCTCCGGTCTTTCAAACTTGTCCTCCAAAATATGAATATAATAAAAAGACCGCCCAATCCCAAATCCGAGAGCAGCGAGTCTCTAGTTCTTGAGATGAGGGCCCGGTGCGGGAGTAGAAGGAGCTCGTCGAGCTCCTCGGAGAGAGAAGGTCCAAGGTGGCTCGGGACCATGGTGACTCGAGACGCGTCTAAAGCGTCTTCGAGCCTAGGTCCGACCTCCTCGGACAGCGAGAGAAGAAGAAGAAGAAGAAGAAGAAGCTGCAGATGCAGAAGCAACAGACGCCGAGGAGCCTACGGCTGAGCGGCTCACTCCGGGCAAGGGGGCACACAAGGAAGAAGCGGTGAGAACTGGCTGAGGGTCGACTGCTCCACAAGCTCGGATAGCGATACTCGGCTCGGATAGTAGTGCGGGTGGGTCGGAAGACCTAGCTGCACCGGTAGGTCGGTCGGAGCGAGCCCCTCCAGCTCACGAGGTCAACAGGGAAGAACCCCTTGATCCACTCGTTCGGGTCGGCCACTCGGAGCCGAGCCCTTGACGATCATACCGGTTCTCCCTCCATCGCGCTCAAGCACATCGTCAAGATCCTACCCCTCCGCTTCCACTCATAAATACCCCTCTCCCTCGTAGGTGCCATGCACTTGAGTCACAATTCCTCGATCCGCGATTCTTCTTTCGAGAGTTTTTCATTTTATTTTTTTGTCCGGACATCTAAGTTGTACTAATTGTTCTTTTCTTCCTTTCTTTTTGTTGTTGTTTTTCTTTGAAAGGCAAGGGGAGAAAATAGAGTCGGAAAAACTTGTTGTCTTGTTTAGGGGAGTTTTTCCCTCCTTTTGAATATATTTCTTTTTAACCTTAATGGACTAATGCATTTCATTATTAATTTCTCGATTCATTATAGTTGGCATGCTTTTACGAGCTAATATTAATTCCTTGATAAAGCATATTTTACTTTTTGCTCCGATACATTAAGTTTGTCTTACTCATCTCATCTCATGCGCAACTAATCGGAATCGGATCTTTTTCACTAACAAAGTTTCTGTCTAAGTATGGAATGCCTTTCATCAAAAGGGGAGATTGAAGACTCGAGACCACTGCTCAATACTTTTCCGAGTTGCATAAAAGGAATCGGGTATAACAATCTCGTACTTATAGAGTTTTGATTCCAAGGCATTCTCTGTTTGCTAGAAACTTTTCCGAGTAACATGGTATCCTCTCTTAGTGATATAGCTTTCACTTCATGTATTTCGTGCTTATCCTTGAGTGACTCGAAACCCGATACTTTGTTCCGAGTCCCTCATCACTCAAATTTATCGCATGTTGAATAGACTAGTATTTCGCTCGGATCTAACTTGTGTTTATAAGGTCTATCTTGTTGAAGTCGAGTACTCCGGTCTGTTTCATGCTTAGTCTATATCAAGTTATTTCACTCCGATATTCTTTACTTAACTTGATTCTTTGCTTAGACTAAGTCGGATGGAATTACGAATATTATGGATATTAGACTCGAAAACTCCATCTTCTTTCTAACTCGGATAATCGGTTGCTTAACTATCTTAATTATTTTATTATCTCGTGTCTAATCTTGGACCAAAGTATTTTATACGTTAAGAACCAAAATTTGGTTTACTTTTGTAGGTTATTCAAACGAGGATACACTTTTCAAACTACAAAAGTAACCTGGCTTCAAAACGTCAAATCACCAGCAGACATGGCTTTTCACCTTCTCTCGCTCCAGTCCCGGAAGATTGTGTCGGAGCCGTCTGTTTCCAAATCTGGAAAAGCTGGAACGCTAAGCTTAACGGTGGTTTCCACCTTATCTTTCAAGACACCGCCAGTGGTTTTGGGACTTCCAAGAGAGTTTAAACCGTTGTCCAACGTTCACATTACAACGGATACTTTCCGAGTGACTCGAAAGCTCCTATCAACGGTCACAAAGGACTCTTAGTCAGCGAGATGAAGATAATGGCTACTCGCTTGGTCATCTATAAAGGTTATCTCAGCTAGGAAGTACTAGATCGGATAAGGGAATTTCCGAGTCTAGGAAAACTTGTATAGAGTTGTCTAAGGGAGCAACTCGGGTTCGGTCGGTTCACGGTATTTTGTGGACTCAAAATAGTGGATTTGACTTCGTGCTTGGATTAGCACGGTCCGTGGTTTTCTGCCCAGGAGGGTTTCCACGTAATCTCTAAGTGTTATCTTTCCGAGTTCATTCTAGACTCGGACAGTCTTATAGCTCTCGCCTTAACTCGTTTACTTATTCGTGATAGCATTTCGAGTCCATACTTTTCCGACTCTGCTGATTGACTCATAACTTGTCTCTGTCTCTTCTTTGGCAAAAGAGCTAACGTTTTCACGAAAAACTTCGTCACCCTATTCACCCCCTCTAGGGTGACACGAGACTCTCCCGAGCAAACCTTCATTAATCCCTTTCTATATCACGAAATTATTCATAACCACTATGTACCTTTGTTCATATCTTTAATTGGTTTTGACTTTGACATCTTTGCACGGGTTGCGAATAAGTACCCTGTACAAATAAATAAAACCCTTACAAATGGAGATGGATAAATATGTGCTTGCTTTGTGATTCCTTTAGGAACTCGAAGTAAAAGTAAGAGGGATACTCTCTTTCTAGGACCCCAAACTATCTAGAATGGATAGGAACCTAATGGAGGCTCACAACATGGTTTACACAAGTGAACCACTACTGCAGGAGTCATCTTTTACTATGATTGAAAAAGCCCTTCTTACTACGGTTACTTGGGCATCGTGTATACGGGCATAGTATTAGACGAAAAACTTTTACTACACATATTAACCGTAGTAAAAGAGAACCTATTACTACGGTTAAATTCAGCAACCATAGTAAAAGATGACCTATTACTACGATTATGGATACAAAACCATAGTAATAGATTCATCTACGGTTCTTAACTAAGAACCATAATGATAGGTTATTTTCAAACCTATTACTATGGTTCTTTGGTAAGAATTGTAGTAAAAGGTCTGAAACTTTTTACTACGGTTCTTAATTAAGAGTTTATAACTACGGTTCTTAACTAAGAACCATAATAATAGGTTATTTTTATACCTATTACTATAGTTCTTTGGTAAGAACCGTAGTAAAAGATCAATTTTTTCATACCCCTTGTATAATTATACAATTAACCAAATATATATACAATCATTTACACAACATACACAAACTATTTCAGAATATAAACAACCAGATTATTACAACCAACAACTTCACATGTTTCACATAATAATATAATGTATGCTATACAATTAAAATATGACCAAATTTACCAATCAAATAATGAAGAAAAAATCATGTGTAAATATACCTATGTAAGTGTTTATACACAAACTCGCCCAACCCTGTCTTATCTCATCCAACAAAGCTTATGTATAGGGAGTGAGGGCTTCTTTATCGGGAAATATTGTGACCAATGATGGAAAAGTAATATAATTACGTCAAGTGCAAGTACTAATTAACGTGAAAAGAATATAACAATATAAATTAAATTTTCATAAAAAAATGTAACAAGTGCAAATGCAAGTACCTTTGCAGGATTAGATTCGGTATCATAAAAATCCAGTTGGGTCACAATCTCTTTCATGTACTTGGAGAATGTAGAAGCCATAATCCACATTCCCCGATTGTTTGTGGCACTACAATAGATCAAAGATTCCCAACACGAGAGAAATAATTAGTAGTTATGTAGCAAGCAATCTGAAATGAAAACTAATTTAACACTAAGTAAGAGAACCTCACCTTTATAGGGACAACAGTTGGGGTTGGTTTCCTATGGGTGCCTCTCGAGCCTCCCAAATAATAATACATTTCGAGAGCACTATTTTTTCAATCGGATGAAAATAAAATTCAAGTTAAACATAATATATTGTTATATCATGAAGGCATATATACAAGTTACAACATACAATCGAAAAGAATACTTAACAAAAAAGTAGAATATGAGTAAGTAATGAACTCACAAGTTGAGTACGGTTTCGATATCTTTCTTCATGGGATGACCGAGATGATAGAGCTAGTACACGATGAAGGTTTGCTCGGGGAGAGTCCGAGTCACCCTAGAGGGGGTGAATAGGGTGATAGAAAATTCTTAGAGAAAACACACACTTTTGCGCAGAAAAGAGACAAAGACAGATTCCGAGTCTATTAACAGGGTCGGAGAAGATTGGACTCGTAAAGCAATGAATCGAAGCAACAAGAGCAAGAAAGCGATCCGAGTCTAGAATGAACTCGGAAAGATAACACTTAGATTTTACGTGGAAACCCTCCCGGGGCAGAAAACCACGGCCCGTGTCAATCTAGACACGAAGTCAAATTCACTATTTTGAGTCCACAAAATACCGTGAACTGATCGAACCCCGAGTTGCTCCCTTAGACAACTCTATACAAGTTTTCCTAGACTCGAAGTTCCTTTATCTAATCTAGTACTTCCTAGCTGAGATAACCCTTACAGCTAGGGACAACTAAGATGAGTTAACCTTTACAGCTTAGTCAAGGGACCTTACAAAGAATGTAAGAAGAGTTTGTAACTAAGTACAAGACCTTACAACTCGGAAAATAATGAATTACGAGTGTGGGAGTTGTAAGTTGAAGATTGAAAGTAAGTACAACAACTTTGATCAAGTATGTGTATAAACAATATGTTCGGCAACCTTCAAGTCTTGTGAAGTGGCTTCTATTTATAGATAACCAAGCAGAGTATCCGTTATCTTCATCTCGCTGACCGAGAGTCTTCTGTGACCGTTGATAGAGGCTTTTGAGTCACTCGGAAAGTGTCCGTTGAAATATGAACGTTGGACAACGGTTTAACTCTCTTGGAAGTCCCAAAACCATCGGTAGTGTCTTGAAAAATGAGGTGGAAACCACCGTTAAACTTGGTGTTCCAGTTTTCCGGATATAGAAGCGGACGGCTTCGACACAATCTTCCGGGACTCGGAGCAGGGGAAGGTGAAGAGCCATGTCTGCTGGTGATTTGACGTTACGAGCCGGCTACTTTTGTAGTTTGAAAAATGTATCCTCGAATGAATAACCTACAAAAGTAAAACACCTTCGGTTCTCAAAGTAAAAATACTTTGGTCCAAGGTTAGACACAGATAATAAAATAATTATGATAATTAAGCAACCGATTATCCGAGTCGGAAATAAAATGGAATTTTCTGAGTCTAATATCCATGATACTCGGAATTCCATCCGACTTAGTCTAAGCGAAGAATCAAGTTCGATAAAGGATATTAGAGAGGATTAACTTGATATAGACTAAGTATGAAATAAACTAAGAATACTAACTATAACGAAATAGAACAAATAACCACAAGTCGGATTATGAGTGAGAAACAGAGGAATAATGGTATATTCAAAATGCGATTAATCCGAGCGAGGATAGACTCAAAATAAAGAACCGGTTTTACGAGTCGCTACGGAAAAGCGGTAAATATGATAAGTGAAAGATGTATCACTTGGAGATGATACTATTTTACTCAAATAAGTTTCTAAGACACGAGAGAATGCCTTGGAATCAAAACTCTATATGTATGAAATCGTTATACCCGATTACTTTTTCATAACTCGGAAAAGTATTGAGCAGATGTCCGAGTCTTCAATCTCCCCTTTTGATGAAAGACATTCCATACTTAAACAGAAAACTTTGCTAGAGGAAAATAGATTGATTCTGAGTAGTTTGCTCATGAGTAAGACATATTCAGTAGATCGGAGCAATATATAATATATCGAGCAAAACAAAATAAAGTATGCTTTAATAGTAACTCGGAAAATAAAGAACTCGAAGTTAATAATAAAATGCATTAATCCATTAAAAAGTACAAGGGCGGAAAAACTCCCTTAAACAAAACAACCAGTTTCGACTACATTTCTCCCCTTGCCTTTCAGCAAAAAAAATAACAAAAAGAAGGGAGAAAAGAACAAGTAATACAACTTAGTTGTCCGGACAAAAATAAAATTTGAAAGAAGAAAATTCGGAGACACCGAGGAATCGTGACTCGAGTGCATGGCTCCTACGAGGGAGGGGGATTTCGAGTGGAGGCGGAGGTGCGCCGGCGCTGATAAGATCTTGACGATGTGCTTGAGCGCGGCGAGGGAGAACCGGGATTGTCCTCGGGGCTCGGCTCCGAGTGGCCGACCCGGAGAGAGTGGATCGAGGGTTCTTCCCTTGGGACCTCGGTGGCTGGAGGGGCTGCTCTGTCTCGACCTGCCTGGAGGAGCGAGGTCTTCGACCCACTCGGACTCGCTGTCCGAGCTGAGTACTGATGATTTGAGCTTGGGGAGCAGGCCGACCCTCGGCGGTTGCCACGACATCTTCTTCCCTTTGTCCGGAAGGGCTCGCCTCGCCGCGAGTTCCTCAAGCATCTTCTGCTGCATCTGCAGCTTATTCCTCTTCTTCCTCATCCCCGCTGTCCGAGGAGGTCGGACTCGGGCTCGAAGACGCTTTAGACGCGTCCGAGTCATCCCGGTCCCGAGCCGCCTTGGACCGTCTTTCTCGAGGAGCTCGGCCAGCTCCTTCGCTCCTTAACCAGCTTCCTCATCTCAAGAACGAGAGACTGCTGCTCTCGGATTTGGGACTCGACTCGATCTTTTGGTTTATGGTCGGACCTTGAAGGACGGATTTGAAAGCCCCGAGCGTGTCTCCGAGTTCGGAAGACACGGAGCTGATCTTGTCCATGAGAGCAGGGGACAAGAGGGCAGAGAGAGATTTGGAGGGACCTGAGGTGGAGGCACCACTAGGTGTAGAGGGAAGAGGGAGAGGGGTTGATTTCGAGTCCGAGGTGGAGAAGGAGGCCTCGGCTCGCGTTGTGAACCCGGACACCGGGGTTAGTTTCCTGGTATCCGTACCCTTGGAGTTCCTTCTTGCCGACCATAATGGTCGCCTCGGACACCGCGTTAGGGTCGAGAGGAAGAGGAACTTGAAATTGTTTGAAGACAAGGGTCGAAGAGGACCGAAAGGAAGGGAGGTGTTCTTCTTAGATTGGAGTTGAGCCGGCACAGCTGCCATCCGCTCAATGATGGAGGGGAAGAGTTCTACTTCGTATCCCTCGAGGATGTCGAAGAGAGCTTTGAGGTGCTTGGAGTTGGGGTTCTCCTTGCTGGAATGCTGTGAGAAAAAGGTTCTCATCAGCAGAAAGCACGTAAGGCGAGCTTCGACTTCATCCGAGTCACGAAAAGTTTTTCCTGGACCCGGGAATTCTTTTGCGTATTTTTCAAAGAAGTCGTCGGCGACTTCGAGTGAAAGGGATGGGATTGCTTGTTCAAGAAAAGAGAAGAGACTTTGAACAGGCGGTGGAGGAGAGAGGAGTTGATGCGAACAGTAATGTTCCGAACCCGAGAGGTTAGAACATTTTCGGAGTGAGTGAGGTGAGTATAGAACTCGGACACGAGTTCGGGATAGATGAACTCGCTGAAACACAAGAAATGATAGACTCCGGTGGTTTGGATGTTGGACAACTAGGAGAATTTGGTTGTTGGAAAGAATTTGTCGTCCAGCGCAAGGTGCTTCGGGTGACAACGGGTTTGGAAGGGGTTGAGCTTTCGGCTTGTTGGTGCGAGGCTTTTGGAGGATGAAGAAACCTGAAAGTCGGGATGGTTTCCTCTTTTAGGCATTGTGAGAGAAGAAAAGATGAAACTTTTCGAGTGGAAGAGAGGAGGTGTAGAAGAGAAGAAAATGAAAAAGGTAGAAGAAAGAGATGAGAGCAATCGTAACTTACGAGAGAGAGAGAGAGCTTCTTCGACGCTTGTAGACGATCAAGAGTGACTGTTCATGTAGAAATCTTCCGCGAGAAGTTTCTTTTGAGAGAGATGGAGTTTAGAATACCGAGATGAAGATGGATAGACGTTATTTATAGAAAATAAGCGCGCCCGTCCAATATCCGTTAAGTAACTCCGTTCGACTCGGCTTGTGCATCAGTCACCAAAGACCGGTGTGACGGTTCTTCTTCAACGGTTGAAATACAAGCGGTTAGAAATCCACGGCTAATATCTAATTGCAGCGCTCGAGAAAGAGAGAGAAAAAGATTTTGAAAATATAATCCGAAATTCTCCACTGTTCTAGAGATAGTTGCGTAAAATTTGACGTCCAAGTTTGCTACGTCTAAGTTTGACTCGTAAAGATTTCGAGTGACTCGAAAGGTTTCGAGTGACTCGAAACACGAAATAACTATCAGCCCAGTATCACGGAATCAACCGAACTAATGGTTATTAACAAAGAAAGCACATAGCACGTAATTATGCAACAAGAGTAACACATAATTAAGCATTTAACATTCCAAGTTCATTCCGAATAAAACAA
The DNA here is from genome assembly GCA_021018815.1 of Talinum fruticosum. Lineage (NCBI taxonomy): Eukaryota > Viridiplantae > Streptophyta > Magnoliopsida > Caryophyllales > Talinaceae > Talinum > Talinum fruticosum. The sequence goes on from JAITYX010000067.1 coordinate 3,650,326, forward strand.
AACCGATCTTCACCAAGAGGCTTAGTAAAGATATCAGCTAATTAAAGATTAGTAGGAATGAACTCAAGTACAATATCACCCTTTTCCGAGTGATCGCGTAAGAAGTGATACCCGACCTCAATATGCTTTGTTTTTGAGTGCTCGGACAGGATTCTTAGTGATACTGATTGCACTTTGGTTGTCACACTTGATTGGAACCGAGTTGAGAAATAGTCCAAGATCCTTCAAGTGTTGTTTTATCCAAAGAATCCGAGCGCAACAAGCTCCAAGCAGCAATATATTCAGCTTCAGCAGCGATAGAGCTACCGAGTTCCGCTTCTTTGAGTGCCAAGATATTATGGATTGACCTGGAAATTGGCAAGCTCCAGATTTGCTCTTTCGATCAACTTTGTATCCTGCGTAGTCCGCGTCTCGAGTACCCGGTCGAGTCGGCTTCGAGTCTCCGGAATACCACAGACCTAAATTATGAGTGCCTCGCAAGATATCTCGAATATTCTCTTCACCGCAGATGAGATGTGATTCTTTTGGATTAGCTTGAAATCTTGCGCATAAGAAAACACTCGAACATTATATCCGGCTCGCTTGAAGTGAGATATAGCAGAGATCCAATCATACCTCGATAAAGTTTCGATCTACTGCTTTACCTTTCTCATCCGAGTCAAGCTTTATCGTCGTTGCTCATGGGTGTAGATGCGTGCTTTGCATCTTGAAGTTTGTATTTCTTCAGCAGTTCCTTGGTGTACTTTGATTGATGAACAAAGATTTCATCTTTGTCTTGTTTGATTTGCAACCCAAGGAAGAAATTGAGTTCTCCCATCATACTCATTTGGAACTCTTGACTCATCAACTCAGTAAAATTCTCGGCACGTAAATTCATTAGTAGCACCGAAAATAATATCATCAACATAGATTTGAACAATAAGAAAATCTTTCTCTTTGGTCTTTATGAATAGAGTCTTGTCGATCTGACCTCTTTTGAAATCATTTTGAACTAAGAAGCTACTCAGTCTTTCATACCAAGCCCGAGGTGCTTGCTTAAGACCATAGAGAGCCTTTTGAAGTTTGAAAACATGATTTGAAAATTCTGAGTTTTCAAAACCAGGAGGTCTGCTCGACATAGACTTCTTCTTCAATAAAACCATTGAGAAAAGCACACTTAACATCCATTTGATATAATTTAATATGCATGCTGGATGCAAATGCCAACAGATATTCTAATGGCTTCGATTCTCGCTACTGGTGCAAAGGTTTCCCCACAATCAATTCCTTCTTCTTGATTGTAACCTCGAGCCACAAGTCTAGCCTTGTTTCGACTACCACTCCACCCTCATCCAGTTTGTTCTTGAAAACCCATTTGGTTCCTATAACCGTGTGGTTAGAAGGTCGGTTGGGCGGAGTCCAGACTTGGTTTCTTTCGAATTGATTAAGTTCTTCTTGCATGGCCTCTACCCATTCAGGTTCATTAAGGGCCTCTAGTGCATTTTTGGGTTCAGTTAATGAAATGAATGCAGTGAATGCACATAGATTGTGAAGAGAGGAACGTGTTCTTACCCAACTGTTGATATCGAAATGATGTTTTCTTGGGGATGACTAGAAGTAAATTTGAAAGCTTTACAAGTTCTTTGATTCACCAGGTTTGTGGGTTGAGCGGCTTGATCTTCAGTAACTTGTTCCGAGTGATCTTCTTCATTGACTTGTTCATTCTGAGCCAACTCTTGAACTGTCTCATTTTGAGTTGCCTCGTTTCGAGTGACTCGACTCGATCCAGCTTGGGTCCGAGTCTTTGTAGGCTCAACTTCGTCATCATCTTTCCCGAGCTTCAGTCCCGAGTATGAAAACTCACTTGGCTTCTCCTGTTCAAGCTCATCAAATACTACGTGGATGCTTTCTTCCACTTTGTTAGTTCGCTTATTGAAGATGCGATAAGCTTTGCTATGAGAGGAGTAACCCAAAAAATACCTTCGTCTCGACCGAGCATCAAACTTGGTCGATTATCCTTGCCATTGTTGTGAACGAAGCACTTACATCCGAATGGTCTCGAAATAGAAAATATTTGGCTTGTTCCCTTTGTAGAGCTCATAAGGTGTTTTCTTCGAATGGGTCCGATGAGGCATCGATTGAGAGTGTAGTTGGTCGTGTTCACCGCCTCTACCCGTAAGTAGTAAGGCAAGTTGTGTTCAATCATCATCGTCCTTGCTATTTCTTCAAGGGTTCTGTTCTTTCTCTCTACTACTCCATTCTCGTTGAGGAGTTCTGGGTGCCGAGAAGTTGTGAGAGATTCCATTTTTGTCACAAAACTCGAGAATTGTGAGTAATCGAACTCCCTTCCATGGTCAGTTCGAATCTTTTGAATCCGAGTCCGAGACTCAACTTGAATCTTTCTACGTAGCTTGCTGAACTCCTTAAAGGCTTCATTTTTATGCTTGGAGAAAACACACCCGGTAAATCTTGAAAAATCATCAATAATAACAAGTATGTAAGATTTACCTCCAAGACTCTTCACAGGGATTTCACCACATAAGTCCATATGCAGTAATTCAAGTACGTTGGATGTGGAAACTGTCTTCAGAGATTTGAATGAAGATCTCGACTTGTTTCCTCTCGGTGCATGCTTCACATACTTTGTCTTTCTCAAAAGCACAGCTTAGGTAATCCTCTAACCAGGTTATGAGATGCAAGCTTTTTGATAGTATGCATGCTAATATGACCTAATCTACGATGCCACGTCCAAGAATCATCATGGAGAGATGCTTTTAAACAAGATAAGTTCTGACTTGGGTCGAAAGAGGGATGATGTAGGTATTACCCGATCTCTTACCCGAGAGCTTTATCTCTTTGGTGGTCTCATCCGAGATGTAGCACTTAGATTGAGTGAATCTTACCTCTTGACCTTTGTCGCATAGCTGGGAGATGCTAAGTAGATTGTATCTTAGCCCTTTGACAAGGTAGACTGGGCTCACCAGATTGCTTCCATTTCCAATCTTTCCGATGCCCACTATCTTGCCTTTGCTGTCATCTCCAAAAGTGACTTTTCCTCCTTTATATGATTCTAGCTTAGAAAAGAGTCCTTGGTCACCCGACATGTGTCGAGAACATCCGCTATCCAGTACCGGTGTCCTTTTGATCTTTTCTGAGTTACTCGCAAAACAAAGAGAATCGAACCCTTCTCACTTCCTCTAACGAACCCAGTAACATTCCTTACCGTGGTCCTTTTCTCGAGGAAGAAGGTGTTTCGGAACCCGGATTTGAATGACTTTTGGTTTTGTCTCGATTCTGAGTCTTCCTCTCGAGAACCGAGTTTGTGTCTCCTTCTTTTGAAAATCTTTCCTTTTAAAACAGGAGTGAATGGTTTCTTTTTGTAAATAGTTCCGGGCTTGGTCCTCCTTTCATTTCTGTGAATGGGACCGTGCTCAGCTTTCCTGAACTTTACAGCTCTGGAATCCTTTTGAACAATTCCGAGTAGGAATTAGATTCTTCCTCTTTGTTGAAACCAAGGCCTTCTTTTCGAAAAGAGACACATTGTGATCCTAAGAGCATGTCAAGGTTCTTCCGACCTTGAGTAAACTTTAAAACCAGATCTTGAGACTCAGTGAGCTTCGTTTTAGTCGCTCATTTTCTTTCCCGAGTAACTCGGACTCAGCCTCATTAGATTGAGCACTTATCTTGAGTTCTCCGAGTGTGAGTCTCAGCTTTTCTAATTCGTTTTTCAAAGAAGTGCTCTCGAAGTGATTGACTCAAGTAGTTCTTTGAAATGAGAAGAATCGGAATTGGACTTTTCTTCCAAAGTAAAAATGTATTTAGCTAAATCAACTTTGGAGAATTTGAGGAAGTAGTTTATTACCTCTTGAGGATCGGCTTCCTCATTGTCCGAGTCCGAGTCCGACTCTCTTTCGCCTTCGAATCGAGATATTGCCATCGGACACTTTGAGTCATCCGAGTCCTCGTCGTCTTCCGATGAGTCCTCATGGCTCCGTGTTGCCATCATAGCCTTTTTCTTCTTCCCTGTCCCTTTTTCTTTTTGGACAGTCCTTGACTATGTGGTCTTTGCTGCCACATTCAAAACATCCAGAATTCTTAGACAAAGATAACTTTGAAGGAGAAGAAAACTTACCTTTTCTATCTCTCTTGTCTTTCTTGTAGAATTCTTCTTTTGGTCTTTTGTCCCATCTTTTATGCTTCATCATTCTCTTGAAGCCTCTTGCAATGAGTGCCATGGGATCGTCTTCCGAGTGAGAAGAACTCGGACTTGCTTCTTTGGATTCTCGAGGCTTTAAGCGCAATGTTCCTTTTGGTAGTACCCTCAGCATCTTCTTTTTCCGGATGTATCTCATGCGTTAGAAGCTTTCCGATGAGCTCATCTGGCTTCAAGAGTGAAAGGTTCTAAGCCTCTTCTGTGGCAGTCACCTTCGGACCCCATCGTCTCTTGGGTAGGCTTCGAGAATTTTCCGGCACATTTCTTCATGGGAGATTTTCTTTCTCGGAGATTTGAGATTGTTGGTGATTTCAGTGAAGCGAATGAACATCCGAGTAATGTTCTCCTCTCGGCTCCATTTTGAAAAGCTCATATTTGTGAAGATACTCGACCGATCTTCACTTGTCTCACCCGACTTGTACCTTCGTAGGTGTTGACCAAAGTATCCCACACCTCTTTAGCAGAGTCACGAGCAGAGACTCGATTGTATTCTTCCGAGCTTATGGCGCACATAAGGATGTTCATGGCTTTGAAATTCTTTCCGAACTTCGTGCTTCGCTGGTGTGAACTCAGCCTTTGTCTTGGGAAGGATTCCGAATTCATCTCGTCTTCGTTGGAATGTAGTTTCCTTGTTGTATGATTTCCCATACTTCTTCATCATGATCCATGAGGAAACATTCCATAAGCTTCTTCCAAGTGCCCAAAGTTTGAGCCTTTGAATTTTGGAGGCCTGTTGGAAGATCTTCCTTCGTCGAACTCTCCGGTGTTCCGAGCCATCCGATATTTAAACCTTTAGATTGTTAGATCCTTTCCGAAAGGCTAGGCACCGATACCAATTGAAGGTTTGCTCGGGGAGAGTCTCGAGTCACCCTAGAGGGGGTGAATAGGGTGATAGAAAATTCTTAGAGAAAACACACACTTTTGCGCGAAAAGAGACAAAGACAGATTCCGAGTCTATTAATAGGGTTAGAGAAGATTGGACTCGAAAGCAATGAATCGAAGCAACAAGAGCAAGTAAAGCGATCCGAGTCTAAAATGAACTCGGAAAGATAACACTTAGATTTTACGCGGAAACCCTCCCGGGGCAGAAAACCATGGCTCGTGTCAATCCGGACACGAAGTGAAATTCACTATTTTGAGTCCACAAAATACCGTGAACCGACCGAACTCGAGTTGCTCCCTTAGACAACTCTATAAAAGTTTTCCTAGACTCGAAGTTCCCTTATCTGATCTAGTACTTCCTAACCGAGATAACCCTTACAGCTAGGGACAACTAAGCTGAGTTAACCTTACAGACTTAGTCAAGGGACCTTACAAAGAATGTAAGAAGAGTTTGTAACTAAGTACAAGACCTTACAACTCGTAAAGTAATGAATTACAGTGTGGGAGTTGTAAGTTGAAGATTGAAAGTAAGTACAACAACTTTGATCAAGTATGTGTATAAACAATATGTTCGGCAACCTTCAAGTCTTGTGAAGTGGCTTCTATTTATAGATAACCAAGCAGAGTAGCCGTTATCTTCATCTACCGACCGAGAGTCTTCTCGTGACCGTTGATAAAGGCTTTCGAGTCACTCGGAAAGTGTCCGTTGAAATATGAACGTTGGACAACGGTTTAACTCTATTGGAAGTCCCAAAACCATCGGTAGTGTCTTGAAAAATGAGGTGGAAACCACTGTTAAACTTGGCGTTCCAGTTTTCCGGATATGGAAGCGCATGACTTCGACACAATCTTCTGGGACTCGGAGCAGGGGAAGGTGAAGAGCCATGTCTACTGGTGATTTGACATTCCGAAGCCGGCTACTTTTGTAGTTTGAAAAATGTATCATCGAATGAATAACCTACAAAAGTAAAACACCTTCGGTTCTCAAAGTAAAAATACTTTGGTCCAAGGTTAGACACGGATAATAAAATAATTATGATAATTAAGCAACCGATTATCCGAGTCGAAATGAAATGGAATTTTTAAGTCTAATATCCATGATACTCGGAATTCCATCCGACTTAGTCTAAGCGAAGAATCAAGTTCGATAAAGGATATTAGAGAGGATTAACTTGATATAGACTAAGCATGAAATAAACTAAGAATACTGACTATAACGAAATAGAACAAATAACCACAAGTCGGATTCCGAGTGAGAAGCAGCGGAATAATGGTATATTCAAAATGCGATTAATCCGAGTGAGGTTGGACTCAAAATAAAGAACCAGCTTTTCTAAGTCGCTACGGAAAAGTGGTAAATATGATAAGTGAAAGATGTATCACTTAGAGAAGATACTATTTTACTCAAATAAGTTTCTAAGACACAGAGAATGCTTTGGAATCAAAACTCTATATGTATGAAATCGTTATACCCGATTCCTTTTTCATAACTCGGAAAAGTATTGAGTAGTGTCCGAGTCTTCACACGATGTTGCTCCTCGGATATATGCCGATAAGCGTCCAGTGTGACCTACATTGACACAAATAACATATATAAAAATGTAATTATTAACACCATTAAAACTCCATTTAAGTTATTTGTACACTTACCTCTCAATGAACAAGTGCCAAGTAACATTTTTTCTGTCTTTTTCATGAGTTTCGAGATATATTTGGATATGAACTGAGTTGTTTGTCCAATTGCTTGAATGGCATGAGGATTGAGAAACCGAACAAACTCGATCCATGTCTCGTGGAGTCACCTATTATATATTATTGTACATTTATAGTTCGAATGAAAATTAATAGTTAAATGAAATTATATATATAGTAATTCACATCATGCCATGCATAGTAGAGGTTACGCCCATCTCTTTCATATGTAGAAATTATAGTATGTCATCCAAGAAAACTGGTATGGTCCTCTTATCATCGTCCCTGTCTAATACCCTAAACACGTGATTTAGCACTTTGATTTCAAACATTTTGTTTGCTTGACAAATTCTTCACAAAACTTTGCAGAAGAGAGCACCAATCCCGAGGTCACTTGTGAACAGAGTTGGAAAGGGACTGTTTTAGATGACTATCGGGCGCCATTGAATACTTGGTGGTGCCAAAGGTGGACATAGGAGTGTCCTTCCTCCCACTCTCGGCTCTAGGCACAACATCCTAATTCGGGGAGGACCATAATACACGAATTAGAAATATATATACCTGATATTAAGAGCCAATAATCCAATATTTTTAAATAAAATACCTTCGATGTAGAGAGGATGCTCATCTCTATCTAGGGCCAAGACTAAATTGTCCCTCTTTCTGTTGGGGTCGGCGACTTTTAAAGTCGAGGTATGTGACAAAGACTCTTGTGAGAAGGAAATAAATTATTATTGGAAAATTTATATATTAGAATTGATAAGTTCTCAAAATAAAGAAATAGTAAAAAACTCACGAGTCGTTGCACAATAGATTGTACTTGTTATTATAGTGATATGCTATCTTTCTTCGATCTAGAACTCATCCTTATCGATAGTGAGCTGTGAAGGATCCGTGATGGCACCTTCATTGGATCCATTTTTAAGTTGTTCAAACTTCTACTAGTACAACTTCTCATCCACTTTTGTATATTCCCCACGGAACATCTTATGGGGATACACATTGTACTTAATCCTCTTTCGATTGGCTTCACCTTGTGTTTTTGCAAGTAATTAAGACAACAAAATAATTGTAAATAAGACTACAACTATAAAGAAATTAACTCTAAAACAAAAATTAGTAAATAAGACTCATATAAAAAAAAAGAGCATATGTTAAATTACTCGTATTCCGGAGAGGAGTAATATGCTTTAAAGTTCATTCAATCTTCCTTAGTTATAAAGGTGTAGACCTCCCAGGATCTACCTTCTACCTCGAAATCCCTTTTCTTGTAGAACCAAACAACGACAATGTGAAACTTGAAGTTTTTAAATTTCTCTACCGTTGACATGAGGGTCTTGTGTCTCACGGATGGATATCCGATTCCTTAACGTCCAAGTTGAATATTTTCTAAAACCCAAGAATGACATACATTAGTGTTAACCATTTATAATAAGTTGCAATTCTAAGTTGAGATATAGTGCATTTACTGTATATCATTCCAAAGGTTTTCCTTAACTGAATCTGGGAATATTCTGCATTTTCCGTAGTTGATGTTCACGTCTATGCGGGTTGCCGCACCAACATAGCTCATAAAGCGAGTTGCACGCTCATCTACCGGCTTATGGTGGTCGTCGAATTGGATTCGGGTAAAGAGAGTTGGATCATCTCCGATACGTGCTAACTTTTCTTTGTTCATCGTTGTTAATCCCTTCGGTGTCTTTATAACTTCGAAGGATCCATTTTATACTTGCCACAGTTTAATTAGAATAACACATTTTAATTAGAATAACACAGTTTTATTAGAATAACACTAGTATCACAATAAAAGTTGCAAACCAAAAGGCTAAGGAATCATTCTAGTTATAGACCTTGAGAGACAACTTAAAATATCAAGCATCTTGGAAAAAAATGAAAAGAGTTTCCCCTTAAAAGTAGACATTTTTCCGAGATAGCGGCCCTCATTCGAAAAAACAAAAACAAAGAACTAATTACTCAACGGTCACACGCGGAGTAAATTATTTACCAGAGGTCTTTAATAAGTAAATTTCATGACACCCCTAGGCATGAACCTAATTGGACAATAGTCTTCCCTTATCATCGTAACACATTTTGTAGAATAGTATACATTTTTTCATCAAATCTACACAATATATAAGTTACAGACAAGCAATTATACTTGGAAGAAAATAGCAAAGAAGAAAAGAGCAAGCAATTGTACACAATATATAAGTTACGAGTACATAAGTTACACCTTGTCCCGATAACAATTATACGAGAATATATAAGTTACGAGTATAAGTGTAGTGAAGCCCTAAACCCTAAACCCTATTTAGCATGCTATTGTTGAAACCCTAAACTCTAGTTTCCAATTTCCCTAAACCTTAAACTCTAAACCACGAGAGAGAGAGAGTGAGGACAGCAGAGTAGTGAAACCCTAAAATACGAAAGAATATACATTAAACTCACTACTAGAAAATCGTCATATAGCGACGGAAAACGTTATTTAGCGACGGAATTTCAAAATTAGCGACGGAAATTTTCCGTCGCTGATTTTCAGCGTCGCTAAAAATCAGCGACGGAATTTTACAATTCCGTCGCTGATTTTTAGCGAATTTTTTAAAAAATTTACAATTTTGTATAGTTTTGAGTGGTTAATACAATTAAATACAAATCGAAAATAATCCGGTCACATAACAACATCAAATTCAACTTTAATTCAAATACAAAAATCATATACAAACACAAAAATCATAAATAATCCAACTTCAAACATCCATAAAAACTAATTGAAAATAAAAACAAGAGTAAAAGTAAATTATACAAACACAAGTTATGTTCTTCATCTTCCTTTTCCTCTTCTTCTTCCTCTTTCTCATTATCTTCATCTTCTACCTCATTCTAACCATACCTATCAAAATAAGTTATATCAAATCCTCTAAAATGTGAAATTTTATAGTAAACAAAGTAAATTATAAATACAACTAACAATAAGGGAGGATCGAGAAAGCATACCTACAAGAGGTTAAAGGTGCTTAGTTGGTGACGTGTACGGCGGTGGCGGTGGCGGCGGGCGGCGAACGGCGGTGGCGGAGGTGGGCGGCGGTGGCGAACGATCCATTCGCCTCTCCCTCGCTCTCTCACACTCCCACTTCTATTTGTTCTTATGTTTGCCGAGTGTTGTTGAAGTTCGTATTTTATATCGAAAATAGCGACGGATTAGCGACAGATTTAATCCGTCGCTACTAAAAATTTAATTAGCGACGGAATTCCGTCACTAATTAAAAAATTTTAAATTTCCAACACATTTGAAAATTTAACATTCCGCCAACGTAAAATTTTTCAAATTTTATACTTAGCGACGGAAACGTCCGTCGCCAACTAAAAATTTGAAAATTTTTTAAATTTGAAAAATGAAATGAAATAGGCGGCAAATTTAAATTTGAAAATTCGAATTAGCGACGGAAAATTCCGTCACTAATTCAAATTTCAAAATTTTTATATTTTTCAAATTACGAGTAGGCGACAAATTGAAAATTTTAAAAATTTTGAATTAGCGACGGAATTAGCGACGGAAAATGCCGTAGCTAATTAAAAAAAATTAAAAATTACATTTAGCGACTGATCGATTCCGTCGCTGAGGTAAAAAATTTTAAAAATATATATAGCGACGGACTGATTCAGTCGCTAATTATAAAAAAAAAAATTTAACTTTTTTTCGAAAATCCGTCGCTATTTTTTCCATTTCCGTCGTTAGGTCCGTCGCTATCGACTAAAATAGCGACGGAATTAAATTCCGTCGCTAGTTCCGTCGCTAATCCAGCTTTTATCGACACATGTCGGATTCCGTCATTGTTTCCATCGCTAATTAGCGACGGACTCGGTTCCGTCGCTAGTTTCCATCGCTATATAGTGTTTTTGTAGTAGTGAGTAAAAAATAAGAGAACGAGAGAGAAGTTGCATACTAGCGAGGCGACAATAGCGAGAGTGAGCGAGACGAAGCGAGCAACGATGATAACAACGAGTAAGAGCGAGAGAGGAGAGTAGAGCAGCGAGCAAAGAGTAGAGAGCATAGAGTAGAAAGCGAGAGCGGCGATGATGGCGAGGAGAGAGCAGTGACGATGGCGAGGAGAGAGCGAGAGGGACGAGACCAAGAGTGGAGAGCAAGAGTAAGAGTGAGAGTAGAGACCATAGAGTGACGGTGGAAAGCAAATTGCTCGTGATTTTTATTCGACAAACCTTTTACTACAGTTCAATGAAAGAACCGTAATAATAAAGCACTTATTACAACGGTTCTTTTAGTAAACTGTAGTCAAAAATTCACATATCCACCTATTACGACGGTTTAACAAAAGAACCATAATAATTGGTTTAATAAAACAACGCTTATTTACAAAAATGTCACTGCCTCATTTTTGGGACAATTTTTCGTTTTAACCGTCTTGAAATGCCCGTAATAAAAAGTCATATTTGTACTAGTGAATGGACAGCTAGTGTCAACCAAATTATAGTGCCTAAATATGTCCGTTTACGTATGAGCGCTTACGTGTGTGTATGTGTGTGTGTGTAAGTTAAATTTAAAAATTCAAAAAGAAATTCAAGTATGGAAGTGTAAGACCCGCAATTTCGAGTAGATTAGTTTATAGTTAAATTAAACTAAGTATTTATACGTAATTTATTTTATGTGATTATTATGTGCTTACGTGTTTATATAGCTTAATTAATAAAGGTAATTGCTTATTTCATTGCTATTAAACGAAATAGAAACTCGAGGCGAGACTTATGTTTAATTGTCCGTATTCTACCCTTAAAAAAGGGGGGATTAGTATTGGGAAGCGAGTGCTGTCGGCACTGATAGAAACCACCGAAAAGGAAAGAAGGGAGAGACCGAACGAGAACCGGGAAACGAGAAGAGAGATCAAGCGAGGGAGACAGAGCGAGAGTGAAAAGGAGAGCGAGTGTAAGGGCGAGCAAAGAGGCCGGAGACTCGCCTGCTGAACGGCGAGCGGCGGTGAGGCGGCCGACGAGCACGAGGGAAACGGTAAGGCCCAAAGGAGAGCGAAACAAAGACCGGGAAAGGAGAAGCCAACGTGAGGGCCGAGGAAGGCAATAAATGAGCGCGGGAACCGTGGCTAGTGACGACGTCGAGTGCGGAGGAGAGCGGGGAAACTAGGGCTGGCAGCGGGGAAAGAGGAAGGAAAGGGAGAAACTAACTAAGCTAATCTGAACCTCCATAAACCGTCAATCCCCGAATCGAGGTGGGTAGTCTTATACTCTAAACTATTAGTAATTTTGAAACCTAAATGAGTTTTGTTGTGATTATTGAATGTCTATGTGATATAACGAAGCTAGGAAGTGGTTAGAACTGAATTAGGTTGTGAGAAAATCAAATGGAACTGTTGAGTCCGAATCGAAACCTGAAGGAGCTTAGTACTTCATTAAGGCTGAGTTAGGAAGCTGAAAATTTAGAAGAAGTTAGGTTGCGTAGATATAAAGAATATTATGAAGATCTCAAATAGCCCTTAAGGTGAAAGAAGAGATGAATTGGGTATAAATGGCGAATTGATGCTTGAGTTAAACTGTAGAGATTTCCTATGAGCTAAACATGAAGGTAAGCGAAGCTAGCGGAAATTAAGTGATGAAAGGTGATTAAGAACTATATAACTAAGGACGGGTGAATAAGAGTTGATTAATAAGGTAGAGATATTAAATGGAAATTTGAGGTTGGTAAACGGCAAGTTGGGGATGGTGAGGTTAAACTATGTTGAAGCCGTGTCTAAGATCTTTGAGAATGAATTGAACTAAAAGGATGAATGGAGCTAAAGGAAACTCGGTAAAGTAAGTTTAAGAGTATATGGTTGAATGTGGGCAAAAGAGATTGGTTTATAAAGTAGAGACATAAATTGAGGAATTGAGGTAAAGACAGTAAATTGTGAAGAAGTTGAAACGTTTAATTAGGAGGTATCTACTTGTGGTTATTGTGGCTTAGAAAATGAAATTAATCTTACTAAATTGATGGATTGGGAAAGGTATAGTTGGGAAAGAGCCGAGAATGACTGCTTGCATTGAATGATGGCTATTCGTGTCAAGTGCTTTCTTTACGTGATGCTTAAAAGTAGTTTTGAAAGGCGTTTTGTATTTTACGTGAAATGATCCTTGAATGCCACTTCTTATGAATTACCTTTCGGACGTGATTCTGTTTTACAGAAGCAAATATGATTGAGAAATTGAATTTAGAGGGATGGCACGTAGTGCTATGCCTTCCAATGTGTCAAGCTAATTTGAGAAAGTGAATTTATAAGGGTGACACGTGGTGTCATGCCTTCCTTGATGTTGAATCGATTTGAGAAAGTCTGTGAAGTGAATGTGACGAATGAATATGTGCAAATTGTTTTAAATCGACTGGGTATCGATTGTTTAGTATACCGAAGGGTTCGAGCTAGGGGACGCCCAGCTAGAAACTTCGAGGGAAGGGTTCTAACAGGGGTCCTGCAGTGGCGGGATGCCCGATTTAAGACTTCCTTAAGATTGGTCCTGGGAGCCTTTTGTTCAGGGTCGTGCCCTAGAAATTAAGAAGTGCTAGTTCAAATCCTCTGAAGGCCTAGAAAGTTGATTCAAGTCCCAAAAGAATTGTTTATGAATGTGAAATTGTGCTTTTAAATGATTAAAGAGTCATGATATTTGCGTTGCCGGAGATTTCATTGAAAGTATCTAGATTTGTACTATGTTATTACGTTTTCATCGATTTCATTACTATGAGTAATATGCGAATAAGAATTTCCATTTCAAGGGTGTAAGACTCCAGTGAGCCCGTGGTTTATTGCTCACCCCCAAAATTTCCCCCTTTCCCCTCCCGATTGTAGGTACTCCTTGATACGGTTGGCTGGGATGCTTGCCTTGATGGTGATTGTGAGTAGAAGTGGGTTCATGTATTTTTCCTATTTAACATGTCTGTATATATTCGGTTACTTATGTAAAGAGACATTAGTGTATAGTAAGTTTAATGTAGGCATAGAGACCCAAACTAGTAGCTCGATAAGCCGGAGATTTCCTTTCTCTGGCAATTTTGATCTCAAGCGCTTGTAAATTTAGTTTTTAGCTTAGTTTGTGACTTGGGTTGTAAACTGGTTCGAAATGTGAGTTTTATAGTTGCGAATATACTCCGACGTGTGGCCGTTGAGCTCATGTACTCCGAGCGTATGCCTCGTTGAGTCTTATTGTGACTTTCATGCAGGTTTTAAGGCTTTTTAGCCTATGGGTTGAGCCATATTTCAAATAGAACTCGCCAAAATTTTTAGAAAACTCCTAACCCTTGTGGAGAATTTCATTCCTTACCCTTAAGTTGGATTAAGACAGCTAAGTCAACACTACGAGTGAGCCTTGGGAGTTCCTTCGAGGAACTCTGGTTTAGTAATACTCCTAGGGTGGGTTTGGGGTGTTACATTTTATGGTATCGAGCATTAGGATCACCCAATTTAGCTTCAATTAGGTTTCGTGTCCTAAAGCATAGGATATGTGTACTATAGGTGATTATATGTGCATTGGTTGCTGCCTTACTTATCTTTTAATCGTTATTCGTATTCACGCATTTGAGATAGGCATCCCTCTATTAGGATTTGATAATAATAACGCGGTTAGTTGAGGCATCGTTTTGTTTTGATCACTTTAGATGCCTCCATGAAGAGAGCAAGTTCCACGTCCACCCCTCCACCTCCGTGGCCTACAAGCAATGGAAATGGTCTGCTAGTTTCGGAAATTAAAACCCCTAAATTTGCCGGAGGGACAGACCCTTTAGTGTACAAGGAATGGTTATTAACTATGGAGGGTCTCTTTGAGGTAATGGAGTACCTAGAGCGGTTCAAGGTACAATTAGCCACATATCGGTTTGAACACGAAGCCCGATTTTGGTGGCAAATAGTTAAGCCCCGTGAGGGAGAATTTGCACGATGCCTGTCTAGAACTTAAGGAAGTATTGGGGGCGAAATATTATCCTAAAGATGTCAAATGGGCCAAGGAGCAAGAATTTCTCCAACTTAGGCAGGGAGAGAATATGAGTGTGGTGGAATATGCTGCCAAGTTCAACGAGTTGAGTCGATTTGCACCGTCGCAGTGGCGGCCGAGGAGATGCGGATGGATGGATTTCAATATGGGTTAAGGCCCAAGCTGAAGAATAAAGTGGTTGGCCATCTTCACGAATTTCCAGGAAATGTACTAAAGGGGTTTTAAAATCGAAAGGGTGTTAAATGAAAGTACAGCGCTAAAGACAGCCCAACTCCAAATCAAAAGGAGGTCTAGGTATAGTGATACCGGCTCTCAATCCGGCTTAGCTACAAAAAGATTCGATACAAGATGTAATTCCTCTCAAGGTCAACAGCGCCTTTAAGGGGATGATCGCCAGCTCGTAAAAAGTGTGGTCGCCGTCACTTAGGAGCATGTATAGGAGAAAAGGGGCCATGGTTTGGGTACGGAAGATATGGACACTTCATAGCGCATTGTCCCTAAGAAACCGGAACTAATCGGGGTATTGGACAGAGGCAACAATATAAACCTCAATCCTCCTTACAACAAGGTCAACCTTTAGCTAGGAATAGGAAGGAGGGGAAGAAACCCCAGGTAGGTAGGAGAGTCTACAGCCTTATCGAAGAAGAAGAAATGGAGGACCTCAACAACGACGTGAGTATCCCTAACAATGTTGGTATAATTGACGAGGAAATGAAGAACCCCAGCGACGTAGTGGTAGGTACGGTACTCCTTGACAACCTATATGTCTATGTTTTATTTGATTCAAGAGCAACCCATTCATTTGTGAATTCCGAATTTGCTAAAAAGTTACAGTGTAAACCTGTTATAGTAAATGTTAGACTTCGCATATCAACCCTAGTAGGGTTAGTAGCTCAAACTGATGTGATATATAGGGATTGCCTATTAAATATAGATGACATAATCTTTTCGCAGATCTGATGGAATTAGACATACGAGATTTTGATATTATCCTTGGGATGGATTGGTTATTAAAGCATAAGACAGTCATAGATTGTAATAAGACACTAGTATCCATGATGACTCTTGTAGGAGAAAGGTTGGAGTTTAGAGGGAATAGCCTTAAGAAGACGACTCTTCTTGTTTCCGCAGTATGAGCGTGCAAAATGCTAAAAGGGGATGTCAAGGGTACTTGTGTGTTGTGGAATTAGCCGAATCGGGAGAGATCCATGTTGAAAGTATACCCATCGTGAGAGAATTTGGAGAAATATTCAAAGAGGTGCCAAGGCTACCTCCACATCGGGAAGTTGAGTTCACCATAGACTTAGTGCCGGGCACTATACCCATATCTAAGACACCGTATAGAATGGCACCAGTGGAGTTGGCTCGGTTAAAGGTCCAATTGCAAGAGTTACTTGGATAAGGGGCTAATTTGGCCCACGTTTCACCTTGGGGAGCACCTGTACTCTTTGTAAAAAAGAAAGATGGTAGCCTAAGGTTGTGTATCGATTATAGGGAATTGAACAAAGTGACCATTAAGAATAAGTATCCACTCCTAAGAATAGATGACCTCTTTGATCAACTTGGAGGCTCATTTGTCTTCTCAAAGATCGACTTAAGGTCGAGCTACCATTAGTTGAGAATCAAGAAAGAAGATATTCCTAAGAGTGCTTTCGGGATACGGTATGGTCACTATGAGTTCCTAGTTCTTCCGTTTGGGCTTACCAATGCTCCTGCCGTCTTCATGGACTTGATGAACAGAGTGTTCCACCCTTTCCTTGATAAGTTCATAGTGGTCTTTATTGATGATATCCTCATATATTCCAAAGGTAGAAAGTAACATGAAGAACACATGAGGACAATACTCCAGACCTTGCAAAGGCATCAGTTATATGCCAAACTTAAGAAATGCGAGTTTTGGTTAGACAAAGTCCACTTTTTAGGGCATATAGTGTCTAGAAAGGGCATATTCGTGGACCCAGCTAAAACGAAGCCATAGTGAATTGGCAAAGGCCTATGAACATATTTGAGGTGAGAAGTTTCCTAGGTATGGCGGGCTACTACCCCATGTTTGTGGAAAACTTTTCCGGGATTTCTCTTCCTCTCACTTCGTTAACACGTAAAGGCAACAAGTTTGAATGGACTCAAAAGTGTGAGGATAGCTTTCAAGAGATAAAGAGATAGCTAGTGTCGACCTTAGTTTTAGCAATTCCCAAGGGAACGAAGGATTCGTTGTGTACGGCGATGCTTCGGGAAAAGGGCTTGGATGCGTATTTATGCAGAATGGTAAAGTGATTGCTTATGCATCACGAGAGCTAAAGACATATGAAGAAAATTACCCAACTCATGACTTAGAGTTAGGCTGCAGTAATCTTCGCGCTAAAAATTTGGAGACATTATCCATATGGTGTAAGGGGCGAGATTTATACGGATCACAAAAGTCTCAAGTACATCTTTATGCAAAGGGAATTAAACATGGGGCAGCGGAGATGGCTAGAACTTCTAAAGGATTATGATATGGAAATCAAAAACCATAAAGCAAATGTGGTGGCGAGATGCCCTCGGTAGGAAAACAGGATCGGTAGCTTGTTTGTTCACCAGTAAAGACCAACTCATAAGGGAGTTAGAAAAATTTGAGGTTGAGGTGATACTAGCAAATGACCAAGGCTATTTAGCAACTATCCAAATGAAGTTCCCCTAGGTAGATAAGATCAAACAACTTGAAAGTTCGGATTCGGAATTGATGAAAATCAAGAAAGGTGTAGAGGAGGACCGGATTAAGGAATTTAGCATTGAGAACGAGACACTTTGGTATAAAGGAAAGCTATGCATGCCCAATGTCGATGAGCTAAAAAGAGAACTAATAAAAGAAGCTCATAACTCGACATTCACAATGCATCCTGGAAGTACGAAAATGTACCATGACCTAAAAAGTCATGTCTAGTGGATAGGAATGAAAAGGGATGTAGCAGAATTTGTAGCCCATTGTCTCACATGCCAGCAGGTGAAAACTAAACACCAGAGACCGGGAGGGTTACTGCAACCTTTACCAATTCCTGAATGGAAGTGGGAGGATATCGACATGGATTTTATCATAGGGTTACCCAAGACTCGAAACAACATGATTCCATATGGGTAGTAATTGATAGATTGACAAAGTCGGCCCATTTCCTTGCAATCAAGATAACTTTCACGTCTCGACAACTAGCCGACCTCTATATAGCTGAGATAGTTAGGCCTCATGGTGTTCCTCTCGGCATCGTATCGGATCGGTACGAGTAAGTTCATCACCAAGTTTTGGCATGGGTTTCAAGAGGCAATGGGTACAAGTCTCCACATAAGCACAACTTTCCACCGGAGTGTGATGGGTAGACGGAATGTACAATTCGGACTCTGGAAGACATGTTAAGAGCATGTGCCATGGATTTTATGGGTAACTGGGATAACAACATGCTATTAGTTGAATTTTCCTATAATAACGAGCTACCATGCAAGTCTAGATATGGCTCCGTATGAAACATTGTATGGTCGTCGGTGTAAAACTCCGTGTGTTGGAATGAGGTGGGAGAAAGAATACAATCTAAGGTTGAAATAATATATCAATACACAGAGGCGGTCAAGATAATACGAAAAAGGTTGCGGGCAGCCCAAGATAGAAGTTATGCGGATCTAAAGCGGAGACCCTTATAGTTCCAAGTTGGGATCATGTGTTTTTAAGAGTCTCTCCACTAAAAAGGAACTTAAGATTTGGGCAGAAAGGTAAACTTAGCCCTAGATTTGTGGGACCCTTTCAAATCTTGCAAAGGATTGGTTACGTGGCTTACAGATTGGCTTTACCACCCGCTCTTTAAGGCATTCATGAAGTCTTCTATGTAACTAACCTTTGCAAATATGTGCTGAATCCGGAGCACGTCGTCAAACATGAGCCCTTGAAGGTTAAGGAGAACCTTACATTTGAGGAAGAACCGATCCGTATCCTACAAAGACAAGAGCGGAAGCTTAGGACTAAAACCATTCCGTATGTCAAAGTACTCGGAAGCACCATAAGGTAGTTGAAGCGACATGGGAGCAGAACATGAGATACGGGAGAAGTACCCCGCTCTGTTTACAACGGTACTAAATTTCGAGGACGAAATTTTTTTAAGATGGGGAGAAATGTAAGACCGGAATTTTGAGTAGATTAGTTTATAGTTAAATTAAGCTAAGTATTTATACGTGATTTATTTTATGTGATTATTATGTGCTTATGTGTTTATATAGCTTAATCAATAAAGGCAATTGCTCGTTTCATTGCTATTAAAAGAAATAGAAACCCAGGGCGGACTTATGTTTAATTATCCCTATTCTACCCCTAAAAAAAATGGGGGAATAGTATTGGGAAGCATGTGGTAAAAGCACCTGATGGAAACCACCGAAAAGGAAAGAAGGGGGATCAAACGGAACCAGGAAACAAGAGAGAGAGATCGAGCGAGGAGACGAGCGAGAGCGAGAGTGAGAGGGCGAGGAAAAGAGGCCGGAGACCGGCATGCTGAACGGCGAGCAGCGGTGAGGCGGTCGGCAGCGCGAGGGAAACGGCAACGCCCAAAGGAGAGCGAAACCGAGACCGGGAAAGGGAAGCGAATGCGAGGGCTGAGGAGGCAACCGGTGATCGCGAGAACCGTGGCTCGTGACGGCGTCGAGCGCGAGAGGAGGGTGGCGGAACCGGGACTAGCGGCGAGGGAAAGAGGAAGGAAAGGGAGAAACCGACTAAGCTAATGCGAACCTCCATAGCTGTCAATCCCTGAATTGAGGTGGGTAGTCTTATACTCTAAACTTTTAGTAATTTCGAAACCCAAATGAGTTTTGTTGTAATTATTGAATGTATGTGATAGAACGAAGCTAGGAAGTGGTTAGGACTGAATTAGGTTATGAGAAAATCAAATGGAACTGTTGAGTCCGAATCGAAACCCGTAAGGAGCTTAGTAGTTGGTTAAGGCTGAGTTGGGATGCTTGAAAGTTTAGAAGAAGTTAGGTTGCGTAGATATAAAGATTATTGTGAAGATCTCAAATAGCCCTTAAGGAGGAAGAAGAGATGAATTGGGTATAAATGGGGAATTGATGCTTGAGTTAAACCGTAGAGATTTCCTATGAGCTAAACATAAAGGTAAGCGAAGCTAGCGGAAATTAAGTGATGAAAGGTGATTATGAACTATATAACTAAGGACGCGCGAATAAGAGTTTATTAATAGGTAAAGATATTAAATGGAAATTTGAGGTTAGGAAACGGCAAGTTGGGGATGGTGAGGTTAAACTATGCTAAAGCCGTGTCTAAGATCTTTGAGAATGAATTGAACTAAAAGGATGAATGGAGCTAAAGGAAACTCGGTAAAGTAAGTTTAAGAGTATATGGTTGAATGTGGGCAAAAGAGATTGGTTTATAAAGTAGAGACATAAATTGAGGAATTGAGGTATAGATAGTAAATTGTGAAGAAGTTGAAACGTTTAATTAGGAGGTATCTACTT